>VHKM01000263.1:0-600000 GCA_007210695.1 Neogobius melanostomus
AACACCAGAGAGAGATAGAAAACAAGATGAGCAAATTTATAAAATGCAAAGAGTTCAATTCCATGTTTCAGAAAGGCCAATTTTGGATAAGATGAGTCATTGGTGTAGCGTTGAGTTTAGATAGAGAAAGTTAGTGAAATGCATGTATTGGCAATATAATTTGTTAATCGCTTTTCTTCACATCGTATCTAGAGCCCACTGTTAACAGAGCATCAAAAAATTGTCAAATCTCTTGATGTCCTCTCCACGGAATCTTTAGTAAAAAGGCGAAAGATTTTATGCGATCTGAAGAGAAACAAGAGCACTGGTTACAGAAGGCAGGCCACAGGTTGGGACACTTATGGCATGCCTGCCCTGTTTGTTGGTTACCTACCTTGCCTGAGGAAGCCAAAGTATTTTATGAACCATTTAATTGCAAGTTTGCTTTTTTCCAATTCCCAGCCAAGTGAGGTTAACTTAAGGAAGAGGATACTTTTAATGGGGCTCATAAAATACTCGTGTAGCATTTTTAAAGCAGAACAGAGGAAGGTGGGACATTCCAAATGTATTCTTAATTTAGTGGCAAATAAATGCAACATCTCAATCTCAATTTTTTTTATCTCCTTGTGTAAGGACATTCCAGACTAAAAATACAGACTAGCCAGCATCATCTAAACCTAGATCTTCTGATTCCGTAGTCCGCTTTAGCCATGCTCTCAAGCCCTTTAAACATGGCGTTAATTAAAACCTAGCTTAAAATTTTGTTGAGCGATCACGTTTTCTATAGGCTTCAAGCTATCCACATGTCATATTTAGATATTATGGAAGTCTTTTTGAATGTATGGCTACTTAGACATGTAATTGCATAATATTAGATAGCTCAGTTGGTGCAGCGAACACCTTTAAGGGTAGCATGAAAAGTTTAATGCAGTGTGACAGAGGGTAGGTAAAAACTATTCAAGCTTTGACTTTGTGGCACGTTGGTCTAGGGGTCAATGATTCTCGCTTTGCGGGCGAAGAAGTGCAGGGTTCAACTCGGACCGAGCCACGGTATATGTGTAGCAGTTGCTGAAGAGAGTTGAATGATTTTTGTTGAGTCTTAGAAGACAGGGTCTTCTTTGCCAGGTCAAGCTCATTTGAACGTTTTTCGATGAGATTGGCATAGAGAGCCTGTAAATAAAAGGGCTCACTGTGGTATAACATCGCATTTCCAAGCAATAACTCTGTTTTTTGAAAACATTTCTATTAGATAGAGGAGTTTGTGCAAATGGCCTCATTGTAGAAGCCCCAGACAAAAATGACTTCTGTGGGTTCTTTATGAGATTGCATTGCCTGGGGCACAGTTGGTATTGTTTGGAAAAAATGTCTAGTTTTTTCAGAAGGAGACCACTGTGTCACAGAGCAGCAACTACTCATACATACCTGCACAAAGCACTAGCAGAGATGGTTTCGACCATAGACCTCTGGTTATGGGCAGCGCTTCCGTGCATAAAACTCTCTTCATAGCAGAAGTCTCAGATGCAGTTGGAACTCACTCTACTAACGGAAGCAGTGCCAGCTGTTACTTTTGCCAAACATATCGAAAGGAAGATCAAAATAACTCAAAGAAACTGAACGGATATTCAAGTGAGCAAGGGAGCAACAAATAAAGCAGTTGGTATCAGCATGCATCGAACAGTCTCCTCTTCAGCAGTTGGGTTTGTTAACATTTTCATTTTAAAGAATGATTTGAGTTTCAGATAAAAATGTTGATTTCAAAACTCAGAGGAAGAACCTTCGATAGCTCAGTTGGATAGACGGAGGACTGTGGTTCTAGTACAATATCCTTAGTCGATGAGTTCAAATCCGGCTCGAAGGAGTGTATTTCCAGTTGGCCAAAGGCAGATGAATTTTAAAGCCTAGACAGTCTGTAAATGATTCACTAATTAGGCCTATATCAACATCAGCTTGTATAAACAATATCAGGCTTGCCTATTATGGAATTCAGATGTTAATTGCTCACCAAGTATTGGTGTTTATATAACGGAACTACTGTATCGCGGTTTGTGTGTTGATCAAATGGAAAACAAGATTAGAAGTAACTATCTTGTTCCAGACAGGAATGACCCAGCTCTTAGTTGAGCACTCAAGGCAAAAGATTGATAGTGCATCAATCCTCGGTATAGACATATTTGATTCAGTGGGGGTGAGCTCAGTGTAGAGCAATAGCTGCAGATCAGGGGTTCTGGTTCAATCCGGATGCCCCCCTCTCGGTGCTGAGAGGATGAAGTTTGGAATAAAAAACATAGATACTCAAAGAAGTGTCTTTTCACACACGAATGTTTGTACATCTTAATTTGAGTTTTTCGCAATATCTATGCAGTGTGTTGAATTCAAATAGTGCTTTGTGTGCCCCGTTAGCTCACTTGGCAGAGGACTGTAGGTTCCCCTTTGGTGAAGGGCGAATTAAAATTTGAACAGACACTGAACTGAAAAGCACTAACATGCTGTCCATCATTCACCTAATGTAGGTTTTATCCCATCTCAGTTTGTTTTAAAGCCAATTTCTCTCAGCGTGCTTATGGTGCAGGGAGATTTTTGTATGCCGGAGCATCACATAAGAAAATATGCGTTGCCTGGTAGTCAATTCTACTCCCACATTATGCTTTTAAAAATACGAAAACCAACTTTCCAGCTGGGATTGATCAAGAAGAAGTCAGTCTACTGTAGTGCTATTGAATCTGACAGGATGATAGTGAAAAACAATTCTTGTAATCAAGAGTTGCAGAGTATCTGCAAAACTTAATGAACGTGTTGAGACACCTGATAACTGAGAGACGACTGCACTTCCTTGAAACCTCTGATTACAAGAGGAGATTGTGTTTAAAGGCATTGCGGTTTTGATGAGTCGCATTGAGGCACAACTTTGACTAGTGTCACGGCAGCTGTTCAACAAATCACAGTGGGTTAACCGATCTTCTTCACAGAGGAGGCTTTCTGTCATTTGCCATCAGGGTTTTATGGGCCCAGCAAGTTTCACTGCAGCACTAAGCTGCAAGACACCAGTGGGACTTGAACTACAATACCTAGAGGCGGTGCTTCATCCATTAGGCAACGTGCATGATTAAAATTGAGAAAAGATAATCAATGTCAGGAGTCAGAAAGCAGGAGCTACACTTATTTTCTTGGGTTTGGCTTAAATTTGAACTTTTACCCTATCAAAGTTGGCGATAGTGAAATGTGGTGTCTTATTGTTAGAAGTTTGGGGCTTGTTGGTCTAGGGTGATCTAGCTTAGGGTTGAGAGGTCTTGGGTCAATCAGATAGCCCTCATGGCTTAATTCATTAGTGAGATAACTTTATTCAACTGCTAGGCTTATTTGGGTAGACTGAAAGACTTGAAAACCTGCTGACATGTTTAGTCAACCTGCCATATTAATTCAAACACACGACCAGTCCAAAACCGGCACATATTTAAAGGTACGGATCTGCAGTGTGCCTTAGGAGTTTAAAAAATATGTGTACAAGTTGAAAATTGGTCTATCGTCTTCTGTTAGAAACAATTGTAATGCAAAATTAAAGAAACAGCATTGCATTTGAGAAACTGATCCCTATGGGTGACCGGATTCAACCGGGGTTGCTGCCGGCCACAACGCAGAGACTAACCTCTATACGATCACGGCTACGATGTTCTTGTGGGAATGTATTTGTTTATTGTTTATTTGGTATTTGACAGTGCATGGTTTATGAACACACCCACCCGGAATGTAGCCATGGGCTAATTTGCATCCATTGTCCGACACTGAAACTAAATAAAAAGGCCAGTTGGCAGAAAACAAGATGCAGCAAATTATAAAATGCAAAGAGTTCAATTCCATGTTTCAGAAGAGGCCACACTTTGGATAAGAACTTGAGTCGCCTTGGTGTAGCGTTTGAGTTGTAGGATAGAGGAAAGTTAGTGAATGCATGTACTGCAATATAATTGTATAATGCTTTTCTTTCACATGTATTTAGAGCCCCACTGTTAAGCAGAGCATCAAAAAATTGTCAAAATCTCTTGATGTTCCTCTCCACGGAAATCTTTAGTAAAAGGCGAAAGATTTATGTGATCTGAAGAGAAACAAGAGCACTGGTCTAAAGAGCAGGCCACAGGTTGGGACTTATGGCCATGCACTGCCCTGTTGTGGGTTATCTACCTTTGACTGAAGGGAAGCCAAAGTCATTTGTATGAACCCGGATTTCTATTGCAAGTTTGCTTTTTTCAATTCCCAGCCAGTGAGGTTAACTTAAGGAGAGGATACCTTTTAATTGGGCTCATAAAAGAACTTTGCTGTAGCATTTTTAAAGCAGAACAGAGGAAGGTGGGACATTCAATGTATTTTAATTTAGTGGCAAATAACATGCCAACATCTCAAATCTCAATTCTTTTTTATCTTCCTTGTGTCAAGGACAATTCCAGCCTAAAATACAGACTAGCCAGCCATCAATCTAACCTAGAATCTTCTGATCCGTAGTCAGACGCTTTAGCCATTGCTCCACAAGCCCCTTTAAAACATGGCGTTAATTAAAATTCCTTCATGTCCTACTTAGAACCTAGCCTTAAATTTTGTTGAGCGATCACGGTTTTCTATAAGACTTTCAAGCATATCCACATGTCATATTTCAGATATTATGGAACAAGTCTTTTTGAATGTATGGCTACTTAGACATGTGAACAATTGTCATATATTGATAGCTCAGTTGGTGCAGCGAACACCTTTAAGGGTGAGCATGAAAGTATTTAATTGCAGTGTGAAAGAGTTGGTAGGTTACCAAAACTATTCAGCCTTGAACCTTTGTGGCTCGTTGGTCTAGAGGTATGATTCTCGCTTCGGGTGCGAGAGGTCCCGGGTTCAACTCCCGGAGGAGCCCACAGGTATACTGTGTAGCAGTTGCTGAAGAGAGTTGATGATTTTCTGTTGAGTACTCTAGAAGACAGCGGTCTTCTTTGCAGGTCAACTCATTTGAAACAGTTGTCGATGAGATGGCAAAGAGCCTGTAAATAAAGGGCCTCACTGCGTATAACATCGCATTTCCAAGCAATGACTCTGTTTTCTGAAAACATTTCTTATTAGTAGAGGAGTTTGTGCAAATGGGCCTCATTGTAGAAAGGCACCAGACCAAAATGACTTCTGTGGGTTCCTTATGAGATTAGCATTGCATGGGGCAAAGCTTTGGTATTGTTTTGGAAAAATGTCCAGGTTTTCAGAAGGACCACTGTGTCCACAGAGACAGCAACTACTCCATACGATACACTGCCACAAAGCTACTAGCAGAGGATGGTTTCGATCCATCGACCTCTGGGTTATGGGCCCAGCACGCTTCCGCTGCCCACTCTGCTTCAGCACAAGTCTCAGATGGCAGTTGAACACTCAACTCTACCTAAGGAAGCCAGTGCCAGTCTTGTTCAAACTTTTGCCACACATATCGAAAGGAAGATCAGAAATAACTCCAAAGAAACTGAAACGGATATTCCAAAGTGAGCACCGAGCCAACAAAATCAGAAGCACAGTTGGTATTAGCATGCATCCGAAACAGTCTCCTCTTTCAGCAGTTGGGTTGTTACATTTCAATTTTAAAAATGATTATGATGTTTCAGATAAATGGTTGATTCTCAAAACTCAGAGGAAAGAACCTTCGATAGCTCAGTTGGTAGAGCGGAGGACTGTAGGTTCCTAAGTAGATATCCTTAGGTCGCTGGTTCAAATCCGGCTCGAAGGAGTGTTTTCCAGTTGGCTCAAAGGCAGACCGAAATTTTAAAGCCTAGACAGTCATGTACAATGATTCAACTAATGTAGGCTATATCAAATCAGCTTGTATAAAAAACAATATTCAGGCCTTGCACTATTATGGATCTCAGATGTTAATGTCACCATAGTATTGGTGTCTTATATAACGGGACATACTGTATCAGCGGTTTGTGTGGTTGATCACATGGAAAAAGATTAAGAGTAACTATCTTGTTCCGACAAGGAATGACCCAGCTCTTAGCTTGAGCCCACTCAAGGCAAAAGATTGATAGTTGCATCAATCCATCGGTAATAAAACTATCATTTTGATCTCAAGAGTGTTCTCTTTCAACACGAATGTTTGTACATCTTTAATTTGAGTTTTTCGCAATATCTATGCCAGTGTGTTTGAATCAAATAGTGCTTTTGTGTGCCTCCGTTAGCTCACTTGGCAGAGGACTGTAGGTTCCTTTGGCTCGAAGGAGAATTTTAAATTTGAACAAAGACAGACTGAACTTGAAAAGCCTACACATGCATGTACCATCATTCAACTAATGTAGGTTGTATCAATTCAGTTGTTTATAAAGCCAATCTTCTTCTCAGGTGCTTATGGTGCAGGGAGATTTTGTAATGCCCGGAGCATCACATAATAAAATATGCGTATGCCTGGTAGTCAATTCTACTCCCACATTATGCATTTTAAAAATCCCCGAAAACCCAACTTCCAGCTTGGGATTTATCCAAGAAGAAGTCAGTCTACTGTAGTGCTATTGAATCTGACAGGATGATAGTGACAAAAACAAAATTCTTGTAAATCAAGCAGTTGCAGAGTATCTGCAAAACTTAATTGACGTGTGAGACACTCTGATACTGACTGCACTTCCTAAAACCCTCCTGATTACAAGAGGAGTTTGTGTTTACAGGCATTGCGCGTTTGATCAGTTCGCATTGAGGCACAACTTTGACTAAGTAGTCACGGCAGCTGTTCAGAAGCAAATCACCGTGGTTACAATGCTTCTTCACAGAGGATGGCTTCTGTCCATTTGCCTCAGGGTTATTGGCCCAGCAAGTTTCCACTGCAGCACTAAGCTGCAAGCCACCCCAGATGGGACTTGAACCTACAATCCCTTAGGAGGTCGGTGCTTCATCCATTAGGCAACAGTGCATGATTAAAATTGAGAAAAAGCATATCAATGTCAGGAGTCAGAAAGAGAGCTACACTTATTTCTTGGGTTTGGCTTAAATTTTGACTTTTGACCCATATCAAAGGTTGGCGATAGTGAATAATGTGTGTCCTTATTGTAGAAGTTTGGGGCTTGTTGGTCTAGGGGTATGATTCTAGCTTAGGGTGTGAGAGGTCTTGGGTTCAAATCCAGATGAGCCCTGCATGGCTATATTCAGTATGTTGAGATAAGTCTTTATCACATGCTAGGCTTATTTGGGTAGAACTGAAGACTTGAAAAAGCACTGCTGACAAAATGTTTAGTCAAACCTGCCATATTCAATTTAAAAACACACACCGACCAGTCAAAACCGAGCACATATTTAAAGGTAACGGTTGCAGTGTGCTCTTAGGAGTTTAAAAAAATATGTACAGGTTGAAAACTTTGGTCTATCAGTTTCTGGTTGAAACAATTGTACTGCAAATATAAACGAGACAGCATTGCCTTTGAGAAACTGATCCCTAATGCCGTGACCCGGATTTGAACCGGGGTTGCTGCGGCCACAACGCAGAGTACTAACCTCTATACGATCACGGCTGTGGATTTCCACTGTTTTGTTTTTTTTGTGATGTTTTTGTGGGAATGTATTTGTTTATTGGTTTATTTGGTACTTGACAGTGCATGGTTATGAACACACCACACCGGAATGTAGCCATGGGCTAATTTGCATCCATTGTCCGACACTGAAACTAAATAAAAAGGCCAGTTGGCAGAAAACAAGATGCAGCAAATTATAAAATGCAAAGAGTTCAATTCCATGTTTCAGAAGAGGCCACACTTTGGATAAGAACTTGAGTCGCCTTGGTGTAGTGTTTGAGTTGTAGGATAGAGGAAAGTTAGTGAATGCATGTACTGCAATATAATTGTATAATGCTTTTCTTTCACATGTATTTAGAGCCCCACTGTTAAGCAGAGCATCAAAAAATTGTCAAAATCTCTTGATGTTCCTCTCCACGGAAATCTTTAGTAAAAGGCGAAAGATTTATGCGATCTGAAGAGAAACAAGAGCACTGGTCTAAAGAGCAGGCCACAGGTTGGGACTTATGGCCATGCACTGCCCTGTTGTGGGTTATCTACCTTTGACTGAAGGGAAGCCAAAGTCATTTGTATGAACCCGGATTTCTATTGCAAGTTTGCTTTTTTCAATTCCCAGCCAGTGAGGTTAACTTAAGGAGAGGATACCTTTTAATTGGGGCTCATAAAAGAACTTTGCTGTAGCATTTTTAAAGCAGAACAGAGGAAGGTGGGACATTCAATGTATTTTAATTTAGTGGCAAATAACATGCCAACATCTCAAATCTCAATTCTTTTTTATCTTCCTTGTGTCAAGGACAATTCCAGCCTAAAAATACAGACTAGCCAGCCATCAATCTAACCTAGAATCTTCTGATCCGTAGTCAGACGCTTTAGCCATTGCTCCACAAGCCCCTTTAAAACATGGCGTTAATTAAAATTCCTTCATGTCCTACTTAGAACCTAGCCTTAAATTTGTTGAGCGATCACGGTTTTCTATAAGACTTTCAAGCATATCCACATGTCATATTTCAGATATTATGGAACAAGTCTTTTTGAATGTATGGCTACTTAGACATGTGAACAATTGTCATATATTGATAGCTCAGTTGGTGCAGCGAACACCTTTTAAGGGTGAGCATGAAAGTATTTAATTGCAGTGTGAAAGAGTTGGTAGGTTACCAAAACTATTCAGCCTTGAACCTTTGTGGCTCGTTGGTCTAGGGGTATGATTCTCGCTTTGGGTGCGAGAGGTCCCGGGTTCAACTCCCGGACGAGCCCACAGGTATACTGTGTAGCAGTTGCTGAAGAGAGTTGATGATTTTCTGTTGAGTACTCTAGAAGACAGCGGTCTTCTTTGCAGGTCAACTCATTTGAAACAGTTGTCGATGAGATGGCAAAGAGCCTGTAAATAAAGGCCTCACTGCGTATAACATCGCATTTCCAAGCAATGACTCTGTTTTCTGAAAACATTTCTTATTAGTAGAGGAGTTTGTGCAAATGGGCCTCATTGTAGAAAGGCACCAGACCAAAATGACTTCTGTGGGTTCCTTATGAGATTAGCATTGCATGGGGCAAAGCTTTGGTATTGTTTTGGAAAAAATGTCTAGTTTTTCAGAAGGACCACTGTGTCCACAGAGACAGCAACTACTCCATACGATACACTGCCACAAAGCTACTAGCAGAGGATGGTTTCGATCCATCGACCTCTGGGTTATGGGCCCAGCACGCTTCCGCTGCGCCACTCTGCTTCAGCAGAAGTCTCAGATGGCAGTTGAACACTCAACTCTACCTAAGGAAGCCAGTGCCAGTCTTGTTCAAACTTTTGCCACACATATCGAAAGGAAGATCAGAAATAACTCCAAAGAAACTGAAACGGATATTCCAAAGTGAGCACCGAGCCAACAAAATCAGAAGCACAGTTGGTATTAGCATGCATCCGAAACAGTCTCCTCTTTCAGCAGTTGGGTTGTTACATTTTCAATTTTAAAAATGATTATGATGTTTCAGATAAATGGTTGATTCTCAAAACTCAGAGCAAAGAACCTTCGATAGCTCAGTTGGTAGAGCGGAGGACTGTAGGTTCCTAAGTACATATCCTTAGGTCGATGGTTCAAATCCGGCTCGAAGGAGTGTTTTCCAGTTGGCTCAAAGGCAGACTGAACTTTTAAAGCCTAGACAGTCATGTACAATGATTCAACTAATGTAGGCTATATCAAATCAGCTTGTATAAAAAACAATATTCAGGCCTTGCACTATTATGGAATCTCAGATGTTAATTGTCACCATAGTATTGGTGTCTTATATAACAGGATAGGGGTGTTGAAAATATCGATTCGCCGATATATCGCGATATTACATCGCGCGATTCTCGTATCGATACAAAAAGCGCCCGTATCGATATTTAAACATCTATTTTTGGGGAAATATTCATTGCAGCGTCTCTCTTTGGTCCTGCACTTTTACTCCCGCCCGCCAGATGGCAGCGCACCGCGCAGCCCGCTTGAGTAACACTAGAATTTAGTGAGAGTTAGAAAAACACAGGAAGAGTTTAGCATGGAAAGAATGAGCTATGAGACGCTACGGGGCTCTTTTAAAACTCTACATTTGGCTTTGGCTTTTACAGCAAAGACAGAGACCTGGATTATTACGAGAACCACCAGCTTTGTGCATATTGCTGAGTGCGTCGCCGCTGCGTTTGGAGAGGATTTATTTTCGTAGCATGGATTTCTTCGTAGCATTTTATTAAACGAGGCCGAGGGGAAACTAAATACAGCAGGCTCATGTTAAACCTGTGTCTCGCCACTGCAGTACTACGACACAAGTTTAAAATGAGCCTGCTGTATTTAGTTTCCCCTCTGCTTCAGTTGTGTGTTACTGCTGCGCGTGATGCCCGTGTCATTATGTCCCTGATCTACGAGTGACACCCGTTGTAGAGTAGACACGATTTTAAATGCCCCGTCTGAGTTATTGTATATTTTAATGGATGAAACCCATAATAGTTACTGATCGCCAAGGACTCCCAACTATAGAAATACTAGAAAACGTGCATCCCCAGTAATTGGTTTCATTACTAGGTTTCCAAGAAATCTGTTTTCCGTTCAAAGATACATAATCACCATAAACACACAGTCACAAGCACATTAGTGAAAAGCATTTATATCATAAGATGGATAGATCAAATGTATTTGATACAAATCTAATGAAGGTGGACTAGTTTACTGAATAGTTGTTTCCAAAGTAGTAAAAAAATAATCGCAATAATCGTCTAATTCTTCAATATCGGGATATATCGTATCGTATCGTATCGTGACCCTTGTATCGGGATACGTATCGTATCGCCTGAGACTAGGCGATACACACCCCTATAACAGGACATACTGTATCAGCGGTTGGTGTGGATGATCACATGGAAAAAGATTAAGAGTAACTATCTTGTTCCGACAAGGAATGACCCAGCTCTTAGCTTGAGCCCACTCAAGGCAAAAGATTGATAGTTGCATCAATCCATCGGTATAAAACTATCTTTTGATCAGTGGGGGTGTAGCTCAGTGGTAGAGCATTTGACTGCAGATCAAGAGGTCTCTGGTTCACATCCGGATGCCCCCTCTCTGGTGCTGAAAGAGGAAGTGAAGTCTTGAATAAAAACATGAGACACTCAAGAGTGTTCTCTTTCAACACGAATGTTTGTACATCTTTAATTTGAGTTTTTCGCAATATCTATGCCAGTGTGTTTGAATCAAATAGTGCTTTTGTGTGCCTCCGTTAGCTCACTTGGCAGAGGACTGTAGGTTCCTTTGGCTCGAAGGAGAATTTTAAATTTGAACAAAGACAGACTGAACTTGAAAAGCCTACACATGCATGTACCATCATTCAACTAATGTAGGTTGTATCAATTCAGTTGTTTATAAAGCCAATCTTCTTCTCAGGTGCTTATGGTGCAGGGAGATTTTGTAATGCCCGGAGCATCACATAATAAAATATGCGTATGCCTGGTAGTCAGTTCTACTCCCACATTATGCATTTTAAAAATACCGAAAACCCAACTTCCAGCTTGGGATTGATCCAAGAAGAAGTCAGTCTACTGTAGTGCTATTGAATCTGACAGGATGATAGTGACAAAAACAAAATTCTTGTAAATCAAGCAGTTGCAGAGTATCTGCAAAACTTAATTGACGTGTGAGACACTCTGATACTGACTGCACTTCCTAAAACCCTCCTGATTACAAGAGGAGTTTGTGTTTACAGGCATTGCGCGTTTGATGAGTTCGCATTGAGGCACAACTTTGACTAAGTAATCACGGCAGCTGTTCAGAAGCAAATCACCGTGGTTACAATGCTTCTTCACAGAGGATGGCTTCTGTCCATTTGCCTCAGGGTTATTGGCCCAGCAAGTTTCCACTGCAGCACTAAGCTGCAAGCCACCCCAGATGGGACTTGAACCTACAATCCCTTAGGAGGTCGGTGCTTCATCCATTAGGCAACAGTGCATGATTAAAATTGAGAAAAAGCATATCAATGTCAGGAGTCAGAAAGAGGAGCTACACTTATTTCTTGGGTTTGGCTTAAATTTTGACTTTTGACCCATATCAAAGGTTGGCGATAGTGAATAATGTGTGTCCTTATTGTAGAAGTTTGGGCTTGTTGGTCTAGGGGTATGATTCTAGCTTAGGGTGTGAGAGGTCTTGGGTTCAAATCCCAGATGAGCCCTGCATGGCTATGTTCAGTATGTTGAGAGAAGTCTTTATCACATGCTAGGCTTATTTGGGTAGAACTGAAGACTTGAAAAAGCACTGCTGACAAAATGTTTAGTCAAACCTGCCATATTCAATTTAAAAACACACACCGACCAGTCAAAACCGAGCACATATTTAAAGGTAACGGTTGCAGTGTGCTCTTAGGAGTTTAAAAAAATATGTACAGGTTGAAAACTTTGGTCTATCAGTTTCTGGTTGAAACAATTGTACTGCAAATATAAACAAGACAGAATTGCCTTTGAGAAACTGATCCCTAATGCCGTGACCCGGATTCGAACCGGGGTTGCTGCGGCCACAACGCAGAGTACTAACCTCTATACGATCACGGCTGTGGATTTCCACTGTTTTGTTTTTTGTGATGTTTTTGTGGGAATGTATTTGTTTATTGGTTTATTTGGTACTTGACAGTGCATGGTTATGAACACACCACACCGGAATGTAGCCATGGGCTAATTTGCATCCATTGTCCGACACTGAAACTAAATAAAAAGGCCAGTTGGCAGAAAACAAGATGCAGCAAATTATAAAAATGCAAAGAGTTCAATTCCATGTTTCAGAAGAGGCCACACTTTGGATAAGAACTTGAGTTGCCTTGGTGTAGCGTTTGAGTTGTAGGATAGAGGAAAGTTAGTGAATGCATGTACTGCAATATAATTGTATAATGCTTTTCTTTCACATGTATTTAGAGCCCCACTGTTAAGCAGAGCATCAAAAAATTGTCAAAATCTCTTGATGTTCCTCTCCACGGAAATCTTTAGTAAAAGGCGAAAGATTTATGCGATCTGAAGAGAAACAAGAGCACTGGTCTAAAGAGCAGGCCACAGGTTGGGACTTATGGCCATGCACTGCCCTGTTGTGGGTTATCTACCTTTGACTGAAGGGAAGCCAAAGTCATTTGTATGAACCCGGATTTCTATTGCAAGTTTGCTTTTTCAATTCCCAGCCAGTGAGGTTAACTTAAGGAGAGGATACCTTTAATTGGGGCTCATAAAAGAACTTTGCTGTAGCATTTTTAAAGCAGAACAGAGGAAGGTGGGACATTCAATGTATTTTAATTTAGTGGCAAATAACATGCCAACATCTCAAATCTCAATTTTTTTATCTTCCTTGTGTCAAGGACAATTCCAGCCTAAAAATACAGACTAGCCAGCCATCAATCTAACCTAGAATCTTCTGATCCGTAGTCAGACGCTTTAGCCATTGCTCCACAAGCCCCTTTAAAACATGGCGTTAATTAAAATTCCTTCATGTCCTACTTAGAACCTAGCCTTAAATTTGTTGAGCGATCACGGTTTTCTATAAGACTTTCAAGCATATCCACATGTCATATTTCAGATATTATGGAACAAGTCTTTTTGAATGTATGGCTACTTAGACATGTGAACAATTGTCATATATTGATAGCTCAGTTGGTGCAGCGAACACCTTTTAAGGGTGAGCATGAAAGTATTTAATTGCAGTGTGAAAGAGTTGGTAGGTTACCAAAACTATTCAGCCTTGAACCTTTGTGGCTCGTTGGTCTAGGGGTATGATTCTCGCTTTGGGTGCGAGAGGTCCCGGGTTCAACTCCCGGACGAGCCCACAGGTATACTGTGTAGCAGTTGCTGAAGAGAGTTGATGATTTTCTGTTGAGTACTCTAGAAGACAGCGGTCTTCTTTGCAGGTCAACTCATTTGAAACAGTTGTCGATGAGATGGCAAAAAGCCTGTAAATAAAGGGCCTCACTGCGTATAACATCGCATTTCCAAGCAATGACTCTGTTTTCTGAAAACATTTCTTATTAGTAGAGGAGTTGTGCAAATGGGCCTCATTGTAGAAAGGCACCAGACCAAAATGACTTCTGTGGGTTCCTTATGAGATTAGCATTGCATGGGGCACAGCTTTGGTATTGTTTTGGAAAAATGTCTAGTTTTCAGAAGGACCACTGTGTCCACAGAGACAGCAACTACTCCATACGATACACTGCCACAAAGCTACTAGCAGAGGAGGTTTCGATCCATCGACCTCTGGGTTATGGGCCCAGCACGCTTCCGCTGCGCCACTCTGCTTCAGCAGAAGTCTCAGATGGCAGTTGAACACTCAACTCTACCTAAGGAAGCCAGTGCCAGTCTTGTTCAAACTTTTGCCACACATATCGAAAGGAAGATCAGAAATAACTCCAAAGAACTGAAACGGATATTCCAAAGTGAGCACCGAGCCAACAAAATCAGAAGCACAGTTGGTATTAGCATGCATCCGAAACAGTCTCCTCTTTCAGCAGTTGGGTTTGTTACATTTTCAATTTTAAAAATGATTGTGATGTTTCAGATAAATGGTTGATTCTCAAAGTCAGAGGAAAGAACCTTCGATAGCTCAGTTGGTAGAGCGGAGGACTGTAGGTTTCTAAGTACATATCCTTAGGTCGATGGTTCAAATCCGGCTCGAAGGAGTGTTTCCAGTTGGCTCAAAGGCAGACTGAACTTTTAAAGCCTAGACAGTCATGTACAATGATTCAACTAATGTAGGCTGTATCAAATCAGCTTGTATAAAAACAATATTCAGGCCTTGCACTATTATGGAATCTCAGATGTTAATTGTCACCATAGTATTGGTGTCTTATATAACGGGACATACTGTATCAGCGGTTGGTGTGGTTGATCACATGGAAAAAGATTAAGAGTAACTATCTTGTTCCGACAAGGAATGACCCAGCTCTTAGCTTGAGCCCACTCAAGGCAAAAGATTGATAGTTGCATCAATCCATCGGTATAAAACTATCTTTGATCAGTGGGGGTGTAGCTCAGTGGTAGAGCATTTGACTGCAGATCAAGAGGTCTCTGGTTCAAATCCGGATGCCCCCTCTCTGGTGCTGAAAGAGGAAGTGAAGTCTTGAATAAAAACATGAGACACTCAAGAGTGTTCTCTTTCAACACGAATGTTTGTACATCTTTAATTTGAGTTTTTCGCAATATCTATGCCAGTGTGTTTGAATCAAATAGTGCTTTTGTGTGCCTCCGTTAGCTCACTTGGCAGAGGACTGTAGGTTCCTTTGGCTCGAAGGAGAATTTTAAATTTGAACAAAGACAGACTGAACTTGAAAAGCCTACACATGCATGTACCATCATTCAACTAATGTAGGTTGTATCAATTCAGTTGTTTATAAAGCCAATCTTCTTCTCAGGTGCTTATGGTGCAGGGAGATTTTTAATGCCCGGACCATCACATAATAAAATATGCGTAAGCCTGGTAGTCAGTTCTACTCCCACATTATGCATTTTAAAATACCGAAAACCCAACTTCCAGCTTGGGATTGATCCAAGACGAAGTCAGTCTACTGTAGTGCTATTGAATCTGACAGGATGATAGTGACAAAAACAAAATTCTTGTAAATCAAACAGTTGCAGAGTATCTGCAAAACTTAATTGACGTGTGATGGTTTTCTATAAGACTTTCAAGCATATCCACATGTCATATTTCAGATATTATGGAACAAGTCTTTTTGAATGTATGGCTACTTAGAAATGTGAACAATTGTCATATATTGATAGCTCAGTTGGTGCAGCGAACACCTTTTAAGGGTGAGCATGAAAGTATTTAATTGCAGTGTGAAAGAGTTGGTAGGTTACCAAAACTATTCAGCCTTAAAGCTTTGTGGCTCGTTGGTCTAGGGGTATGATTCTCGCTTCGGGTGCGAGAGGTCCCGGGTTCAACTCCCGGAGGAGCCCACAGGTATACTGTGTAGCAGTTGCTGAAGAGAGTTGATGATTTTCTGTAGAGTACTCTAGAAGACAGCGGTCTTCTTTGCAGGTCAACTCATTTGAAACAGTTGTCGATGAGATGGCAAAGAGCCTGTAAATAAAGGGCCTCACTGCGTATAACATCGCATTTCCAAGCAATGACTCTGTTTTCTGAAAACATTTCTTATTAGTAGAGGAGTTTGTGCAAATGGGCCTCATTGTAGAAAGGCACCAGACCAAAATGACTTCTGTGGGTTCCTTATGAGATTAGCATTGCATGGGGCACAGCTTTGGTATTGTTTTGGAAAAAATGTCTAGTTTTTCAGAAGGACCACTGTGTCCACAGAGACAGCAACTACTCCATACGATACACTGCCACAAAGCTACTAGCAGAGGATGGTTTCGATCCATCGACCTCTGGGTTATGGGTGTGGTTGATCACATGGAAAAAGATTAAGTGTAACTATGTTGTTCCGACAAGGAATGACCCAGCTCTTAGCTTGAGCCCACTCAAGGCAAAAGATTGATAGTTGCATCAATCCATCGGTATAAAACTATCTTTTGATAGGTGGGGGTGTAGCTCAGTGGTAGAGCATTTGACTGCAGATCAAGAGGTCTCTGGTTCAAATCCGGATTCCCCCTCTCTGGTGCTGAAAGAGGAAGTGAAGTCTTGAATAAAAACATGAGACACTCAAGAGTGTTCTCTTTCAACACGAATGTTTGTACATCTTTAATTTGAGTTTTTCACAATATCTATGCCAGTGTGTTTGAATCAAATAGTGCTTTTGTGTGCCTCCGTTAGCTCACTTGGCAGAGGACTGTAGGTTCCTTTGTGTGAGACACTCTGATACCAACTGCACTTCCTAAAACCCTCCTGATTACAAGAGGATTTTGTGTTTACAGGCATTGCGCGTTTGATGAGTTCGCATTGAGGCACAACTTTGACTAAGTAGTCACGGCAGCTGTTCAGAAGCAAATCACCGTGGTTACAATGCTTCTTCACAGAGGATGGCTTCTGTCCATTTGCCTCAGGGTTATTGGCCCAGCAAGTTTCCACTGCAGCACTAAGCTGCAAGCCACCCCAGATGGGACTTGAACCTACAATCCCTTAGGAGGTCGGTGCTTCATCCATTAGGCAACAGTGCATGATTAAAATTGAGAAAAAGCATATCAATGTCAGGAGTCAGAAAGAGGAGCTACACTTATTTCTTGGGTTTGGCTTAAATTTTGACTTTTGACCCATATCAAAGGTTGGCGATAATGAATAATGTGTGTCCTTATTGTAGAAGTTTGGGGCTTGTTGGTCTAGGGTATGATTCTAGCTTAGGGTGTGAGAGGTCTTGGGTTCAAATCCCAGATGAGCCCTGCATGGCTATATTCAGTATGTTGAGATAAGTCTTTATCACATGCTAGGCTTATTTGGGTAGAACTGAAGACTTGAAAAAGCACTGCTGACAAAATGTTTAGTCAAACCTGCCATATTCAATTTAAAAACACACACCGACCAGTCAAAACCGAGCACATATTTAAAGGTAACGGTTGCAGTGTGCTCTTAGGAGTTTAAAAAATACGTACAGGTTGAAAACTTTGGTCTATCAGTTTCTGGTTGAAACAATTGTACTGCAAATATAAACGAGACAGCATTGCCTTTGAGAAACTGATCTCTAATGCCGTGACCCGGATTCGAACCGGGTTGGCTGCGGACACAACGCAGGGTACTAACCTCTATACGATCACGGCTGTGGATTTCCACTGTTTTGTTTTTTTGTGATGTTTTTGTGGGAATGTATTTGTTTATTGATTTATTTGGTACTTGACCGTGCATGGTTATGAACACACCACACCGGAATGTAGCCATGGGCTAATTTGCATCCATTGTCCGACACTGAAACTAAATAAAAAGGCCAGTTGGCAGAAAACAAGATGCAGCAAATTATAAAAATGCAAAGAGTTCAATTCCATGTTTCAGAAGAGGCCACACTTTGGATAAGAACTTGAGTCGCCTTGGTGTAGCGTTTGAGTTGTAGGATAGAGGAAAGTTAGTGAATGCATGTACTGCAATATAATTGTATAATGCTTTTCTTTCACATGTATTTAGAGCCCCACTGTTAAGCAGAGCATCAAAAATTGTCAAAATCTCTTGATGTTCCTCTCCACGGAAATCTTTAGTAAAAGGCGAAAGATTTATGCGATCTGAAGAGAAACAAGAGCACTGGTCTAAAGAGCAGGCCACAGGTTGGGACTTATGGCCATGCACTGCCCTGTTGTGGGTTATCTACCTTTGACTGAAGGGAAGCCAAAGTCATTTGTATGAACCCGGATTTCTATTGCAAGTTTGCTTTTTTCAATTCCCAGCCAGTGAGGTTAATTTAAGTGCTGTAGCATTTTTAAAGCAGAACAGAGGAAGGTGGGACATTCAATGTATTTTAATTTAGTGACAAATAACATGCCAACATCTCAAATCTCAATTGTTTTTATCTTCCTTGTGTCAAGGACAATTTCCAGCCTAAAAATACAGACTAGCCAGCCATCAATCTAACCTAGAATCTTCTGATCCGTAGTCAGACGCTTTAGCCATTGCTCCACAAGCCCCTTTAAAACATGGCGTTAATTAAATTCCTTCATGTCCTACTTAGAACCTAGCCTTAAATTTTGTTGAGCGATCACGGTTTTCTATAAGACTTTCAAGCATATCCACATGTCATATTTCAGATATTATGGAACAAGTCTTTTTGAATGTATGGCTACTTAGAAATGTGAACAATTGTCATATATTGATAGCTCAGTTGGTGCAGCGAACACCTTTTAAGGGTGAGCATGAAAGTATTTAATTGCAGTGTGAAAGAGTTGGTAGATTACCAAAACTATTCAGCCTTGAACCTTTGTGGCTCGTTGGTCTAGGGGTATGATTCTCGCTTTGGGTGCGAGAGGTCCTGGGTTCTACTCCCGGATGAGCCTACAGGTGTACTGTGTAGCAGTTGATGATTTTCCGTTGAGTACTCTAGAACAGTGGTTCTCAACCTTTTGGAGCCGTGACCCCATTATAACAGTTAAAGGGGTATGTGACCCCCGTCTGGGTCACATCGTGAGAAAAAGGAACATTAGCCTACATCATTCTTAAAAAACAAATGGCTAAAATAAAATTCATCAAATTGCAAACAAATAATGGCACTCTGGTGAAATAGCACACACATGCTATAATAAAATATTATATTATATGCTAATAAAAATATGTACATTTAATCTACATGATCTGGCGACCCCCCAAATTTGTCTGGCGACCCCCTTGGGGGTCCCGACCCCCAGGTTGAGAACCACTGCTCTAGAAGACAGCGGTCTTCTTTGCAGGTCAACTCATTTGAAACAGTTGTCGATGAGATGGCAAAGAGTCTGTAAATAAAGGGCCTCACTGCGTATAACATCGCATTTCCAAGCAATGACTCTGTTTTCTGAAAACATTTCTTATTAGTAGAGGAGTTTGTGCAAATGGGCCTCATTGTAGAAAGGCACCAGACCAAAATGACTTCTGTGGGTTCCTTATGAGATTAGCATTGCATGGGGCACAGCTTTGGTATTGTTTTAGAAAAAACACTGTATATAGTGCTTTTCCACCTACATAGGGCTCAAAGCACTTTACAAAGGAACAAGTTTGCAAGAGCTATTAAAGTGGAGATGTTGTTGCAAGTGTAAAAAGAAAATCTAATTTGGAGAAAACGGCGCTAAAGTTTTGTAACGTCTGTACATGTGCATGTCAATTTCTCCTGTCTTCAGCTGCTGCTTCCTCCCACAAAGGAAATTACAATATTTGTATTACAGCAACATCTTGGTCACCTTTCATGCTACACATGGATTCCACACACCCAAATTTGTGAATGAATAGGCGTGAGAAAGTCTGAAGCGCTACTTGACAAAAAATTGAGTAAGATGTTAAGGGAGAAAATTAGCTAATTGTTACATAGTTTACATAGTTTACATGTTTGGTGCAGCCCTGTAAGGCAAAACCTGTTGTGATATTGGACTAAAACAACTTTTATGTAAAAATCTCAACACTGACCATTACATGCAAAAATTCTGTCTGACCTAGGAGTGTGACAATATATCAATTTTCCGATATATCGCTATATTTTGTGGGACGATACGATACCGATTTTTTATTCCGATGTCGATACTTTTGATGACGTCATGCATATTAATGAGGCAGCAGTGCTCCACTGTTTTCACAGTCAATAGAGGCCAACAATGATTAAGAATTCAGTCAGGACAGCAGGGGTCAGCACTACAGTTTTAAGCACTTGGACCAAACACTGTCACACAAATACATTACTTTTAATGATAGTTTTCATAATAATAATAAAGATTAATTTTAGGTTTATTTATTACTTTTTAAATAGGACTGTGGTTTCTTGTTCATTTTAAATGTAAATGAAATCACTGACAGATCTATAGACCCATTTTCAGTGTGTAAGTGAGGGATCCTTTATAAAAATGGTATAAAGCACATGAAAAGAAATGCAAATGATGAATAATATGTAGATGTTACAATAAAGGTTAAAAGGAGCATGTTTCTTTTTTTTAATCGTGATGTATCGTAGATTATTTTTGTGCAATATATCGATTATTGCAGTATCGACATCTCGTGAGATAATCATTATCGTAAGCCATGTATCGCGTATCGTATCGAATCGAATTGTGAGGTACCCAGAGGTTCCCACCCCTAGTCTTGCCTTAAAATGCTAATCTGATTGAATTCTCCATCATGCTACTGATGTGCACTTTCTGATCAGTGCTGATACAGTGACAAGAGTTGGCCGCAAGGGGTGTGACGAAGATCTGCCTGCAATCAAGGAAAAAGGTTTTGATGCACCTGTAAAAAATTTGGCACACATTCGGCTAAATTGGTCGCACTCTGAAGCCCAGTGTAGGATTGCCTGGAAACCAGACTCTTGGCTGAACCAGCGATTGAGCCTGGTGACCGTGACATCAACTACATTTCATGAGTGGAACATACGCAAGCAAACAGGAAGTGGAGTAAACCAATCAGCGAAGGGCGGGCGTCTGCTGTTGATGTGGTGTTATTAGCGGTTTTGCTTTAATACTTGCGCAGGATTATGAATCACGAAACTCACCTACTGTCAATGTGTTTTTGGTCATTTACAGCCGATTGGAAAAAGCTCACTCTCTCTCGTGCACCAATCCGTAGTTTGGTATTGAGGGACTTCCGCGTTCCGAGTGACGCTGCTCGAGGACAACACGTGACGCAAATAAACTGACTCGTTTGAGTTCTCTACTGCCGTCAACAATGGCAGAGGTGTATCATTCTCACCTCGCCAGGCTAAGTGTTGGATGCTTTTAAATAAAATTAAACAAATATCTCAATTTAACTTCAAAATGACTTACGCCATTTAACAAGATTATGGAAGACTCCAAATAATCTTAACAGCTCAGATGTAAAGGACAAAGCAAGAGTAGTTTAGTATTGAAGACGTCTCTGTAAATGTCAGACTTATGATAGTGACCTTTCATAAGTCAAAGTTTCATTCGACAAAGAAAGGCATCCAGGGCCGATCCAAATGCCAACTCTTTCCTGTATCTTAAACAGTTATCTCAGATGACCAGAGTATCGCATTAAGGATAATAAAAGTTCCTGAGCTATCTGCAGACTTCAGTGACAGAATGTGTGCTGTCCTCTGATGGCCGTGAGGGGCAGGTCTCTACAGAGCGCGCTTAGAGCCACGGGAATGTCAGCTGTCACAGCTCAGACGGGCTCTGTCCTCGTCTGGCTCACTCCCTCCCGAGGGTGATTATAGTTACATTTTGAAACTTTTAGGAAATTAACAAAGCTTTTAAAGGAATAGGCCACCGTTTTTCCATACTGAGATATGTTCCTTCCAATGTTGACCTAAATGACTAATGATGATAAATAGAATCCACCTGTGTGTAAGCAAGTCTCCGTATAAATGCGCCTGCTCTGTGATAGTCTCAGAGGTCAGTTTAAAGCGCAGAGAGCATCATGAAGAACAAGGAACACACCAGGCAGGTCCGAGATACTGTTGTGGAGAAGTTTAAAGCCGGATTTGGATACAAAAAGATTTCCCAAGCTTTAAACATCCCAAGGAGCACTGTGCAAGCGATAAAGCAAATCTACAAAGACCCAGCCGTCCCTCTAAACTTTCAGCTCATACAAGGAGAAAACTGATCAGAGATGCTGCCAAGAGGCCCATGATCACTCTGGATGAACTGCAGAAATGTACAGCTGAGGTGGGAGACTCTGTCCATAGGACAACAATCAGTCGTATACTGCACAACTCTGGCCTTTATGGAAGAGTGGCAAGAAGAAAGCCATTTCTTAAAGATATCCATAAAAAGTGTCGTTTAAAGTTTGCCACAAGCCACCTGGGAGACACACCAAACATGTGGAAGAAGGTGCTCTGGTCAGATGAAACCAAAATCGAACTTTTTGGCAACAATGCAAAACGTTATGTTTGGCGTAAAAGCAACACAGCTCATCACCCTGAACACACCATCCCCACTGTCAAACATGGTGGTGGCAGCATCATGGTTTGGGCTTTTCTTCAGCAAGGACAGGGAAGATGGTTAAAATTGATGGGAAGATGGATGGAGCCAAATACAGGACCATTCTGGAAGAAAACCTGATGGAGTCTGCAAAAGACCTGAGACTGGGACGGAGATTTGTCTTCCAACAAGACAATGATCCAAAACATAAAGCAAAATCTACAATGGAGTGGTTCACAAATAAACATATCCAGGTGTTAGAATGGCCAAGTCAAAGTCCAGACCTGAATCCAATCGAGAATCTGTGGAAAGAACTGAAAACTGCTGTTCACAAACGCTGTCCATCCAACTTCACTGAGCTCGAGCTGTTTTGCAAGGAGGAATGGGCAAATATTTCAGTCTCTCAATGTGCAAAACTGATAGAGACATACCCCAAGCGACTTACAGCAGTAATCGCAGCAAAAGGTGGCGCTACAAAGTAGTATTAACTTAAGGGGCCGAATACTTTCGCAAGGCACTGTATAGAAATATTCAACAGCACTAAGATGTAAAAGAAAACTGTTTCTGATTCTTTGCTTGTACTTTGGTGACAGTGGAATAGTTTACCAGCCTACATTTCTCTGGCACTTGAGGCAGATCTCGCCACTTTCCTCTCTCCCTCTCGGATATTATTTCCCGGTTATTATTTCAATATGTGTGAGTTTGACTGTGTGGTATCATTCTGTCCGGCGATCACGTTTAAAAGGGGATAAAATCCCCTCTGGGGTGTCGAAGAACTAGCTTGTTGATCATATTTGGATGCCAAACAATGAAGGCTGCTAAAAGAAAGCACTTAAGAGACATAAAACTACAGTAACTTATTACACTCGCTGCTGTCTTCTCTCCTTCCTCCTCTTTATCCTCTTTTTCTTTCGTTTTTGCTGCCAGAAGCAGAACCTCTCTCTCCCTACACACGAGAGAGGCACCGTGACGACTCTACAGTTCTCCCTACACACGAGAGAGGCACCGTGACGACTCTACAGTTCTCCCTACACACGAGAGAGGCACCGTGATGACTCTACAGCTCTCTCTACACACGAGAGAGGCATTCTCTCTACACACGAGAGAGGCACCGTGATGACTCTACAGCTCTCTCTACACACGAGAGAGGCACCGTGATGACTCTACAGCTCTCTCTACACACGAGAGAGGCACTGTGATGACTCTACAGCTCTCTCTACACACGAGAGAGGCACCGTGATGACTCTACAGCTCTCTCTACACACGAGAGAGGCATTGTGACGACTCTACAGCTCTCTCTACACACGAGAGAGGCACCGTGATGACTACAGCTCTCCCTACACATGAGAGAGGCATCGTCATGACTCTACAGCTCTCTCTACACACGAGAGAGGCACCGTGATGACTACAGCTCTCCCTACACATGAGAGAGGCATCGTCATGACTCTACAGCTCTCCCTACACACGAGAGGCATCGTCATGACTCTACAGCTCTCCCTACACACGAGAGAGGCATCGTCATGACTCTACAGCTCTCTCTACACACGAGAGAGGCATCGTCATGACTCTACAGCTCTCTCTACACAGAGAGGCATCGTCATGACTCTACAGCTCTCTCTACACATGAGAGGTTTATTTTATTAGGGTGATTCCACTGTAATATTACAAAGCTAGCAGCTTAGCATTGAGCTCAAGCAGTGTTAGCATCACAGCTGAGAGACTGAGCGTAACTAGGGCTGAACGATTTTAGAAAATAATCTAATTGCGATTTTTTCTTCAATATTGCGATTGCGATTAAATATGCGATTATTGTTGCAAGGTCCTCTTCTCATGTATTTTTCACCTAACACAAGCAATAAATCAGTCCGTTTCATAATAAACAATATTAATTTGAAGTGAAAATTGCAACAATAAAGCAAACAAAATTGTTGCTTGACCTATTCAAAATTTGTGAACATGTGGACTGCACTTAAAAAAGTGTCTGAACTTAACAGTACAGTCTATAAATAAAAGATAAATTATAATATATATATATATATACACTGTAAACCCCAACATGCCGATTGGACTTAAAATTTTTGATGTAATCTGTTTCAACAAAACTTTAAAGTTGATGAACTAAAAACTTTAAAGTTGAACTTGGCTTAAAACTATCAGGAGTTTTTAAGCCAAGTTCAACTTTAAAGTTTTCAGTTCATCAACTTTAAAGTTTTGTTGAAACAGATTACATCAAAACTTGTAAGTCCAATCGGCTTCTTTTAACAAATATTTCAAACATCACAAACAAACCCAAAAAACAATTACAAAATGGCAAATTAGTTTTTTTATTTATTTCATAAAATAATAGTTTACATACCTTATGTTGTAACATGTAGGCTGAGTTATTCACAACAGAATTCAGAATATAGTAAAGATGCACAATATTTGTGTGTTAGTCCTTATTGATTCAAGCAGATTCACTGGACATTGCTTCCTGGCTCAACTGGCACCAACATCTGAAAAATATGGAGAAAGTCTGTCAGTACAAAGCAAGAAATCAAACCAAGTTCAATGTCATGTGACTGTGTTTAAACTTACTGTTTGTCTTCTAGAGCACACTCTTTTTCTTCTTCACATTCTGCGATATACCACTTGGCTTGTACAAGTCTGTAAGAATAATAATAAAACAAACATCAAATGTCAGAAATTATTAGCTTTACCACGTATAGTCCAATATTGCTCCAACACTTTCTAAGCCATTCTGTAAAATGATATGAGCAAACAGATGAACAATGGACACAAAGCTGTAGACTTTTACATTAACAGAGTAAAAGCGACGTTTTTTAATGGTAGCATTATGTGCACAAATGTTATCAAAACATCCAAATAGTTGCTAATAAGTAAGTAAGTTTCAAACAAATAAACTGGAATTGGAGTGTTGCACCTGTAGTCCGTTCTCATCATATTTGATGATTTTTACCATATCATTCGCTCAAATAATATAATTTATGATCTGACCCTGGGCCCCCCTGCAATCCCAGGCACCCCTCTCCAGGTTGGGAACCACTGCTTTAGGCGACAGTTTGTCTAGTTGCACACTCAAATATTTTCTGAAACAAATTTGTATAAATGTGCATGGAAATGCGATCACATAGAGAAAAAAAGAGACACACAAAATAAAGGTTGCCCCACTATGAGCCCAAAAAAACTCGGAAAATTAGGATATCGTTCAATGTGCATTTATTTCTGTAATTCAACTTAAACTGAAACTAATATATGATAGACTCATCATTCAAAGATAGATATGTATAGCCTTTGTTTGTTATAATTTTGATTATTATGGCTCAGCTTATAAAAACTAATGTAACTAAATTAAAAATCTCAGAAAATTGGAATATTTTGAAAATGGACTGTAAGCCATAATCATCAAAATAATAACAAAGGCTTGACATATGTCACTTTGCATGATGAGTCTATATCATATATTAGTTTCACAGTTTAAGTTGAATTACAGAAATAAATTAGCTTTGAACGATATTCTAATTTCCCCGAGTTTCACTTGTAAATGCTTCAGTAAAGATGAAAAATTTACTTTCGGAAAGTGCATTATATTTACTCACTTTTAAAGCGAAGAGCTGAGAGTCTTTCAGCGAGTGCTTCTCATCCTAATTCGCGCGGAGCTTCTAATGTCAGTGCACGAGATCCCATCAGCCTCAGGTCTACTGAAACAAAAACATTTAAGAACATAAACATTTGTAAATACTTCAGTAATAGATGAGCGGTACAAAGTGAAACCAGACTCAAATCTACTTACATTCTGGCTGATTAGCTGAGTCCTTGTGTGTGCTTCTTTTCCCTGCATTCTTCATTTCCACATACTGTACGACATACTGGTGGACACTGGAAAGCCTTCATGTCTTCATCCTCACAGGCCTCTAGGTCACAGCACCTCCTCCTGTATTTGTAAAATGGACAAACAGGATACTGAAGTCAGGACACTTCACCTTAACACAACAATGGCAATAGTTACTCACTTTACCTTCTTCTTTGTGCAGATCGAAGAATTCCAAGTTAGTAAGACGGAATTTGTAGAGTTGATTCTCTAGATAAAAGAAACATTTGTTAGTACTCTATAGGTATCCATGACAGAATTAAAAGATCATAAACCATGGTAAATGGTCTTGATTGTGCTGTTCAACCTACATGAGGCACTCATTTACACTCTGATTCATACTCCAGCGTGTGCAGACGACACTGGAGACAAGGTGGTGGAAGTGTCTTGCTCAAGGGCACAACAGCAGCATGCACCTGTGGGAGCTGGGATCATCTAGGTGAAAAGGACACAGTAAAGAATTGCCCCAATTCCCAGTTGTGATAGTGACAAATCAAACACCAAAAGAAACTGTTCTTTCTGTTTAATTAAACTTTGTGTTCTCATTTAAAAAAAGTCCAACATAAATGTCTCACACAAATGTAGCAAATGCACACTAAACAGCTACGCCTACTTTCTGCCCACAGACAGGAGCGTCGGGGACTTTTCTCACAGCCAATCATTCATCACATTTCATATAGTTCCAATCACAGATGCATATTTGTAAATGAAGAAGAGTCTCAAATCACATCTCATTCAGAACAAACTTTATCATTTCTGTTACCTGTAATTAAAATAGTCAAGTGATTTGCCTTTTGATTTGACAGAGTGCAATATTTGTTATGTTTAGTGTTTTTGTAGTGGGGTGGATTTTCTATGGTTTAAGTGTTTCTCTGATCCAGAGAGCTGTACAATACATTTTTGTAAAGAATAGGAAAAGTGTGTTGTCTGGCTGGCACAAAATCCAGGATAAAAAAAACAACAAAAACGCAATAAACCAATTAACAAAAAGTGTAAAATAGGATCATATAATTAGTAAGTGTACGGTCTCACCTTTATTTTCTGCTACAATTTCCTTTCTTGTCTGGTACTTGTGAACCTGCGTTACAAAAACAAATTAGGGTTGGGCAATTTGGCCAATAAATTAAAACTTATATATATATATTTTTTTTAACTACTTTGGACAATGACCTAATCGATTGTATTCAACATTCTCTTAAACAAGGACCATTGTAGCTCATACAATCTTTTTAGGCCCATAAGCAGTTGTATACAATAGTGCAATAGTACTATTATACTATTGCAGTTGTTATTGCCATTGTTATTGTTGTTGCTGTTGTGTTGTTATCATCACTATTTTAACTTTAAACTTTAAATGTAATAGTCTAGGATTAATACCTAACAATCTATAGATTATTCTTAGAACCAAACTTAATCGATTCAGACAGCGGTACTGCTATTGATGCTGATGGTAATATAAAGGAATTAAATTCTTAGAAGTAAAACATGCACAAATCTATGTACTCCACATTCAACATAACCCGTAGTACAGGGCAGACAGTGGGGGTCGGCAGCTCGAGGAAACCCTCTTCTGGCAGCAGACTCCTAAAAATGTGTCTCTTTTAATGCATAGTATAGGACACTTAACAAAGGATGGTCCGGTTGCTCGGGGGCTGCTCCCCTCTGGCAGCAGGTCCAGTCACAGAAAAAAAAAAAAAAAAAAACAACCGAATCCCTTGTAACACACATCATTAAGATTATTCTTGTTATCATGAGCATCAATCGGTCTGCGATTACTGTACCTTTCATGAATAAATGTGGAGTATGTTATGTATCATCAAACACTTTGATACAGAGTAATGTTATATGGTTTGTAATGGTGATGATGAATAACGATAATGCCAACATGGTAATGAATTCGGTATGGGAAACAGAAATAATACACTGGTTGTAGCGTGTGAGATACTGTGAATGTTGACCTGGTATAATGCAGTATGGCATCTGTTGAAATGTAACCAACTCGGTTGATAGTTGTATTGTAAGATGGTAGGAAATATGCAGTGTTGTTAGTTGTTGTTGTTTGGGTCTATGAACAGGGGTGGGAGTCAATAAGCTTGTCTTCTTCCCACTCCTTTTCGAGTTAGAATGTATATTATTTTTCTTTTTGTTTTTTCTTTATTGTGTATATATATTTTTCTGTTTTTTCTTGGATTTTGTGCCTTAGCTCGAAATAAAAACTCAATAAAAAAAAAATAAAAAAAATACAGTTTATTTTGGCTTAGCCCTTTTACTTAAAGATTAATTTTACAATGATTGTAATTTCGTCTATTAGCCCAAAGAAATATAACTTGCTCTTAAAGTTAACACACTTGTTACGGAGTTAGTTCTCAAAGCTCTGTGCCTCTGTCTGCTGCTGCTGCTGCTGCTACACAGACGGAGGTGCGGAGACAGCGCTGAAAACAGCGATATTAACGTTACTTCACGGTCGACAATAGCCTGCGTGCATATTTAATTAGGTCCTCACAGTTAGTTATAGAGTTTTAAAGAACACACGACTCGGACTCGGCCCCGGACTCGGGCGGAAGTGCGTCGCTGTTGCAGTTTTTAAAAAAGGAGCGGGAAAAATCTCATGCTACGCTTTATCGATTAAACAGTACAATCTGAAGCATAAACAATTCTCCTGGTTTTAACTACCTGCAAACTGAAATCAGACATATAATTTCACTGGATATTAATAAAGTATGTTGCAACCCAGTCTCTTCAGAAAAACGTACCCCAGGTACGCTTTTACAATATGGAATTACGTACCAGTAATACGTTTCTTTGCAAAATTACGTTGGTTATTTACGTTTTACAAATTCACTCAAATAACACATAGCGCGTTCACGCGGAAGCCTACGGAGCTTGCCGAATGATTTCCGATGTTCTCCGAAATCTCCGACAACGTTTCTCTGCAAAAATACTTTTACTAAAGCTTTGTTTTTACCTTTCGCTGTCTTCGTGGAGCGAGTTCTCCATTACACGTCCCACAAATGTGCAGCTCCTGCTCTGCCATGCTCTTGTTTGAGTGCATGATCCAATAAACTCCTGCCGGGTCTTCGCGGAGCTTGTAGCCCGGGGAAGGGCTTTCTCTTCGGCCTAGCTTAGCGCCACAGCCCGCTGGAGTCCCGTGGAGGCTCGTCCCGCTTCTTCCGTAATAGTCCTTTGGGTGAAAGTGATGCCAAGCGTCCACGATGATATAAATGTCCTTAGGTTTGCCTCGCTCAGCCATTTAAGGTTAAAAATTAGCATTTATTGATCATAATTTTGACAGAGGCGCGTAATGACCAGCTGTTTTGATTGACATCCGCGTCAACCAATGACACGTGTTCAAAATTGTGACATCACTAAGAAGGCGGGCAGAACACGTAAACCTGTACTCCTGATTGGCTGTGTCAATCTATTTTTGTATTGTAAAATATTAATATTAGTATTATTTAGTGAATTATTTATTACTAGTTTGTTTTATTAAGTTATTATTATGTGCACTTGTATATTTTGGCTTTGTTCAAGAGATCTGACAAGTTTGCTTTTGTCTTTTGATTTGTAACAGCCTTTCATGTCTAAAATTTTGTAAAGGTGCCTTGTGTTGCTCACATGTTCAAAATAAAGAAGAAATAGAAAATAAAAAATAAAAAAAGTTATTACTATTATGTTTTCTTTCCTTACAGTCTGTCCATGAAAAATATATATTATTCAAACAAATAATATTATCTGGATTATAAGACTTAATGCATTTTTATGTGACAAATGTTTCTTAACATGAGTAAAATTAAGGATAAAACAATGGGATGGATACAGGAATATTTTAGGCTCCACAGTTTTGACGTCTGATTTTTCAGCCTGAAGAGACTCTGCTGTGGATGCAGGTGTGAAGTGGGCACGTCTTCATCGTCTAATATGCATAATATAGTACAAATGCAATTTATAACAGTTCTTGCTTATGTTTGGACATGATCAATATAAAATATACATTTGAAAATAGAATATAAAGTTTTAAAAAAGCCTCTAGACAAATTACTATCTGTATATCCAATGTAAAGAAATGTAAAAATAATTGTATTTAAATTATGGATGCAAAAATGAGCAAAGTCCTCTGTCAATAAAGCTCAGGTGGATAATGCCACATGTGTCAGAATAGACTGTTTCTGCAGGCGACAGTAGCACAGTATATTTCATAATGTAGCCTAAACAAAACCATCACATTTAATTACAAACCTCTCATTGTGCATGAACCTTTTGGAGTATGCCAGTGTGATCACTTATAGTGATAGCAGCAGAGCAACCCAGAACTAAGGAACTTAGTTACAAGTTACAACTATTTACAACTAAGGAAGATTGTTATTCATCATTTGAGTGCCTTTTCCTGAGTTTTCATCTCTATTCCATTGGATAAATCTTATAACCTTCACCTGTTGTGGTAAAGTCATTGACTTATTAGCTCAGTCTAACACAATACATATAGTATATTGTATCAATAGCTTGTCTGTTCTGTGAGCTGTATCATTACACATGCATTCAATTTGGGGAATACAAATTCTTATTTTTTTGTGGTGTAATGTGGGCAATACCTTTTCCTATAATGTGCTGCTCTTGGTTTGTTAGTGGGTGAAATGTGAGGATGTGAGAAATGTTTGCTCTGTGATATGTTGTTTTTGATGCACAGAAATAATCTCTTGTATTTGGAGAGAATAAAGATGAATCTAATCTAATGAGCCATGACCCATCAAAACTTAGATATCTGCCTACATCCAGTTGTCGAAAGTATGACCTGATCTGCTCTTTGCTCCAACACTTACATGAAGGAATATTGAATATATACCAAGAGATGGGTTATATAAGATAAGATAAGATAAGATAAGATTATGCACACCCTGAGTGTTTCTAAGAGCTGGATGTAACAATTAAATTTCTCCATTGTGAGATCAATCAAGACTAACAATGAGAGGTTTGTAATTGATTGATTGATTGATTGATTTTTATTTTATTTCGAGCAACACAACGCAGGCACAAAAGCCAGAAAAGATATAAAAAAAGAAAACATAAATAACATTCTAGCTCGAAAAGGAGTGGGAAGAAGACAAGCTTATTGACTCCCACCCCTGTTCATATACTTAAATGATAATGTGGTTGCAACAATAACACTGCTTAGTTCTTATTATCTTACTAAACAATTAACAATTGAGTTGGTTACATATTTACAGACGCAACAATGCATTACATTAAGTCAACATTCACAGTATGTTACACTTTATAACAAGTGAATAATTTTGTTTCCTATACCCATCTTATTACCATGTTGGTATTACTGTTATTTAGCATCACCATTACAGCCCATATAACATTACTCTGTATGGAAGTGTTTGAATGATACACAATATACTCCACATGTATTCATGAAAGGTACAATAATTGCAGACTGATTGATGCTCATGATAAGAAGATTCATCTTAATGATGATGGTAATTAAATGTGATGGGTTTGTTTAGGCTACATTATGAAATATACTGAGCTACTGTCACCTGCAGAAACAGTCTATTCTGACACATGTGGCATTATCCACCTGAGCTTTATTGATAGAGGACAAGGCGCTGGACTTTGCTCATTTTGCATCCATAATTTAAATACAATTATTTTTACATTTCTTTACATTGGATATACAGATAGTAATTTGTCTAGAGGCTTTTTTTTAAACTTTATATTCTATTCAAATGTATATTTTATATTGATCATGTCCAAACATAAGCAAGAACTGTTATAAATTGCATTTGTACTATATTATGCATATTAGACGATGAAGACGTGCCCACTTCACACCTGCATCCACAGCAGAGTCTCTTCAGGCTGAAAAATCAGACGTCAAAACTGTGGAGCCTAAAATATTCCTGTATCCATCCCATTGTTTTATCCTTAATTTTACTCATGTTAAGAAACATTTGTCACATAAAAATGCATTAAGTCTTATAATCCAGAAAATATTATTTGTTTTAATAATATATATTTGTTCATGGACAGACTGTAAGAAAAGAAAACATAATAGTAATAACTTAATAAAACAAACTAGTAAATAATAATTCACTAAATAATACTAATATTAATATTTTACAATACAAAATAGATTGACACAGCCAATCAGGAGTACAGGTTTACGTGTTCTGCCCGCCTTCTTAGTGATGTCACAATTTTGAACACGTGTCATTGGTTGACGCGGATGTCAATCAAAACAGCTGGTCATTACGCGCCTCTGTCAAATTATGATCAATAAATGCTAATTTTTAACCTTAAATGGCTGAGCGAGGCAAACCTAAGGACATTTATATCATCGTGGACGCTTGGCATCACTTTCACCCAAAGGACTATTACGGAAGAAGCGGGAAGAAGCGGGACGAGCCTCCACGGGACTCCAGCGGGCTGTGGCGCTAAGCTAGGCCGAAGAGAAAGCCCTTCCCCGGGCTACAAGCTCCGCGAAGACCCGGCAGGAGTTTATCGGATCATGCACTCAAACAAGAGCATGGCAGAGCAGGAGCTGCATATTTGTGGGACGTGTAATGGAGAACTCGCTCCACGAAGACAGCGAAAGGTAAAAACAAAGCTTTAGTAAAAGTATTTTTGCAGAGAAACGTTGTCGGAGATTTCGGAGAACATTGGAAATCACTCGGCAAGCTCCGTAGGCTTCCGCGTGAACGCGCTATGTGTTATTTGAGTGAATTTCCATCCATCCATCCATTTTCTTCCACTTGTCCGTTGCCGGGTCGTGGGGCAGCCGCCGGAACTGCCCAAATCACATTGCACCAGCCCCCCATGGCTCCTTCTGCAGGTGGTGGGTCCACGGAAGGACGGCCTCACGGTTCAAACCGGGCCTGTTGGTCTCTCCTAGGGGGCTACCAGTGTAGGCAGACACTGGAGGCAATGTGGGTGAAGTGCCTTGCCCAAGGACACAACGACAATGTGCACCGTCAGGAGGCGGGATTCGAACCCACGACCTTCCGATCATGAGACGACCCGCTCTACCATCTGCGCCACTGTCGCCCCTTGAGTGAATTTGTAAAACGTAAATAACCAACGTAATTTTGCAAAAAAACGTATTACTGGTACGTAATTCCATATTGTAAAAGCGTACCTGGGGTACGTTTTTCTGAAGAGACTGGGTTGAGTATATTACCTTATTCAGGCCGTAGAAGCTCCTCTTCAGTTAAATGACGGACACTCCCACAGCAGCGCACTGCGGCTGTGCAGAACCAAATACGTCACTCCAGCCAAGGCACGCAGGCGTCATGATGTCATGACACAAAAGACCCGCCTCAAAACTTATAATTTAAACTTTCTAAACGTGACAGTTGGCAGTTGAATGGCAATAAAACTTTACTAAACTTAAAAAAACACCCCTTTGGACTTAACATTTTTTAGATGAATGAAGATTTGGGCTAGTTTTGAGTTCTTTCACATCTTAAATTATGACCTCAAATAGCATTCGGGTTTACAGTGTATATATATATATATATATATTTACCAATCTATATTAGATGCAGACTTTTTGCTGTAGTCTACGTAAGCATGTGAAATGTATCTCGGTGTCCTCAGCAGAGAATGTGTAAGGTATAGAGACGTGATTATGTATTCACAACATGTCACATAAAAGCAGTGTCTTCAAATAAACATTATTCTTCAGGAACATTACTATCTCTGCCCAAGAGCCAATTCTCCCCAATAAAACACATTTCTAATGTAAAAAGCCCAAACACCAGCAGCAGTGACAGCGCTGTGTGGGAGGGGCTAGAGGCTCCCCCCTCACTGGAGGCGGGCCCAGAGCCGTGTGTTGAGGAGCAGAGCTGACTGACGTCACATATTCTGGTGACAAAACAACATCTTGAGAGCAAACCACACACGGCAGCTGCGAAATCCAATGCTGAAGATGTTTTGACACAGAGAGCGCCACACAAGCGTTTTTTTGGGTACAAAGACAGGATTTAAACGAATATGCATTACATGTAGACAACTATTGGATACTCATTTATACAACTTATCTGCAGGAAAAAGGGGGTTAAATTTAGGGGTTAGTTACTCTTTAAGCTGCTCAAGGCTGCGCTGATTCTGTCTATAATAATACCAGATGTACTCGAGTCCAAAGGATTTCTATGGTGACTTTCTATCAAAAGTTTTATTATATACTGTGTGACATGAGGGTGTATAAACTTTGAAAATAAAAGTTAGTTTTAAACAGCAATGATGGGACAACGCCACCTGGAGAGGTGGCTCCAGGACCAAAGTTTAGAACAAGGCCTTGCTAGGTGTGGACATAAAGTAAGATGTGATCCCAGTTTTACAAAAGTACAAAGGTTATCCTTTATTTTTGTTATCACAATAGTAAAACACTATAGGCCTATAGGAGAAATAAATAACATTTATCAAGTTTAAAAGATTATTTCTGTTTAGGGAGAGTGGTAATAATTTCCTTATTATTTCAGTATCAGGACCAAAACTAACGCACAGCACAGTAAATAATGCAAGGTAAATAAAAGGAGGCAAACCAAAGAAACAAGCCATGCAAAACAAACGTTAACATGCAAAACAATTAATAATGCAAAGAACAAACAAAGCCAGTAAATAATGCAGGCAGTAATAAAAATAGAATCAAAATAAAGAAACAAAAAGTAACAACAACCAACTCACCAATTGAGGAATTTCAGGCTACAGAGAACAAACCCTGCATTAATAGTGCACCGTGCTATTGAATCGATAGGCCAAGCAGTATAGTCCGATCGCACTGAAGCGCACTAGTGCCACGGGGCCCACCGCGTTGGTGGTGTACAGGGTGCGTGCCCGTAACAGTGTAGGATGTGAAGGAACAAAGCTGGACAAAACAACGGACTCCCGCTGGGAGCAGCGGTCCTTGTTATGGACCACACACAGAAAATCTCGAGCCTACAATGGAGACACGAGTAATAGGCCCAGTCCCATTTCTCTCACTTGCTCTGAGAACACTCGCTGAGTTCCCTCCACATTAGAGTCCCCTCAGTGAGGGAAGTGCAAGTGAAGATTCTCCCCTAAGGAATGGGACAACACTAGTATGCAAATTGCGGCAAGGAACGTGTACCTTACGTCACACGCAACATCGACGTGTCTGATTTCACCCCCGTCTATAGATAGCGGTAATACAGAGTTTATACACATAAACTACAATGACAAGAAATACGTAGCTCCTCTCCCTCCCATTTCTCATTTCTCTTTCCTAGATGCTAATTTTTCTTACTTTTTCTGTAGTCAGGCCTATTTATTTTCAAGGGATATAGCCTTTCTCTAAATATCTTTTGAATTAAGACACGATATAAGTAAAAGGTTCAGAGTTTGAGAGGAACTTAGGGGCTGCCAGTAGTTTGAGTGAAAGTGTTCAAGAATGAACACGGAAATCATGCAAAAAGTAATGCATGAAAATCCACAAAGACCATCATTGAGAATGATGGACCAATTGGAAGTAATTTTTGTTTTTCTAATTTACTTTTTTCTGAGGAGGAATATAAATTAAGTCGTATTGTATGGTTGTGTAGTGTTTTAGTTTTGTCTCATAGAAAAGAAAATATAAGTGATCATGAATGAGATAAAAATTGTATCACAAAATATAAATGGCCTTAATAACTGTATTAAAAGGAAAAGAGTTTTGCAAACTTTGAAACGAGAGGGGGATATAATATTGTTGCAAGAAACGCATTTAAACAAAATAGAGCATGAGAAACTTGGTAAACTGGCATCAGCCCAGGTCTTTGCATCGTCTTATGGCACAGCCAGAAGAGGAGTAGCTATTATAATACCAAAACGTATTCCGTTTGAACTTGAAAAATGTGTTAAAGATAAAGAGGGCAGGTATGTGTTAGTAGTGGGAAAGGTAGATGGTAAGGCGATGTCTTTGTTAAACATTTATAATCCACCTGGACAAGATTCTGAGTTCATGAGGAGAATGGTTTCATTACTAATTACAGAAGCAAAAGGGTTAGCAATCATGGGAGGGGATCTTAATATGGCAATGTCTACTAAAGATACTCAAAGTAAAGGGAAACATAAAGCTGAAAAAACCGCTACATTATTAAAAAAGATAGAAAAGGAATTGGGTTTGACCGATATATGGAGGTATCTTAACCCTCATGAAAGAAAATATACCTTCTACTCCGATGCACATAAGATTTATTCCCGGTTGGATTATTTTTTATGTTTAAGGAAGACATCACAAAAATTAAGAAATGTGAAATAAGACCCATAATACTGGGGGACCATGCTCCAATTACGTTAACCATTTCTTTGGGAAATGGGAAAGGAAGAACACTATGGAGATTGAATAATTCTTTACTCCAGGACGAACATTTTAAAGACAGAATTCAACAAATTATAGAAGCCTTTTTCAAAATAATGACAAAGAGGAGATAACACCAGTTATACTGTGGGAAGCCGCAAAAGTTACCATACGTGGTGAAATAATATCCCTCACTTCTTGGAGAAAGAAAATGTATATGCAAGAGATAAATGCTGTAAAAAGTGAAATAGAACGATTGCAACAGGAGCATGAACAGACAGGAAACTATCAAATTAAGAAAAAGTTAATTGAAAAACAAAATAAATTGAATGAAATTTTGACAGAAGAAATAGTCAAATCTCTTGCACTTACCAAACAACAATTTTATGATAACAGTCCTAAAGCTCTAAAACTTTTAGCATTTAAACTGAAAAACAAAGAGAACAGGCAACCATCTCAAAAATTCAAGGAAATGCTTCTAACTATCATACAGAGAAAAATGAAATCACAGAATGTTTCCTCAGATACTATAACGAGCTATATGAAGAAACAGGATGTAGAAGTAGTGAAAGCAGTCAATATTTGAAGTCACTAAATTTACAGCAGGTAACCTCAGAACAAAACGCAGAACTTATAAAACCAGTGACTGAACAAGAAGTCCTGGCTGCTATACAGAAGAGCAAGGTGGATAAGAGTCCAGGAAGTGACGGATACACTAATGAATTTTACAAATATTTTAACCAATTACTAGTACCAATTCTATGTAGGCTGTTTAACTGGATAATCGTAAAAGCTGTTTGGCCCCCCACATGGAATGATTCAATAATTAGTGTTCTTCCAAAAGAAGGCAAAGACCTAACTAAATGTAGTTCATACAGACCAGTGTCTTTATTAAATGTGGACCAAAAATATTTACATCTATTATGGCTAATAGACTATCAATAATAGTTCCGCATTTGATAAATAAAGATCAAACCGGTTTTGTGCAGGGAAGATTGTTGTCAGACAATGTGAGGAGGATTCTGAATTTGGTAGATTGGGCAGAGAAACATAGGCAGCAGGCTCTAATGCTGACATTAGATGCTGAAAAGCCTTCGATCGGTTATCTTGGGATTTTATTTTTGACACTTGTAAAGCTTTGGTTTCCATGATTATTTTATAAATGTTCTGAGAGTGATGTATAAGAATCCTCAAGCAGCTGTAAAAGTAAATGGAGCATTGTCGAGGACATTTAGCCTGCACCGTGGCGTAAGGCAGGGCGACTGTCTCTCACCGCTGGTTTATGTACTGTGTATAGAGCCTTTAGCAGAGAGCATAAGACAAATAAGAACATATGTGGGATTAGCCTGGGGGGTTATGAATACAAATTAGCGATGTATGCAGACGATGTGATGGTGACAATGTTGGAGGTTGGGAAATCTTTGGATAATTTAATGGAAGAAATACAAATATATAGTCAACACTCCGGGTACAAGTTAAACGTACAAAAACAGAGGCTATGGTGATAGGAGAGGTGGATAATGAATTAAGAGTACATTTAATTTTAAATGGGACTGTGACCGTGTAAAGTACCTGGGGGTATATATACCAAAAAGCATGGGTAAACTTTTTGAAATTAACTATGATAAATTAATTAATCAAGTTAAACGGAGTTTAGTAGATGGAAGATCTTGAATTTATCAATGCTTGAGAAAATTCAATCTATCAAAATGATTACTTTGCCCAGATTTTTGTTTATGTTTCAAACTCTGCCGAGCTACATACCACCCAGGTACTTTAAAGAATGGGATAACTTGATGAGGAAATTTATCTGGGATGACAAAAAACCACGGGTGAAGCTTAAAAACTTAAAATTGCCAAAATCAGGGGGAGGGTTAGCATTACCAGATCTAGAGACATATTTCAAAGTAGCCCAGGTGAAGTCAATAATAACTTGGATAAGTGACTCTAATAATCCAAGATGGAAAGAAATGGAAACACATAAGTTATATTTAATTAAATCTGCTATATTTATAACTAAAGATAAAGAACTCAAAGAAGAAATAAAGAATAACTACTGTATAGAAAACACCACTAAGGTGTGGAAAAGAGTTATTAGATGCATGAAGATAAAGGAGGAAGAAATGGTTTATTTGAGGGAAATATCTAGAGATCCTGAATTTAAGGCAAACGCAACAGATCAACTGTTTAATAAGTGGGCAGAGAATGGACTCATGAGATTCCATCAACTGTTTAAAAATGGTCAAATGGAATCTTTTGAAACATTTCTAAACAATATAACATACCAAGAAATCATTTTATAAATATCTGCAAATTAGAAGTTATTTGAATAGTAAATTAGGAAAGATTAAAGGTGACCTAAACCCCTGATAACTTATATGGCAAATAATTGTAATAAGAAATTAAAAATGCTATGAGTCAGTTATACCAAATCTTTCTGCAACAAAAAGAGAAAATGGCAACCAACGTTAGGGTAAAATGGGAAGAAGAGTTTCATATACAAATAACTGAAAGCGAGTGGGAACAGATCTGTGCTGGAGTCCATAAATCCATGGGTTCCTTATTTTGGAGAGAGTTCGCTTGGAAAATAATTATGAGATACTTCTTGACTCCAGAAAGTATGAGTAAATATAAAGGGGGAAATTGCAAATGTTGGAGGAATTGTGGAGAAGAAATTGCAAATTACACACATATTTTTTATACCTGTAAAATAATACAACCCTACTGGAAAGAAGTATTTCAAATTGTTGAAGCGATACTGGGAAAGAAACTTGATTTAAAATCAGAAAATATTATATTAGGAAAAATCCCAATGAATATAAACTCAGATGAAAAGTATATTTTTCAAATCCTTAGAATCACAGCATTAAAGATCATAACAAAGGAGTGGAAAAAAGTAATCCACTGGATATTAAAAAATGGATTAATATTATACAAGAAGTAAAATTGAACGAGAAGTTAACTCACAAAATAAGGAACATGGACCATGAGTTTGACAAAAAATGGTTTATAAAAGAAATGGACAGCACATGAATATTGTGACTCAGCGGTTAACTGTGACTGTGCAGCGGAGGTTGATTGTACGTTGGGACTAATTTCTACTAAGGGGATCAATAAATCAATAAAAATAAAAAAATAAAAAAATAAACCTGACGCTGAACCTAGGAAAGGGTTGTAGGTGTATATTGTGTGGATTTGTGTTGGATTGAAGTGATAATGGATTTAAACAAATGGAAAATAGATAATAGTAATGAAGTGTGTGGATACGTATGCAAGTATACGGGTAGAGCATGTGCAGTGGGCCAAGAGGAGTGGGAGTGTGTTTTGGGATGCTGGGGAGGGACAATAGATATGTGGTGTCTGGTGTGGTGTGTCTGCATGTGAGAGTCCCCTGTTAGTGCATAGGCATGCACTGTCTCAACCAAATAGACGGGTATGGTACGATGTGGAATTGGGGCCGATCTGATGTAAAGGCCATTTATGTCATTTACATTATTTGTGTTGTGTATATCTTCTGACAGACTGAACTTGTTCCTCCTTGTTATTTATTACTGTTTTTGTGTTTGTTGTTTTTTGTGTGTTTGTTTCTTTTTTTATGTTTGTGTATGTTTTGTATATTGGCTATGGTATATTGTCTACTTATTTTTGAAAAATTATAAAATAAAGTAAAAAAAAAAAAAAAAAAAAAAAAAAAAAAAAGAAATACGTAGCTCCTGCCTCTTGTGTGTGCCATGTTGATTTATCTACGTTTGATAAATCAACGGAGAGGAAATATACGAAACAGCAGACGCGTTCGCCGTATTTCAGGTTTGTTGTTTCGTTTAATTTTGGCACTTGGCTCAACTTAGCTGCCAACTACCATTGTGTCTAAAACAAGACGACCTACACATTCAGATCGTATAGTTACATCCAGTCTATTGTTAAACCACATTAAACGTGATGCATTACTGTTTTCGATAATCAATAATCATCTGTGTCACATAAGTAGAACGTAAACAAGCAACAGTCCTCACAGGAGAAAGGGTTCAGCTTGAGACCATTTTTGTTTACTGAAAGCTTGAATCAGAGTCAGTAGATTGAGAACCTGAATAAGCACGAAACATCCACATGTGCACCGGGGCGCACCGGGGCACACACCCGGCCGTCAGTGTCTATTGACGGGCAGACTCTGGCAAAGCACTCGGCATTTTACGAACGTCGTCAAATAGCGACTTTCAAACTATAACTTAAAAGTCCATTGCATATACAGCTAGCTAAGATATTCCAACACATTTCAGAATTTGACAGGCTTATTTGCGTATATATTCTTACATTAGTAATTGTCGCTTCCACCGGTAGCCGCCATGTTTATACTCCCTCGGCCCCAAGTCAGCTCCTGACCTGACTCGCTGCGGAGGGGCCTTTTCAAGGGGAGATAGCCACTTCCTCTTGCTCCCTAAGTATTGGGACACCCTACCCCTCCGCGGGAACGCGCAAAATCAAGGGGAAGGGCTCAAAGCGAGGGCAAGGGTTTGAATTGGGACAGGGCCATAGTAATAATAATCTAATAATCTCTTGGATTTGTATAGCGCTTTTCAAGACACCCAAAGCGCTTCACAGCTGATTATTCATTCACTCCATACTTGATGGTGGTAAGCTACTATTGTAGCCACAGCTGCCCTGGGGTAGACTGACGGAAGCGAGGCAACCAGTCTGCGCCATCGGCCCCTCCGACCACCACCAACCACTCACTCACTCACTACATTCGCTAGGCTTCCTGGTGTTACCAAACGGTCTCCCATCCAAGTACTAACCAGGCCCTTCCCTGCTTAGCTTCCAAGATCTGACGGGATTGGGCATAGCAAAGGCGGTAGTATCCTCAAAGCACAACCTCCAATAAACACTTTGAACCTTACCTGCTGTGGAAGGCCTGCACTCGCGGGAGTAGGAGGAGGGGGAGAGCCGGTGTGGGATCAGCGGCTAGTCCCCGTTGTGGCTCAGGATCTAGAGAGGAGCGGAATTTGGATCAGCCTTGGCCCAGGCCAGAAAGACAAGGCGGAACAACGAACGACCTACCTCGAGCAGGAAGCCCCGAACTCACAGCCCAGGCCGAACCGGAGCACCCCGGCGCACGAACGTGCTCCATACAAGAAAGGGCAGATTACTAACGCTGCCCCCGCCGCAGCTCGGAATCTGAAATGACGCACAAGTTTTGTTTAGTCGGCGTAAAGCCACAAACCCGAACAGGAACTCACCCCAAGCCAGAAGTCTCCAACTCTTGCCGCAAGTACAGCCGGAGCGCCCCGGAGAAAACGCGTGCTCCAAACAAGGAAAGTCCCAGCTGGTTACCGAACGCCGCAACCGCCGCACCCAAACCAAGTGATGTGAGCGCGCGCGGCCGCTAAATTTGCTTATAGGCTCTGCTCGGTGCCACCTACTCGTCACCATCCGGTAAGACACATGTCACAACTGTATCTATGGACAAGCTTATTGGCGTGTCATGAGGGACAGGCCAAAGATAAATATGTGATTGTTAATAAATTATTTACTATTTCTGTGCGGCCTGGTACCTGCCTCTGGACTGGTGGTTGGGGACCACACCTCCTTCTCGTCTGAGTGTGTACATGAGCTGAATAGTTTAGTCCATTAATGCAGTGGACTGTGCTGCACCTGTGTCTCCGCTCCCTGCTCTCACCGCAGACACCTCGGCTCTGAACGCTAACCTGCATTAGCATACCGCTGCCACCTTTGACCCTGCCCATGTGTGCAGTAACCAGCCCGCACGCGCCGTATACCCGGCGGGAATATCCGAGAGTCAAGGAGACCGCGGCGAGGAGATTGCTGGCGATGACAGCTCATTCATCACGGCTTCCCGGTCTGTTCCAGCGAATCGAGCGAATTCTCCACGTCTGACACTTAATTACAGACACGGAAATGGTAAACAACTTCAGCGGTTCCTCCCGCAGCTCATTAAATACATACTTCAGACGCCGGGCTCTTTGTGGAAAGAGAATAGAATAAGCTCTCCATTTGAAGGACATGCTTTGATGAGGTTTGTTGTCCTGTTGCTTTGAAGTTGGTGTTTAATGGAATTGCTGAATGGATTAAATAATGTTTAAGATGGACAGACATGGTCCTGTCTGTAGTGCAAATGAAAGGATGTCAGATTTAAAGCTAGCAAATCAGGCTAGGTATTGAATGTTAAAATCCCTCCGAACTGCATCCCCAAATCACACATTTCAGGCACTTGCAGATACAGTGGAGGAAATGCACCTCATTATGCAGGGCTTACATCACACTTCACATATAACTCAAGTAAACAATATAATAATAATGATAAATAACCGAATTAAATTATATTAAGGATGGTATTGACAACTGGGAAGTAGCAAGATCTCAGAATATAATATGTATATGCACCTTTAATAATGATAATATGATAATTAACCCAAATTAAATATATTGAGGATAGTAATGACAACTGGAAGTAGCAAGATCTCAGAGTATAATATGTATTAATGCACTTTATACATAAAGTAGCACATTCTTTGTTCTTATTTTGCTGTTGTTTTGTCTTATTCTTCATCATTTATTGTTACTTTGCCCTATGTTCCTTTGTTTATGATTTGCTACCTTGTAAATATTAAATGTAATGTTACTATTTTTATTTTGGGGTGGGCGCTTATAAGCCTTTGGCTTCAGCCCATCCCTTTGAGCAGGTTAACTGCTCAAACAAATAAATAAACTAAACTAAATGTATGTGAACACTTTGGAATTTCTCACATTTCTGCTTTAAAATTGGTCATACAATGTGGTCTGATCTTCATCGAAATCATTAGAATGAATAAACAGTGTCTGCTTGAACAATTAGGAGTAACTAACTGGAGTCGGGAATGTGCAGGTGGATTCTGGACTTTTTGACGGAGAGGGGACAGACAGTGAGAGTTGGCAACACAATATCCAAAACAATGACAGTGACCACAGGCTCACCTCAAGGGTGTATTCTGAGCCCGTTATTGTTCACACTGCTTACTCATGACTGTACTGCCACTGACAGCAACAACCATGTCATTAAGTTCGCAGATGCCACGACAGTTGTCAGCCTCATCACAAACGACGATGAGTCGGCATACAGGAAAGAGGTGGTGCTCACAGCCTGGTGCACAATGCACAATCGGGCCCTCAACACCACCAAAACAAAGGAGATGATCGTCAATTTCAGAAGGTCTGGAAAACATCATCCTCCACACACAATTAACAACTGTGAGGTGGACAGGGTCGAGAGTGTCAAGTTCCTGGGGATACATCTGTCAGACAAACTGACCACCAGAGACAACACCACGGCTATCATTAAGAAGGCACAACAATGTCTTCACTGCCTCCGTAAGCTGAAGAAGGCGGACCTCCCCATCCCAGTGTTGACTCTGTTCTACAGAGGGATAGTGGAGAGCCTGCTAACGTATGGGATGCTGTCCTGGTTCAGCAGCTGTACAGCTGAAGAGAAGCTGAGTCTTGGTCGGATTGTGAGAACTGCAGAGAAGATCATAGACGCCCCCTTACCTCCACTGCAGGACATCTTTACTGTGTGCTGTGCACAGAGCAGGCTCTATCCTGAAAGACTGCTCACATCCCTTCCATCCAATGTTTGAACTGATGCCGTCGGGGAAGAGATACAAGCATCAAGACGACAAAAACTCGAATGTTAAACAGCTTCCTTCCCACAGCTGTCAGACTGATGAATGAGACCCTATCGTCTACAGACTAATTAACTTTTGTTAAATTAATTCATTTTACATTGCACTAAATTGTTGGGTACATTCTAATACAACCCGAACAATTAAATGTTATCATATACTTAATTGCCATAACATGTAAGCATTCACAGGACAGGGAGGAAAAAGTAAGTGAACCCAGGAATCTCGCTGAACTGCAACAGTTTTGTAAAGAGGAAATCAAAGAGCAAAACTTTGTGTTTATCAGTCCACAGTATATTTTCCAGTAGTGCTGTGGAGCATCCAAGAGCTCTTTCGCAAACCAAAGTTGATTCATTTGAGTGGAACACACAATGTCCTGTGTGGAGGAAAAATGGAACAGCACACCAACATCAAAACCTTATCCCCACTGTGAAGTCTGGAGCAGGAGCATCATGGTGTGGGGCTGTTTTGTTGCCTCAGGGCCTGGACAACGTGCTATCATCAATAGAAAAATTAATTTTACAGGTTTATCAAGATATTTTGCAGAAAAACCTGAGACATTCACAACAGCGTGGAATAAGTAAGTGAACACTTGTATTAAATATCTGGCTGACCCTTCTTTTGTAGCAACAACTGCTTTCCTGTAGTTGAAGATTAGACGCTCAAACGATGCATTTTAGACCATTCCGAGATTCCTGTGTTCACTTACTTTTCCTCCCTGTCCTGTGAATGTTTACATGTTATGGCCATTAAAAATATGATAACATGTAATTGTTTCGGTGGTTTTAGTTCAAGCAGACACTGTTTTCTCACTGCTTTGAGGACATAGCATCCTCCTGCTATGGTTTTGTGAATGGATACAGCGCACGGAAAATGTGACAAGCGGCAATGTAGAGATTTTCTGACTGCATCCAAATGTAGTATGGCGAGGGTTAATCTGAGATGTCTGGTACTTTAGCTGGCATGTCAACAACGCCACGATAGTAATTTCACCTAAAGAATAAGGACACTTGATTTAATAAAACTAGAATTCAAGGTGCACAGGTAAGTACATGATAGGAAATGACCGGCAACGTTCCATTTATAAATGTAACAAGTTTTATTTGGACAATTTCATGACTTAACAATTCATAATTCAGTTGTATTTTAGGTTCATCAGTTAGAAAACCATTTTCAGTTAAAACACATTATTTGTGCAGCTTAGTTGCGACACAGTCCATTGTTTAGTTCTTGAAGAATCCATGAACAAAGTTCACGTAAAAGGAACCCAAAAGACAGGGCAGCAGCTGAAGAGTCCCAATTACCAGCACCGGGAGCTAGCACCCTAAATACAGATGGATGTTAGAACTGCATTGAAAACTGAGCTATTCTAATAACAACAAGAGTTATTTTACCTGCTAAGGAAGCAGGGGGGACAGAGACTTTAGGTCGATGGACACACGACACAAGGGGCACAAACACTGTGACAAAACATCCATCCATCCATCCATCCATCCATCCTTTATCTTCCACTTGTCCGTTGCTGGGTCGTGGGGGCAGCTGTTGGAGCTGCACCAGCCCCTATGGCTCCTCCTGCAGGTGGTGGGTCCACAGAAGGATGGTCTCATGGTTCTAACCGGGCCTGTTGGTCTCTCATAAGGGGCTTCTGAACCGCTCTTTGTCTGACCCGTCACCTAGGACCTGTTTGCCATGGGAGACCCTACCAGGGGCACGAAGCCCCCGACAACAGAGCTCCAGGATCATTCAGGCTCAAACCCCTCCACCACGTTAAGGTGGAGGTTCCAGGAGGGGGAAACTAGCTAGAAATGTCTAAATTGACGACTGTCTGAAAACTTGATGTTTTCAACAACAAACAAAGCAATGAAAAAGCTACAAAACCCGACAAAAACATGAAAAAACACAACAAAAACCCTTCAAACATGTGACAAAAACGTGGCGCCAACGTGACCAAAGGTTACGCTCACTTTTGTAGGTCTTAGTTTTCAAATGAGGCATTTCACTGTTGTTCTGAAGTTGAGAAGCTTAGATTTGGTTAAGCCAAACTGGAGAACATGTGCTCGGTTAAGGCGAGTGGTAAGAGGTTAAGTATCTTGCTGTTTATCTGGATCGCAGAAGACATTTAAATTCCATACTGATTTTATTATAAGGAAATTGACTTACTGACTGAGAACACTCTATGATTCAATAGAATGTTTCACCTTTACAATTCGTAAGCGCATCGTCACACAGCTGCTTCTGCTGATTCTGGATTACGCTGATTTGGTTTATCAGAACTCCTCAGAGATGAACCTCCGCTCTTTAGATGTCATATACAACAGTCTTTGCAGGTTAGTACTGAGGTGTCCTCACCCAACACGTCACTGTCACATGTACAATACATTCAATTGGACTTCACTCACTGTCCATTTTGTATTTAACCTCTTACAACCCGCCTGAACCGAGTACATTTTCTCCAGTTTGGCTTTATCCAAATCTAAAAGCTTAAAAAAAACGTTGACGATGAAAATGCAACAAAAAGAGACGAAAACACGACAAAAACGCTTCAAAAATGTGACAAAAACGCTGCGACAACGCCCCCCCCGAAAATGAGATGCCACATCTCAGGGGGTTATCCATCTAATAAAGACATTTTCACTTGATGATTATAACTGCATTCTCTAATCATTTTCTCTTTTTGCAAAAACATGACATTGCTGCTTTGACAGCTCTGAAGCCTTCTGCACTGCTGGCTATGCTCTTGTTTTCAACTGCACAGAAATATAAAGCCCCACAAGCGAGTCGTCCCTTCAGTGTTGCCAGATTGTTAAAAATTTCATTTCTGTCTTTCACACAGTGTTCAAAAACTTTTGAAACCAGTCTCCCGACCAAGCAGTGCCCCATAAACACACTGAATGATGCAACAGCCAAATCCAACATGCTCTTTAATTTTCAGCAAGATTCATACTGCATTTATGACATTTAGAGGATGTAAGAGGAGGACACCATGCAGACTTTCAGTTCCCTACATTATCCGTGATTTGTGGCATACCAGTTATTTATTCCATTGTCCTGACGCCAATACAGTGTCATTTTGCATCCCAAATAGCTGTCACAACAGATAGTTAGAATGCAGTTTCATTGTGTACAGCATGTGCCTCTGTGCTGGTTAGCATAAAGTTGCAACTGGCAAAAAGTCTAAAATCTCCTTTTACTGTCATCCCTGTTCTGTAGAAATGAAATATGATAAACCCATGTAAAAACTAAAAACAAAGACTGAGATTTTTACATTTTTGGACACTTTAGCATGAATCAATTTCAAATGATCATGAAAAATATATAATAATAATAATAATAATAATAATAATAATAATAATAATAAAAAGAAGCTTTATTTATTTGTCAGAATCAGTCCACTTGCAGTACACTGCATTTGCAGACTTTCGTATACTATTAGTGATGCAACTGGGACTGGACAACAAGAACCTAAGCTCCATCAAGCACTGAAGGTTCTGCGATCTTGGCCCGTCTGCTGAGGGACTCCCTCGCTGGGTTTTTGAGTTTTTCTTTGCCATGTCGGAGAGTCTGAAGCTGCATACACACCAAACACAGCTGCTGTGTATACGCTTCAATAAACTGATATAAATGATCACAGACCCAATAAAGAACGCACTGGATTACAAACATGTGTTAAATGGGATTTTATCATGACATGAGGCTGGACAGACAGGTACTTTTTTAATCCTTTTTTATACAGGTTTGTCCCTCAAGTCTCATTTGCAAGAGAGACCTGTTTCAGGTACTGCACGCTCCAAACCCACACGCATTGGGATGATATCCATGAGAGGCAGGATGGAAGAAATCGGTGAGGTTTTCATTCACAACTTTAGATCTTTAGAACAGTGTGTGTGATTTTGTTTTATCAGAATCGTGCGGCAGCAGCGGCTCTTCCTGAAGTGAACACATGCGAGCGACTGATTTTAAGCGTTCCAAGCAACCAAATAGATTGGTCCGGTTTCGTGTGTACGTACTTTAAGGACAGGGGACGCCCGTGAGGCTCTTTACCATCTGCTGCTGACGCTTATTTGGACATTATGTTATGGAAACAGTTTGTTCTCTTTCATTGTTTTACTGTTTGGTGCAGCCCTGTGAAGCAACTCCTCTTGTGATATTGGGGTTCACAAAATGATTGACTGTGGTAAAGGTTCAAGGTTTCTTTATTAGTACCCAAGGTAAACTTGTTTGCAGAAGGGAGTACAGCAATTTTCAGGTGCAATCTATCTACAGTCTTCAAGGTATGAAAACACCACAGTGAGGCCTGAAAAGAGTGCCAAAAACTGTCTCTGTACCGCTTGGTATTCCCCTTGGGTACTACATAGTGTTGGCCTGGAGAGAAACTCTCCATGCAGAGGTTGAGTGACGTCCTGGAGAATAGAGTTCCTTCCGCTGGAGCTGCCCTGAGTGCAGCTCTGACAGGAGAGGGTGGAGAGAATGTTTGTCTCTCAGGGACACTCAACTACCACACCAGGCAACAAATGGAGTAAGACATGACAGGCTCGATAGAAGAAAGACAACATAATAGTGTCAATGTTGGAACAGGCCCGTTTCCTCAGACAATACAAACGCTGATGGCCTTTTTAACAGACAATCTCACAATTGACACAGGCTTGAGTTATTGGTCCATTATTATTATTATGACTTACTCTTCTATAGACTGACAAGCACTTTGTTTTTTCTTGGTGCCGTTGGAAAGTGCTGTATAAACTTTGATGGATTCTCCAAGCAAACTCACTTTAAGCCCCTCCCACTCTCCTTTTAGAGGGATACAAACATAAGAAAAAGTAGAGCTGGGGAGTTTGTGTCAGGCTGCTGTGAAACTCGACTGTCTTTGCAGTTTAACTCTGTAATGGAGGGATACAGTGATTGAGGGATCAGGAATGCAGTTCCTGTTTACTTAGAGCCTCAGGAGGAGCGTCACATGTGCTGCTGCTATTGGTGCTTAAAATAGCCGAAAAAGCAAAAAGGTGACTTTGGCATGCGCGAGTGCCTTGAAACACAACTCCAGGTATGTTTTTGATGAGGAGAAAACGTTGTAATATGCTTAAAAGCTCTGAAAAGTCAGTTTTGCATATCTATCTACGAGGACTTATTTATGTGATCGCATTGCTTACTTTTCACTCCACAAACCCAGCATCATTTAATATAGTAACAAAAATATGAGACAAGACTTCATTTGAGGATTAGTTACTAAGGATTATTTTAGTACAGTTCTTGATTTTGTGGTAAATGGCGTCTTTGTGGAGTCGCATGGAGCCTCCTCGCTCTCACACGGGCTGCGGCTGCACATTTCTATCTTGCCTTTTATTTGAAATGGCTCACGGTGGAGACTTGGCTCTCATCGTTCACTTAAAAAAGCGTACCCACTCGTTCGCGACCGACCCATCGCTGTAAGAAAATGAATGAAATTTGCTCCACCTAGAGCCCCCTCTTCCCCTCTCAGCCTCAGTGGAGCTCTAGAGAAAAATTATCCCCACACACTCCTTGTTAATCTGGTCACATCAGTCCTATCAAACTTTAAATGAAGAAAAAAAAAAAAAAAAAAACTGTACTATTCAGTTATGGAGCACAACAATGCTGCGGCAGGAACATGCGCTCGGTGAATTGATTCAGAGTCATTTGAGGATCCATTGGAGATGTTGTTCTTCTCATTACAGAGATAATGACACAGCGATGGAGCGATTTCTGATCATATAGAACAATATTACAGACAAACGAAAGATACTGCAGCTGTGTACCAAATGTATGAAATCTGTGTTGTGGAAGAGATTGATGAATAAGGGGGAAAAACTGTTGTGCAAGGAAATGAGAAAATGTAATACAATAATGAAGCGCTATACAGTATGATATTAAAACATTATTGTTGTTATTATTATAAAAGTAAAAGTATTTTGAGTTGTGGATTAAACATGTAGTAAACACATCGGTAAAATGCCTAATGCCTGGGGGGGCATTGTGATATCACGTTGACACTTTTGCTGTAGATGTGTACATTTCTCAGCCAATCAGAAAGGTGAACTGTAATATATTCGCCACATGATTTGCATACCATTGCACAGGTGGCCTGTGTACCTTTCTTTAGACAATCAGACTGCAGGTCGATTACGCAGGTCATTTCTCGAATGAATTATAAACTTCATTATGTATTTAATTTCTTTGTCAAATATTCATTTAGTTTGATTGAAATTTGGACTAGCTGTTATAGGCCTGTTACTGGGTGCTTAGCCGTGCTTGGCCCTAACTGTTAAGTAATTCAATGTTTTAAACTTTTCCACAATACAATTTATTCGGCCTACTCATTTTAAACAAAACGTAATATTGTTTTCTTGTGTAAATAAACTTGAATTGAATTGATGAATGTACACCTTGGCATCCGACACTATTTAAATATCATGCAGTTTGGCACTATATAGGCCAACACATCATCGGTCATGCATGGATTTTAGTTATCAGGAGGCATTTACCTTGAATTCAACCTGAAAGATACGACATATATATGTTTGGCTTTCAGACCCCGGCAGTAGACATAGATATGTGAATTATAGTTAGCAGGATGGGTAGGTTAGCGTTAGGCATGTCTTCCCCGGAGCCTGGACACTGGTGGTGGTATGGGAGACTAGTGAAGGATGTAGCAGTGTGAAGCCATGGAAAGGAGAGGCGGTGAAGGTGTGGATGTGGGTTGCGGCACAGCTGGGAAGTGGACAAGCCATGAATGCGGAAGCTTAAACGTAGGACCAAGGGCGATGATTGGCTGCGACCAAGGTGTGACGCTGAAATTAGTCTCCCAGGTTGAATTAACGCTGAGGCTTCATTTGTGAGTGAAGTGGTGGTCATTGTTGTTAACCTTTAGACACGTGTGCATTGATTGTGTGCAAATCATGTGATGAATATATTACCGTTCACCTTTCTCATTGGCTGAATAATGTACATAGTGGATATCTCCGGCTCGCTAGAGACAAAACATCACCCTGTACGATACAAGTTATTATTTTATTTTTTTTCTTTACACTGACATTAAAAATATGATGTTAAGGGATAAATCCTAACATTGACCACTGCGTGTTGTGTCTTGGCTTATTAGCTAATTCCACTCCACTGTGCCCCAACAAAAATCTCCCAGGACCAACTCAAAGGTTGAGAATCAATGCAATAAAGCATAAAATAGGACCTTTAATAAGCTTGATCAGCAAGTCAGACGTCGGCTTTGTTCTGCGATGTTCACACGAGCTCGGCCGCCTTATCTGAGTAACTGACAGTGACAACCGTCCCCTTGTCCCACACTCTCCCATTCATCCAAGCTCGTCAACTCTGCGTCAGGCCTGTCCACGTTTGATTAAAACTACAGTATAGTTCGGAGCTACATGGTATGAGCGCGCTGCAGATTAGACAGAAAATGCCTGTCTGTTTGGTTAGAGGAGGCATTTCAGTTCAGTCGGACGGCGACATATTTAATTGGATTCATACTTCACATCAGAACAAAGCAAATGTCAAAAGAGGGACTGAGTATACATACACATACAGTATACTCACATAGGCTAGTGCAGGATAGGACTCAATTCTATCCATTTATTTGGGCCTAAAAACAGTTCAATCTGCAAAACGCTAAAATATTTGATCAATCCAGCGCATTATCCATACGAACCTTGCGTTTTGGGGGTCTGACGTCCCCTATTGTCGGTGCCGACAGCTACGCGCTTTGTCTTCCTGTAGCTCCTCGAATAATCACGCTTTTTTTTTTTATCCACCTGTGCCTTTAGTCAGAGCTATTGGCCTTTCTAAATAACACTCACACCACTGAACATTACGGTAATGTGTTTGAATGACGCTTTACCTGACAACATATGTGAAGGAGAAGGAAAATGACATCAGTTTGGATTTCTCACAACAAATTTAAAGTTAGGAGAAGCTTTACCATCTGAGAACATGTCAAGGCCATCAGTGCGTGTGCACAAAGCACCACAATGACTGACAGAAGACTTTGAGGTGGAGGACAGCGCGACGGAGAACGTTTTGGACAGCGGAAAAGTGTGACATAAATTGTAACTTCCGACCAGCGTTAAAAACTCCACATTTTCAAAATAAAACGCTGTTTAATACATTGAACGCCAATCGGTGTATACTTACAGTATATTTTAATGCAATGCTAATGATCTCCATCCCTGAAGTGTTGGACAGCCAGTAAAATGAATTGCAATTCAGCCAATCAAAGGGCAACCTGGGAAGGCTTAAAGGGATACTTCGGGATTTTTGACATAGGGCCTCATTTCCTAGTTATCCAGAGTGTTGTTGATGTCTGGAGATATTTTTTTCTTAAATTCAGCAGTTCTTATATTTGAAGAGTCTAGTTGCGCTAGCTAGAGCAAGGCTAAAGCAGTTCTATGGTAAACGCTAGCCTGCATTAAAAACAGTCTGGCGCACTCCACAGTGCACCTGAGGTAAATCACTTATAACACCAGACTAACCATATAAATGTCTGTGTCGATAGGTTAATTTTAACCATTTTGCGTTTAAAATAACTTATATTTGAGCGGCATCAGCTTCGTGGCTGTAAGCTAAGGCAGCGGCGGAGTGATCTGTGAGAAAATAGTCCCTCAAAATGCGGTAATTCATGTGATACAAGGTCAGTTTTATTTAAAAAATTATTCTATTAACACAGACATTTATATGGTTAATGTGGTGTTATATGTGATTTACCTCAGGTGCACTGTGGAGTGAGTCAGACTGTTTTTTAATGCGGGCTAGCGTTTACCATAGAACTGCTTTAGCCTTGCTCTAGGCTAGCGCAACTAGACTCTTCAAATATAAGAACTGCATGAATTTAAGAAAAAATATCTCCAGACATCAACAACGCTCTGGATAACTAGGAAATGATGCCCAATGTCAAAAATCCCGAAGTATCCCTTTAAGCAGTTGCTGCCCCACACATCAATCTGACAGGATCCAGGAGGAAAACGTCCAGGCACGTTGTTTTCCAAGGGAAAGATTTTCATGTGGATGGATAGAAATGCTCGCGCTAGCTTCATTCTGTTGGGTTGGTGATATTGGTATTTTTAGCTTTAGCTCAATGCTTGCTAGGACATGGCTGGAACATGTAGTGGGAGGAAAAGACGTAGTTTTGATTTGATTTGATTTGAATATTTTATTTCGAGCTAAAGAAGAAAAGAAAAAACAGAAATATATATATACATAATAAAAGAAAAAAGAAAAAATAATTTACATTACAGCTCGAAAAGGAGAGGGAAGAAGACAAGCTTATTGACTCCCACCCCTGTTCATAAACTTCAATAACAATAACTATAACAATGACTGACAACAGTGCATATTTCTTACCATTTTACAAACAACTATCAACCGAGTTGGTTACATATTAACAAATGCGACACTGCATTATACCAGGTCAACATACACAGTATCTCACACGCTACAACCAGTGTATTATTTCTGTCTCCCATACAGAATTCATTACCATGTTGGCATTATCGTTGTTCACCATCACCATTACAACCCATATAACATTACTCTGTATCAAAGTGTTTGAATGGTACATAAAATACTCCACATTTATTCATGAAAGGTACAGTAATCGCAGACTGATTGATGTTCATGATAACAAGAATGGTCTTACTGATATGTGTTAAAAGGGATTCGGGATTTAACATTTTTAAACTCTGTATAGTCCCTTTAAAGGAACAGGCCACCGTTTTACATACTGAGATATGTTCTTACCTTAACTTAGACGAGTTGATGTGTACCTGTCTGCTCTGTGTGTGTGCGCTCAGTCATGCAAATGTTGTTAGCATTTACTGGGGTGAAGTTAGAAGGTACCAAGCGTTTCCACGTTTTCCCTATTTAAATAGAGTTATATGAGCCTTTACACGATCCAAGTTTAGTTACACAAAATTAAACATGTCGATTTTCTGAGCGGATAAAAAGAGGAACTATATTGTAAGGCGTAATAACTTGTAGTAATAGATCACTTTACAGCGCGGACGTCGAAATGCTCCTAAGGTATTATTACGCCTTACATATACTGCCATTCAAAGGAAAAAAACTCAGTAACTGCACTCTGGGTAAAACTGAGAAAACTGACTTTTTAGTCTTTTTGATGCCCTGTCGAATTGGTTTGAACTTTATTATTGGTTTCTTTTTTATTTTGTAGCTTTTTGTGGTAGAATTGTTATGGGTGTAAAACACAAACTTTCAATTTACTCCAGTCCCTAAAAATGCACATACTGCACTTTGCCTTTGTATAAGCCTCCATTCCACATATGGTTATACAAAGGAAACGAGCAGTATCTGCGTGCTTGTTGTTTGGACGCTTTTTTTTAAGAAGCTTTTACACTTGGGTAATGCCAAACTGTGAGAAAATGTGCTCGGTTCAGGTGGGGGTGAAGAGTTTACCACGTTGTATTTGTCATCTAATTTTGTCAATTAAAGAAAGGCTATGCACACTGGTTGAAGAAAAAATTGGTCAAACTTGCAACAAGTCATTGGATTTACAGTGTGGTGAAGGTGGGATATCAGATCATTGCCACTTCCAAGAGCAAATTAAGTAAATTAAATTGTAGGGATTGTTTAGTTTTCTGTATACACTTTTAGAAAAAGCATTATAATGTATTTTATATAGTGATTTTAGTATTTTATATAGTGATGTATTTTATATAGTGATGTCTGTGTAAATTCTTATATAGTAAATTCTTATATAGTGATGTATTTTATATAGTGATGTATTTATATAAATTAGATTTATAGATTATAATTGTAACGTTTTTGTACTCACCTGTCCAGGGACTGCAGATGGAAAATAGCTACTTCGCTAAATCTGGTACAAATCATCTCTTCTTTTGTAAAGACTAATGGTTTTGTACACTGTCCCTGTTTCAAGTAAGGGATAATGCCCGACGAGGTGTCCATTATCAGACTTCGCGGAGGCAAACCGTCCTCCGCTTCGCGTCGGACGGTTCACGCCTCCGCGGCGTCCAGTTATTTCTGATAATGGACACCTCGGAGGGCATTATCCCGCTTATACCATGGTCCGGCTAACTGAAACTGTTCATTGGGGCGTGTTTGCTTATTTTTTTAAGTTAATGTGTTTTAGTGTTAACATTGCGACTTTTTTTTCTCCTTACAAGTTGCAGATGAGGGGACTATTTAATATCTGGCGTCTGCATGCGTTGCCAAGCAATGCGGCAATAGCTGACAGCAGCAGTTGATAAGTGAAGGGAAGTGAGATGATAGCGTTAACATTACGTGACAGTATATTCAATGCGTGATACAAAGTATCATTTCAGAAGGCTAGTGCACTACTTACTGCTTGTGTGTGTTGTTATGTCATTATGGTATAACACCACAAGGTGGCGCCTCTTTCATTTGCCATGATCAATAAATAGGTCACTCCTCTTCCTTTTCTTCTCGTACTTGTGTCATGGGCTCGGCCGTGTGTACGTGGACCGCTGTGCTCTCTACTGTGACGAGTGGTAATGCTGGCAGACTTGTTTTACCAACCAACAAATAGATAAGTATCTTGAGGAAATCTACAAATTGTTGCTCCTTTCGCTATCCAGCCGCTCGGGTCCATGGCTAGCTACCTTCGCTTTCATCACCACGTGTTACAGTGTCCAGAGGATGATGAAAAACGTTGTTTCAAAGAATCAAAGACCACAGATAAGTTCCTAAATCATTTTTATTATATTATTTGAAAACTATTTGAAATTAAATGATACATTTCCATTAATTGTACAGTTTGAAAGGGAAATTGGCATGTCCATGGCATTTGGTGGAGGTTGTGGCTCACTACAACTCGGAGCACCTTTGATGGACACTTGGAGATGTACTTTTTAAAACTTTTTACTGGACACAGAGGATCCCGGGCCTGGCGAACATGAACCCTCTTAGGTTTTCCTTGTGTGGGTCATTCGGATCTTTATGATTTTTTGTCTGGGGATTATGAGCTAGACTGACGTATTCAACGCCATCCTCGTCTTTTTGGATGATGAAAGATGTCATGGTCAGCTCACGGTTCCCCTCTCTGCCACGCCGAGCAAAGCACAGCTGGATGTCAAACCACACCTTTCTGACAAGGCCGAGGGGCGTATCCAGAGACAGTGCAGATGAACATTTGATTCTCTGAAGATCCGACTCAGGGATGCGAGGATGGTGGAAGCTGGTGTCTTTCCCACTCTTTCGGTAACGCTTCAGAATCGACTTAAAAACCACATTGCTAGACTTGAACACAGTGTCACTTATGATGTTGACGTCAGTTAAATGGCGGTTAATACCGGCTCTCAGACTCCTGAAACTGGCAACACTATATTCTCCCCCTTCCTTGGTCGACTGGACAGACGCATAAAACTCTCGTAAAATATTATTGAGAGTAGCGGCAGTGAAGCTCTCAAACATGAGGTCCATGTTTTTATCCGCAAGGAAGTCTCTTAATGTTTTAACCGCCCATTTTGTTGTTTTCTTTGTATTAATCTCGTCCTTGTCATCCTCTAATTTGTTCAGTTCATCCAGTGTTACCTCCTTGTGTCGCTTCTCCTTTTTCTTTTCATGGTCTCTTCTTTCTTTTTCCTCTGCTGCATCCCAGTCTTCAAAATTATCATATTCCCCAAATAAATTGAACGAAATGAGAAAATCACTCATGTTTTGCCCTCTTGCTGTTGGAGTTATTTCAGTTTTTCTGAAGCTAGTTCCAGCTCAACTGTTTACCGTTACTATGGAAACAGCTGCAGTGGAGTGATATAGAATGTGATTTAACTTTTTTTAACTGGTGTACATATGTAAGGATAATGCACGACGAGGTCCATACAGAAATAACTGGACTCCGGAGCGTGAACCGTCCACGCGACGGAGACGGTTGCTTCCGCGGAGTCCAGTTATTTCTGATAATGACACCTCGAGGCATTACCGCTTATACATGGTCGGCAAACTGAAACTGTATTGGACCTGTTACTATTTTAAGTCTGGGCAGATTTTTTTTAATCAGTTTTACCTGAACTGTTCATCTCATTGTTACGTTATAAACAGCTCAGTGGATGATATAGATGATTTAACTGTTTTTTAACTGTGTATTATCACTTTAATACACCTTCAGAATCAGAATCGATATTACCAGAATGTAAACTTTTAATGGACACCTACCAGCCAATCAGAATCGAGTATTCACCCAGACCATGGTATAATAAACAATAAACTAAACTCACCTAAAGTCTGCCTCTGTAGGCTAGTATGGGGCTGGTGCAGCTCCAACAGCTGCCCCACGACCCGGCAACGGACAAGTGGAAGAAAATGGATGGATGGATGGATGGATGGAGGAAAACATAATTTTTAACACGTTTTGTTTGGATTACCCCGAACATGCCAAGGAAGTAATGGATTATGGAATTCCCTGTCTGGAATGGGAAACTGGATGGCTGTCAAGCGGAAATAGGAAACAACATAACCAGGTAAGACCCGCGTTAACTGCGGCTATCGCTACAAACAGCTAGCAGGAAATGACAAATGTAAGTTTTTACTTTGATAGTTCAGTTTTGTGGCCATTTGGACCATCATCTGGCAGTGCTATAATAGCTTTGTTGAGCGTTCGAAATTCTGATGAAAAACTGATGAAGCCAAACTAGGTTTGCTGGAGAGGAGTCCTGGTTGCCACGGCAACATGAGTCGAGTGCCTGGAAAAGCTAAGGAAAAACACAGCAAGTTACTGTGATTTTCCTTGGTTTTTGTCTCAATTTTGTAGTTACTGCAAATTAAATTATGGATTTTCTCTAAAACGGAATAGTTTGGAAATAAACCACTTTGGTACAAGATAGTACAGATGAGAAGTTCAAATCTGATCTTAACTCAATTTTGACAAAATATGCAGCTACTGCATTTTTCCTTTGTACAGCAGTATGCCTATATAGTACCCTTTTTTATCCGCATTTATCCCCATGCGGTCTGCCAAGCCATTTTATGCGGCCCGCAAGGGCTTAAAAGGTATAATTTATTATTATGTTACGACTGTGGCTCGAGTCAACTACATCTCCCACAATGCGTGGTTGTTTCCCACAAGTGACTGCATCCCTCCACTAGAGTGAGGTGTTTCCCGGGGAAACTAAACAAATCTCCCCAAAATGTCCAAGAAAAGAAACATTTAAGAAGAAGACCTCTATTTCATGAAAGATGGGGAAATGAATACATGTGTGTACTTCTAGGAGATAAGCTGGTATGTATTTTATGTCATGAGACCATTTCAGTGATGAAGGAGTACAATATACGTCGGCATTTTGACACAAAACATGGCACCAAATATGCTGATTTTAGTCTCCAAGAAAAACAGCGAGTTGTCCAAGAATTAAAAGGAAGACTAAAAATGCAGCAGGATATGTTTACAAGAGCTACAGCCAAGAACGATGCCGCAGTGAAAGCTATCTTCATAGTGGCAGAGGAAATCGCTCGCGCTTCCAAGTGCTTCTCTGATGGTGCCTTTATAAAGCAATGCATGCTGAAGGTGTGTGAGCAGATATGCCCGGACCAGGTACAGACTTTTAGAAATGTCAGTTTGTCAAGAAACACCATTGCAGACCGGGTGAAAGAGCTGGCAGGGAATCTTACATCACAAATTACCCACGACACAAGCAGTTTTCTGGCTTATTCCCCAGCCAGCAAAACAATGTGGGCTCTGCATGGGTTTGCCCACCTGGGTTATAAGTGGGTTTGTCCGCAGTTTCCATGTGGGCCCCATGTGTGTTGGCCCATGTGGGCTGGACCTTTACAAGTCAAACTTAACCCTTTCTACTCTAAAGAACCAGATCTGGCTCCAGTTATGGTCCCAGTATTTGGACGCAAAGGCACACAAGGGGGCGCCCTTCCAACCTTCTCAGTGAAAATGTGCATTGAATTTCTTCAGAGTTAGACTTTAGGTCAGACACCATGAGTGACAGTAACATGACGCTAAATACAGTGTGCTCTTTGTTTCCAGTAAAAAGGCTGAGGCCTCATTGCTCTTCAGTTACAGACTGAGAAATGAAGAAGGAAGTCATGCTTTAGACAGAACTTCAGACTTCTGCTGTAAGAAGAAAATTCTGAAACTAAAGTATGTAGGAAATAAATAAAAAATGGAATGAAAATTATACTATTCTTTATTTAAAAAAGAAATTTTTTAAAGCATATCACGCTTATAATGGTTGAAATAATATCCATGTATATTATCTGACGTATGAATCATGTGTGTCCCAGTTCCTTTGAGTCGTGGTGGGTCATGGTGGACCATGACAGATGTGGACAGGACTGTGGTAGATATACTTTTACTTTGGAGAAAATAGTTACTATAGTAACTGTTGAAGAAATGAACCATGAGCTTCTTCTGTAACATCTGTCCACATCAGTCCTGCTGCACCACAACTCACAGGAACTGGGACAAACATGACTCTACAGCAGATACAAATGATGAGGGTTTTTTTTTTTGTAGAATTAGAGTAATTAATAAACTGACATTTTAATCAAATACATTATGGATTTCCACACTTATTAGTAAGGAAAACTTAAATATGTTATTGTTATAGCCAGCAGAAGCTCCTCCCAACTGGTGTTTATCTACGCTGTGTGCTGAGTGTAATCTTGTTCACTGACGAAGCCTTTTGGATGAGAGGCGAAACTTTGGAGACCTCAACTACCAAGTACAGAAGATGACTCAAGTACCTTCTTTGAAGATGGACAACTCCTGTACGACTGAGACCTTACACAGACATAGCCAGCAGAAGTGTAATGTTCTAAAGCAGACGCTCCTTGACAATGAGGTCTCTGCTTTTTTACTGAAAATAAAGAGCTCACTATTTAGCGTCATGTTACTGTCACTCATGGTGTCTGACCTACAGTGTAACTCTGCAGCCAATCAAATCACAGTGACTCAGAGTGGGTTGGGCTCAAATGTGACCAAACGCCAAGATCCAAGCTCTGAGACTAAAATAATAAAACCAGAGTGAAAGGGTTAAGTTTGACTTGTAAAGGTCCAGCTCACATGGGTCAACACACATGAGGCCCACATGGAAACTGCGGACAAACCCACTTATAACCCAGGTGGGCAAACCCATGCAGAGCCCACATTGTTTTGCTGGCTGGGTCATTAGCCATTGATGAAAGCACAGGCAACACAGATACAGCACCACTGTCCATTTTTGTGCTCAGCGTAAAGGCAGACCTGTCTGTCACCGAGGAGCTGCTGGATATAGTTGCCATGCATGGAACAACAACAGGGAGAGACATTTTTCAGACGGTGGAGAAGTCCGTAACTAGCTCTGAATTACCGTGGGAAAGATTAGTGGAGCTGACTACAGATGGCGCTCCTGCAATGTGTGGTGAAAGAAGAGGTTTGACTGGACTGGTAAAAGAGAAAACGCTACGTGATAACTGTCCCGCACCTCCGATAACCTAACATTGCATTATCCATCAAGAGGTTCTGTGTGGAAAGGTTCTGGAAATGGATTATATTGTGGCCACAGTAATGAAAACAGTAAACATGGCCAGTTTCAGCACTTTTTACAAGAGGTGAGTGCTGAGCATGGAGATATTCGTACCACACAGAAGTAAGGTGGCTCAGTCGAAGCGCTGTCCTCCAGCACTTTTTGAGCTCAGAGCAAATTGCACTTTTCATGCAAAGCAAAGGAAAAGTCTTGCACGAACTTTCAGATCCAAGGTGGCTGTGTGATTTTGCCATGTTATGTGATCTAACAAAGCATCTCAACTGAATACGAGACTGCAGGGATGCAAACAAGTCAGCTCGCAGATGTCTGACTCAATATCAGCATTTCAGCGTAAACGTCACCTCTGGAAGTCACAACTAGAACAGTGCAATCTTGCCCACTTTCAGCCTCAGAGCATGTCAGCCTCATATTCATGTGCTCGGTTGGCAACCAAAGTAACCCGGTTAATTAATGAATTTGACCGATGCTTTTCTGACTTAAGAGCGCAACAGCCACGTTTTGCCATCTTTGCCAGTCCCTTCACTGCCGATGTCGACACCTCATCATCTTCAGATGGAGTTAATCGAGCTTCAGAGCGACCGTGGCCTGTCTGTGCTGATTTGAGGATTGCTACAGCACAAAACCTAAAACTAGACATAGACATGCTGACTAGAGGGAAACGATGTCTAACATCCACCCAGGAAACATAATGTTTTTAAATTAATATCTCCGGTTTAATGTTTGTTTGTGTTTTTTATGTTTTTCAGTTCATGATTACTGAACTGTGCTTGTGTTCAGAGGCAAGCAGCAATGATAAGCTTCACTCCTAAAGAGACTGAGACTGACAACCTTTATTATTATTTTTTTATTACACAGTTTTTGAAGGCTATATGCTGGATCTGTTATGCACGTTCTCAGCAGGTCACCCTGAATGAGAAAGGTTCTGCAAGAAGTAAATTAAAGAAATTTGATAATATTTGTTAATTTGTTATTTGTTATAAGAGTTAAGTTTACTTAAAGTTTGCAGTGTTACTTGATGGGGAATTATAGAGTTAATTCGGCCCTCACACATGGCCCTTATCATATCGTACTGCCAAAACAGTACATTTTGGCCTTCTACATGACGTGTATTTTATGCACTGACAGTGTGCCACGTGTATTTTAGGCCACAAGTCATGTAGAAGGCCAAAATGTACTGTTTTGGCAGTACGATATGATAAGGGCCATGTGTGAGGGCCGAATTAACTCTATAATTCCCCATCATTACTAAAGGAGTAATGTAATATCTTTGTCAATACAATTCAATTCACTTAAATAAATATTATGAAAACTCAAATAGACTGTAACATAACCAGGTAGTTGTTAGAGTCTTAACTTTACAACCGACCAAAATGTGGCCCTTGGTGAAAAGTTTCACGTAACTGTATTTAAATAGGGAAAACGTGGAACAGCTTGGTGTTTCTAACTTCACCCCAGTTTGGGGCTATACATTTGCTGGGAGAGGCTAAATGCTAACAACATTTACGTGACTGAGCGCACACAAAAAGACCAGACACGTTACACATCAACTTGTCTAAGCTCAGGTAAGAACATAATCGCAGTACGGAAAAAAGAGGCCTGTTCCTTTAACCCTTAAAGGGTTGTAGAGCATTTTCCAAACTAGGGCCCAGAGGGGAAAGATCTCAAAACGCCCTTTTTGGTGGCTAGTCATATTCTACTGACCTTATAACAACGTTTACTGGACAATCCTGGTGACAAGGAGAAAACATGGAAGAGTTAGCCTCTGTCTGTGTTTTTGGACTGACAGTGAAAGTCTGGTCACTGACAGTGCTTCTGTTTTAGTCCCGTCACGTCTGAAGCATCAATTTGCCTCCTCGTCTCTTCTGTAGATCGTTAATCCATTGAGAAGTTTCATATTTACATCGCGTTGCTGTTTACTTTCCAAAGGTTTACATCCAGTTCTTCTTTGGTAGCACCACAGCGCCACACACAGGCCTGGCAGATGAATCACGCCGTTTTCACAGACCTGAGCTGTTCACACTGAGGTGAACACTATGTTTGAACCACAGGACAACTTATGTGTATATATTCATGTACGAGAACATTTTACTATGAAATTTGAAATGTATTATTAAATTTGTGTTTAGTGCTTATGAATGTGAATGTGACGCAGTAAATGAGAGGTGTGGCTGAATTATACAGGTGTGATGCTGTGTATGTGTGTGTGGTGTGAGGGTCAGTGTTAGCGAGAGGGCTTGTTGTGATTGCTTATTCATTGCATGCTATTGTATATATATTTTTTCTTTTATCTGTACTTTGACTACAATGTTACTTTATATTATCTATGTAACCAGGGACTGCAGATGGAAACTAGCTATTTAGCTATAATCTGGTGCAGAACATATCTGTCTTTGAGCTTAATGTCTCTGTGCACTGTCCCTTCAATAAAGACTAAACTAAACTAAAACTAGTCAATCCATGTGGACGCATACATTTACTGAGCTGGATCCATGTTTACATTAAAGTTTGTGAAATTACAAGCGTTTTATCTTTGTGTGGATATAGCCTTAGTGTTAACTTTAATCTTAGGCCCAAAGTTGTTTAATTTATATATTAATGACATTTTTAATGTGTCTAAATTATTCAAATTAGTGATTTTCGCAGATGACACAAACGTCTTAATAATAATAATGCTTACACTTGTATTGCGCTTTACAAGCCTGTATACAGTTCTCAAGCGCTACACTTCGTCATATTCATTCATCCATACTGTGGTAACTAGTTACCACAGCTGCTAACTGACGAAGCAACCAGTCTCGCCATCGCCCCCGACACACTACATCATACACACACCTGGTGAACCTAAGGTATAATTAAAATGACGATGGGATGGAGCATATAACAATACAATTATAGTACCCTACAAAACGGACTAAGAAATTAAAACATAAAAAGTAATGTTTTTCGGTAATTATAATGGAAAACCAGACTCAGTAAATATAGACGGTGTAATTTTAGATACAGTATCAGAAATTAAATTCTTAGGAGTCACCATTGACAGTAAATTAAGCTGGAAACCACACATAAGACACATACAAGGTAAAGTCTCCAAAAGTATCTCAATCATTAACAAAGCAAAGTTTTTCTTAAATTACAATGCATTATTTTTGTTATATAGTTCATTAGTTTTGCCATATCTAAACTACTGTGTAGAAGTTTGGGGCAATAACTATAAAAGCTCATTACACCCCCTTGTTATACTCCAAAAACGGGCTGTAAGAATTATACATAAAGTAGGATATTATGATCACACTAATATATTATTTCTGCAGTCTAAACTGTTAAAAATGCATGATTTAGTTGATTTCTCTACTGCCCAACTTCTGTTTAAAGCCAACAAAAATGTGCTACCTGCAAGGATACAAATGCTTTTTGCACGCACAGAAGGGGGATATAACCTGAGGGGGTGTGATAACTTTAAGATCAAGCAGTGTCTTCCACTAGGAAAAGTATGTGTGTGTCTGTATGTGGAGTTAAACTCTGGAACAAATTGGGGGCAGAATATAAACAATGTCCAAATATTCATCATTTCAAATCAAGATATAAAAAAATGGTATGGTCAAAGTACCAGAAGGAGGAAATGGGTACTTGATTGCTAATGGGTGTCACAAAGTGCTGTATACTTTAAAGGTCAGATCTAACTAATAATGAAGTATATTGTGGTTGTTACTATTATACTATTGCAGTTGTTATTGCCATTGTTATTGCTATTGCTGTTGTGTTGTTATCATCACTATTTTAACTTTAAACTTTAAATGTAACAGTCTAGGATTATTAAATATCTTAACAAGTACTGTGAGTATTGTATTAACTACCAAGTACAGAAGATCAATACTCGTTGAAGACTAAATCTGTAGATTATTCTTAGAATCAAACTTAATCGATTCAGACAGCGTATGCTATTGATGCTGATGGTAATATAAGGAATAAATTTTAGAAGTAAATCATGCACATATCTATGTACTCCGCATTCAACATAACCCATAGTATAGGGCAGACATGTGGGGGCCGGCAGCTCGAGGAAACCTCTTCTGGCAGCAGACTCCTAAAAATTGTCTCTTTTAATGCATAGTATAGGACACTTAACAAATGATGGTCCGGTTGCTCGGGGGCTGCTCCCCTCTGGCAGCAGGTCCAGTCACAGAAAAGAAGAAAAAGAAAGAAAAGCCCCGAATCCCTTTTAACACAATCATTAAGACTATTCTTGTTATCATGAACATCAATCAGTCTGCGATTACTGTACCTTTCATGAATAAATGTGGAGTATTTTATGTATCATTCAAACACTTTGATACAGAGTAATGTTATATGGGTTGAAATGGTGATGGTGAATAACGGTAATGCCAACATGGTAATGAATTCTGTATGGGAGACAGAAATAATACACTGGTTGTAGCGTGTGAGATATGTGAATGTTGACCTAGTATAATGCAGTGTCGCATTTGTTAATATGTAACCAACTCGGTTGATAGTTGTTTTGTAAAATGGTAAGAAATATGCACTGTTGTTAGTTAGTTATTGTTATTTAAGTTTATGAACAGGGGTGGGAGTCAATAAGCTTGTCTTCTTCCCACTCCTTTTCGAGCTGTAATGTAAATTATTTTTCTTTTTTCTTTTCTTTTCTTTATTATGTATATATATATTTCTGTTTTTCTTTTCTTCTTCTTTAGCTCGAAATAAAATATTCAAACTCAAACTCAAACTCAAATCTGGTTTGATAAGAACAGCACAATTATTCATAAAAATACAGCGCCTGACCTTTCAAAAGTAAAATAAAAACCTATTACTCTTTACTTACAGCACTACAGTACATTTGAAAGCAGACACTTTTATACTCTGGCTTCATTCTGTAACTGCATTACAGTACATTTGAACCCGTTAATATGAAAAGGAAATGCAAACCTCCGTTCACTAATATAAGCAAAAAGCAAATCAGGAGAGGTTCCTGCTGCTTTGGGGCTTGAGTTTATTAGAATAAGTCTCATTCGTCTCTGATCACTGAGTGTCACAGAGGATCTGTGGGTGCAGGCGCCCGTGGGTGCTCCAATCCTCTTCTCTGGGATTTTCACTTTAGCTGAGATGATCCAGCCGGAAAAGAGACTTTATTTAAACAGCACATTTAAACAACAAACCGTTTCCAAAGAGCTGCACATAAGATCATAAAAAAACAATAACACCAAATAATGCAAATTAGCTCACTTCTTCAATCCTGTGAGTCTTTTTTTACTTTATTGCATTGTAAAGCACTCTGTCAATTTTATCTGCAAAATTTTCTGTACAAATGAAGTATTACTTTTCTTACTACTTGTTGCTAAAATTGTAACTTGCAAGACTATTTACATATGTAAATTTACAAATATGGCACATTTAACCTCTACTAGCCACTCAGACATTTAAACCAATAATCTATTCACCCTTTCACATATTCAAGCCAAGTGACGTGTCTAGCTTGAGGGCACAATCATTTGTGTCCACTGCAAACCTTCAGGTTAATTAACAAACAGAGCCACTGCCCCTTTACAGCAACATGTTTCACTGTGTCCAGATGATCATTGTGTCAATGGCATGGTTTTTCTTTTCTTTTGATGGGAACGGTACATAACGGAACAATTGCTTGGCAAGCGATTGGTCTGATGTTGGATGGGTTTTACATCAGCAGCAACAATAACACTTTTTGACACTATTTAACAACACATTTAAGTTGTAGCATTACAGCCTGAAATTTGACTTTACTGCTACCAACATGGCATATGGACTTATAAACACAAGTAATATGTTCTGCTTTGTTGTGGGTGGGCTTCATACAATCAGCAGCAAATATACCCCCACAGTCGGTCCTCTTCCTGAATAATTTAGTCCAGGGCCTTTCCAGATTGATATCGCTGTGCTACTAACTATTATCGTTGCTAGAGTCATTTTTATGTCTGATTGGTTTGGTATTTTCGCCTGGCACCCATAGAAGAAATTGAAACTGTCTGACGTACTCTCCGTTTACTCACTGCTACTGCAGAGAGTCTGGATGTTCCAGGCCACTCTAAATGTAGTCTTATTTGACTCCTGACACCTCCATCTCAATCCGACCCCACAATCGATGGGATAAATCAAGAGCCTGAATGAGCAAAAGAGAGGCAGAGGCGTCTGGTGGATGAGAATGTTAATGCAGCTTTTCATCAAACTCTCTAGTTTTGCTCTTCTCCCTCGCTCCACTGGGTATAACTCAGAATTCAGTTGCCGTTTTCGGGGATTTCACTAAAAAGGTGACTTTTGCATGATCTGCTCTTCACAGTTAAGTGTCGAACATCATTGTGTAACTTCTGGGACACTTTTCCCACGCTGTAAAGTTTAATTTGAAAGTTAGGCAGTTAAAGTTTTATGGGTGGGTGCATATGCCTGCGATGTTTGGTCTAGAAAGACTAACAAACTAATATGATTCCCTCTGTACAGCTAAGGTCACCAAACTCTGATCTTTGTCTGATTTCTGGAATTCTTGAAGTGGCTTATAAACAACAGGATGTGATACAGTTTGCAGTAGCTGATATAGATCTGCTTTCTTCCTAGATCTTTTCCATCTGTACAGAAACATACAGCAAAAATGCAAACAAAGCTAAGGTTGTTTTCACATTGGCACTGGTTAGGTCGACCTAAAGGGGCTCCCGACCCGAGAGCAGCGCTTTTGGGTCAGTGTGAATCCAACCGCTGCACTTTGGGCCGCTGAACTAAACAGCTGATGCGAGACCAACTGAAACAGCAGTCTCTCGGAGCCGCTCTTCATACTTTAAATGAATGTGTGCTGCGTGACAGGACGTTTGGATGTCCCTCTGACGAGTAAAAATGTCTCTAATTCTGCTCCACTCGGCTGCGCAGAAAAACGTTTCTCTCCATGTGCAGCTTCTCTAAGTGTCAGGCCGGTAGGCTGCTCCTTAAATGTCACTGATAAGCATTGAATTGCCATGGCTTCATCTAAAATACACATTAAAAATACATTTTATGGTCCAAACTTCTACTGCATGTGTTGCCTACATTTACAGCACAATCTTTACAAAACACAGATAGAAAGGTTACACGTTAAGATAATTATGGGGCCTACTAGAACTAACCCTAACCCTTACTTTAGCCCTGACCTTAAGGATAGTGGAGTTTACAAACTGAACAGGCTACGCTCAAAACTATTGTCGAAATGGGGGTATCAAAAAGTGTCAGATTGGCAGGACGTTGCAATGGAGGGTTGTCGGAATGACGGGGTTTCGGTTTGGAAGCCTGTCTAAATGGAGGGTTGTCGGAATGACGGGGTAGACGCTGATAGAAAGGTTCAATCCTCAGATGGGGCCTCTCTGTGGAGTTTGAATGTTCTCTCTGTGTCTGCGTAGGTTTCCTCCGGGTACTCCGGTTTCCCCTATCACTAAAAACATGTACAATAGGTTAATCCTCCAGAGAGGAGGATCAGCCTGGATACACATCTGGAGAAGGGCGGGCTGCTCACTGCTCCTACAGTTTGAGGATGGGTCAAATACACAGAATGAATTTCCCTACTGGGATGAATGAAGTATCACTTAACTAATTAAATCTGCTTTAAACTATCCACATTTCACTCTTCTTTATCTAATATTTGCATAATTAATATCTTAATTCATTAATCATTTCCAACATAATTCTGACCCACACTCATTGAAGTGTACAATGTTGTGACCGATTGTTATATGTGCTTTTGGGCTAAAAATAGCAACGAAAGCGCTTCATTGCTGATCTTCGTGTAATCCAAGTTTGAATTTCTCATGTCCGTCCCTCTGTGTCTCACCGCATAACATGACATGTCCCACTTTCACCACTGTTCGAGGGGGTCACCCTTTTAGAGAGGCAGGACAGACTATGAGTACAAGACTTTACAACCAAACAAATGTGTTTGGTTAACCCTCTGGTGGAGTGATTTGAATACTCAGTGACGTTTATTCATTTTACAACAACATATTCAAAATACATCGCTTGCAATGGATGGATTGAACTTGCAATGAGGAGATTAGGGGATGAATCTGTACATTTTTTCTCTAACAAGCAGCAGTAGATGTGTTTATGCAGCTCCAACAGTAGAAATAATGTTACTTTTTTCCTTCCTATAGCCAGACCTTAGTGTTAGTTTCGTACCTGACGGTTTCGGCTACAACTGTGGCCGTCCTCAGAGGTTGTCATGTGGTGTTGCTGTGACGTGTCTGGTCAGCTGATTTATACAGTTTTTGGCTCTGTCTTTGGCACATCTTATGGATTGGGACAATGCCCATGTCATCGGCACAGAGAGCAACAAATACCACCGTTGGATCAGAGAAGCCATCGAGATCCGGATACGCGCCCCCCAGACTGTGAAGAAGTCGGACTGCTGATGGCGCTGTCAGCCTGATACTACAAGCAGGAGGACAGAGCCAAAAACGGTATAAATCAGCGGACCAGACACGTCACAGCAACACCACGTGACAACCTCTGAGCAAGGCCACAGCTGTAGCCGAAACCGTCAGGTACGAAACTAACACTAAGGTCTGGCTATAAGAAAAAAAGTTAGATAATTTTTAGAAGACTTAATGAACCTAATCAGACTAGTAGAAATAATGTTCCCAACACCGTACGTCACACATAGAGTCTACATCACCAGCCACCACTGGTTAAAATCTAGTCGAGAGCTTTCTTTATGCTCTTTAAATTGAAACTTTAGCTAGCTACACCAATTTTTTGTGTGTGCATATTTTCAAAAATGTCCAAATCTGATTGTGGAGACTTTCATCAAATAGAATAGCTATCGTGGTCCATTCCTCCTACATGTTGAGGAGCTGATGCAAGGCGGTGGTAAACAGGAAGCTGTCATAAACACCCCGGCCGTCTCCTTCCGAAGAGCCCATTTGTGATTCTGTTTGGTACACTGCCTTTGTACCGGGCCCATTACAGACTGGCTCGGCGCGACTGTTGAGCTTCTATAAAGCTACTGAGAGCATGTCTAAGAGCACTCATCTGCACAGCCCCCCCGGCTCCTCCATTCTTCTTTCTTTCTGTTATTTAAGATGTTCTTTAACATGGAGGAGCTTTGAACAGAGGCTTGATAAGAAGCACAAAGCTCGCAGAAAATAAAAGGGCTCCATGAATTAATATGCAAGGGGGAAAAAGCACTATTTTTGATCATCCCTCAGGCCGATCTGCCCGTCAACCACGGAGGAGAATAAGAAATGTAGTTTATAACTCTTTAACCTCTTACTCCCCCAAATTTAAAAGCTTCTCGATTGGAGCTTACAGCCTATAGGCCAGAGTAACGTCTCATTTGAAAGCTAAGACCTACAAAGCTGATCATAACGTTTTTGTCGCATTGTCGTCGTGTTTATGTCACAACTTTGAAGCGTTTTGGTAGGTTTTTTTTGTCTTTTTTGTCGCTTTTTCATCGCTTTTTTCCATCGTGTTTCCGTCTCTTTTTAGTCGCTTTCTTGTTGTGTTTTGGTAGCTTTTTTGCCGCGTTTCCGTCATGTTTTGGTCGCTCTTTTGTAGTGTGTTTTGTCACTTTTTGATACCTGTAATATTTCACTACATACACATAGTTTTGGGTAATCCTCTGGTTAATCCTGTTTCATTTAGTGGTTTCTTCTTCTGTGCTTTGTTCTGTACTTCCTGGATACAACTGCATCATTGTTAAAACCCCAAACTGTCCTCCAGAATTTTAAAGGCCTTAGTCCAACATTGTGCCGCGCTCAAAGTGTGTTTATCACTTCGTAGTAACGCTGTAGATCAAAAGTGAAAGCTACTTTAATTGTTCCACTGCTGCCCCCAGGTGCTGCCTCATTTCATTGTTACTATTTAATTTGTACAGAGACATTACTTCAAATTACATTCAATTTCTATATTATATAAGAACCCCCACTCCTGGAACCGCTACCTTAACGTGGTGGAGGGTTTGAGCCTGAATGATCCTGGAGCTCTGGAGCTCTGTTGTCGGGGGCTTGGTGCCCCTGGTAGGGTCTCCCATGGCAAACAGGTCCTAGGTGACGGGTCAGACAAAGAGCGGTTCAGAAGCCCCTTATGAGAGACCAACAGGCCCGGTTAGAACCATGAGGCCGTCCTTCTGTGACCCACCACCTGCAGGAGGAGCCATAGGGGCTGGTGCAGCTCCAACAGCTGCCCCACGACCCGGCAACGGACAAGTGGAAGAAAATGGGTGGATGGATGGACGGAAGGACGGACGGGCGGATGGATATAAGACCCCAGTCATGTGCAGGTCACTGTCATTAATAAGTGCTACATTCATTAATGATTAGTCTACCTGAGATTTATTACAAAAAACACTAAGCACAACAGTAGCCTGATGTTAAGCCTTGGAAGCTTAAAAAAGACTTATGAAGGTTGGTAATTTACAGTTTTTTTTAAACATATTTTCAGTAAAGAGCCGTAAATCATATCACTACTGTAAAGCTGAAGTAATAGTCAAAAGATCACACCAGGCATTTTAACACATTGCTAGTGTTTTTGTACTTTTCCATAAATTTCATTCATTTCATTTATTTATTCATTTGAGCAGAAAAGTATTTCAAACATTTTTTACATTTGAAAACAGAAAAAACAAGACTTTTGCTCAAAAGGAGTAGAAGAAGTTCAAAGAACTTATACTAAACCTACCCCTTATTTCTCATCCAAGTAACATCACATACACTCATGCAAGAAACTAAGACATGAGTCTGTGCTCATGCATTAGCTTATGCATTATTCTTAAATATAAATCGTTTATGATCGTACAAGTGTCATTTATCATTTACAATATCAGAGGATTTTTCAATTACAGTCAAACAAAAATAAAGGATTTATCATTTACGGTCGTACAAAATAAATACACCATATGGTACTTAAGACTTATACCAGGGCACAGCTCTCTTTCATTGTGATCATATAAAAATATACACACTTCAATATCGCTCGACCCTACTATACCAAATATACCCATAAGTACAAGCTCTGTATAACCATGTAGACATAGAAACTGTCTGCCTATAGTCATACACTTAAAATGCTGAAAGAAATGTTCCATGGTCAAGGCTCCCAACTGAAAATAGTTCCACGACCCACTTTTAGGTCCCGACCCACCAGTTGAGAGCCACTGATCTAACTGAATAAAAATATAAATGCAACACTTTTGTTTTTGCTCCCCTCTCTGGCTCAAGGGGTCTCCTTTTCACACTGCTCGTGCTCAGACAGAGAGAGGGCGACTCGCGGCAATTATTACTTCAACAATGACAAAACACAACAGAGCACAGCCCTCCATCAAACAGCGAGCCATTTGTCCCTTATTGTTCAAAATGAGAACTTTAATCCCTGGCAATGCCACTGTGGTACCGAGTCCACATCATTGTCACAACCATCAAAGCCTCTTGTGTGTTAACTGTGTAGTCAGCAGAAAACGGCCTTGTGCTTTTACAGAGTTCAATTACAACATGTCAAACTGATATGTGGGGTATATGATGGATAACAACATAGGAATCGTTCATACTCAGGCTTTACTGTGCGTTGGGAACAGTTTCATGTTCTACACAAACCTTTCGGCTGCTCATGTGTTTCTGAAAATCATCTGCCTCAAAACATCAATTTAACTGCATAGCTAAAATTGGAATAATGGAAATGAACAGAACAAACATTTCCATAATTTCATTTGAGCAATTATAATGCAATGAAATGGAATTTTATCTGTAGCTACCTAGTTTTCAGCGATGGGATGATTTATTTGTATTATTTATTTTTTCATCAGGGACGATACAATCAACATAGTTACAATTAATGTTTGCAGCTGATGCGATGCATGAAGAGCTTATAGCTAGTGCTAATGTGCACCTCATGTCCCTGGTTGGGCCTTTCTACACAATATAAAATACATTAGTACAACTTTTGTATATTTGTATTTTTTCTATTCATTTTTCGATGTCCTTGTACTGTTATACATTATGCACTCTTGAAACCTTCACTATATTTTAGTTTAAAGCTAACACATGAGGGAAAACATTTGCGTTTGTCTTTATCGGGGAAACATGATTAGCAGAACAAAGTTCCCTACTAACGTTCTGACAGTCTCCCACCTGTTTTGGGAGCTGCTGCTCTCTCAGTCTGCTGGCCCCTTTAACGTTCCTTTGTTGAAAAAAAAAAGAAGTTTTAAAGCCCCCGTGTAAGTCTTTCCCTCCTCTGCATTTGTTTACTTAGCACCGCTACACGCCACCACAGCTGCGGGAAAGGGGAGTGAGCCTTTTGTGCCCCAAGTGTAACTTTTCCAGCCAGTCTGAGGTAGACTTACACTGTGTTCCAAATTATTATGCAAATGATATTTGATGTTCTAAATTATCAACTCAAATGACAGTCAGCATAATTTTCAAGCCTTTAACTGTAAGAGGATCATATGAATTTGATTGAATACACCTCCAAATGATAACAGTTTAACATATTATTGTTTATATTTATTCAAAAATAAATATAATAACTCTACTGTCCCAAATTATTATGCAACTCATTGTTTCAATACATTTTAGAGGTTGTAAAGGATTGAAAATGGTCATTTGTTGAATTTGCAGCATTAGGAGGTCATATTTACTGAAATCAAAAGCTATTTCAATCAAAATTTAAACATTTTAACATAGGACCTCTTATTTGATCGCAGCTTCAAAATTATTGCATCCATTAAACTTGAGAGTTTTTGGAGAGTTTCTGCTTGGGTTTCTTTGCAGGATGTCAGAATAGCCTACAGAGCTACTGTTTGGATGTGAACTGCCTCCCACCCTCATAGATGTTTTGCTTGAGGCTCCAATGGTTCTCAATAGGGTTGAGGTCAGGGGAGGATGGGGACCACATCATGAGTTTCTCTCCTTTTTTGGCCATAGCAGCCAATGATGCAGAGGTATCATTGTTGTCCTGCATGAAGATGATTTTGTTAGGGAAAGCACGGCTCTTCTTTTTGTATCATGGAAGAAAGTAGTCAGTCATAAACTCCACATATTTTTCAGAGGTCACATAACACATAACCTTGCCTACAAGCAAGAAACACATAACCTTGCATACAAGCTGAACTGTCTTCACAAATATCATGGTATTTGTGAGTTCACAAACACCTGAGAACTCATTGGAACCCCAACATTAGTCAATCTTAATGATCGTCAGGTCTACAGCCAGTAGTGGCATCTTTGTTTGGGGTATGGAGGAGAGTGGAAGATTTGTGTGTGGTAAATTTCACTCAAATGAAAAGCATTCAACCCTCTAACCTATATTAATTTGTTACATGATGTTATGAAACACATTCAGTTGGAAAAGATCAAATTTGACTTAAAAGGCAAGGTGGATGAGTTTTATTTGATATGGGACCCGTTTCTGGCGTACTCCAAGAGGTTCAAGCAAACAGACGTGAGTGAATGAATGGGCTAACATACTTGAATAAAATAAAAAAGGATAGAGGCTCAAATATTTATTTGGACACCAACGTGTTTCTGTGAAAGAATTTGTAAAGTTATCATATGTATTGCATTTGTTTACTGTTGCTAAATGAATTTGTGTAATGATGAAATGTTAACTCTTTAATCCTTGACTTGGCGTTGGAGGCCAAATGCCAAAGGTCTTCTGTCTGTTTGTTGGTTAAAAGCCATAAAACCCCCATAAAGGGAACTTTTTGGCCGATGACCCTTGACTTAAGTCAACACAAAGCCAGATGCCCGTTCAGGAAGCAGGGGGGTTATGACTTCCCACCAGCGGACGGAAAATTACTGAAAACAGCCACCGCCCTGACTAAAGGGGGGCTGGGTTTTAGTTTTATGACCCCAATAGAAAACTACTGCCCTGAAGGAAAAGGGGTTGTGCCGATATTTTTGAATAAAGCCTGTATGAATCTTTGTATTTGCTGTGTGTGAGCTGGGGCTGGCGAGAAGCCAGACGGCCTCAGACTCACCACCCGGATTCAAGATAAAGAATAAACTCAATGTCTGACCTTGAAATGTTAATCCTGTTATTAATTCTGGGGCAGAAATTAACAGGGCGTTTCTAAAACTGTTGTGCAAAAATTCCCGAACAGTTTCGACTTAATTTTCATCAGGGCACATGATTCCACAAACATTCATCTGCTGTTTGAGCTGAGGTTTATTAAAAACGTCTATGTTCATAAATCATATGCAGTGCCTCTCGAAAGTACTAATACACCTTGAACTTTTGCATATTTTGTCATGTTTACAACCATAAACATAATGATTTTATTTTGATTTTTTTACTGAAAGTTCACACACAAGTAACAGACAACTGTGAAGTGAAAGCAAAATGATACATGATTCTGTTATTTTTCAAAAAATAGAAAACCGGTGACCATACGTCCCGAAAAATTCGGGACAGTCCCGAAATCCAGGCTCTCGTCCCAAATCCGACCCAAATTGTCCCGAAAAATATTTTTAGAATGTCGAAAGTGCTGTGTGCGCTCTTAAAATGGAAAAGGGCTTGATCTGGACGAGCTCTACAACAAAACTGTGTTCTGAAGAATGTTCTAAAGTAGGGTCCCCAACCTTTGTCCTTCTCAGGACCGGGGGAGGGCGCTTAGAAACACATGTGTAAATGGCTCACGTTTTTTAAAGCATGGAGTGCAGCCCTTTGATCGCAGCACGCTACAGCGGGACCGCGGCACATTCTCTCCTCTGTCTTTCTCTCTACTGTTCACTTAACAGCGGGACAAATGCAACTCTCTGTCCTGTGAAAGAGTGAAAGGTTGTGAGGAAAAGTTGTGATGAGCTGAGAGGGAAGGCAAAAGGAGAGAGATGCTCTGTGACAGATAGAGCTGCGAGCAACGCACTGAGCAGCACGAGGCTGCGCTGATTCTGTCTGTAATAAGTCCAAAGGACTTCTAGGGCGACTTTCAATCAGAAGTTCCATTATATATCTATTGATGAGCTTATTGGCGTGTGGACAGGCCAAAGATAAACAGGACAATGCAGTTTATGAATAATTTCCTAGTTAGATTTGCAGTTGTGCATAATGTGCGTATTTGTGAATGTGGCATATGATAAAAAAAAAACACACAAAACGTTTGTTTTTTCATCCCCCCGTCCCCAATTTCAGGGCAACTCATCTGGTCACCCTAGTACATAAGTATTCAAACAGCATGAAATAATACTTTGTGGAACCCCCTTTTTCTGCAATAACAGCAGCAAGTCTTCTGGGGTATGACTACAAGGTTTGCACATCTGGAGACTGACATTTTAGCCCATTCCTCTTTACAAAACAACTCAAGCTGGCTCTGTCAAATTAGAAGGAGAGCGTTTGTGAACAGCAGTTTTCAGGTCTTTCCACAGATTTCAATAGGATTTAGGTCAGGACTTTGACTGGGCCATTCTAACACAATGTTTGTTTTTAAACCATTCCATTGTAGATTTAGCTTTGTGTTTAGGGTCATTGTCCTGCTGGAAGGTGAATCTCCGCCCCAGCCTCAATTCTCTTGCTGACTCCAGCAGGTTTTCCTCCAAAATGTCTCTGTATTTGGCTCCATCCATCTTCCCAACTATTCTTACAATCTTCCCAGTCCCCGCTGAGGAAAGCAGCCCCATAGCATGATGCTCCCCCACCATATTTGGCAGTACGTCGCAGCTCCTCCAGAGTTATCTTGGGGCACTTGGTTGCATTTCTGACCAGTGCTCTCCTTGTTCGGTCTGTTAGTTTAGGTGGACGCCCGTGTCTTGGTAAGTTCGCAGTGGTGCTATACTCTTTCCATTTCTGAATGATGGATTGAACAGTGCTCCGTGAGATGTTCAAATCTTGGGAAATCTTTGTATAACTTAACGCTGCTGTAAAATCGACTTTTTCAAGCTTTAAATCATGTTATTATGTCATTCCCTCATTAAACACATGCCTGGAGTGTTGCCTTGGCTCATTCACATATTTTGAGTAATCAGTAAAAACTTAGACGGCAGCCATTTTAGGTGTAGCTATGCCTCAGTCCTCCTAGGAACGCCCCCACCTCCTGGAGACGCCTCTGGACCTTTCGTCACCAGCCAAGCCACCAACCACTGCTCCTCAGCTCAGCAGAGCCCCCTCCCCGCACAGTAGTGTTGTTTAGATGCCACAGCAGTGTGCTGAAGGGGGCGTGCGGAAAGCTTCTTAAAGAGACAGAGGCCTATTTCAAGACGTTCAGTACAGCCATTTTGAGAGAGCAATTTTATTCAAGGCAGTTATTTTAATTTACTGCATATACAGACCAACAGAAGGTTACGTCATCATTGTAGTATGCTATAGACTGGTGCTATGTGACTGAAAAAAGCATAATACCCCCTCTTTAAACTTCTCAACAGCTTTATCCCTGACCTCTCTGGTGTGCTCCTTGGCCTTCATGATGTTGTTTAGTGACCTCTGAGGCCCTCACAGAACAGCTGGAATTATACTGAGAGTAGATTACACACAGGTGGCCTCTATTTAATGGTTAGGGCAAGGTGTGAACATTCTGCAGTCATTAGGAATGTTAAAAAGGCAATTTAATGCACTCAGAAAATGCTGTATGGATACTTATGCACGTCCCACTTTTCACTTTTCTATTTTTGAAAAATAACAGAATCATGTATCATTTTGCTTTCACTTCACAGTTGTCTGTTACTTGTGTGTGAACTTTAAGTAAAAAAAATCTAAATAAAATCTTTACGTTTAGGGTTGTAAACATGACAAAATGTGCAAAAGTTCAAGGTGTATTAGTACTTTCACAAGGCACTGTAAGTATTTAGTCTGGAAAAATCCAGACTCACCGCTGTACCAGCGAGTGAGTCTGGTCACCGCTGCGTTGATTCCATTTCCCACAGCGGTAGATACGCAAGCAAACAGGAAGCGAAGTAAACCAATCAGCGAGGGTGGGCGTCTGCCGTTGATGTGGCGTTAATAGCGTTTTTGCGCTAATATTCCCACAGGATTATGAATCACGAAACTCACATACTGTCGATGTGTTTTTGGTTATTTACCGCCGATTGGAGACGCTCTTTCTCTCTCTTGTGTGCTGTTCGTAGATTGTTATTGAGGGGACTTTAGCGTCCTGTGTGTGACGCTGCTCGAGGACAACACGTGACGCAAATAAACTAATCTGATTGCACAGGAGCGATTTGATTTTGTGGATACTGCCACCGGGGCGGGGTGACCAGACTGTTTACTCGATGTATAAACAAAAATACAGAGGGGAATCATTCTGGTCTCACCAGGCTAATAAGTATTATATATTGTGAAGATTATTTTTTTTTTTTTTATCTACAGGTGAAAGTTTAATATAAGAGACCAAGTTTTACCCCTGCAGTGTCTCCCCTTAAATGAAAGAGGAAGAGGAAGGAGGAGCTCACCAGTGCAGGACACCACGCTCTGAAACAAGGACAAACCCAAAAGGCGCTGTACTGAATCAGAGGAGACTGAAGGCCGTACTCCGGTTTCCCAACCTCCAAAAACATTCTGTTCAGGTTTGCAATGGCTCAGTCGCAGCGGCTCAGGAATAACCCAACACCTGATCTACGCAATTTCAAGGTACAATTGTACAATGACAAATAAAGCTCTTACTTACTCACTTAAATAACTTTTTATTTAAAATGAAGAGTAACTATTTTCAAACCTTATGCCATGCCCAATGCTGCTTCAGACAGTTCACATTTCTGGGCTGGTGCTGGAGCCGTGTCTGTCCTCTGTTAACAGAAGTTGTTGGCCCATGGCACAACTCTTGCCGTGACTGCAGGGTTGGGCCGAAATAGCCTGCTCACTTCAACTAGGAAAAAAAGTTCGTAATGAACAAGGAAATACAGAGACAAAACACAACTACAGTAAACCGCAACATTACATATGTGATTTGTGTGAACATACATAACCCGATCATTTAATAGATTACGTTCACGGGAGATGACGACATTATAAAGATCATACCGTTTAAAATTACAGTGGAGGACAACCAAGTAAATATATGGTAATATGGTCAAGACTTATGTGTTTTACCTTAAAATATCTCATAAAACATAAAACACAAAGTTCAACACCTTCAGCACAAATACAATAATGCTTATTATTATTTTGTCATTATGGTCATGAAAAGTAGTGAAAATATATATATAAAAAACATCTATCTGACGTTGGATGTGTTTAATCTTTAATTCTGAAGATGAATCTGGCAGATTTGGACCTAATCCCTGACAAATAAGGATCAGGGAAAACATACAGTATGTAGCTCTTCTGTTCCAGAACTGTCCCTCCATGACATGAAATTGTAGCACATGAACTTTATAGTTCAAGACACCTGCAGTTCTTTGAGTGGGCTGTGCCGCAACGCTGTCCCTGTTCCTGTCTCTGGTCCATAGCCTCTTCCAACAGGGTTGAAATTCGACCCTGGTTCTTCTCTGTGGGGAGGCAAATATACCTTACTTTTCCCCCCTAACATTTCCTTCCTTTATTGCAGCACAGCAGACCAAACACACAAGACCTTTTGTTTATTTGACGTCGCTAAACTATATGTCATTTCCTATATGTTCGGATATGAAGAAAACCTTCACGGTTACAATATGAAAAGCCTTTTGGCACGAAACTCATTCCTTTTAACTCAACATTACGTTGCTTTTCTTACAGAATACAGCACTAATTACCAAGACACGCCACCGCTTGGTGAAATATGACTAATTTATGTAATTCTCGTGAGAATAATATATTGTTTATTTGTATGACAAAGTCTCCATTCCTAAGCCAAGCGAGTATCCAGGTGAGCTCAAGCACAAGTGTATAAGGAATCCTATTATTTTGCCTCAACTTGACTGTGAGAGATAATGTGCTCAAATGCAGACAGTCTCTTAACAGAAGCACTTTCATTCCGCTCCTCTCTGTGGGCTGCAGCTCTTGAGCGCTCTGTCTTTTATCCATATTTTATTGTAGCTTTTTATTATTCATTTTATCGCTGCAAACAGCTCAGGAGTCTCACAGAGGAGCACACTTTACTTCAACTGACTCAAGAAATATATATGCATATAATGCATCTGGTTCATCCAACACTATTGTTATGCCCATATAAAGAGCTTTAAAAATATACACAGTGGATCTGTCCGTTATTCAGAATTCATGCTGGATAATATTAGCAATTTTAGCAATTTTTACAAATAAAAGGCCTGATAGAGTTTAGAGGAAGGAGGCGTTCCGATGCACTCTGACTTAGGTTAAAATCCTTTAGTTAAGCAGGGACGTCACAGAATGTGACACAGTGTTTCGACCACTAGTGTGGTCTTCGTCAGGGCATACATTAATGTTCAAAAAGTGCTACCAGGTGGTCTAAATAGTGGCCCATGTCACATGAATAAGGTCACATGGACATAAGTAATCACCCACGCAGGAATATACAGACATATGCAAGCAAAACAATCATAAAATACACATGTGTGGATTCCAATATCTAATGTGTGGGTTCCAAAATCAAAACTTAAATTTAAAAACATGTATTAAAAATGTTTTATTTGTATTTAAGGATGTAGGGGTAAATTATATATTTACTGTTCAGTATGTCCTACATTTTCCGCGAATGTAATCTCCTGAATGTATTCTTCTACAGCTATTGTATTTTCTGCTTGCATACAGTGGGAAGAAAAAGTAAGTACACCATTTGGAATTTCTCACATTTCTGCCTAAATTGGTCACTAAATGTGGTCTGATCTTCATCGGCCACAACATGTAAATGTGGCATGGCGAGGGTTAACTTTGATTTTACTTTAGCTTTAAATACCACAACAACACCCCAGGAGATTTAACTAAATACAGACTGACAAAGTACAAGGCACACAGGTTCGTTATGATACATAGAATGACAGGCTGACACTGTTTATATTACAAAAGGTATCTTTATTTTACTATAAGTGAATATGTTACTATAAGTTAAAGAGACATTAGTTCATGTGTGTTGCTTTCCGTTTTCCATTTAGCACAATTAGCTCACATTTGTTTAAAGAGCAACTAAACACCAAATCAAGTTTTTTTACTGATAAACTGTCTCAATGGGTGTCTCATAGTGTTGTCTACTGGTCCCTGACATTATTCTGACATTATAGCGCAAACATGTGTCAATTCCTAACTTTGGCCTGAAAACCAATGGGTTGCGCCCCCTTCAGGGTAAACTGCTAATAAATTAGAATTCCTGATTGGCTGGAGACGTGTCCACGGCCTCCACAGAACGTCATAAGCCGCACCAGCTCCACACATCGTCATCAGGTGCTGCCCATTGTCCTGCCCCTGTACCTGTGGTTATAACCAAGTCCCTCCCACGTAATCAGTCTGCTGTGATTGTGCCAATGCAAAGGCCCACACACTCACCCCCCGCATGTCACCCCCAAACTTCAGAGACCGCCTCTTTCACGGCAATTTTTGACTTTTGTTGTGGGTGGGGAAAGGCTTTGGCACAACCGTTTAGGTCATAGACCGTTAAAAAGAATAGACAACTCCTCCTCACTCCTCCCCGTTTACCATAATGACCACGTTCGAGGGGGAAATCATGGCGGATTTGCAGACTCCTCCTCCCCAGCTCTGATGAAGCATGTTCCTAATAAGGGCATAAGGGCGGGATCTCACTGTAGACTCGGCCCTTGCGTGACGTGTAGCTCGCGCAGCTCCAATGCTAACAGTCCAACCTCCGTTAAGTAGGAGATTAAAAAACCAGCCTGGTTTCTTTTTTTGTGAGTAACCCAGCGTTATCTCAGGAGGAATATGTAGCCATATTAAGTGTTGAAAAAATTGAAACCAGGCGTTAAAGTTGTTTTAACGTGTCTAAAGTCCAATGCTTTTCAATGGGGCCTAGCGATGATATGGAGGTACTACAGCAATGGCGGCCTCCAGTGTTGCGGTCATAAAGCAGAGCAGCTAGCGGCCATTGGTTTAGGTACTCTTTAAGCTCTGTACCGGTTGTCCATAATTTCAGTTCATTATCCAGTACACAGGTTTTCGTTACTTCAGTACACAAATGAACTTCGTAGTCACCATTCGTTTGTACTTGCTCCATAGCAACAAGATAGGACAACAAAAACAACCAAAACTGCACAACAAATTATATTTTAGACACCATTTAAATAATGTTAATATCTAAGGTTTATTTTGATTAAAAAGTTACCTTTAAGTTACAGGACGAGGGAAGCCTAGGCTTTCGACATAGCTACAGATAGACAACACGTAGCTCTACCGCAGCTGTTACAAGAATACGCCGTGAGTTGGTTTGTTCTGAAAGTTGTGCTAAAGCTAAAGGCTAGCTGCCACTCTTACCACTCTTACCTCCCACACAAGCATCGGAGGCTCAAAGGACGATGTAGCTGCGCACCAGGCACGAGCGGCACCGACATGCTAGAGCAGTGTTGGAAAAGCTGTATTAGGAGTTAATTTAGCATTAAACACATTCATTTGCGGGTTGATGTTACCTGCGCAGACATGACTGAGTGCTTGAACCAGATGGCCCGGAGACCAGGGGCGGAAGTGAGAGGTCAGAGGGCCTGTAACCTAAACCACACACTATTTATAGGGCGACGCGATGGGACGTAGCCAATAATAAAAACAAACATTTACGTGGCAGTATCATACTGCCCGGAGATTCACAGGAGAGCGTGGAATAAGTAAGTACACCGCCTGAATCTCACTGAACTGCAGCAGTTTTGTAACGAGGAATGGTCCAAGATTCATCCTGATTGTTGTGAGCGTCTAATCTGTAACTACAGGAAAGCAGTTATTACTGCCAAAGAAGGATCAGCCAGCTATTTAATACAAGGGTTCACTTACTTATTCTTCACTGTTGTGAATGTCTCAGGTTTTCTGCAAAATACTTGGCTTGCGAAAGCTCATGGATGCTCCACGGCATTACTGGCAGAATATTCCGTGGACTGTTGGATCCACAGTTGAATAGTTTGGGAGGAACACACAACGTCATGTTAGGAGGACAAATGGAACAGCACACCAACATCTAAACCCTCTCCTCACTGTGAAGTCTGGAGCAAGAGCATGTGGGGCTGTTTTGTTGCCTCAGGGCCTGGACAACGTGCTATCATTAATGGAAAAATTAATTCACAAGTTTATCAAGATATTTTGCAGAAAAACCTGAGACATTCACAACATGCACGGAATAAGTAAGTGAACCCTTGTATTAAATAGCTGGCTGATCCTTCTTTTGTAGCAGTAACTGCTTTCTTTAGTTGCAGATTAGACGCTCACAACGATCAGGATGAATCTGGGACCATTGCTCTTTACAAAACTGCTGCAGTTTAGTGAGATTGTGAATGTTTACATGTTATGGCCAATCAAAATATGTGTCTGCTTATTAGTTTAAGCAGACAATCAAATTCCTCCCCTCGTTAACCAGAAAGCCCTTCTTAGTTTGCAAAATGAGGAGAGCAGGAACAGAATTTTCAAAAGTGAACGATCATGCTCCTCCCCCTCCCTCCTGATTGGACCTTACAACCTGAATTTCAACCTACCACTCGGCGAGCGGGGGAGGCGGGTGTTGTCGGTGACGTCAAGCATTTGCGCCGCATTTGCTGGTTGTAGTTCAGCAATGGCGGCGGATACGAACGTAAAGGAAGCTCTTCAATCCGTTCTGGCTCAGCTCCCAAATATCCAGAAATTATAACTGAAGCCTTGGAATACGCAAGGAATGCTCCCAAGAGTTATGATAGCTCGCTTCACTCAACACGGGCGCACTACATACGTCACGACCACACGCTAGCGAAAATCAGATCCAATCGTTTCAAAGGAGTTCACCCCTCCCACCTGTTAACGGAGCTCAATTGAGAAAGTCCAGACCCTCTGTACGATACGAAATGAGTACGAGGGGATGGTAAAACCAGGCTAGGATCTTCACAATTGAGCTCCGTTTTCAGGTGGGAGGGGTGAAGTCCTTTTAAAGTTTGAAACGATTGGATCTGATTTTACCCAATCGCTAGCGTTTGCCACTTGATGTCACCTTCAACACCCGCCTCCCCGCTCGCTTAATGGTAGGTTGAAATTCAGCCGATGTAATGCAGCCACTGAGATCAGACCCACCGTACATGTGGGGAAAAGAGAATTGACCGGAGTTTACAGATGGCAAAGGCCAGGCTAAGTCAACGCAGGAGGATACTAGACTCTGATTAGTTGCTGAGATCTGGGAAAGAGGGACTTTCCAAAAATGTATATATACATTTGTAAAACCTTTAGACTTCCAGTCTATCAGCATTCTGTGATGTCCCTGCTTAATTAAATCTCCTTCCTCTAAGCTCTTAGGATGTTGTACCTGGATCCTTGAAGAGACCTGCAGAAAGGGGTGCAAAAAAGTGATTTAAAGACCACTGTCTTTATCTTTATTTAAAGGCCTCATATTTGGGCCTATACGAAAACATGAAAAGAAAGAACTTGCCTTTCTTTGCACAAATCTTATGTAGTCTATTAGCATGGGTGATCTGATCCCTCCATTATCAACAAATATCATGTTTTATAGATTCATAAATCTCTGAAACCTGAGCCTGCTGATTCTCTCATGTTCTTCAGATAAATTTGCTGTGCTCAGGTCGATCAATCCTCTTGTTTGTCTTATTAAATAAATGCAACTGTATAAATATAGTGTTTCTGACTGATGGCTTTCCGTTAATGGCGTTTCTGACTGATGGCTCTCCCTTAATGATGTTTCTAACTGAAAGCTATTCGTTAATGGCGTTTCTGACTGATAGGTCTTCGTTGAATCAAACATGAGAACTTTATCTACATTTGACAGCTTGCGCTCATGCCCGATCCTTGCCCCATCCATCAGCGAGGCGTCATGTGGGAAAATCACCCGAACAACTGTTCCAAGCCTCTTTGCGTTACAGAGTGTAGTCAGCAGGAAACAGAACTGCAGGGCTGAACCGTAAACACTCTGATCCATCGTCCTGTACAGTGTTCAATTACAATGTGTCAAACTGATACGTGCTACAAAGGTTTATGATGAATCGCAACATGAGGATAGTTTCTGCTCGAGCTTTACCGCACACTGGGAATGGATAGATAGTCTTGTTCTACACACACCTTAAGTGTAGTGTGTGTGACTGTGCTCCGCTTTATACGCTACCCCTACAAGGCAAAGCTGCAACTACACTGATGGAAATGCAACAAGCTCTACTAACTGCTATAGCAATACAATCCACAGCGCAGAGGCACCACCATTACATTGTAGATAGTTGGCAGAGGGGTTGTCAAGAGCTTATATGACTGTGGAAATTCCCCTCTTGATAAGGTGCACCTCTAAGAAGGACAGGACTTACTTTCTTTCTCTGTTGCTTTTATTTTCTTCTTACTCATATATCAAAAATGTACATACATTTAATCTGTTTACCTGAATTATATTTGGATCCTATATGACAGAGGTCACGAATAAAATTTCACCAAGGTCTGGAATAGAAAAAAATTAGCAAGCAAAGCTCCGGACCATACGGGTTAATTCACGGTTATATGGGGATTGTTAAGCAAATAATGCAATTAATTGAATCCTGTTTTTTGCTCTAAAAATATGTTTTGGGTCCTAAATAGCAGAATTCATAGCCTCTATTATACACAATGTGCACATAATGTATGACAAGGATGTGTTTTTCCTCTTTGCTCAGTTCAATACACTGAGCCCTGCTTAGTCCTGGTTTAGTCCTGGTTTAGTCCTGGTTCTGACCTGCTCGCTGCTGATTGGGAAACAGCTGCGCTATTTGCGCATTACGATCGCGCGTGCATATTTATTTAGGTCGTCCTCCACTCTTTCTTTTTTTAGCAAACCATATTTTATTTCATTCCGAAACCGTTCTAAAAATGTAGTTATAGTTTACCGCTCTCAGTCAGAGAGGGAGAGAGAGGGAGAGAGCACACGCAGCTGCTCGCCTGGGATTCAGGGTCGGGTGCAAAATTTTGATCCAAGGTATCGCCTCTGCAATATGGTGCAAAACCACCATATACAAACTGTTTTTGATTAATATTTTTAATCGCATTAAACCTTTTGCAATTAATGAATCGAAATTAATTGGAAAAAGTCCCATCTCTAATTACAATGCATCACATTGCTTCTTGTCTCTTACATTTTTGGTTCTAACAGGGACTTTGAGCCTCTGGAAAAGCGCTATAAGACTACATTAACCGTTGTATGTTATAATATATATATATATATATTTTTTTTTATTGGTTTATTTGGTTGGGACAGTGCACATTAATGAACATGCATGGGTCTCATGCATGTAAACACGCCACATCAGATTGTTTTTGTTGTTTTGTTTCACAAACAACAGGACCAGATTCACAATTGATGTAAACGCTCTATCTGAATGGCCCAGTCAAAGTCCTGACCTAAATCCTATTGAAAATCTGTGGAAAGACCTGAAAACTGCTGTTCACAAACGCTCTCCTTCTAATTTGACAGAGCCTGAGTTGTTTTGTAAAGAGGAATGGGCTAAAATGTCAGTCTCTAGATGTGAAAACCTTGTAGTCATACCCCAGAAGACTTGCTGCTGTTATTGCAGCAAAAGGGGGTTCCACAGAGTATTATTTCATGCTGTATGAATACTTATGCACGCCCCACTTTTCACTTTTCGATTTTCAGAATCATGTATCATTTTGCTTTCACTTCACAGTTGTCTGTTACTTGTGTATGAACTTTCAGTAAAATCTTTATGTTTAGGGTTGTGAACATGACAAAATGTGCAAATGTTCAAGGTGTATTAGTACTTTCGCAAGGCACTGTATAATATAACAGCCAATTCTGCCATTCATGAGATTTCCAAAACTTTCTCTCTACAATAGAACGTGGACTTTGTGAAAAACTGTTTGGAGGATTGATTGTGCATAGATTTGCATCTACTCTTGCTGTGTGTAACCCAATGTACTATGGCTGATTGTTAAATGTTCAATCAAACCATGAAGTTAACATTCTACAAACCTCCAGCAACCTACACAGTTGATGAGGTCACAATGTGGTAAGTCAACTATTGGAGATGGGCCCTTTATTCCCAGAACAGTATGTCCGTTACTTCTGGCTATTTGACCTATTTGTACAGTTGTATCATGTTCTCTAAGTTCAGGCATGTCCTCCTATGAAGGGTACACTCTGACTGTCCCTTTGCCTTTTCTGAATTGTTCACCTGGATGAAGACAGTGACTAAGCAATACTCTCCATTGAACTGTTAGAAATTTTGGAATGGGGTCATGTTACTGCATCACAAATTGCACATAATGCATATTACCTTTGCAGTTGTGATTGATTTATCTGCTGGATCATGCCAAGAAAGCCCAGTTTGTGCAAGACTTTTACACTCCTCTACAAAAGGTTTGAAGAAGCTGGTCATTATTGGCTTTGATGACCCAAATCACAAAGCACACAACAGAACATGTTTATTTCTTTCCTCACGAGGTACTTCATTAACAAGCATAGTAATGGCCAGATGCTAAATTTAGATGACTGTAACCCAGTCACTCCATCACAATTGAATGACAGAGTCTCAAAAGAATCACCTACAGATTTCAGATGCTTGTACACCTTCCTATCACAGACATCAGTAATATTGTCTCTGTTTGATGACACATGTTATTCATAATGGGTCAATTTCTAAAAGACTCTGGAGCTGATCCCGCAAAGGCAAACAAATTAAGACATTTCCCATCTCTATATTCTGACTTACAGTTTGGGTCGACAAGCAGACATTACACTTTGACTGTCCTCTGGCATAGGTTTGCCAATGTAATTAAGAGCCGCACACTCCACAATAGTGATGGTATTCTGGCTTTACCACAAAGTCTTTAAACGCTTTCTCCAGCATGTACTTGCTACGTGAGATGGTGGCAGGAGCAGGGCTCCATAACCTTAACAGATTCAGTAAAATCCTCCATTAATGTCCCAGTTACATTGCGTTTCAGAATGAAGGTGAGGAGGTTTAGCTAAGATGCCAATGACTTAGATCAAGCATGGGCAAACTAAGGCCCGGGGGCCAGATGCGGCGCTTATCCCTTCAATCTGGCCCTCAAAGCATGACAAACCCCGATGAGCATTGCCTGCTATTTTGTTGCTCTTTTAATGTCTTTAGGTGATTACAGTCTTTTTGAGGATAGTAATTGTTTGAAAAAAACAAATTCACAACTGGTCTGATGGAAAGTTCAAATATTCAATGTGGCCCTCGCATCACAAACATTGCCCATATCTGACTTAGATCCAAGTTTGTTTTTCCTATGGATGGTTTGCAGGGAGGGTGTTGCGCTAGGGGACGAGGGACAGGTGTCCAGGTCTCTGACCATTGTATCTTTCCTCAGAGAGGAAATGTTCAGCTATTGTTGATGAGATATTTCCATGAGGTCACTAAGAAGTGCTTCTTTCTTTTAGCCTCCTTGGTTAGTTGCATTATGTCCTCTCTTAGACGATGAAGTTCCTGCTTGGAGGGACTAGCCGTGAAGCTGGCTAGCAAGCTGGCTAAAAAGCCATTCGAGTCAGTGATCGGGGTTGTTGATGGCGCACAAACGTCAGACACAGCGAAACAGTTTATCCACCGATAGATCCGCAAGAAAAGAGATTAGATCAGAGGTGAAATTTTTGATTTTTGCCAATAAATATCAAGCCCCCCAAACCAAAATCATTTGCCATCTTGCACACGCGGCTTTCTTTACCAGATTGTTTCAAATGAATCGAAGCTTCTAACTTAGCCCAGTCTAGCTTGTAACACTTATATCTAGTGGACACATGTAATCATATTTTGAATAGCAAATCTCAAGCAGTAGTTGTTTAATTATTCCACCATTAGTAAAACAAAACAAACAATTGTGTTGTGGTTTTCATTTCATACCATTTCATCTTCTCACATAACTATGACAAGAGAGTCGCAACACATAGGCCTATGTTGCTGTTAATCTATTTTAAAGGAATTCTTAAATTGAATACATGTATGTTTACATCTAAAAACTATTTACAGAAGCAAAGGGACTGCACTTTATGCCTACATCACAGGTTTTTTTTTTTTTTTAAGTGTTTCAACAGTTGACAGCTTCAGTCTGCAGTCTGAAAACAATGCTCTCACATGGGACAGGATGCTGTAATACATAGATATTTACGCTGTATAGCAGTGGCGGCTGGTCCATAGGGGGCGGCTGGTCCATAGGGGGCGCTGGGGCGCTGCCCTGCCTAAGAATGTTTCCAAAAATATCATCATTATCATATATCAATAATACAAAATATTGCATAATATTTTGCAGAAATGCCTTTCGGAGATTTATTTTAAAAGGGTTTTTACACTGGATTCATTCATTACTGTGTGTGAATCGGTGTGAATGCATTGTCTCTAACCCGTGGGGCGCCGGTCTGTAAGTAAATACAAGTCCCTGAACTTTTGGAAACCATGTGACCACAGGCGTCTCTCTTAGTGGCCGCCTTAACTTTCCTCCTGGGGCGCAAGGATAGCGTCCCAGACACTCCCATTTAGATTATCAGCCAATTAATATTTGCTACTGTGGTTTTTGTCTGATGTATTTGGACAACGGCGCTGTCAATCATTTTTGTGACCCGCATGCGTAGCTAGCCAGTGTCGATCAATGGCGGAGGTGCTCGACTGTAAACAATATACGAGTAGCAGCGCTGAGCTCGCGTATGAACTCATGGGAGGAAAAACTTCTTATTTGAGAGACGGGAGAAGCTTCGTGTTGCTGCCTGAGAGGAGGTGAAAGGATTTGTCAAACTAATGGACTTCGGACAACTTTCTTCAGTCGGACGTGGCGTCTAAACGGAGTTTTCTGGAGGTAGCATTACGATGCTAACTAGCTTGTCTGCCTTAGCTACTGCTTGTTTCGTAAAACTTTGGGACAACCCTCGCTGACTTGGACAGACAGTCATGTCCCAGGACGTGGACATTTGATGGAGAGAAGATTCAGGACCGTGAGGACAGTGTGAGGGGAACGTCTTTCATTCATTCATTGAGGAGCTCAGGTGCTACGGAGAGGTACGGAGACTGTTATTTCTGACAGGATCATTTTTGTCTGACAGTTTACAGGTTTAAACTATACAGGTTTAAACTATGGTTTAAACTATGGTTTAAACTATACAGTAGGGTGCATCAAATTAACATGGTGAAATTTTAATTCCAAAATATAATTTTGGCTGGCATTGCATTTTGTTCCTTTTCATATACAAATGACTTTTGCAAAGTTTTGTGAAAATCCATTGAGATTTAGGGGTACCAACTCGCACGTGAACTTCTGGGAAATGTCAAAAAAATTGCGATTTTTAGTCTATTTTCTAAAAGGTTGACCCAGAAAGGTTAAATAAGGTTAACTTTTCTACAGAAACATGTTCTATAGGGTAACTCAAGCAAAATTAGTTGGTCTGCACTTTGGATAACTTTGGGGATTTCTTAGAATTCACCTTTCAAGATTCTTCATTTACAACAGTTTATAGACAAATGAATAGAGGACAATAGGACATCTTCGCGTGGGCTGTGGCCCTTCCTTGTGGGTTGGATTCACACCAACATTTTAGTGTTTCTAGGTTGGCTAATGCTTCACAACTGTATCAAGTTTGTTCAAAATCTGTTTTATAGGTTGTGTAATTCTGGTCAAAGCAATGAATGGAGATCAAGGACAGACAAGTCAGATCCTGGCCAAAATTGTATGCGTGCTATGTTGGATGATACTTCACATTTTCTTAATTTTTGTGCAGCAGAGATGGATGTCAGACACAAATATAAAGTTTAAATTACTTTATTGTTGCACACAAGGGTGAAAGGTGAGACAATTAAAAGAACAAACCCTAGTGGAAACTCCATCCATCCATCCATCCATTTTTTTCCGCTGTATCTGGGGTCGTGGAGGCAGCAGTCTGAGCAGAGATGCCCAGACTTCCCCAGACTACACCTCCTCCCAGACTTCCCCAGATGCCCAGACTTCCCTAGACTACACCTCCTCCAGCTGTTCTGGGGGGATCCCGAGACGACACCAGGCCACAGAGACATGGTCCCTCCAGCGTGTCCTGGGTCTTCCACGAGGCCTCCTCCCAATAGGACAGGCCTGGAACACCTCTCGAAGGAGGCGACCTGGAGGCAATCAACAACAGATGCCCAAGCCACCTCTGCTGGCTCCTATTGATGTGAAGGAGCAGCGACTCTACTCCGAGCTCCTAGCGGGTAACTGAGCTCCTCACCCCCAGCCACCCTGTGAAGGAAACTCATTTCGGCCGCCTGTATCGACGATCTTGTCCTTTCGGCCATTACCCAGATCTCATGACCATAGGTGAGGGTAGGAACATAGATTGATTGGTAAATTGAGAGCTTTATTGATTTCACGCTCCATCCGTCCCTCACTCGTGAATACGACCCTGAGATACTTGAACTTCTCCACTTGGGGCAAGGATTCTCCACCGACCTGAAGAGGGGAAGCCACCTTTTTCCGGTGGAGAACCATGGCCTTGGATTTGGAGGTACTGATCCTCATCCTGGCCGCTTCACACTCGGCTGCAAACCGCCCCAGAGCAGCAGAAGGTCCTGATTTGATGAAGCCAACAGAACAACATCATCTGCAAACAGCAGAGATGAGATCCTGACGTTCCCAAACCAGACACCACTGAGCCACATCACCAGAGAGAGAGAGGGAATGGAAATGGAACCTTGAACCTATGGTTCATCCCACCTGAAATGTCTCCAGACCCACCTCCCAAGAGTAATCCTCTCCTACTCAGGGATTTGCTTGTGTTTGCAGCAGCGAAGGTTTGGCTGTTGGTTGCAATCATGTTCAGCAGCCTGGAGCACATTCTGCAGATGCTGCTCGTTCCTGGCCACTTGGACAAAGGCAGATGTGAGCTTGACGCCATGCTCGGCAAGTCATTAACCACTTTCATCGCACTTACATTGACCTCACTTTTTTTAACGCAGCATCGGTAACCCATTCCTTCACATCGAGAGACGGAAATACTGGATCAATGTAGAGCTGGTGCATCCCAAACCAACAGTCTGCATTGGCAGGATTGGCCAAGCTGGTGTTTGGCAAGAGGTTGGGGAACTTTGGCTTTCCAAAGCCAGTGGCAAAGCGCTGCTGGGGGGCTTGCCTGGGGAGATCAGCTGGATTGTGCTCCAAAATTGCACTGGCAAGTGCACGCTTGTCATCAGTGGGCATCTTGCTGCTGAAGAGAGCGAGGGTAACATCTCTCCTGTCAGGTAACAGCGATGCCTCTCCAGTCCCTTCCTGTAAAATGGCCGCACCTGCTCTGGGATGACCTTGGCTGCCTCGAACTGTGACAACAGTTCTGTGGCCCAGAACAAAGACCAGCCTGCGACTGCTAGTCTGGCTGGGACCAGTTGGTAAGGGAAGCATCTTAGCTGGATCCTGAGGTTTTCTGTGTTGTAGAGTGCCTGATAATGAAAAGGAATATAGGGTTGTCCTTGTATATAGTAAGTAAGTGCTTTATTTGTCATTGTACAACCGTACAACGAAATTGTGTTCAGGTGTTAGTCCTGAGCAGCTGCGACTGAGTCGCGCTGCCATTGTGGGCCAACCTGACCCGCATTTTTTTGGACGTAGAGGAAATCGTAGCACCCGGAGGAAACCTCGCTGTCTGCCTTCAGTGATCCTCTGATCCTCTGAAATGGTACAGCACCTCCTGGGTCTGGGAGCGTGGTGTCCTGCACTGGTCAGCTCCACCTCCTCCTTCCTCTTCCATCTGCAGCTCCCTCCGCTCTACAACAGTCTTTCACCATCTTCTGAGAAGAGCTTAGCAGATCATCTTTCCACTGAACAATAGCCGGAACAATAGTAGGGACAGAAGGCATGTGGCTTAGCTTTGACTCTTGCCTGGATATCTCCTCCCTACCTAGGATAGGGTTTATAATCATACCTTAGCATACCTAATATCACTCAATTATGATGTATTATGCATGCATAAGCCTCTAATCTAATCTAAGATCTACATAGTCAAGTTCATCTTTAAAATGAGAACTTACAGTAACATCATTACCAGAGTAACTAGCTGCACTCACATGTGACTAAATGTGAATTGAACAATGCTACACTCAATAAAGATGAGACATCAATACTCTGAATATGATACTGCCTACTCTAAAATACGGTTGATGATAAGCTTAATAGCTTAGCTAACATAGCTAGCTAACGGTTGCTAGCAAGCTAACCTTAGATGTAATAGCACTAAATACCTCTAAATATGACTACATTTCACTCAAAGTATTTCAATGTACAAAGAAACAACTGCAAATATGGTAATTATATGTAATAAGAGTATACACACCCAACACAAAAATATAAATATCCCCTCAGTTATCTTGAGGCAGTTTTGTTTTTACCTCAGAGCTCTATGGTGACCGGTTAGCACCGTTGCCCCTTTATCCACAGAAACACATGTGAGTTGGCACCCCTAAACCTTTATGTATTGGAAAAATATTTTGCATGTGTTGTTAAAACATATATTGGAACACTTTTGGCACCCAGCCATATCAAAATTCAAAAATTGTATTTTTTGATGCACCCTACTATACAGGTTTAAACTATGGTTTAGACCTGTGGCTCTGAGGCACGTAATGCAAACATAGCAGGTCTGGCTCTAATACTGTACAGGAAATCAAAGAGGGACCTCGTGCCTTTGTTCTGGTTCTGTTGGTACAAAACACAAATCATCTCGTACTTAGTGGTGCCAAACTAAAATATGTATAGTGAGTGATTATCTTTTATTTCATTGTCAGAAAAAATATTTATCAAAAGTTAAAATTCATTTAATGCTTCTTTATTGTTTACAAGTGTCTATTCATAATATTCTCCATAAAATAATGAAATAAAATGCTCCAAAGATAACTTTCTTTTTAGGTTAAAAACAATGTTTCTAAGTGTCTTTTAAAATATAATTGAAAGTAGGTATAAACAACAGCGCCCCCCCTGTTTTTTATATCACCAGCCGCCACTGCTGTATAGGATAGTGTGTTTTGTGTGATCCCCGGTATTTTAAGGGATCGTCTGATCTGAGCAAATGTTGTTCCTTCAAGTACCTATTAAAAGATCAAATGTGTTACATTGGCATACTAAATCACTTGCTGCTGCTGGTTGTGGAGGGATTTCATCTGGAGTTTCCAGTTCAATTAAACTGGCACATTCATGGGACAGCTTCTCCACAGCAGCTTGTACATTGGACGGGTTCCAAAATGATTTTGAAGGTGGTAGGCAATTGTAGCGCCGACTCCACTATTCATTTGGTCACATTCAACTGTAATTACATGTTTTACCTAGTGCTGTCCAACAATTCAAATATTTAATCGCGATTAATCTCATGAATGTCATAGTTAACATTTTTATCTAATGAAAAGAAACAACTGATATTTTATTTGTTTTTATTTAAAATGCTCTTTAATACCTGAACTTGTAAACATTCACTGTTTCTAAAAATAAAAAGGCTTTAAGAGTCCTTTGAATTAAAGAAATACATTGAATAATACAAAACAATGTCAACTTTACTACTTTATAATTATCATAATTATTTTATTAATATTAAGCTAGTTTTTATGTTCTCAAAACTTATGCTGCCCTGCTTCATTATATGTCAGATGTTTTGATGAACAACACTGTTTGTTACACTGAAGCAGAGGAGCGTTAGCTTTGATTGAGCTGTTTATTTGAGCTGTTTACATTAATATTTTCACAGTAATTAAACATTTCATCACAAAAAAGTTCAAAAGGAGTAGGCTGAAGCAGAGCTTATGTGTGCCTACCCCTCATTCATCATTAATAATTAACAATCACCCTCGTGCTATACTTATTCAGTGGTAACTTTTAGGCTTTTTTTGTTTGTTTTTTTCTTCAACAGCAAGACGATACAGGATTATTTTGTTTCCATATGCAAGTATACACAAAGTAACATGCGTGCACTTGCCAATGAATTACATTCAGTTCTTCTTACAGTAATACAACAAGATCATATTGACTGACATCATTGACATTATACCGTACATTGTATATTACATAAAGGAAGCATTGAACCATTCAGGTTATCAGTGTGCATCAATATGGTGCAAGTATCTGTTTGGTGATTCGTAACATGGAATATTTCCTTATGCTGTATAATACCAATCATTACTGGTTAACCATTAAGCCAGTTGATTTAGTTACTATGAAAGTTTTTTGTTGTTTGTTTGTTTGTGTGCTTGTTTTGTTTTTGTTTTTATTCCTTGTTGCTTTCTTGTTGACATTCACCATCTTCATTACTATATTTGAGTAAGCATTATTTCATAGTTGGTCTATGTGCCCTATTCTGTGTAGTGCATTAAACAGCCAGGGTGTGGACCAGTTAAGGGGGGGTGGTAGCCCCCATCCGACTAGTCCCACCCGGCTACCCTATAAAGTTGTCTGTATGTAGCCCTTTCTGTGTGGTGCATTAAAAGACAGGGGTCAAACGGCCCATTGGGACGGGGCCCCTCTAACCACCAGGTCCATTCACCCCATCGGCCCAAATTCTCTTTGGTTCTTGTGTGTGGCAATAGTAATGACCATGTTAATGGCAACAACAGAGCAGCATCATGATTGTTGAATCATTTACTTTCTATTTTTAATTTAGTATGACCAAAACCTATTAAAAGGAGTAATGGTTATGTCAGTAATGATTTGATAATACTGTTATGTTTATCGATACATTGACTAGTGGTTGTAACAGTAAAGTGTTGGTTTGTGCAAAGTGAACTTTCTTCTGCAGCTTTATGTGATCACATTTATGAGCCAAGTTAAACAAGCACTCGGACAGAATGAACCCATGGGACTTTACATTCTTTAGCGTATTCCTTAATCATATTTATCTTACATAGTTTTTTAATTGTTGTAGGTTAGAGGCGTTTTTTAAGTCATCATTTAAGTCATTCCATAGGTTCACACCTCTTCGAGTGATACATTGGTTCTTAAGGGTAGTATGAGCGTACTGTACTTTGAAATTATGCATTCTCCTTAGATTATGTCCCCCTCTCTGTCTGTAAACATTTTTTGTATATTCCCAGGAAGTTGTTTTTTCCTCACTTTATACAATATTAATAATGATTTCAGCTTCACTAGGTCTTCTAATTTTAGAAGGTTAGAATTCAAAAATAGCATGTTAGTATGGTCCCTGAACCAAACATTGTGCACAATTCTGATGGCCTTTTTTTGGAGGCAGTAAATACTGCCACCAAGTGGCTACTATAGGTATTCCCCCAGACTTCTGAGCAGTAATTCAGGTAAAGTGAGATGAGTGAGCCATACAAGTTGAGGAGAGACTTGTGGTCTAATAAATGTCTACATTTGCTCATAATAGCAATGTTTTTTGCCAATTTTGAACGTATGCTATTTATTTGAGGTCTCCAGCTGATGTCATGACTGAGGATCACTCCCAGAAATTTGTGCTCTTTTACTCTCTCAATTTCAACGTTATCAATTTTTATTTGAATAGGAATGTCCTTATTTCGTTTACCAAAAAGCATAACTTTTGTTTTAGATATATTTAGTGATAATTTATTTATATTTAACCACTCTTTAAGTTTATCTAATTCTTCTGTGATCTCGGTTACGAGCAGCTGCAGATCTTTATTTGAGCATAGTATTGTGGTGTCGTCAGCGAATAGTACACATTTCAGTTTTGACGATACATTACATAGATCATTTATATATATCAGGAACATTATTGGGCCTAATATTGAACCTTGTGGGACTCCACAAATGATTCTCCTCAATCTTGACCTGTGCTCTCCCATCTGTACGTATTGCTGACGGTCAGTTAAATAAGATTTTATCCAGTTATATGCAATTCCCCTTATCCCAAGTTGTAATAATTTCCTTAAAAGTATACAGTGATCAATTGTATCAAAGGCCTTTTTGAGGTCTATGAATATACCTACAGAATACATTTTATCTTCAATTTTATCGGTTATATTTTCTATAAGACCAACCAGAGCAAGGGCAGTTGATCTATTGTTTCTGAATCCGTATTGACCATCATTAAGTAGATTGTGTTTTTCAATGAATCCATTTAGCCGTGTGGCAAACGATTTTTCCAGGATTTTGGATAACTGAGGAAGTATAGATATTGGTCAATAGTTATTTAATTGATGACTCTCTCCACCTTTATAAATTGGAATTTGTTTATTTGTTTATTTGTTTATTTGGTAGGGACAGTGCAAGTTAATGAACAAGCCACACCGGATTGTTGCCTTGGGCTAATTTCCATCCGTCGTCCCCCATGCGCACTCTCAAACACACTCTCATTCATCCTGGCCTATTGTACATGTTTTTAGTGGTAGGGGAAACCGGAGTACCCGGAGGAAACCTACGCAGACACGGGGAGAACATGCAAACTCCACACAGAAAGGCCCCGGCCTTGGTGGGAATCGAACCTGGACCTTCTAGCTGTGAAGCACGAGCGCTAACCACTGTATGACCTTGGCCATTTTCATTTTATTGGGAAATTCTCCATTTAGCATCGATACGTTGCAAATATGAGTTAAAGGCTTTGCTATGTTACATATTACCTTTTTAATTATAGTCATGTCAAGGTCGTTCCAATCTGTGGACTTTTTATTTTTCCACTCATTGACGATTTTAATAATTTCGTTTTCACTAGTTGCGGTTAGGAATAATGATTGAACATTACTTGTTATATTTGTGCAGTCATGCAGTTTGTGTGTTGTTGCAATGTTTGATGCAAGTTGTGGTCCTATGTTGACAAAGTAGTCATTAAATGCATTTGCAAGGGTTTCTACATCTGTTATTTTTACACTATCTTTAATCATATACTCTGGAAAAGCAGCTTTTTGATAATTCTTATTAATTATGTTGTTTAATACAGCCCATAATCCTTTCATGTTGTTTTTGTTTCTTTCTATCAGATCTCTATAGTACTGTTTTTTGCTGTTCTTTATTATATTAGTTAATTTATTTTTGTAAGTTTTATATTTTGTTTCATTTCGTAACGTTCTTTGCCTTATATATCTTTTGTATAATGTATTTTTCTTTTTGCATGCATTTAATAATCCTTTCGTCATCCATGGCGTAGTTTTCCTTCTCTGTGTTTGTATATACGTTTCCACAGGGCAATGTTGGTCGTATAGCTGTTTAAATATATCAACAAAACTATTATATGCGTTATTTACATCGTTTTCTCCTAATACGACATTCTAATTTTGTTCGGCTAAGCTTTGGTTCAGAGCATTTGTTGTATATTCCGATCTCAATCGGATCTTTTTTATAACTGTTTTGCTTTTCTTTTCCTGTTTTACTCTATTTTCGAATGATATGAAAATTGGCAGGTGGTCACTGATATCATTTACCAGTATTCCACTTGATATGCTGCTATTCAGGACGTTTGTAAATATATTATCGATTAGCGTGGCACAGTGTGCAGTAATCCTAGTGGGACGAGTGATCATAGGAAACAAAGAAAGGCTGTACATAGTATCTATACATTTTTCTGTTGGTCTGTGTGATTTTACTTTTAGAAGATCAATGTCAAAGTCCCCACAAATAAACACATCTTTCTGGTTATTATTTATAAACAAATGTTCCATGTAATCGGTAAACACTTCCATATCAACACCCGGCGCTTTGTATATACATGATATTGTCATATTTTTCCCTCTGTCCATAATGATTTCCACTGTAATACATTCAAAGACATTTTCCACTGTTATTGTCATACTTTCGACTAGTTTAGCTTTTAGTTCATTTTTTATATAGAGAGCAACCCCTCCTCCAATTTTATTGGTTCTATTTTGTTTGTACATTAGATAGTCATCCAATTCGAAATATCCATATTTGTTTTCCTTTATCCATGTTTCAGATAGAGCGATTACATCAAATTTGGTGTGAAACTTATTTACATATTCTCTTATATTATCAAAATGTGTGTATAAACTACGACAGTTTAGATGCATTATGGACATACGGTTCGCTTTTGTTACGGCATTGAATTGCTCGTCCTGATAATATTTACAGTTATGGGAGATGTTATTGTAGAAATGTATGTCTGGATCTGCATCATGTAGCATATTCAATGGCTTGTGTCCAACGTTTGTAAATATTTCTAGCTCTGAGTCCTGGATATCACTTAGATCTTCAGTGTCTGAAGATGAGTCATTAGTTGTAGTGTCTGTCATAATGAGAATGTTTGGTTAGTGTTACCTCATATGTAATTGTCCAGTTGGAGCATTCCTTGATTTGAAGCACTTTAGCCTGTTCAGGTGGTCCATTAAGTTTGATGAAAACTCGGCAGTTGGATGTCCACGTTGCTTGTATCTTGTTTTGTTTCCGTAGTAATCTTGCTTGTCTGGCAATGTCCGCGTTTTTTTCCGTCAGGTGCTCGTTAATGTACACATTCGTTCCTTTCAGTTTCCTTCCCTGCTTGAGCAATGCAATTTTATATTTCCTATTTGCAAATCTTAGGATTATACTTGGTTTCAGTCTGTCTCTGCGAGGCAGCGGGTGACAGGCCTCTATATTCATACTTTCCAATTGATACCTTTACTTGTCATGAAACGGATCACTTGCTGCTCCACAGACTCCAGGTCCTCGTCTGTCGCTACTATATTGGTGGCCGCAGCCCTGGCGTAGGTCTGCGGCTTCACATCCAAACCCGTAATGATCAAATCATTCATTCGGGTATACTGCTCCAAATCCGCCACTCGGTTTTCCAGGGCCACTATTTTTTTGTCCTTTTCTTCATTTTCTTTTCTTAATTCTTTCAGCTCATTCATCAGGTCTACTATAGTAGATTGTTGTGCGGAGACTTTTTGTATCTCAGCGTTAATGAAGTTAAGAGATGTTTTGATCTCTTCCAATTCTTCGTTGGCTTTCTTTGGCGGCGGCATTTTCAGTTGGTTTGCATTTCCCTGGGGTCGACCCGTCATTCCGACACCCCACCATTCCGACACCCCGCCAATCCGACACACCGTCATTCCGACACCCCTCTATTGCGACACCCCGCCAATCCGACACTTTTTGGTACCGCTATTCCGACAATCGTTTTGAGTGTATCTGTTTGCCCTCGGCTTTTGTCCGTGTTTCGTGAGAATAGCTGATAATGATGGAGGCTTATTAACGATCCTCATGGCGGTAGAGGAGTCAGCTCAGCGTCTCCTTCCCTGTTCATCCCCGCTCTGAGAGTCCCCGCTGTCGGCCCATCTATGCGCATTTCCCAGTCCCTCTACAGCGGCTCATGAGATGGTTTTGGGCAAAGGCAGTGACAGGTGCAGGCTAGTCTGTATTTCACAACAAAGCGCTGAAGTCCGCGGGTAAGACGCCGCGCAATGTCAAATCAATGAAATATTAATGCTTAATACTGTTAAATCCATGTTGATTCAATGTTGATGTAGTGTTGAAAATTCGGCGTAGTTTCAATGTTGATAATTCTAGTTGATCTGATGTTGTTTCAATGTCATAATCAATGAAAGATCAACGTTGGATCAACATTCAACATGACAAGCAACGTTGACGCCATTTCAACGTCAGAAATCAACGTTGATTCAACGAAAAAGCCTGACGATAGGTCAACGTTGATTCAACGACATTTTGCTATCTGGGTGAGACCCTTCTTCCCTCCTCTGCATGCTTCTGTGGAGGATGAGCGTCGTCACAGCCTCTGTCCGGTGAGGGCTGTGCGCTGCTATTTGGATCAGACGGCTGGCTTCAGACGGACAGACCAATTGTTTGTTGGATTTGGAGCCAAAAATCGGGGTGCCCCCTTGTCCCCCCAGCGTTTGGCCCACTGGGTTTGCCTCGCCATTCGCATGGCTTACGAGGCGCAGGGGCTGCCGCCGCCGGTGGTGGTCAGGGCTCACACGTGGAGTGGCGGCCTCCGTGGCGCTGTTTCGAGGCTCTTGGTCCTCTTCTTCAACTTTTGTGCAGTTTTACCTGCTGGATGTCGCCTCCGACTCTGTCGCCCATTCTGTTTTGAGTGGCGGCGACCTTAGCTCCCAGCAGCGCACTTGAGAGTGGCGGCCTGGCTGGGGTGTGTTGGGTGTGTCCGGTGCTCTTGAGAGAGGCTGCCTGGGATACACCCGCTATCGGTATGGTCGGTTTGGGTTCCTTGGGCGCTCTTGAGAGAGGCTGCCTGTCTAGAACTGACCATTATTCCTTCCTGGGGGTGCTGGCGCTCTTGGGAGAGGCGGCCTTACCCCCCACGTACTTTTAAACTGGACGCCCCCAGCCCCCGCTGTTGGCGGCTGGGGTAGCGTCCCCGTTTTCTCTTTGGTGAGAATCTGTGGTACCTTGTATGGTGACTGCACTCCTCACCCGGCCTGTGGGCTTGTGCCTTGCCGACACATGGGTTGTCGGTGTGCATGTCAGCCCCGGGCTCGCTCCAATCACTTGAGTCCATGCCTGCTGGGAGTACATCGGTCTCCTCGGCTTCGCGATGGCTTATGCATCAGCGAAAGCCTAAAGGCCTGAAGCAACATATGAAATAGAAACCCCAGTTACCTACGTAACTACGGTTCTATGAATATGTTGCGACGCCCTTTAGCTTCAGGCCCAGCAGGCAAGTCCTCTCCTCCGACGGCTGAGTTCAAAGGAGCAGAGTGTTGGGCTAGGCCCCCTTTTATAGGACTAGGGCTGTGCTAGGCTCTGAGGGTGATTGGAGCGGTAGATCGTTTGATCTTCTCAGGCGGGAAGCGGAGCTTCCGAGAGACTATGCATCAGCGAAAGCCTAAAGGGCTTCGCAACATATTCATAGAACCGTAGTTACGTAGGTAACTGGGGTATATTTTGCATTGAAAACAGTTGCTCCATACAATCATTTTCACTGCGAGGAAGTGATATTTGATCCTACGTTCATGGAAGAAGTTGTGAGGAAATGTGTAACATTGCAAATCCATACAATTTGATCATTTAAAATCATCCAGAGTGGGATTATTTACTTACAATTCACCCGTGAATTAAAATCATTTTGCGCTTTACACTGTAGCAGGGGCCGCATTTCCTAGGCGGCATTGAAAGCAACACAGCACAACAGCTCAACATCAAAGTTTGCTTAAAGAGTAACTAAACACCAAATCAAGTTTTTTTACTGATAAACTGTCTCAATGGGTGTCTCATAGTGTTGTCCACTGGTCCCTGACATTATTCTGACATTATAGCGCAAACATGTGTAAAATCCTAACTTTGGCCTGTAAACAAATGGGTTGCGCCCCCTTCAGGGTAAACTCTGCTACTAAATTAGAATTTCCTGATTGGCTGGAGAGTGTCCACGGCCTCCACAGAACGTCATAAGCCGCTCTGGTGGAACCTCTCCAGGGCCCCTTGGGACTCTGGGTGGTAGGCAGAGGACGTACAATGTTGGATAGACAACTGCTGGAGCACCTGAGCTAAAATTTGGACATAAAGTTTGATCCTTGGTCAGTTTGAACAACTTTTGGGAGGCCAAACAGAGTGAAAAACTTAACAAGAGCCTTAGACACTGTCGTGGCCGTAATCCTTCTAAGAGGCACAGCCTCTGGGAAGCGGGTGGTCGTACACATAATTGTCAAAAGATACTGATTACCAGACTTTGTTCGAGGAAGGGGACCCACACAGTCTACCAGGATGTGTTCAAAAGGCTCTCCAATAACAGGAATAGGATGTAAAGGGGCCTTGGGAATCGTTTGATTAGGTTTACCCACAATCTGACACACATGACGGTTCTACAGTGTTGGACAACATCTGACTTAAGCCCAGGCCAATAAAAGTGTCTTCTCACCCTATCCAGAGTTTTTCTTACACCCATATGTCCGGCTAAACTATGGTCATGAGCAAGCCGGAGGATTTCAGAACGATAGACCTCAGGGACCACTATTTGATATACACAGCTCCAGTCATCCTCACAGGATAACTCGGGGGGAGTCCACTTCCTCATGAGAACCCCATTGCTTACGAAATAGGCACATGGGATTCGTTTAACTTCACTTTCAGAAACTGCATCGTCAATAAGAGCAACCAAACCGGGATCACCGGCTTGGGCCGATTTCAGCTCATCATGCGAGGGAAATGGGCACTAAAACCGAAAGTGTCACATTTAGCTAGAAATGTATCAGATAGATCAATATCCGCATCATTACCCTTCGCAGAGAGCTGCTTACACATGGCTCGAGTGACAGCACATGCACGAAAAGCTTGAGGATACTGCTGCTCCAATTCATCAGGTTGCTCACACAAAATCGGAGTACAGACAACTACAGGGGTAGCCAAAACCTTATCACCGGCCAAATCATTCCCGAGGATCATAGACACACCATCAATGGGAATAGTGGGACACACAGCTACAGGGACATTTCCAGACACCAAAGCAGTGTGCAGGTTAACAGTATGGAGAGGTAGCGTCAAATAACCCCCAAAACCTTGCACAACAGCACTACATTTCATTTCCGATTGCTCTGAAAAATGGAGGACATCCTGCAGAATGACAGACTGAAAAGCTCCACTATCTCTCCAGATTTTGATTGGACACTTAGTGTTGGGGTCTGAGACTAGGGACACGAAACCATCCATTGAAAACACAGAAGTGCAGGCCAATTCACTCCTTGGTTCGGGCACAGTCTCCTGACTCAGGTGCGGACTTTTATCAACTTTAAGAAAAGCTAAAGGCTTGGGTTTTTTCTTACTCAAAATAAAACAGTCAGCAATAACATGGCCAGGTTTCTTGCAGTAAAAACAAACTTTTTCGCTGGGACCATGGCTAGGTAACGACACATACACATAACAGTGTCTTTGACTTTACCTGAACCTGTGACAAAGCGGAAGTGCGCGTCTCTTATGCGGTCCGGGCGTGAAGACAAAACTAATTACAAATATACCATAAACAAATTCTGTTTGTTGAATGTGCTTACTTTTAAAACACACAACTTCACGGTATACAGTGATATCGCAGCATTTTGAGTCACAGTTATCATACCGTGGAAATCTCATACCGTCCCATCCCTTGTGTGTGCACCTAAAGGTGCGTTCAGACCAAACATGCGTCTACGCCCCATCCGCCTCTAGTTGGACGGCAAACATTGCCGCTTCAGACTCGCGAGAAACACCTGTTTGCTGGCGCGTGAAGTTTTGCAAGCGTCATAATTAGGAGGCGTGTCATACAACTCAGGCCGAGCGCAAACCGCCATGATCAACTTGTCCTCCATACTGCAGGTCACCCCCTCCCACACACGCGCACGCACACGCACACACACACACACACACACACACACACACACACACACACACATACATACGCTATGGGGCCGTCAAGTGCTATGAGGAAATGGCCTAGATGATATGGGGCGCTGTTCCTTGCATGCCGACTATATTTAAAAAAAAATTCTCTCTATCATATTGGCGCTAGTGATGGGACTTATGGCTCTTCTATGCTTTTTTTTTTTTTTTTTAAGAAAATAAATACCCTCTGAATTGACTTTATTTTAACGAAAATGTCACTATTTCACACAATATAACATCGACATTTCCCTCTGTGGAGTTTGTTATCACAAAAAAACAATCACACGGCCCGATTAAGCTTCTGTTGCTTCATTCACGTAACTTTTCCTCCTCTCTCTCTCTCTCCCTCGCACAAGAGGGGAGAAAACAACACAAGTGAAAGAGGTGTTTTGCTTCAACACAATCTCCTCTGTAACCGTGTTTATTATTTCATTAGGACTTTTATTTCTCAAACGTGTTGCCTTATGCTCACTTTGAGCTCCTCGTGGGGGTGGAGATGACCGGGGCGGGCTGTGGAGGAGACAGTGTGCGCTGATGTTGCTGCAGAGCGGAGTGGAGCTGAGTGAACAGCTGGAGGATGTGAGTGACGGGGCTCCTGTAGCCGCCACTCACGGACCCCGCGCGCCTTTTTCTCTCCTATGGCCCAGGACAGTGCTGGCGCTGGGAGCGTTCGGGTGCGCCATTTCTCCGCAGGCCGCGCTCACGTCCCGCGGTCGTGCGTTCACAAACTGTCCCTCTGCCAATCCTATACTCCTCTCTCCGCCCCACTCCAGCAGTGTTTTTCAGGGGAATTTGAAAAAACATGCTACTTCGTTTAATCTTTCCGCTAGGTCATCTGCAGTGTGTGCCTCATCCATTTGGCTTGTTTCTAGCACATCACTTTTCATGTTCCATTCAGCATCAATCAAATGCGCTGTCACTGTCATGTATGACTCCATTCCCATAGATGACCCTAAATCTGTTGTGAATGTTATAGCTTCGGAGCTTTGCAGTAACTGCTGCACTTTTGTTTGAATTTCTTCAAAGCGTGTATTTAAGGCACCCGCAACCGTTTCTCTTTTCAGCACAGTGTATCCTGGTTCCAGTATTTTAAACATATCTTAAAATCCTTCCCCTTCAATAATGTTAATTGGTCTCATGTCTCTAGCCACAAAATCTACAAGTCCCCTTGTAACGAGATCCGATTTTTTTTTTTTTGTAGATAAAGGCTGCATCATATCGAGTTTCATTTGAATCTGGCCGCTTCCTCATGGCTTCGTTGTTATTGGGGTGTGTCTACATTAATAAGCGGAATGCCCATCTCGACTGCGCATGCGTAGGCCAATCAGGCTCCTAAATGTGCGCCTATCAAACAAACCACAGCCCACTGACGTGATTCCACTCCGGGAATTTTGCATATTATGTCAATTGAGGTTACTGTTGTTGTTGAGAAATAGAGGAAGATGGAGGATAAATAGAGGAGAACCTATTAGGCCTATTATATGAGGAAGTCCAAGAAGTGACAGCGTTGGGGCTTGACTTGGCTGTGGAGTCCGATGATGGCATTGGAGGTAAGTAAACAAGCTCGAGTCTGGGTTTGAGTCCAAGGCTCCACGAGCTCGCGTGCACTGCAAAATTTTAAACCTATGTTGCGAATCAAGTCCTTAAAAAATATCCATCAATGAGTGCGTTTACAAGGGCTCGAAATTCCCGTTATTAGCTATATTCCGGTTATGGCAGTTTTCGGGATATGGTGTCACTGAGAAATCGGGAAACTATAATCCCTTGTTTACATGATCAAATAAGGAATCCCGGCTTTTCGTATTTAAGCTCTGCCAAAACATTTTTGAGCACAATACGGTGAAAATATTCAAAACATAAATGTGTGGCTTATTGCGGGGCTTGTTCTTTTGAATGCCCACTTTGCACTCACTGTTTTAATCATCATCTACATCCTGAGCTATGGCAAACAACAGCAATGGGAGATTGTGGATAATTTGTTATCTTTACCCGTCCTGGGGCTGTCTTTATCACCGACGTGGATTAGTGAACAGAGAGAGTGGAGCTGATGGAGTTCAGCGAGAGTGGAGGAAGAACTTTATCCGGCTCTGTGTCATGGTCGATTCCTCTCTGCGTCCGGAGGAAAACCAGCCGCCTTGAAATGGTCGCCGACAGTTCAGCATAAATCCACACGATGTTCCTATCCATCTTAAATATTCACTAATATTCTTTCATGGTTAAAATATAAAACTCTGTCTCCTCTTGACTCCAGAAACAGGAACTCTTCGGACTCGCCGCCGCCATGTTTGTTTACGATTAACGGCGCGTGCACAAGAAATGGGAAATTTCTTAAAACCGGAAAATAGCGCATACATGAAGTTATATCCCGGTTACTGACGGAAAATCCCAGCCAGAAATCTGGGTTTCTCAAAACAGGGAAACTGCTATTTTGGGGTTTTCATAATCGGGAAACTGTGTTTATATGATCAAAGACAAAACAGGAATATTAAAACTCCCCATAATAACTGCTGCTGTTTCCCAATCAGCAGCGAGCAGGTCAGAACCAGGGCTAAGCCAGGACTAAGCAGGGCTCAGTGTATTGAACTGAGCAAAGAGGAGAAACACATCCTTGTCATACACTGTAAACCCGAATGCTATTTGAGGTCATAATTTAAGATGTGAAAGAACTCAAAACTAGCCAAAATCTTCATTCATCTAAAACATTTAAGTCCAAAGGGGTGTTTTTTTAAGTTTAGTAAAGTTTTATTGCCATTCAGATTAAAACTGTCACGTTTAGAAGTTTAAATTATAAGTTTTGAGGCGGGTCTTTTGTGTCATGACATCATGACGCCTGCGTGCCTTGGCTGGAGTGACGTATTTGGTTCTGCACAGCCGCAGTGCGCTGCTGTGGGAGTGTCCGTCATTTAACTGAAGAGGAGCTTCTACGGCCTGAATAAGGTAATATACTTTATTAATATCCAGTGAAATGATATGTCTGATTTCAGTTTGCAGGTAGTTAAAACCAGGAGAATTGTTTATGCTTCAGATTGTACTGTTTAATCGATAAAGCGTAGCGTGAGGTTTTTCCCGCTCCTTTTTAAAAAACTGCAACAGCGACGCACTTCCGCTCGAGTCCGGAGCCGAGTCCGAGTCGCGTTGTCTTTAAAACTCTATAACTAACTGTGAGGACCTAATTAAATATGCACGCAGGCTATTGTCGACCGTGAAGTAACGTTAATATCGCTGTTTTCAGCGCTGTCTCCGCACCTCCGTCTGTGTAGCAGCAGCAGCAGCAGCAGACAGAGGCACAGAGCTTTGAGAACTAACTCCGTAACAAGTGTGTTCTTAACTTTAAGAGCAAGTTATATTTCTTTAGGCTAATAGACGAAATTACAATCATTGTAAAATTAATCTTTAAGTAAAAGGGCTGAGCCAAAATAAACTATACAACTGCTTATGGGCCTAAACAGATTGTATGAGCTACAATGGTCCTTGTTTAAGAGAATGTTGAATAAAATCGATTAGGTCATTGTCCAAAGTAGTTTAAAAAAATATATATATATATATAAGTTTTTATTTATTGGCCAAATTGCCCAACCCTAATTTGTTTTTGTAACGCAGGTTCACAAGTACCAGACAAGAAAGGAAATTGTAGCAGAAAATAAAGGTGAGACCATACACTTACTGATTATATGATCCTATTTTACACTTTTTGTTAATTGGTTTATTGCGTTTTTTGTTGTGTTTTTTTTATCCTTTTTTTCCAATTCTTTACAAAAATGTATTGTACAGCTCTCTGGATCAGAGAAACACTTAAACCATAGAAAATCCACCCCACTACAAAAACACTAAACATAACAAATATTGCACTCTGTCAAATCAAAAGGCAAATCACTTGACTATTTTAATTACAGGTAACAGAAATGATAAAGTTTGTTCTGAATGAGATGTGATTTGAGACTCTTCTTCATTTACAAATATGCATCTGTGATTGGAACTATATGAAATGTGATGAATGATTGGCTGTGAGAAAAGTCCCCGACGCTCCTGTCTGTGGGCAGAAAGTAGGCGTAGCTGTTTAGTGTGCATTTGCTACATTTGTGTGAGACATTTATGTTGGACTTTTTTTTAAATGAGAACACAAAGTTTAATTAAACAGAACGAACAGTTTCTTTTGGTGTTTGATTTGTCACTATCACAACTGGGAATTGGGGCAATTCTTTACTGTGTCCTTTTCACCTAGATGATCCCAGCTCCCACAGGTGCATGCTGCTGTTGTGCCCTTGAGCAAGACACTTCCCCCACCTTGTCTCCAGTGTCGTCTGCACACGCTGGAGTATGAATCAGAGTGTAAATGAGTGCCTCATGTAGGTTGAACAGCGCAATCAAGACCATTTACCATGGTTTATGATAAATCTTTTAATTCTGTCATGGATACCTATAGAGTACTAACAAATGTTTCTTTTTATCTAGAGAATCAACTCTACAAATTCCGTCTTACTAACTTGGAATTCTTTGATATGCACAAAGAAGAAGGTAAAGTCAGTAACTATTGCCATTGTTGTGTTAAGGTGAAGTGTCCTGACTTCAGTATCCTGTTTGTCCATTTTACAAATACAGGAGGAGGTGCTGTGACCTAGAGGCCTGTGAGGATGAAGACATGAAGGCTTTCCAGTGTCCACTAGTATGTCGTATAGTATGTGGAAATGAAGAATGCAGGGAAAAGAAGCACACACAAGGACTCAGCTAATCAGCCAGAATGTAAGTAGATTTGAGTCAGGTTTCACTTTGTACCGCTCATCTATTACTGAAGTATTTACAAATGTTTATGTTCTTAAATGTTTTTGTTTCAGTAGACCTGAGGCTGATGGGATCTCGTGCACTGACATTAGAAGCTCCGCGCGAATTAGGATGAGAAGCACTCGCTGAAAGACTCTCAGCTCTTCGCTTTAAAAGTGAGTAAATATAATACACTTGCGAAAGTAAATTTTTCATCTTTACTGAAGCATTTACAAGTGAAACTCGGGGAAATTAGAATATCGTTCAAAGCTAATTTATTTCTGTAATTCAACTTAAACTGTGAAACTAATATATGATATAGACTCATCATGCAAAGTGACATATGTCATGCCTTTGTTATTATTTTGATGATTATGGCTTACAGTCCATTTTCAAAATATTCCAATTTTCTGAGATTTTTAATTTAGTTACATTAGTTTTTATAAGCTGAGCCATAATAATCAAAATTATAACAAACAAAGGCTATACATATCTATCTTTGAATGATGAGTCTATCATATATTAGTTTCAGTTTAAGTTGAATTACAGAAATAAATGCACATTGAACGATATCCTAATTTTCCGAGTTTCACTTGTAAAATTTAAATAGTTTTTTTGGGCTCATAGTGGGGCAACCTTTTTTGTGTGTGTCTTTTTTCTCTCTATGTGGTCACATTTCCATGCACATTTATACAAATTTGTTTCAGAAAATTTTTGAGTGTGCAACTAGACAAGCTTAATTAAATGTAGGAAGCACAAACTGTTGCCTAAAGCAGTGGTTCCCAACCTGGAGAGGGGTGCCTGGGATTGTCAGGGGGGCCCAGGGTCAGATCATAAATTATATTATTTGAGCGAATGATATGGTAAAAATCATCAAATATGATGAGAACGGACTACAGGTGCAACACTCCAATTCCAGTTTATTTATTTGAAACTTACTTACTTATTAGCAACTATTTGGATGTTTTGATAACATTTGTGCACATAATGCTACCATTAAAAAACGTCGCTTTTACTCTGTTAATGTAAAAGTCTACAGCTTTGTGTTCATTGTTCATCTGTTTGCTCACATCATTTTACAGAATGGCTTAGAAAGTGTTGGAGCAATATTGGACTATACGTGGTAAAGCTAATAATTTCTGACATTTGATGTTTGTTCTATTATTATTCTTACAGACTTGTACAAGCCAAGTGGTATATCGCAGAATGTGAAGAGGAGAAAGAGTGTGCTCTAGAAAGGGGTTCCCAAACGTTTTTTAGCTGGGATCCCAAAAATTGACACGTAATCAACTCGGGACCCCCATTGTATAAAGTTATTGCCTGTTTTGCTACTTTAGGGAAGAAAACACATTTTAAAATCAAGTTAACATGTATTTAAACTGTTTATTTTAACTATATGAATGGATTTCACAAATGATATGCTGTTTTACACTCAAAAATATATCAAAAACAGTTGCCTTTTTGTTTTTTTATTTCATCCTAAAATCATCTGGGGACCCCCACCCAATGCCTCGCGACCCCCCGAGGGGTCCCGACCCCCACTTTGGGAACCAGTGCTCTAGAAGACAAACAGTAAGTTTAAACACAGTCACATGACATTGAACTTGGTTTGATTTCTTGCTTTGTACTGACAGACTTTCTCCATATTTTTCAGATGTTGGTGCCAGTTGAGCCAGGAAGCAATGTCCAGTGAATCTGCTTGAATCAATAAGGACTAACACACAAATATTGTGCATCTTTACTATATTCTGAATTCTGTTGTGAATAACTCAGCCTACATGTTACAACATAAGGTATGTAAACTATTATTTTATGAAATAAAAAACAACAACTGTAATTTGCCATTTTGTAATTGTTTTTTGGGTTTGCTTGTAATGTTTGAAATATTGGTTAAAAGAAGCCGATTGGACTTACAAGTTTTGATGTAATCTGTTTCAACAAAACTTTTAAGTTGATGAACTAAAAACTTTAAAGTTGAACTTGGCTTAAAACAATCAGGAGTTTTTAAGCTAAGTTGAACTTTAAAGTTTTCAGTTTATGTTGGCAAACATTTTTTAAGTTAAGTTGAACTTGAGATTTTTCAGTTCATAAAAACTTAAAAAACGTTTGCCAAGATAACCGAAAACTTTAAAGTTCAACTTAGCTTAAAAACTCCTGATAGTTTTAAGCCAAATTCAACTTTAAAGTTTTTAGTTCATCAACTTAAAAGTTTTGTTGAAACAGATTACATCAAAAATTTTAAGTCCAATCGGCATGTTAGGGTTTACAGTGTACATTACGTGCACATTGTGTATAATAGAGGCTATGAATTCTGCTATTTAGGAGACAAAACTTATTTTAGAGCAAACAAACAGGATTCAATTAATTGGATTATTTGCTTAACAATCCCCATATAACCGTGAATTAATGTTCCGGAGCTTTGCTTGCTAATCTTTTTCAATTCGGACCTTGGTGAAATCATCAATAACGCGCTGAAAGCCCTAGTTGGACGCTTGTCCTTATTGAAGACAGACGCTTGTCACAATGTCACCGAGCGTCAAGACGCTCTGGCCGCGTGTCAGCTCAGAGTCTGTTCTGAAGCGTAGATACATCTTGGAAGGAGCTCTTGCCTGAAAAATAACTGCTGTTTTGGGGCTAACTAGTCCCTCTTTGATACTGCCATGTCCCATGGATCTTTAATATACCCCATGGTCTAGCATTGGCTGCATCGGAGGCGCCTCAAAACGCACTGCGGGATCTCTCAACACTCTCCGAAGCCTGTCCCCCATGTATTTTGAATGTAAACTTGACGCTTTTGATGCTTTCAACGCGTTTGGTGTGAAACCGCCATCACTCATTACATTCACACAGGCTTCCTGGTGTTTCCCAAACGGTCTCCATCCAAGTACCAACCAGGCCCTTCCTGCTGAGCTTCAGAGGTCTGACAGGATCAGGCATGGCAGAGTGAAGCTTTGAATAAATTGATTGATTCAGATCAAAATATTTGAAATTATTAATTAATATGTGAAAAACTCATAAAATAACAGTTAATTTCAATAAAGTGACTTTAGCACTACAACTTTGTTAATTAAAAGATTCAGACTCAAAGAAAAAATAGAATGAAAAATATTATATAATGACTCTAAATAAACTATAAATCCCTATTATTACCACACCATCACCACAGTGAAGTTGTACAGCGATGAAATGGGTCTTCAGATCAGATTTCTGCCTGTAACCAATTTGTTAGAACTGCCCAGAAATAAATTGGCTGCGACGCACAGCTCTGCCTGGCTGCGCCTCTATATTAATTGTGTGTATAAACTTGCTTTTAAATTGCTGTGTAGCCCAGATTTATGTATTAGTTTGCTGTCACTTCCTCTCCGCAAAGCCGTCCATCCTCTGTAAGTGGATTCAGTCTCCATTGGCCTGGAAAAGGGAAACACTTGTACATTTGAGAGTAATTGTACTGGCTTTGGCCTGCAGCGAGAGGCCTGGGGGCAACAATGTCAAGTGGATATTTAATTTGGGTAATCTGAGTAGGTTGCCTTTATTGTCATTTCTACCACATGTAAAACACATAATGAGAATCAAAACTGGGTGATAAAAATATATATGTCAAGGCGAGACACGGCTATTGATTTTTTAAAATAGTTTTCTCCCTTAACATCTTAGTTTTCATTTCAGAGTATAAAAAAGACAAAACTTACCTCGTACAATGCTTATTTTATGATACTGTAATCTTATCTTATTACCCAGACAAGCCAAAAATGTTTACATTTATTTTAGTAATGGATAAAATAGATGTTTGATTATGTGTGCTATATTTACTGACAGCGTTTTAATTTGCATTGAAGTAGAGGCTATCCCAAAGCTGTAAGTCTAAGTCAATCAACAGTGGAGTCAGACTGAAGATAATTCAGAGTTCTGACCTTTTACACTAAAATGCCAACGCTCACTCAGAATGACTTCCCATATGACCTTGACCTTAACATCTCTTCACATTTTGGAGACATTTGAAAAAGACAGAAAAGTTACAAAAAGACTAAACAAAACTAAAACTCTAAATTAACTGTGGGACTGTGAGCCACACCACGGGACTTAACATTTTGTGACAATGTCATGCCGTATTTCCAAGTTCGCAATTCAAGTTAGATTAAGGTTACAAACCAGCACCAGTGTCTGCTCCGGCCCCCTCCTCACACTGCTCCATTATTATCAATATTGCCCAACAGCTCATAATATATATTTGCATTAATAATGATATACACAATTCAAAGACCCCTCCTGGTTTGAGCGCCCGAATGATCCTGGAGCTCTGTTGTCGGGGGCTTGGTGCCCCTGGTAGGGTCTTCCATGGCAAACAGGTGACGGGTCAGACAAAGCCCCTTATGAGAGACCAACAGGCCCGGTTAGAACCATGAGGCCGTCCTTCTGTGGACCCACCACCTGCAGGAGGAGCCATAGGGGCTGGTGCAGCTCCAGCAGCTGCCCCCATGACCCGGTAACGGACAAGTGGAAGAAGATGGATGGATGGATGGATGGATGGATGGATGGATGGATGGACAATTCAAAGATGCTTACACATGTTTTAATAGTACCGTAACTCTGTGCATAACGTTAGTGTAAGGAGCATAGATAGTTTTATGCTTAAAACAAGTTCAAATGCTCTATAAGCTACTATGGGCTATTAAAAATAAGTTACAATTCATAAATGTATTTCATATGTTAAGTAATTAAAAACAGACGCCCCCATTACTTTTTTTTATATTAGTGTCTAAAGTAAGCTAAGTGCTTTGTAACAGTGAAATGCAGGAGTAGTACCTTGGAGTGTCACAAGGGGGCGCACTGGTATTATGAGTTAGAGCCCTGCACGGGCCTGATTTCTGGGCCCGAGCGTGAGGTTCGGGCCCGAGCCCGGCCCGGCCCGACAGTTGACCTGTATTGTATGAATAAGTAAACACTATCTAAACGTAATATAAAGCACAGTGTTTATGTTTTATTGTTGGGAGGAACACGCATGCATTTGTTTCCTGGAAGCACTGCGAAAACATACCGTCGATAGAAGCACTTCGCACGCGAACCGCTCCGTCCTCTCTCTCCATACCACTTTGCAGAGGTTTACCCACGGCGGGGAAACCCCCCACGCCACAGCCCACGGGGACGGCAGGTCCATGTTTGTGGCAAGAGGTGGCGGGTCAAGACGGGGCGAGAGGACATCGCGTCGATAGAAGCACATCCGCACGTGAACCGCGCGGTCCTCTCTCTCAGTACGACCGCTTTGCAGACCTGTACGCACGGCGAGGAAAACTCCCACGCCACGGCCCACGGGGAAGGCAGGTACATGTTTGTGTTGAGTTGGCGGGTCAAGATGGGGTGTGAGAGAGGGAGAGAGGAGAGCGGGTGCTGCATTTAATGTCGCCATTTAAGTTGATTAAAAAATAACAGCACAACGCATTGGCAGGGGAAAACCAAGCCCGAGCCCGGCCCGTGTCCGACGCAATGATGCGGTAATGGGCCCGAAGCCCGGCCCGCGGGCCTTCGGGCCGTCGGGCCCCTCTGGCCTCGGGCTCAAATGCAGGGCTCTATTATGAGTCAGGCTACAGAGGGACGTAAAGGCAGAATAAATCCTGCAGCTGCGTGATATGCAAAGCGAACTCATCAGTCTCTCTTGTTTTCCTTTCTCAGGTTGGTTGAATGTTCTTTGAATGTCATATAAACCACACTGGTGTTGAGTTAGGACCTTTGTGAAATGTGTAGCAGTGAATGCTGAGGAAAGTGGTTAAAATGTCTTCGATTGTGAGCTAAGACATTACGCTAACGCCGTTAGCTAGGGTCGCCGTAGAGCGAGCGCGTGTGCCCTTTGGGAGTAAACTGCTTTATGTTGGTTTTTGAGCACCTGTGTGCAAGTAGCCAGTGTATTTATTATTTTGTACACCTGTAAAAGAGGTTATTAGCACCCGGCGCACATATTGAGCCCTGTAGAACAGGGGTGTCCAAACCGGAAGTCACTTCTCCCCAGATTGCAACTAGTTGCTACAGTTGTTGCCAGTGCACTAACTATCGAGAAGCTGCTATGGCTCTCAGTAAGGGAACGAGGTGTCAGGGCTTTTAAGTTTCAACTAAAGGTGCGTTCAGACCAAACGTGCGTCCACGCTCCGTCAGCCTCTAGTTGGACGCCAAACATTGCCGCTTCACACTCGCGAGAAACGAACGTTTGCTGGCGCGTGAAGTTTTGCAAGCGTCCTAATTAGGAGGCGTGTCATACAACTCAGGCCGAGCGCAAACCGCCATGATCAACTTCTCCTCCATGTTGCAGGTCAGGGGCGCAACTACCGCAACTACCCCCCTCCCACACACACACACACACCCACACACGGCTCTTTGATGGTTGTTTCTTTTTTTTTAAAGAAAATAAATACCCTCTGAATTGACTTTATTTTAACGAAAATGTCACTATTTCACACAATATAACATCGATATTTCCCTCTGTGGAGTTTGTTATCACAAAAAAACAATCACACGGCCCGATTAAGCTTCTGTTGCTTCATTCACGTAACTTTTCCTCCTCTCCCTCTCTCTCCCTCGCACAAGAGGGGAGAAAACAACGCAAGCTTCAACGCGATCTCCTCTGTAACCGTGTTTATTATTTCATTAGGACTTTTATTTCTCAAACCTGTTGCCTTATGCTCACTTTGAGCTCCTCGTGGGGGTGGAGATGACTGTCCCTCTGCACTCCTCTCTGCCCCACTCCAGCAGTGACTTTTGTTTCGCAAAATAAGCACAACTAAAGTGACGCCCGTCCCCCAAAGAGGAATTTAAAAAAACACTTCACCACCGCGAACCTGTTCATATCGTTCACTGTAAAGACTCGTTCAAAAGAGCCGGATCGTTCACGACCGACACACATAGACTGTTAAAAAGAACACATCACTATTGGCGTCCCTATGAAAGGCATATATTGCGTTTGCCCTTTTTGCGCCACTGCTGCAGGTAACAGGTGACGCTTGTGCTCACTATTTGAGCCCAGTCCCTGATTGGTTAACAAGGCGTAAATGAACTCACGTGTAGATTGTGATTACTTGAGTGCATGAAGCAGTGGGCGGGGCATCGCTGCTCTGTACCGCGCTGTTCTCACTGGTTTTGACGCACGTTAATCCTCATCTGCTCGCATTTGGAACGCTTCATACGCGCGGACATCTTTGCGTCGAAGCACGTCTACATAGGGTTAACATGGAAGTTGGTGGCGTGTCAGCGTTTGGTCTGTACGCACCATTATGGAGGTTGCCACCTGTTAAACCCCTTGAGGGTTTTTGGTAACCTTCCATCACATTTTTGAAACCAGATGTCATGTCATGAATCACGTGACTATTGTCTTTACTATGTGAATAATAAATAAAAATAATAATAATAAATGAAACGTAAAAGAAGAGAGCCTTTCTTACTCGTCTGATGTCACGTCACTACTTCACAGGAGATGGCATTTAATTCAGGGAGCCTGACGAGAGCAATGAATCTGCCAATAAAGGGAAGTACAGGGAATTTATAGAAACACTGGCAAAAAATGGTCCCACACCATCCAAAATGATCAGATTGTTGCTGTTGCAGTAACTGTTTCTGAGAGGTCAAAAGTGAAATTCAAAGTGCCCCATTTTTTGCATGGCAGTTGGATGAAACAACAGACTTGTCATGTCATGCCCAGTTGTCTGTCATTGCTCGATATGTGGATAATGCAGTGGAGCGTTTTATTGCAGGAGCGTTTTATTGGATTTGTTGATGTGTCAGAAGGACATGATGCTCAATCACGTTTTAGACCACAACATGCAGGCAACAACTATGGAGAAAAACGATGAGCCCAGAAGAAAGTGCTGCCAATTACAACTGACTGATCTGATTTCAAGGCATTTTTCAAACCACGAAAACCAGCAGTTTATTGAGCTAGCAAATCCAGGGAAGTTTGATGAAAGGAAAGAGCAGTTTTCATTGGCTGCTTTCCGAAGTGCTCTGAGAATGTATGGCAATTTATTTGATCCAGACAGACTTAAATCTTAACTGCAAGTCCCGTATACAAATCGTGACTTGTAAGGCACAAGGGGCAAACTGTGTGACTTCTTGTTGTTCTTTAAGGACATGGACCTGGATAGTGCAATGCCCAATTTGTACAAGTTATTGTGTTTGATTGCCACCATTGGAGCAACATCAGCTGGTGTTGAGAGGAGCTTCTCCTGTTTGAAAAGGGTCAACTCATACACACGCAATACGATGGGCCAACATGATGGGAAAACTTGCTCTGTTAGCCATTGAGAAGAAACTGGTCACGTCCCTGGAAAAGACCGACAGTTGGTATGACAGAGTCACAGATCATTTTCTGGAAAAGCAAAATAAGTGTAGCCTACATGCATATTGAGTTGGAGTTGAGGTATAATTTGTGCCAACAGAAAAAAAAAAAAATCAATGTAACCAGTGGACTATGCTGCAGTCTTGTGATGGTCTGTTTGACAGATGATTGATTGTTGTATTTTTTTTGTTATTCGTTTCTTCTTTGTAGATTTCCATTTTACAAACATCTCATGGCCGTTTGGAGTCTATTGAGTATGCTACCACCAAAAGTCACAGCCAAGAAGGGGAGCACAGGCTCTGAAATTCCAATATTGAGACCAACAGAAAAGCTGCCTACACACCTAACTGTACGGACCGCGCTGCTGCTTCTATTTGGACGCTTGAAAGTCTTGCAATCAGACGCTCGTATGTGTTCACCTCAGGCGGAGCCACTGCTGCGCAATTCTGTAAAAAAATCAAATAAAAAACTCTGTGCTGTTGCTGCTAAGCACTAAGATGTGAATGAAATCGGTTTCCTGATTCTTTGTTTGTGCTTTGGTGACAGTGGAATAGTTTTACCAGCCTACATTTCTCTGACACTTGAACCAAATCTCACCTCTTTCCTCTCTCCCTCTCAGATATTATTTCAATACATGTGGTTTGAGTGTGCAGTACCTTCTGTCCAGCGATCATGTCATGATAAAATCCCCTTTAAACATGTTTGTAATCCAGTGCCTTGTTTAATGCGCTCATAAGTTTATTGAAGCGTATGATTCCTCTGATCTGAATGCCTGGGCTCGGGAAAGGCATTTCAAACCACAGCTGGTCGTCATGAATACTTCCTCTTTTCAGACGGTGTCTCAGTTTCACTTGTGTCTTTATGATGTAGAAGAGGTGGTTATGTTGCTCCAAATTCAGATGATCAATAAATGATTCCTGAATGTGTGTTTTTACTCCTGTCTCCTCACGCCGCTCTGAACAGCTGGCGTGATTGACACCGCTCTAACACACCCGCCGCCACGCACACTCCTCACCCACACATGTGCGCACATTTACATTTACAATACACAGGAATCAACTGCCCCTGCCGTGTTGTTTGGTGTGAAGGCACCTTAAGTATCCAAAGAGAATTTATGTACTTATACCAATTTGAAAAATGATACATTTCTTTTCCAGAAATTACAGCCTGAATGAATTCTTTCTCCTCCTTATATACCTCTCCACTGGATACAGTCAGTTGAAACTTGCACATAGATTTGTAATCCATCATTCAACTAATTGTTACAACTTTTTGTGTTGTATCCTGGCATCTATCCATATGGGTGAGTCAGCTGCCCTGACATCATCACTGTAAACCCGAATGCTATTTGAGGTCATAATTTAAGATGTTAAAGAACTCAAAACTAGCCAAAATCTTCATTCATCTAAAAACATTTAAGTCCAAAGGGGTGTTTTTTAAGTTTAGTAAAGTTTTATTGCCATTCAGATTAAAACTGTCACGTTTAGAAAGTTTAAATTATAAGTTTTGAGGCGGGTCTTTTGTGTCATGACATCATGACGCCTGCGTGCCTTGGCTGGAGTGACGTATTTGGTTCTGCACAGCCGCAGTGCGCTGCTGTGGGAGTGTCCGTCATTTAACTGAAGAGGAGCTTCTACGGCCTGAATAAGGTAATATACTTTATTAATATCCAGTGAAATTATATGTCTGATTTCAGTTTGCAGGTAGTTAAAACCAGGAGAATTGTTTATGCTTCAGATTGTACTGTTTAATCGATAAAGCGTAGCATGAGATTTTTCCCGCTCCTTTTTAAAAACTGCAACAGCGACGCACTTCCGCCCGAGTCCGGGGCCGAGTCCGAGTCGCGTTGTCTTTAAAACTCTATAACTAACTGTGAGGACCTAATTAAATATGCACGCAGGCTATTGTCGACCGTGAAGTAACGTTAATATCGCTGTTTTCAGCGCTGTCTCCGCACCTCCGTCTGTGTAGCAGCAGCAGCAGCAGCAGCAGCAGCAGCAGCAGCAGCAGCAGCAGACAGAGGCACAGAGCTTTGAGAACTAACTCCGTAACAAGTGTGTTAACTTTAAGAGCAAGTTATATTTCTTTAGGCTAATAGACGAAATTACAATCATTGTAAAATTAATCTTTAAGTAAAAGGGCTAAGCCAAAATAAACTGTATTTTTTTTATTTATTTTTTTATTGAGTTTTTATTTCGAGCTAAGGCACAAAATCCAAGAAAAAACAGAAAAATATATATACACAATAAAAGAAAAAACAAAAAAGAAAAATAATATACATTCTAACTCGAAAAGGAGTGGGAAGAAGACAAGCTTATTGACTCCCACCCTGTTCATAGACCCAAACAACAACAACTAACAACACTGCATATTTCCTACCATCTTACAATACAACTATCAACCGAGTTGGTTACATTTCAACAGATGCCATACTGCATTATACCAGGTCAACATTCACAGTATCTCACACGCTACAACCAGTGTATTATTTCTGTTTCCCATACCGAATTCATTACCATGTTGGCATTATCGTTATTCATCATCACCATTACAAACCATATAACATTACTCTGTATCAAAGTGTTTGATGATACATAACATACTCCACATTTATTCATGAAAGGTACAGTAATCGCAGACCGATTGATGCTCATGATAACAAGAATAATCTTAATGATGTGTGTTACAAGGGATTCGGTTGTTTTTTTTTTTTTTTTTTTTCTGTGACTGGACCTGCTGCCAGAGGGGAGCAGCCCCCGAGCAACCGGACCATCCTTTGTTAAGTGTCCTATACTATGCATTAAAAGAGACAAATGTTTAGGAGTCTGCTGCCAGAAGAGGGTTTCCTCGAGCTGCCGACCCCCACCTGTCTGCCCTGTACTACGGGTTATGTTGAATGTGGAGTACATAGATTTGTGCATGTTTTACTTCTAAGAATTTAATTCCTTTATATTACCATCAGCATCAATAGCAATACCGCTGTCTGAATCGATTAAGTTTGGTTCTAAGAATAATCTATAGATTGTTAGGTATTAATCCTAGACTATTACATTTAAAGTTTAAAGTTAAAATAGTGATGATAACAACACAACAGCAACAACAATAACAATGGCAATAACAACTGCAATAGTATAATAGTACTATTGCACTATTGTATACAACTGCTTATGGGCCTAAAAAGATTGTATGAGCTACAATGGTCCTTGTTTAAGAGAATGTTGAATACAATCGATTAGGTCATTGTCCAAAGTAATTAAAAAAAATATATATATATAAGTTTTAATTTATTGGCCAAATTGCCCAACCCTAATTTGTTTTTGTAACGCAGGTTCACAAGTACCAGACAAGAAAGGAAATTGTAGCAGAAAATAAAGGTGAGACCGTACACTTACTAATTATATGATCCTAATTTACACTTTTTGTTAATTGGTTTATTGCGTTTTTTGTTGTTTTTTTTATCCTGGATTTTGTGCCAGCCAGACAACACACTTTTCCTATTCTTTACAAAAATGTATTGTACAGCTCTCTGGATCAGAGAAACACTTAAACCATAGAAAATCCACCCCACTACAAAAACACTAAACATAACAAATATTGCACTCTGTCAAATCAAAAGGCAAATCACTTGACTATTTTAATTACAGGTAACAGAAATGATAAAGTTTGTTCTGAATGAGATGTGATTTGAGACTCTTCTTCATTTACAAATATGCATCTGTGATTGGAACTATATGAAATGTGATGAATGATTGGCTGTGAGAAAAGTCCCCGACGCTCCTGTCTGTGGGCAGAAAGTAGGCGTAGCTGTTTAGTGTGCATTTGCTACATTTGTGTGAGACATTTATGTTGGACTTTTTTTTAAATGAGAACACAAAGTTTAATTAAACAGAAAGAACAGTTTCTTTTGGTGTTTGATTTGTCACTATCACAACTGGGAATTGGGGCAATTCTTTACTGTGTCCTTTTCACCTAGATGATCCCAGCTCCCACAGGTGCATGCTGCTGTTGTGCCCTTGAGCAAGACACTTCCACCACCTTGTCTCCAGTGTCGTCTGCACACGCTGGAGTATGAATCAGAGTGTAAATGAGTGCCTCATGTAGGTTGAACAGCGCAATCAAGACCATTTACCATGGTTTATGATAAATCTTTTAATTCTGTCATGGATACCTATAGAGTACTAACAAATGTTTCTTTTTATCTAGAGAATCAACTCTACAAATTCCGTCTTACTAACTTGGAATTCTTCGATCTGCACAAAGAAGAAGGTAAAGTCAGTAACTATTGCCATTGTTGTGTTAAGGTGAAGTGTCCTGACTTCAGTATCCTGTTTGTCCATTTTACAAATACAGGAGGAGGTGCTGTGACCTAGAGGCCTGTGAGGATGAAGACATGAAGGCTTTCCAGTGTCCACCAGTATGTCGTACAGTATGTGGAAATGAAGAATGCAGGGAAAAGAAGCACACACAAGGACTCAGCTAATCAGCCAGAATGTAAGTAGATTTGAGTCTGGTTTCACTTTGTACCGCTCATCTATTACTGAAGTATTTACAAATGTTTATGTTCTTAAATGTTTTTGTTTCAGTAGACCTGAGGCCGGTGGGATCTCGTGCACTGACATTAGAAGCTCCACACGAATTAGGATGAGAAGCACTCGCTGAAAGACTCTCAGCTCTTCGCTTTAAAAGTGAGTAAATATAATGCACTTTCCGAAAGTAAATTTTTCATCTTTACTGAAGCATTTACAAGTGAAACTCGGGGAAATTAGAATATCGTTCAAAGCTAATTTATTTCTGTAATTCAACTTAAACTGTGAAACTAATATATGATATAGACTCATCATGCAAAGTGACATATGTCAAGCCTTTGTTATTATTTTGATGATTATGGCTTACAGTCCATTTTCAAAATATTCCAATTTTCTGAGATTTTAATTTAGTTACATTAGTTTTTATAAGCTGAGCCATAATAATCAAAATTATAACAAACAAAGGCTATACATATCTATCTTTGAATGATGAGTCTATCATATATTAGTTTCAGTTTAAGTTGAATTACAGAAATAAATGCACATTGAACAATATCCTAATTTTCCGAGTTTTTTTGGGCTCATAGTGGGGCAACCTTTATTTTGTGTGTCTCTTTTTTCTCTATGTGGTCGCATTTCCATGCACATTTATACAAATTTGTTTCAGAAAATATTTGAGTGTGCAACTAGACAAACTGTCGCCTAAAGCAGTGGTTCCCAACCTGGAGAGGGGTGCCTGGGATTGCAGGGGGGGCCCAGGGTCAGATCATAAATTATATTATTTGAGCGAATGATATGGTAAAAATCATCAAATATGATGAGAACGGACTACAGGTGCAACACTCCAATTCCAGTTTATTTATTTGAAACTTACTTACTTATTAGCAACTATTTGTATGTTTTGATCACATTTGTGCACATAATGCTACCATTAAAAAACGTCGCTTTTACTCTGTTAATGTAAAAGTCTACAGCTTTGTGTTCATTGTTCATCTGTTTGCTCATATCATTTTACAGAATGGCTTAGAAAGTGTTGGAGCAATATTGGACTATATGTGGTAAAGCTAATAATTTCTGACATTTGATGTTTGTTTTATTATTATTCTTACAGACTTGTACAAGCCAAGTGGTATATCGCAGAATGTGAAGAAGAAAAAGAGTGTGCTCTAGAAGACAAACAGTAAGTTTAAACACAGTCACATGACATTGAACTTGGTTTGATTTCTTGCTTTGTACTGACAGACTTTCTCCATATTTTTCAGATGTTGGTGCCAGTTGAGCCAGGAAGCAATGTCCAGTGAATCTGCTTGAATCAATAAGGACTAACACACAAATATTGTGCATCTTTACTACATTCTGAATTCTGTTGTGAATAACTCAGCCTACATGTTACAACATAAGGTATGTAAACTATTATTTTATGAAATAAATAAAAAAAACTAATTTGCCATTTTGTAATTGTTTTTTGGGTTGTTTGTGATGTTTGAAATATTTGTTAAAAGAAGCCGATTGGACTTACAAGTTTTGATGTAATCTGTTTCAACAAAACTTTAAAGTTGATGAACTGAAAACTTTAAAGTTGAACTTAGCTTAAAAACTCCTGATAGTTTTAAGCCAAGTTCAACTTTAAAGTTTTTAGTTCATCAACTTAAAAGTTTGTTGAAACAGATTACATCAAAAATTTTAAGTCCAATCGGCATGTTAGGGTTTACAGTGTACCAAGCAACTTCCGTGGCCTCTATGAGAATACACAAGTCATCCTTGACTCTATCCTCTCTGCTTTTACAAAGTGAGTTTTTTTTCAGCTACAAATCTTCACTGCTCCTTCAAGGTGCAGTGAGTGAACATTTCACCGTATGCAGCACTCACCTTTGTGTCATTTTGTAAATACACATACACATACAAACACACTGTTATGACCTAATGGTGGCGGACCCAATTAGTAGACGGAGAGAAGGTAGGTACAAGATTTATTTAGGCAATATGTTGAAAATGGCTGCAGATTGGTGGGGCGAGGCTGGGGTGGTAGTTCTTCGAGCAGGCAAGATGGAGGAGGCTGGAGTGGAGCAGGTAGGTAAGGGCTGGGACTGGACGAGACTGGTATCCGGATTGGGCAGGTGAGTATTGGCAGGTTGGTGGCGAACAGGCACGGAGATCTGACAAGGAGCAGGAAAAAATGTTAATTTCAAATTCATAGACCAAAAAACAGCACATACGAAAATAGGCCTGAGAAGTCTTCTCACGTGGTAGACTGACGATCTGGCAGGGATGTGAAGGAGAGCCCGTGCTTATATACTGCATGTGATGAGTTGAGTGGATTCAGGTGTGCCCGTTAGCCAGCCAGGGAGCAGGAGCAGCCACACCCACCAGGGAACAGGAGGCGGAGTCCAATGCCACACCCACAGCAGCAACAGACCAGACAGACAAAACACACACTACAACACACACATACACATTCTATGAAATGTACATGTTCTTTAAACTTAAATCAAGGGAATGTAATAGACAAATGTTGATAAGAGACTAAACAATACAAACTAGAAAATATGAATAAATACATATTACAAAGAAGAAGAAATTTTTTTTTTTTAAAACATTCAGACTACATTTTGAAATATGTTAGACAGGGAAAATAGGGGGGAAAATAACTACATTAGTAATAACAGAAAAATAAAATGAAAAAAATAAAAAATTGTCAGATACACTTTATCTTCAGCTGGAATACATTTCATATAGATTCTGGTTCACTTAAACAAAAACTGCATTTGTCTGATTCAGCAAGACCCCAGATTGTAAGCATTTTATTTGTAGGTAAAAAATTATATATGATTTTAATTTGAAAAAATCTGCTGTGCGCGTCTACCACAGTTTGATATATTGTACTAAAACCATCTTCCAATAAATCGGTTGATCCAACAGATCTTCCCATTTTTTAGAAGTTCTATACGGCCAGGTTATCGCTAATTTTTGATGGAGATAAAACATATTTATACTTCTATTTATCTTATTTCCTTTCAACCATCTATAATTCCGTAACACAGGCCGGCAAACTAATAACTTGCTACATTCACTATTAATTTAATTTTCCAACTTCTCCTCAGGGCACAGAGTAGCTGATTATATGAATAAGTGAATCAACCAAATCTTTATAGTGGCATGCCGTCTCTCTAAGTATCAGCATTAGGGGCCAGACTCTGGTGATGGGGCACACTGAGAATGTGGAAGTGGACCATAATATTGGAGACATGTAAACGGCATGTGAAATCTTTGCACACAGAGAACTGTGTTTAAAAGTATTGTCTACAGACCGCTGAAGTGCCGGCTCCATGTGGACAATATTTGTGTGATTGACAACATATTTTGCATTTAGGCCTGAGCGGGTCCTTGTGTGGACCAGGCCTGCAACTATAAAAGCTTTTGAATGCAAATAAAAATGTAGCAATGCTGTTTTTGTGTCAATTCTTACTTTTTGTTCTGGCTGCATTCTCTTTCAGTGGATGCCTGTTCTTTTATGACAGTGTGTGAATAGTACTGTGGAAATGATTCTTTAAAGTCCCAGGCCCTGCGGGCGTGTGGTGAATGGCTGTGCCGGTTCAAACGCTTGCCTCAGCACGGCAGTGTCACCAAAAAGCTTTCAGATTCCTCCCTCAAAGGAAGTTGCATTTGTGTGCTTCTACTGCCGTGAACCCAATGTCCCCACATGCTAATAATCCTGAATGTTTGACTTATTCACAGACAGAAGTTGGGGAGAAGTAGACGCCAAAAGTAGTGGCCAAATAATGGAAAAGTAAAAAGTACTTCATCGAAATATGACTTGAGGACTAAGATACCAAGCAACAAGTGTTGATTTAGTACAGCTAGATTCCACATTCTTCATGTTCGCCCCGCACTCCACAGCAAATACTTTGAAATTATTGAGAAAGGTTTCACATCCTAAGTCCAGCCAGAGGCGATGTGGATCTGCTAAGCCACGGCTTTAATTTCAAATCAATAATAACAACCCTGGAAAAAAAAATAGGTCACAAGGGGGAAGTTTCATAAATTTATCTTGATAATTATTATTTATTGATATCACAATATGTATTACTAGTTCTTGATTGTTTTTTACTTTCTGGCTTTTATACTTTTAAGGTTTTTAGATTGTTTGTTTTTATTTTTAGAATGACCAGTGTTTCCTCTGGAGGAGCCCTCTGCCTCAGGAGTGGTGTGTGGCTGTGTTTGTGTGGGTGTTGCCCGATGGGTGTACAGCGCGATTACATCGATTTACAAACTAAACATTATCTCAAAGCACAGTTAGACAAAACTATACGACTAATTTTAACACAATGATGAAAGAAAATTTAAGATCCATGCAAATTGGCATGATCAAATTTCCCTACAGGGACAATAAAGTATACAAACAAACAAATACTTTTTTAATGATTCAAGACCACACGCCGACCCTGCAGACAAGGTGGATTACGTGTCTTGCCCAACGACACAATAACAGTGTGCACCTGGGGAAACTGAACGGCCGACCTTCCGGTCACAATGCAACGTGCTGTACTCTCTGAGCCCCTGTTGCCCCAAACCATATTATGAAATGCGGAGTTCGATTCCCACCTGGACGGGGCCTTTCTGTGTAGAGTCTCCCCGTGCCTGCGTAGGTTTCCTCCGGGTACTCCGGTTTCCCCTACCACTAAAAACATGTACAATAGGCCAGGATGAATGAGGGTGTGTTTGAGAGTGCATGGGGGACAACGGACGCAAATTAATCCAAGGCTACAATCCGGTGTGGCTTGTTTACATGCATGAGACCCATGTATGTTCATTAACATGCACTGTCCCGACCAAATAAATCAATAAATAAGCAGAGGTAAACACAAACACACACAGATGCACATAGGGTGGAAAATAAGAGACACCGAGCTCCATAAAAGCTTTCTCTGGATCACAAGCTGCAGAAAGCTGCTTGTTTTATGAAAATCCGCCACATCTTTAAGTCAAAAACCTGCTCTAAAGATAACGGAATAAGTTCTGACTGAATTCAATGAATGCAGTGAATGCCACGACCGGCATTTTTTGACCTGCCCCAACCCGCCCCGCGATCAAAGGAAAATTTCATGACCCGACCTGAACCACAGGCAGCCCGTGGGGACTGTGGTGGAACCCGCAACCCGCAATCACTAGTGCAAATGTTCAATTGCAATATGTGTAGGCACAGCATAATGACATATGGTTTGAATTCGGGCGTTCTGCTCTCCCCAAAATCCTATCCAATGGGTGGGGGAGCGACTGATTTTTGCGTTGCATCATGGTTGTCACCATCACAACTTCCGGCTATGTCTGCCGGCGCGTTTATTTTGCTCTGCTCGCTGTTATCTTCTAAAAAAGTTGTGTAGCTGATATTTATGATGCAGACTTTGACTCTTCCGACTCCCTACATTTGGCGCTTGTGTCTCCCCACTAGGGATGGGCGATAGCACATTTTTGGAATCGATACCGATACTTTTGGGGTCATTTTTGTACCGATACTGGTAATTTCATATGGGTGAATGTATTTCAATGAATATACATTTCTAAAACTGGTTATTTTATATAATTAATAGGTACAGTGAGGAAAATAAGTATTTGAACACCGTGCTATTTTGCAAGTTCTCCCACTTAGAAATCATGGAGGGGTCTGAAATTGTCATCGTAGGTGCATGTCCACTGTGAGAGACAATCTAAAAAAAAAAATCCAGAAATCACAATGTATGATTTTGTAACTATTTATTTGTATGATACAGCTGCAAATAAGTATTTGAACACCTGTCTATCAGCTAGAATTCTGACCCTCAAAGACCTGTTAGTCTGCCTTTAAAATGTCCACCTCCACTCCATTTATTATCCTAAATTTAGATGCACCTGTTTGAGGTCTTTAGCTGCATAAAGACACCTGTCCACCCCATACAATCAGTAAGAATCCAACTACTAACATGGCCAAGACCAAAGAGCTGTCCAAAGACACTAGAGACAAAATTGTACACCTCCACAAGGTTGGAAAGGGCTACGGGGAAATTGCCAAGCAGCTTGGTGAAAAAAGGTCCACTGTTGGAGCAATCATTAGAAAATGGAAGAAGCTAAACATGACTGTCAATCTCCCTCGGACTGGGGCTCCATGCAAGATCTTACCTCGTGGGGTCTCAATGATCCTAAGAAAGGTGAGAAATCAGCCCAGAACTACACGGGGGGAGCTGGTCAATGACCTGAAAAGAGCTGGGACCACCGTTTCCAAGGTTACTGTTGGTAATACACAAGACGTCATGGTTTGAAATCATGCATGGCACGGAAGGTTCCCCTGCTTAAACCAGCACATGTCAAGGCCCGTCTTAAGTTTGCCAATGACCATTTGGATGATCCAGAGGAGTCATGGGAGAAAGTCATGTGGTCAGATGAGACCAAAATGGAACGTTTGTCATAATTCCACTAAACGTGTTTGGAGGAAGAAGAATGATGAGTACCATCCCAAGAACACCATCCCTACTGTGAAGCATGGGGGTGGTAGCATCATGCTTTGGGGGTGTTTTTCTGCACATGGGACAGGGCGACTGCACTGTATTAAGGAGAGGATGACCGGGGCCATGTATTGCGAGATTTTGGGGAACAACCTCCTTCCTCAGTTAGAGCATTGAAGATGGGTCGAGGCTGGGTCTTCCAACATGACAATGACCCGAAGCACACAGCCAGGATAACCAAGGAGTGGCTCTGTAAGAAGCATATCAAGGTTCTGGCGTGGCCTAGCCAGTCTCCAGACCTAAACCCAATAGAGAATCTTTGGAGGAGCTCAAACTCCGTGTTTCTCAGCGACAGCCCAGAAACCTGACTGATCTAGAGAAGATCTGTGTGGAGGAGTGGGCCAAAATCCCTCCTGCAGTGTGTGCAAACCTGGTGAAAAACTACAGGAAACGTTTGACCTCTGTAATTGCAAACAAAGGCTACTGTACCAAATATTAACATTGATTTTCTCAGGTGTTCAAATACTTATTTGCAGCTGTATCATACAAATAAATAGTTACAAAATCATACATTGTGATTTCTGGATTTTTTTTTAGATTATGTCTCTCACAGTGGACATGCACCTACGATGACAATTTCAGACCCCTCCATGATTTCTAAGTGGGAGAACTTGCAAAATAGCAAGTATTTTCCTCACTATAAATTAAAATTATATTTCTTTACTGGTTAATTAAACAATGTTAATGTGAAATTAAATACATAAACAAAGTTTCAAATTAATACTTTAATGACAAACAGAATCTAAACCAGAATGATATAGCTGGCTCAGTTCAATTCTCTGATGCTCAGAACAAAGATATAAATCGTCCTTTGTGTTTGCTTCCATGCCCTCTTTTACATATGCAAATTAATATCGATACTTTTTACCCAATATCGATACTTAAAAAGTAGCTGTTTGGTATCGACATATCGATACTGTGGTATCGATCCGCCCATCCCTACTCCCCGCTTCCCCTGCCGCCTCTACTGGACACTCAGCCACACACTGCCCGCTCTACAGCATCCCGCCCAGCTCGGAGCCTCGAAGGCGGCCCGGGATTGCTAACCGCTGCCCCCGGTGTCTGTGAGCTCTTCCTGGGAGACTACAGTAAAAAGCACTGGCAGCCCTCTGATTAGCTCTCTCTTTAGCAGCTTGTACAATGACAATAAAGCACTTACTTTATTGTGTCTGTATTTTCCACGTGAGAGCATCCAGCCATTTCAATAAGTCCGTAGCCGAACGATTAGCACCCGGGCTAAGCTGCCAACTAAACTAGCTTCTAGCCTCGCATCGATCCAGTGATAACGTCAATAAAGCCGGTAACTAGGCAAAGCGGCCTTTAATATGATCACCCACTGAGCTGGGCTGTTGATAACTTAAAATGTAGTCAAAACATCATGAACAATTAACAAATGGCCTAATAACAACAGTAACTGGCCTATTTACAGAGTGCTTGCATGTTTACTTTTTTTTAGAAGTGTATTTTTGTTCACTCCGTGCAGCATTCAGAAGCCGTTTGTCTTTCAAACAAGTATGGTAAAAATCAGTTTTAAATTATGTTCTAATTTGGAGGTTATATTGTTTTTCAACTGGGTTGAACTGGGTTGTGGTTTTATGTTGAATTTCTAAACAGCTCATTTGGTTGCAAACATGTTCACACACATACATTTGTATCTTTTTCATTTTTAAGAGTGTCCCGAGTGCATTTTTTTTTTAATTTGAAAAAATGATATTACAGTTGTGCGGAAGAAGACTGGCTTTCTTGATTTAGATGTGTTGTGGATCGTAAAGTAGAGCCCACCGCGGGTGATCGGTCAGAATCACACAAGATATTCACTTTAGATGGTATTTATTGAAGTTACAACTGTAAGTGTGTGTGGGTGTGTGTGGTTCTGAAACAGATAAACAGAAATAAAAACAGAATTAGTTGGATGCAAATGGATTATAATGCAACAAACATCTTTCCGTATTTCCTATTTACTGTTATAATAATATAGCTGGAATAAATTACAATAACTTGTTAACATGGCCGAAACTGGCATTAAAACAATGTAAAAAGATATTCTGTGCATGACTTATAGCCAATTAACTAGATTTAAGGCAAGAATAACAGTGATAGCTTACAAACTATGCACCTAGGGTGCTTAACTGCTAGTTAACAATGTGTAACCCAACATATAATGCCCGAGTGGTAACATATACATCTACATAAAGAAACATCATGGCCCAAGGCCCAGTAGGGCAGGCAAAGCCTGAGCTTACGTTAGCGACACTAAGCAGACCAAACACAACCAATCGCGTCTTAGCAATGACAGTAAAGAACAACGAAATACAGATTCTTACTTGTAAAGACGCACACAGAATAACAGGACAGTTGTATCAACAAGGTGGGTTATTAGTCCGTGGAAAGGGTCTAACAGTGTAGTTAGCCACAAAAGTTATTTTCAGGCATGAGGCACCCTTCCAAAATGCAGCTACGGTTCGAACCACAGAAATGCTGACAACAGGAAGTGCACTTGGTGACAAACTGTTTTGTTTTTTTACCACAGCGCGGCTGTTACTCTATTGAGAATGAGGAGTTGTCGTCACGGCACAGAGCCCCCCGCCGATCCCCCCCTCGCCGCCATAGTGGTTGCAGTCCGGCGGCAATACACATCGTTTACGTGTGTTGTTAACGCCGTAGTAGCGGAGGTTCTTGCTATTCCGCACTGTTTGCCTGGAAGTCACTGCTGCGTTAAAAACTGCTCCAATACCTCACACAATAGACATGGAAAACGTAGGAACAATGGGATACAGTTTTTTAGGTTACAGAAATGGAAACAGCATCGAGGAGCACAAGTCTCTGACCTGTGAAAATATGTTGGAAACGTTTGTGTACATTGAACATCTCGTAACGATGTAGTGTTTACGAAACACACACTTTATTACTTTGTCATTTTGCTAAATGCAATGTAATGACAACACACTAAAATGCATGTGAGGAAAGTTACTTTTGCCAGTACAACACTGTTTTCACCAGCTGGAGGCTTGTAGAGCCAAGTCCTGGACCCACAGCAGAAAGTCTTGTAACTTTCCAAAGACTTGTGGCTTTTAAACTCCAGCATCGTGTAGTAACTTACACCAAATACAAGGTAGTTTACTGTGTCCATGTATGTGCACGGAGGTAAACGGTCCAGGTCTCCGCTGCAGGGAGCTTGTGTGTTGATGTGTTGATGTCCGCAAGCTTCTCCAAATACCGCTATTTTGCGCTTGGTATGAGCTTGTTCCTGTAAGGTCCCTTTTCTTTTGCTTATCTCTTTGCATTGCTTTACTTTCTTCCTTTTCGTTGTCGTATTCGTATGTCCGTCTCTGTGTCGCTGAAAACGTAAATGCGCAAAATTTATGCTCTGGAATATGAGGAATGCGTGAAATTCTGGGGGTGTGCCCCAATCCGCAGCCAATATGTCCGACAGGCTCAGAGCCCCCCCAAATCGGCACGTGACTCCTCATTCTCAATAACATGTAATTGTCATGTAGGTGGAGTGTGGAGGCGGAAAAGACACAAGATGCAAGGCAGCCCCAAATGAGTTGAACTTACATTTAATGGAAGAAGTCCAAGTATACAAAATAGGCGAATAACTAAACAGGCAAAAGGCACTCACACAGTGGCCGTGGATCAAAGCAGGAACATCCAAACATTGACAAGCTGAACACCACTGATACACAGGATACATAGGAGTTACAGGATTCACACGCACACGCGCGCACACACCAACAAAGACAAGGGAGAACACAGGGTATAAATACACAAGGAAACGGGGCACAGGTGAGACACATTAGGGCGGGGCAGGCATCAACACAAGGGAAGAAAAGCAAAATCACACAGACAGAACTAAACCACACCAGGACAAGAACACAAGACACAACCTAGGGGGAAACTAAACAAAGACAGAACCATGACAGTAATAGAGTAGACATGATAGTAAATTTGAATGTAAAATTGGCAGTTAGTGGAATTTGCCAGTCTAACACCTGTATTAGCACGTCTCCAGAAGGTCTGTCAGCCATGATCTGTACCTCTGACAAATTTTTCTGAACTGCGTTTGTTGCCAATATAGATGTAGCTATACTCTGTGGTCTTCTTCTACATGTTAGTGCTCCTGGGACATGTTTCCTAAAGGTCATTCAGACCAGACAAGTGTGGGTGATTTCTGTGTATTGTCACTGTGTATTGTACACTCGCAACATTGTTTAACTGTAAAAGCTACATTAAATGAGTCATTTCACAAAACATTTCTGCAAATTAAACTTTACTGTATATTCAGTAACAACAGTACAGTGCCAAAAGTCAATGCTGCTACTGTATTTAATATAACAAATGTATTTAACTCCTAAAAACACCAATGTCAAATAAAACACTTTATCATTACAGCTTTCTCAAAGATGCTTATCTCCATCCAAAAATAATGGGGGGGAAAATAAAACGACTGTTTTGGAAGATATACAGTGAGGAAAATAAGTATTTGAACACCCTGCTATTTTGCAAGTTCTCCCACTTAGAAATCATGGAAGGGTCTGAAATTGTCATCGTAGGTGCATGTCCACTGTGAGAGACATAATCTAAAAAAAAATCCAGAAATCGCAATGTATGATTTTGTAACTATTTATTTGTATACAGCTGCAAATAAGTATTTGAACACCTGAGAAAATCAATGTTAATATTTGGTACAGTAGCTTTGTTTGCAATTACAGAGGTCAAACGTTTCCTGTAGTTTTTCACCAGGTTTGCACACACTGCAGGAGGGATTTTGGCCCACTCCTCCACACAGATCTTCTCTAGATCAGTCAGGTTTCTGGGCTGTCGCTGAGAAACACGGAGTTGGAGCTCCCTCCAAAGATTCTCTATTGGGTTTAGGTCTGGAGACTGGCTAGGCCACGCCAGAACCTTGATATGCTTCTTACAGAGCCACTCCTTGGTTATCCTGGCTGTGTGCTTCGGGTCATTGTCATGTTGGAAGACCCAGCCTCGACCCATCTTCAATGCTCTAACTGAGGGAAGGAGGTTGTTCCCCAAAATCTCGCAATACATGGCCCGGTCATCCTCTCCTTAATACAGTGCACTCGCCCTGTCCCATATGCAGAAAAACACCCCCAAAGCATGATGCTACCACCCCATGCTTCACAGTAGGGATGGTGTTCTTGGGATGGTACTCATCATTCTTCTTCCTCCAAACACTTTTAGTGGAATTATGACCAAAACGTTCCATTTTGGTCTCATCTGACCACATGACTTTCTCCCATGACTCCTCTGATCATCCAAATGGTCATTGGCAAACTTAAGACGGGCCTTGACATGTGCTGGTTTAAGCAGGGGAACCTTCCGTGCCATGCATGATTTCAAACCATGACGTCTTAGTGTATTACCAACAGTAACCTTGGAAACGGTGGTCCCAGCTCTTTTCAGGTCATTGACCAGCTCCCCCGTGTAGTTCTGGGCTGATTTCTCACCTTTCTTAGGATCATTGAGACCCCACGAGGTGAGATCTTGCATGGAGCCCAGTCCGAGGGAGATTGACAGTCATGTTTAGCTTCTTCCATTTTCTAATGATTGCTCCAACAGTGGACCTTTTTTCACCAAGCTGCTTGGCAATTCCCCGTAGCCCTTTCCAACCTTGTGGAGGTGTACAATTTTGTCTCTAGTGTCTTTGGACAGCTCTTTGGTCTTGGCCATGTTAGTAGTTGGATTCTTACTGATTGTATGGGGTGGACAGGTGTCTTTATGCAGCTAACCACCTCAAACAGGTGCATCTAAATGTAGGATAATAAATGGAGTGGAGGTGGACATTTTAAAGGCAGACTAACAGGTCTTTGAGGGTCAGAATTCTAGCTGATAGACAGGTGTTCAAATACTTATTTGCAGCTGTATCATACAAATAAATAGTTACAAAATCATACATTGTGATTTCTGGATATTTTTTTTAGATTATGTCTCTCACAGTGGACATGCACCTACGATGACAATTTCAGACCCCTCCATGATTTCCAAGTGGGAGAACTTGCAAAATAGCAGGGTGTTCAAATACTTATTTTCCTCACTGTATGATGCAACCTTATCCAACCAAGAGCAACTAGTTCTCAACTAGCATATTTGTATAATACATTACTCATATTTGAATTAAGTGGTTCTCCACTGGCTCAACTATTGGTACTGTCAATTTAACGAACTGAACATCTCACTCTGTTCCACACAAATTAGTGCTACTGTTAATTAAAAAAAGAGAATACCAGTTTCTATTTCCATATTGCCCTTAACTGATATAGCAGCGTACAAACACTGAACTTTCCATGTAAGGTACAGTAAAATGGGACAAACATGTGCATTAAAACTCAACTGCAAACAGTTTGTTTATGTTTATGTTTATTTATTTGTTTGAGCAGTCAACCCGCCCAAAGGGAGTGGGCTGAAGCCAAAGGCTTATAAGCGCCACCCCAAAATAAAAATAACATTACATTTAATATTTACAAGGTAGCAAATCATAAACAAAGGAACATAGGGCAAAGTAACAATAATGATGAAGAAGAATAAAACAAAAACAACAGCAAAATAAAGAACAAAAGAATGTGCTACTTTTATGTTATAAAGGTTCATTAATACATATTATACTCTGAGATCTTGCTACTTCCCAGTTGTCATTACCATCCTCATATAATTTAATTGGGTTATCATTAATTATCATTATTAAAGGTGCATTAATACATATTATACTCTGAGATCTTGCTACTTCCCAGTTGTCATTACCATTCTTAATATAATTTAATTTGGGTTAATTATCATTATTTTATATTTGTTTAATTGAGTTATATGTGAAGTATGATGTAAGCCCTGCATAGTGTGGTGCATTAAAAAGCCAGGGTGTAGAGCGGGCTAGTTGAAGAGGGCAGTAACTCCCCTCAACAACCCCACCCAGCTGCCCTAACAGCTGATTTGTAGATGATGTTCCTATGCTGAGTGGTGCATTAAAAGACAAGGTTTTGAGCCCGTTGGGAGGGTCCCTCTCAACAGATTCATAACTTGCCTACCCTATTCTCAATTTGTAAATTTGAGCAATAGAATGACACCGTTCAAGCAGCAACACTCTTCCTTGATAGGAAATACACATACTTGATCCTACTGCGCCTCCTAGTGGCAACACATTTCTTGTTCTCTGTATGTTCAAAAGTCTTTGTTTGTATTTATATTTGAACAGGTTGATGTTTGGACATCGTTTCAACTCCATTTCCAGTTTATTCCACAATTGTACACCATTAACTGTTGGGCTAAAACTTTTCAAAGTTGAGCTATGTTTCTGAGTCCTAAAGTTTAATTCATCACGTAATTCATAACAACCAGTACGTTCGTGTTTAATCTGAAATTGACTTAAACTCAGAGTATGTCGAATTGCATAAATGTGAAATGGTACAGGTTCTGTGTAACTTTTGTCAAATGCTAAGTTGAGCTAAACTTAAATTTTCACTGTGCTGGATTGTTTTATGTGGTGCATGCCAATTATGACAGATCCCAAACATTAAATAGTATTTCTGTCAAGTGTCTTGTGACTAGTAGAATTAAATGACAGTGTTAAAGAGACTAGATGCAAGTTGGTCATTTATGCTCACTACTGCCTCCTCAGGTCGTATGCGTAACTGCAGTCTCTATAATAAGCTTGTGCATGACGGACCTGAAGTAACACCTTTGTGAGTGACAGTGCAGGATTTTAGAGGCAGTTGTGGTGAACAGGTCTGGGCTCATTCTACACATTAGGACATGGCTGGAACATGTAGGGGGAGGAAAATACGTAGTTTAAACATTTTTAAACTCTGTATAGTCCCTTTAATGTCACCACATGCGATCTCAATAAGTTAAATATATATATATATATATTTTGTTAAATGAAGCCGTTGATCCGTAATTTGCAACAATCCTCTGTTAAGGATTAACATACAGCTATTAACAGAAAATGCATAATGTGGGCAAAAAGAGAACAAAAATCCGAGGCACTCCGATTCCTAGTTAAAAGTTTACTGCACGATTACTATCTATTTTACCAAACGCATCTATTTTAATTGTCCTTGTTCGTTGTTTGTTTTGTTTTCTGAGTGCCTCAGATTTTTGTTCTCTTTTGCCTATACTTAAGTTTTTGATCCTGAAGAGCACCTGACCTCCTTCACTGACAATTCTACCACTGAAGCGATCACTTTGTTCCCCTCAAAATGCATAATGTGGGTTTAAGCTTAATTTCTGTAGAGCTGAGGAACAAATTTGAAACGTAGAATGCCACGACGACGTAGTATGTCATTTCATGCCACAAACCTTACTTATTTCAGTCCATATTCAGACATCACACCACTCATGATCTCAACGTTCTTGAATCAAGGTAAGGCGTCTGGGGTTCACATGTAAGATGCCTGGTTTTGCTTTTCTCCACTTTGGTGCCCTTCTCTGGGTTGATGGAGAAAAACACCTGAAATATATTTAAAAATTGTATTAATCAAAGGTTAATTAAATGGGCATCACGGTGGTGCAGAGCTTAGCACAGTCACCACACTGAGAAGGTCATGGGTAAAGTCCTAGCTGCTTGCAGATAAGGGCCTTTTCTGTGTGGAGTTTACATGTTCTCCCTGTGTGTCTGCATGTTTCCTCCCACATTCAAAAATGAGCACTTACAGGATGATTGACTGATGAATGCTTGTTGATGGTCAAAGAGGTTAATTAGAAAGAATGAATTAGAATGAATCAAATTGAAGGGCGAGGTGCGTCCAGATACATTTACAGCGCTACATAAATCCAATCCATTACGATTATTGATACAGTCATCATTGGTTGTCTTCTTAAATTTAAATTATTTTATACTGTTTACATCACAGCAAAAACTATTGGACTTGTTTCCTACACAAGATTTTTTTTAATGAACCTGATGGATAAAGCAATATAAAGTGATATACCTCTGCAGAAACTCCAGAGTTGAAGCCAGTTGTATTGGATAATGGATGTTGAAGCAATAATAGCTCCCAAACATCATGGAAATGGCCGACACAAAGGAGGTAATGTTGTCCTGGACAATCATACGATCCACACTCAGCATAAACCGGTTTGCAGAATAGCAGGATTGTCCTGAAAGAAAAATACAAAACAAGTGAAATACAAGTAAAATGACATATCACAACGCTGAGCATTTTTAGTTATTTTGACTGCTTAGCATCAATACAGAAATGGGTCAAAAGAATGGACAAAAGAAAGCAAAGGAATAAAATAAGAATGTTTTCACACCACACACAATGATGGTGGGAGTCAAGGGAACTGGCTCCATTTGCACTTCTCCTGGCAGGCATGTCTGGTCTACATAGCTGAACAAGGCATCTTCTCTCTCCTCGAAGTAGGACAGCAGAAGCAGCATCATGTCTTTTGTGTCCTCAGAGCATCCACTCAGCTGTCCTCTCAAGACTTTATACTTTGTCAGATCCTCAAGGAACCTTTTACATTTGTATTTGCACACAGTGTTCATGTAGGTTTTGTGCGCAATTGTCATGGGGTGCAAGTTGGGCTTTTTGGCTTTGTGTGTTTTGTGAGTTGCTGTGTCTAACTGCATGTTTAGATATTTTAGTTTACTAACTTGTTACCCCAGCAACCCTGACCATGTGACTTTCACCCAATTGCATTGCTTGGTTGAGCATTGATGCAATCACGCGCACCTGTACTTTTGGGTGTAATTGGCACACAAAAGGGGAGCGCAAGGACGCACATGAGGAGGAACATGAGGCAGGAATAGGAGGAAGGCTGGTGAGGCACCGGCCGTGCAGGCCGGCGCTATGGGGCTGGCGGCTGCGGCGTGGACGAGAAAACGGAGACAAGGCACCCGCAGAGAGGAGCATGGAGCAGGTGTGTGCGGAGGTGACGTGAAGCAGAGGCAGTCGGCCTCGCCTCAGGATGCGTGCGAGGCGAAGTAAGGGTGAGACGGCGGCGAGGTAGAACGCATGGAGGGTGCGGAGCAGAAGTGGCAGACCTCGGTCCGGGGACAGACGGCGGCGCTGGGCAACCAAGGGCAGAACCCAGAGATGGCACAGCGATCCCAGTGGAGCACCACGGCGCAAAACACCGGCAGCGGCAGGGCGAAGTCCTGCCTCCCGTGTAAGTCTTTGACCTTAATGCAGTGGTGCTCAACCAGAAGGCCTATGGCTGAGCGGGATCTGGTCTGGTGCGGGGTGTTCTGGCCCTTGTGTGTGTGTGTGCTGGCAGGTGATGAGGAGGGGGCGGCGGACGCGAGCCGGCGGAAGCGTGCTGAGAAAGGAAGTACGGGATGCGGTGGACTGGAGCCGGATGAGGCGCCCCCGACACACTGACAGGCCCTAAAGACGCAGCGGCAGGGGGAACCCTGCCGTGCGCGTAAGTTTCTGTCCCTGTTGATGGATTGGTAACTTCATTCCTATAACCCTCCTTGGTGTTGGCGTAGTGTGTTCTGTGTCCAGGTCGCCCCTGCATGGAAACAGGAACGCTGGAGCTGGCTTGGACATGATTCCTGGGCTTTGGCCATTTATTTGGTTTTAACTTTCCTAGTATAGTTTTACTTGTATTTATCTTGTTTTTATAACTGTTTTAATTAGGCCTAATAAATTGTAATTTAATCACTTTTTAACTGGTTTTGTTTATTGGATGCACCACCATAACTCCCACTTCAAAATAGTCAATAGCTCAATATTCGGCCACCGTTTAAATACTCCTTACAATAGACCTCAAAACCTTGTTACACAATATTGATCAGAAAGGGAAAAGGCTCCTTTTCCCTTTCTGGTCAATATTGCGCACAAAACCTTCTTTCAGTTCATTTCCGTTAGTTCTTTGAAGTGAATATGTTAGGATTTGGGTGGTTGTTCGGGTTTAGTTGGGGTTATGTTTGGTTTTCCCCTGTCTTGGTCTCTGTCTGTCATGTGGCGTCTCCTCCCTCTCCTTGATTACCTGCCCCGCCCTAATATGTTTCACCTGTTCCCCGTTCCTGCTGTATTTATACCACTGTGTTTTCCCGTGTCCTGGTCGAGTCATTGTTTGTTGCTTTGTTGTTTCATGTTTCATGTTATACGTTTGGTTTCGTCTGGTATGTACACCGTTTTTTGTAAATACCTTTAGGCCTCGTCATTTGTCGCTGCTTCTAGCTTGTTCTTGGAAGTTCTCCATTAAATTTGGGTTTTTCGTCTCTCCAAGTTGTTGGGCTGTTGCATTTCTTGGGTCCACTTTCCTCCACACCAAATCCAAACCGTAACAGAATGACTCGACCAACGCAGGACCCAGCAGACAGCGCGTGGTTCGCATTCTACCGTGCACTGGGGGGACGGTCCTGTCCGGAGGCGTTTCCCGCGTGGTGTTCCACGCCGGAGCCCCAGGACCTCCCTTCGTTTTCTCCGCCTGCGCCCCAGGACTGGCCTTCGCTTTCTCCGCCAGCGCCCCGGGACTCTCGCCTGCTCGTCCCCGCGCCTCGGCTGGCCCTGGGTTGGCCATCTCCCGACCCACGGCGGGGGCGTCGGGGGAGCCGTCCAGCACCGGAGCCCGCGGACCGGCTCACTCCGTTGTCTCCGCAGCTGTCCCCGGCCCAGTCTGTGCAGCTGCTTCGTCTGAGCCCACGGACCGGCCCTTTTTTCTCTGCTGCTGTCTCCAGCCCGGTCTCCGCATTCGTCTCCGGCCCGGTCTCCGCAGCTGTCTCCGGTCCGGTCTTCGCAGCTGTCCCCGGCCCGGTCTCCGCAGTCGTCCCCGGCCCGGTCTCCGCAGTCGTCCCGGCCCGGTCTCCGCAGCTGTCCCCGGCCCGGTCTCCGCAGCTGTCCCCGGCCCGGTCTCCGCAGCCGTCCCTGGCCCAGTCTCCGCCGCTGTCCCCGGCCCGGTCTCCGCAGCCGTCCCTGGCCAGTCTCCGCCATGGTCCCCGGACCGGTTCCGCCGGACCCGGCGCCCCTGTTGGACCCACCGGACTGGCTGCCTCCAAGGGCCCCTCCGGGCCGGCGGCCGTTGGGGACCGCCCTGACCTGCTGCCTCGTGGGCCCCTCTTGGGCCGCTTTCTGCAGGCTTTGCAGGGGCGTTCTCGGGGTTCCCTGCCTGACCTCCTCTGGGGCCTCCCGGACTGGTGTCCCCCGGGGGTCCCGGTTCGGCCACCTCCGCGCCCCCTGAGCGGCTGCCCGTGGTCCCGGGCCGGCCGCGTTCGGTGCCGCCGGCTTCGTCGTTCCCGGTGTCCTCCCGGTAGGCTACCTTATTCAGGCTTTGAGTAAAAGTTACCTATTCTCTTTTACAGCGCTGTGATTTTATCTGTGAAAAGTGCTTTATAAATAAACCTTACTTACTTACTTACTTAATTACTTACTTACTAACTAAAGTAATACAAAAACTCTCACCTCTGATGTTATGCTGCCTTTTTTTACTATTGTGTCCCTCTTACAAAAGGGGCACAAATGCAGGACACTTTGATATCTCACTCCACTGACTTTTTAATGTCCTCTGTGTCCATCTGTGCACGTAGCAGACAACTGAACCATTGAGCGTTTTTCACCCACAGTATTTATTCAAGTCTCACTGAGAGCTTGTTTTTTTTTAACCTGTGTTGTTAGTGGTGGCTCGATCTTGTCAGGTGAAGCCAGAGATTTGCAGCGATGCTGGATGTGTCATCTTCAACTCCTGACTCCCTAAACCTTTTGAAATCCGTAGTGTTCCAATATTACTCCTTGAATTTGGCTGGAGGCACAGCACAGTAGTAAAAGTTTTTTCGAAGTTTGTCTTCCTGCTTTGCGTAGGCTTCTCCTTCTTCTCTACTTCTCCTAGCAGCGTGTGCAGTTTACCACCACCGCTGGCAGAAATGTGTACTGCACCATAAGGGAAAGCCTTCATGGCGCCCGTTTCGGCAAATTACAATGGATTAAAGCCGTTTAAAAAGAGCCGGATCAAGTATCGATTCTACGGCTTCCATATCGATACGTGTATTGTCGAGAAGCCCGCAACGATATATTGCTGTATCGATTTTTTGAGCACACCCCTACCATTCACCCATTCAAATCATCTGTATCTATACTCTGAGTGGGTGGGGGTTAAATCAGTACATTCATTGATATGAATTGAGAAAGTTGCTATAATTACAATAGTAAAGTAACAATTTACAGAACCTTTTTTTTTTTTTTATTCAGAACATGAATATTTAAGAGTATGTAGTGATATTCATTCAACCACCTCAGATTATTTTTGGTCACATTAGTAAAGGAACCATTTTCAGAGCAAGGTTTCTTTTTTCTTTGTTTCTTCCCAACATGCTACAAAAATGTTCACCAAGTAACTAAGTATAATACAAACCAAAATATAGGCGATCTGAAGAAAACCAAGTACTACGTAGAGCAATGTGAGCAAGAGTTAAGCCAAGCAAGTCACTGTGTGCAAAAGAGTGGGGCATAGGCAGCTCCTTTGGCTGCAGCAGGTACAGTATGTGTCCTCGTCTGAAACGAGGATCTGGCTCAGCCCTAGTTGGTATGTTTTTCCAAGATGATTGTATAAAAGACAAACATACTGTAATAAAAAGCTTACATCTCAGCTTCCAGGCAGCAAAGGGCTTCTGTGCCTGAATTGACCTTTCACAAAACCACGCCCCAAACCGGTAATTGTCCAATGAGACATCCTAGCAACCGTTACTATGAAGCTAGGTCCGTCATGCCGCAGATCTCCAATGCAAAACAATGGGACATACCAGCAATGAGCAATGAGCAGATTCACTTTTTTTTTTACTGCTAACCACCAAAAACCCACCAGACAAAGAAGAAGAAGCAAAATGGTGAAGCGATCTGCCTATGGAGGATGTAAATCGGACACTAGATACCACAAGAGTGTGTCAGGGAGAGTCCAGTTATTTCCTTCCCAAAGCGAAAACACAACCTGAGCACTGCCTACAATGGATCAAACAATGTGGACGGCCTACGCCCAGCTAAATTTCTCCAAAATAAACAAGCAAATGTCTGCTCTAAGGTAAGGCAAGAGCCTATAGCTAGGCTAACACCTTAGCATGCAAACATTGTAGCTACTGACAGTCACATAATGTTACACAACCTGGCACTGGAGCTGTAACTTTAACTGCGGCGGTGAACTTTTACAGGCCTGCAGTCTCACGTGTTTTTGCCTCCCTTTTTGATAAAAGTACTGTGTATTTTTTTCACGGCCCTTATAACTGGCACTACCTGATTGTCATTGTGGCACCTGTAGGTTTAGCTAGCGTTAGCTAACTTTAGCGCACCGGAGAAATGCACGGAGAAATTTTCCTATTTTTAGAAATATTTCAAACATTTAAGAGGGTGCTTACAGGGCAGTGCAAGAGCACGACTGGCCCACAAGGCTGTGCTGTTGCATTTAAGGAAGAGATCAGAAGGTTTCTGATATTTCTGGAGACCTGTCTGTTTGCTGTAACTGTCAATAGTACTATATGCTTCGTTGGATAGTTCTTGAATATATCCCTCCACTGCATACTGTAACCCCTTTTGCCTCTGGAGAATATCGTAGTATCGACAGGCATGGCAATCTGTTGCGCTGCTGGTGTTTTACCATCAATTGTCGGGCGTAGCAACAGTAACTAAGGGGGCGGGGCTTTTGCGAAAGGTCAATTGGCCTCAATGAAGACAACAAATCAGCTTCCTCAAGAAACGTTAAGTCCTCTGATTTCTCCACCCCAAGAGATTGTAAGGTTTCTTCTAAAATGTATTTTGTCATCTCCGGAAGGTCAGGCAACACCTCATTAATGGCAGTACGCAGAAATGTTTGCTGTTCTAAATCATCCATCTCTGCAAAGAAATGAGAAATTTCACACAATTAGAAGGAGAAAAACAGAAATACCATTCCATAGAACATTATATGAATTATATTGTACACTGTTTCTACATAGGTTCTGTTTACACTGAAAATGTCAGCTGGAGGAAAAGGAAATTTCAAAAATGAAAATTCACAAATATTGTTCCTGGTAATTAGTTGTCAGTGCTTGGATTCACAAACCTACTGTGTTAATATTCTGGCTGTAAGTCCTTTCTATTGGTCAACATCACACACACGTTTTTAAATTTTTTTCTCTACTTTTCAACACCTTTATGATAAATGAGACCTTAGCTCATATGTACTAAAGAGAAGACATTGAACTTTGTGAGTGTTTTTATTTCACGTGGATAGGCCCAGGATTGAAAGAGATAATAGCCACAAATTGGGGTAAAAAAAAAATTGTATGGTTGCTACAGTTACCAACACCCTGCACCTTAATGTTAAACTATATACTTTTTAGAATGTTTTGACGTTAAGTGAACACAACCTATTCTTCATCTCTACAAGTACTCACGAAGAACTACAAACATACAATTTGTATTTTATATTTCTTCAAACTAAGGAATGTGTTTTAGGAGTGATTTCTTCATCATCCATGTATGTTTACTTTGACCACACACTGTGTTTCAGTGGAATGACTTGGTGCCCATTAATGACATATGATGGTAATGGATAATAATCTACCAAGTCATTAATGTTAATGCACTGTAACACTGTACTTTTTGTTACTGAATACAGATGATATTCAGAAAGATAATCTGTCTTGTATATATCAATTACAAATTAAATGGCATCATTCAAATTAAAATCATGAGAAGCTCTCCACACTCCATAGACTCATCATTTTAGACACAAGAAAATGCCCCTTTTTGTATGATGTACCTTTGAACTGTATGTTTGTTGATACACTTGTATTGCTTTCTGAAAAGCTGAACTCTCTCACTGCATTTTTGACTGCGTCACTGTAAAGGCTTGGGTAAAAAACACAACTGTCTTTGACTTGAAGAAGCTGATCATATCCTGACCCTGCTGACAGATATTTACAGGAATTTTACCTATCGATTCGATTCTTTATCGATTCTCTTATCGATACCTGACTTGTCTGTGTGTTGGGGAAAAGCAAGGAATGAATGTGCTTTCGATAAACTCTATCAAAAAAGACATATTGTTAGTTTTCCCAAGAAAAAAATATTCATTAAATTAAGCAAGTTTCCAAATATACTCAGCCTGCCTGGCATCCTCAAATATAATGGTAACATTTGTACTTTTCAACAAGTGTCTGTAACTTGTAACAGACTGATGCTGTTTTGTAACACCTAAACAACAGGTCTCAGCCCAAACCCTACAGATTTTCATCTATTTCTGCTTCATACGATGCTACATTCTCCTTCCCCCTCTCCGTGTGAACTACTTCTGTTGCAGCTTCTGTTGTGCTTACGTGTGATAGGCAACACCGTAAATGCACAAGTCCAGTGTCACTGTGCTGCCCGCATTGCTCACTGATGAACTACTCTATGCTAACTAGCTCTTTTAGCTAACCACAAGGAGCCAGTATGGTTCTGAAAATAACCAGAGATGAGCTTGGTTGGTTTTCTGGGAGAAGAAAATTAATTATCTTACATGTGCTAGAGGCAACACTGTGAATGGTCAGCTTCCACACCCAAACCCGCGGTTAGTCACAGATGAACTGCGAGATGCTAACTAGCTCTTTTAGCTAACCACGGCTAGCCAGCACGATTCTGAAAATAACCAGAGATCTTTTCAAATTCTACGAAGTTTTTCTGAAATGTCCGTCTTCTGTTTGAAGAGAAATTATCTTACATGTGTTATCGGCTGCCGAATGCTCCTCCTCCTCACCGCACTCCAAGCTCTCTCAGAACTTTTTTTGTTCTCAGTTTGAAAAACGCACACCGGACTGCCGTGCCTGCTCACAGTGTTGAACTCCACTAGAGTTGAAACTCTCACGATAACTGATTGTCCGAAAAAAAAAAAAAGAAGAGAATCAAATTCTTCTGACCCACTTTACAAATCAAGGCGTCCAATTTGAAAATCAAACACAGATCTATATTTTTGCATAGGCTCTGACTGCATTGAAAAGCATTGTTGTTGCGCGCGTAAATACACTATTTAATTCTTTAAAATTCAAACATTTTCCCCGTTCCCACTGTTTCATAAGACCGTTGAGATTTCTTTGACCAAAGGTGCACACTTGGGCGGATGAGAACGGCACACTGTAAACCCAAATATTGTTTTACATTGTAAAACATTACTAAATTGTTATTTTTGCTGCAGGCGAGACCATTACTATACAGACTTTTTACCACCTCAAAAAAAAAAACACATACACTCTCAAGTTCATTCAACAGGTATTTTCTTTGGGAGGAACTGAGCTTACACCTAAAACATTGAAAGATCAAATACTTTGTTGCTGGTGCTCTATTGTAGTTTGGACTGAATATGTATGGTGATATGAATCTTAATTAGCAGCTAGAAGTTTATATTCCTGTTCAGTTTGTAGCCATTGTTTTCACGTAGCACTGTACACAGATGTAGTTTTAGTGTTTTTACATGAAGAAATGTATAAAAACAAATGCTGTTCTTATTGGTGTTAATTAAGGTATTAATTAAAACTAATAAACATGGGTGATGATTAATGACAAACACGAGTAATGGTTAAGTTAATTACTCGTAAACATTAGTTTCAAGTTCTTTAGTAATAGACTCCTGTTGTACATTTAACTGTATTTGCTTGTTTTTTCAATAAAGACATTTGGAATTTTTCAACAACAGAAAAATTATGATTAAATAAATGTTTGTATTTGATTCTAATTATTGGGTGAAATGTTATGCGGTGTGGCTTTACATCACAGAAGCACATCTGAGCCAGAGTTCACTAACAAGATGTGTTGAGAGGAGAAAACGGCGGACTGCCCGAGCTAACACTGTGCTAATTTAACCAATGACTTCCTGATTTGCGCTGGAGGATAATATGCTGTTTCGACACACAACAACTGTTATTCTGTCACAAATGCTGAATTTATACTGTATTTTACAGCGCCAAATGTTCCTTCCTAGAAAAAAAATGTATTACCACAGCTTTAAATGGTGTACACTGCTCAGATATCCTTTAAAAGGCAATACAGTATTCCCTTTCTGTGTTCACGCCCTAACCAATAATTCCACTCAATGTAGCAAAGAGTGTCCTTCAGTGTGTGCTTATTCAGATTGCCTCTAAATCTGTAAACCACTTGTTTAAATGTTCTCCATGCTCGTTCTATGTGTTGGGTGTGTGCCCCAAAACTAATCTATTGTCTGTCTTATTGACACCGACAGCATGGCTTCAGACCAGGGGTTAAAGTGGGTGGGAACGGGCGAGAACGGGCGAGAACGGCGTTCCCCACCTTCGCATGGCAAAAAAAGAAAAGAAAAAAAAGTTCATGATTGCAACTTTGTCATTTTCACGCACATACGAAAATCTGCCTGTGAGATAAATCAATGCAATAAAAATACTAGGTCGGGCCTACTCAATATGCGTCCTGGGGGCCAAACAATAAAATCGGACTTAATTTTCCATAAAAATATATTTTTTCCGGCATTATCGCTCCGCAGCGAGTTCGCACCACTTTGCGTATCAGTGTGCCTCCGGCTCCGATACCATCATCTCCTAGCGCGGCTCAAATGAAAACATGGCTCTGTAAAACGATGTAAGACGCTAAACTGAGAAAACAGGAGGCTTATCGTTGGACGGACTGAAAGATTTTATCAAACCGAAGCACAAGGACAGTATGAATCGTGTTTTTGGATTATCCCATGCAGAAGCAGGACTCTTCGCGGTCCGCGGCAGAGGCAGCGTGTGTTCCTGCCTTCACCGGTGCAAAGGGGTTAACCAGCGACTTTAAGGTAAGGAACATCAGTTCAGCTGTGGATGTTTGTAAAGCGGACGATGAAGCTGATGGTGCGTGAGTTTTGGAAAACTGCTCTGCACCGGCAGCACTCGTGTTCAACCGGTCAACACGCTAAACCTCGATATCTGGGCTCTAACTTAACCAAATAACATCTGAATCATTAATCTGACAGGTGCATTTTTCTTTTCATTCAATACGTCTTGTGGGAAATGTACAAGCACAGAGATGCTCTTTGCGAAGTTAACAGGTAAAAAGAGGCTGAAGCTGAATATGTGGATGAGCGCGCCATAGGAGCGCTTCATTGACTGAGTGTATTCGTAAAGCGCGAGGTCTGGACGGAACAGCGTTTGGTCAGCCCTTATTTATTATTTTCTATGGTCAGCCCTCTGTCTGCACTGAGGAGGAGTTAGTCATGTTGTTTGAGATGTGGTCTCGGTTCAGTTGGTCCTCACATGTAGCTCTCTCATTCTGTATTAGGCCTTTGGCCTGGTTTAGATGTGATTTAGTCCTGCCTTAGTCCATATTGCATGTGTAGTGAGGTGGGGTAGGTGTCCCTGCATTTAGACAATTAAATGTAGGGGGCGCGCTATAAAAAGGGCCTTTTCCGTATCACCTGCCCTCTCACCTCTCTGACGTCACACCTGCTGCAGGACACAGCGTGGCTAGCGGCTAGTCTGGGGTTGTCTAGTTGTTCGTTGTGTCGGGAGCGTCAAGCCGGCAACGTGAGGCTTAAGGCCAGCAACTCTAAATGCAACTTCCATGCCTTGATGGTAAGCGCGTCGTCCTACAGTTTCTGTGGTATCAATGTCGGTATATTTCGTTAAGCTCCTACTGTTCAGACAGCGCTGATGCCGGTCCGAGTGGTGCCGTATAGCTGGACGAGGTCCGGGGTCTGCGGGCTCGTAGGGTGTCGTGCTCTCTTTCGCCAACTGTTAGGATCTTTGTTTTGTGTCAAATGTATTTCGATTGTACTTATGTTTATAATGTATTCACAGGTTCCTGGCAGCACCATCATGCCTCCCCTGTTGTCATCTGTGTTTTCCCTGTCTGTTTGTAAGCTGTCGCGCTAGATGCGCTTCTCTACCTGTAAATAGGCGCTGGACTCGACTTTTAAATGAAGGACTCAAGTGAAACATGAAATTAACTTTTGAAGAAACCAAACTTAACTTATATAATAAAAGCAAAACATATTCCTGTAAATCATTTGCCTCTGCCCGGTCCTTTTAATGAACCTGTGTGCCTTAAGTTAGAACCTTGCTTAAGTTGTTTTCCCAGTTATACTGGGTGGTGTTGTGGCAACCTTATTTATTTTAAAACCAACCATTTAGTATCACCCCCACTCTGCTACACATGTTTTTGCCCTGGCTTAATCCTGGTTTAGTTCTGAGCAGTCCTAGTTTATTATTAGGCTCTTTATTATTCTGTATTAATCTATTGCTGTGTGTTTTTTCTCCAAGCCTTAAAATGCTGTAATATAATATAACTTTTATGTTTAGGCCCTATTCTATTCAAGCAGTGATGATAATGAAATGTTCATTTATTTATCCCAAAAACATGAATATGTTTGGTGGTGGGAGGCTGACCCCTGACCGGCCCAGTGGCCAATGACAAATCTCCCCAGTGAAAAAAGTAATGCAAGAGCCCTGCTGTAAGCACCACTGACTGTGAAAGAGGATTTTCTTAAATTAACAACATAATAACAAGACAAAATGGTTAATAAGTAATGTTTCAGCATTCATGTTAATTTCTTTGGTTGAACCTCCTTTGAATAAGTGGATCCTGACAAATATGTCAAGAAATGTGTTCTTCTTAGACGCAGGAATGCAGAGCACCATGCCCAGAGAGGAGCTTAATAGATTATAGAAACAAATAAAATGAGTGGATCTGGCAAAAGCAGAATTTGTTCATTTAGTAAATCACATAGACCCTTAATCATTTATGATTGTTAAAACCTGCTAAAGGATATCTAAAAATAATTCACGGTCTTAAAAAATATTGGAAAATAAAATAATTACAGTATCAAATACCTTGTATTGTACAGTATGAATACTATATACTGTTCAGAACCCATGACTACATGTCAGTACATAAGTACATAAAAAAAGCGTAGCGTGTATCCTACTGCTTGTTAAAGGTTAGAGTTCCCCCACCTCCCAAATCCCACTTTAACCACTGCTTCAGACCATGAAGAACACGACGGCTCACAGATGGCTGATAGAACCAAGCGCCGCAGGAAGAGGAGCTTGAGTGCCCATTGTGCCACTTAAGCTACGCAGACTTGCGCCAGCTTTTGCACCACACGGAGGACGTCCGCAATAAGGAGGAATTAAAATGGCTAACCCTCCTTTCCAATGGCCACTTTAAAGCCAACCTTGATTTAATGTATGCGACTCTAAGCGCGTAAATCGACTGGACAAGCATCTGATGAATCCACGAGTTGGAAAAATAACGTTGTAACAAATTATATGGACATCACCAAAAGGCGCTTTGTAAAAAGGGAACTGGTCCTTTTAAGGGCCCCAAATCCCGAACCACCACTAATCAGCCACCTGGATGGCATAGACGAGGCAGTGCTCCAAGAGGCCATCCGGAGGAGCCTGGCAGTGTACCCCATGCATCACCATCCTCTGGTCATCTTTCTCCTCCAACCCTTTCCCCAAATACTCAAGCCAGACAAACGAATGATGGGAGATCTGTCCTCTGACTGCTGCAATGTAATAAGACAGTATAATACAGTAGACCTTTAGGGTTAGGGCTTAAGGTTAGGGTTATAGTTAGGGTCTTATGTCTTATTACATTATGTACCTGCAAAGTACTAATACACATTATTCCATTGTGTACCTAACCCTTAGATACAAGTTATTACACATTGTTACAAAGCCTGTTACATTGTACTAAATTTGGCAAGTACAATATATCAAGGGTAGTGTAAAATAAAGTGTGACCAAAACCTACAACAAATCAAACAAATTAGTAACTTGACCAACTTATAAAAGGTGCAGCAAAACCTTAATGGTTTGGATTGTTTAAAGAAAGGCTCCAGATTAGACTCATCTCTGATTCTGCTGCACTAAGTTAAGTTAAATACACAAACTAAAGTATACCTCATTACACTGGGGCAGCTGAATTATAATGGGGCATGTGGTCTGGCTACAGCCCTGAGAAAGACACATTCACAGTGAATGCAGGAACATACTGAAGCTTTATATTTAGGGGCTGGTCTGGGAGTGCACCACCAGAAGATTTTTAGGATTGTAAACACAATTTGCTTGTAATTTGGTGCATTATCGGGTGTCTCTCTTGATTATAATATTACTAAACCTGTGAATTTTTAAAGTGTAACAGAATGGAAAAGGGGTGCCTCTGTCTGGGTAAAATGTGGGTATTATTGACCTGGTATATGGAGATCATCATTATTATTATGTTTTTTTTTCAAGAAAAACCTGCAGAACCATTTACAGTGTATTCGTATCTTTAAAAAGGTTTTAACATCTAAACTTTCATTCTACATTGAAGAATACAATAAGAACTAGCTTAGCTTGCTCGTGGTGCACTGCTAACCACGAGCAAATATGCAAATATGATTGATTCATTCATTCATTGATTTGGAGGTTTCCAATCACTACTTACTCTCCAAACTTGAAAGGCGGCAGATTTCATGCATTCTGGTGCATTGTAAATGATGCACAGCTATATTTGAGAGCAATAGCTGTGCAGTTGATGCATTAGATCTGAATTCTAACGTCCATACCAATGTTTCACATATTCTAACCTTTCACATTTACGGTTTTATTTTAGAAAGTGTAGGTTTTTTTTTTCTCAACCAACAGTAAATAAATGTGTATTTTAGTATCAGGCTGCTATAATTAAACAGAAATTAAAAGAGGTCTCTGTCAGAAGCAGCAGTAGCTTCAGGCTAAACCAGGCTAAAGACACTCACTTGGGCAAGAAATGTACAGTACTACTGTACTGCTCATGTTAAGTAATACTCATATACTGTAGGACGTCTTATTTGCTCTTTGCTTAGTGAGGTGCTGAAACTCTAGCCTAACATTGATGGACAATAAACTAATAACATTAGCGCTTAAACACTAATGTTATTAGTGTTTAAGTAATAACATTAGTGTTAAATTCAATTCATAAATTCATACAGTATGAACTTGTGCTTTAGAAGCGCTTCATGCGCACTTTAAGTTTGCATAACAAAAAAAAGAAAGACAGTGATAGATTGTGGTAAACTTGGAGAGGGGAGCGTGCGTTTAAACCTGCCTGTATCGCTGCTTCGAAGGTAAATGTTTGATGTTTTACCTCCTTTCTCCCTCTCTCCCCGAACCCATTCTCTTACTCTCTTTCTCTTTTAGTCTTTGCCCTTTTCTATTCGTCTCTAATGTAGCAGAGAGCAGTGTATGTAGAGCTTGATAAACATGCAACCTTAAAAAACTTGTGAGACTCGGCTCTCATCGTTCACTGAAAAGAGCCGGCTTGTTCGCGACCGACCCATCACTAATAGCTCAGCAGACAGTGCCCTGTGGTCCCACAGTGGGCCTTCAAAGAAAAAGAAACTGCAGTTCATCCCCCATTCAAAAGAGTAACACCACTCCGCTGCGCGTCGTGGTGTTCTTGACTCCGCGTCGTGCATTATAACCGTCTAATGCACGGCTCCGAGTTGTTTAATCCTTACTTATACAGTGATAAAAATCAGAACTGCATTTGGATTACTTTCCTAAAAAGAAAAGCAACACTGATTTTTATACCTGCAATTAGACTACTTTTATTGTTTATTCGATTATTTAAAGGATATCATGCAAAATCGACTTTTTCGACCATGTTGTTATGCTATTTCCTTATCAAAAACACCCCAGAGCGGTTTTTGGCTTCATTCACGCAGTTCTAAGTAATCCTCCTGAATCCTGCTCTCTGAGCAGCTGCTCCGCCCTCTCCTGGAAAACCACTGAGCTGTTCAGTTGTGTCGTCACAAAGGAACGGAAGTGCTCTACGTCTGTAATGTAATGCCTTATGGCCTGATTTTAATTTATAAAACAGCTTTTTCATTATTTTTGTTGTAAGAGAGAAAGAAAAAAATAAATAAAAAAAAGAAACTCTTCGTCTCCGACCGTCTGTGCTGTCCCGGGAGAGTAATCAAACGCTCCCGCAGCCGGAGGGTGCATTGTTTGTGAAGACTGAGCTCTTTCTAACCTACTCTGGACACGCCTGTTCTTTTTTCTTACCGAACGATAATGTCACGGGTTCGTGTTTGGCTACGAGAGGAACAGGACTATTCGACCTTCCTAAAGAAGAGTGCACTCGCCAGAAGTTGGAATTTCTTTCCGGGATTCAGCGACTTTATCAACCAACCTGATGGATGCTTGGTGAACCTTGGCCAGAATCAAAGTGGATTAACTTTTATAACCAACGCGATCACATAACCCGATGGGGAGGCCATGCTGAGCGGTGAGTCAATCAAAACGTGTGTTAGCGTGTGTGTTAGCGTGTGTGTTAGCGTGTGTGTTAGCGTGTGTGTTAGCGTGTGTGTTAGCCATTTATGAAACTGTGTTGCACATGTCAACTCCTTATAACTGCATTATGTGAAGTAACTTCACTTTTTGCAGCAATATTTATATTTATAATACTGTGAATGTGGAATGAGCGGAGAGAGGGGCGGAGTTAACTGAATCGAAGCGTCTTGTCTTCCGGGTTTGGAAAATACCCCCAGAAAATACTTATATATCTCTCAAAAATGAGTACTCCATAGTGATAGAGTGTCATGGTTGGAGGAGGAGTGAAGAAATTAAAACCCAAAATGCAGGACTGCAACAAAACTGGTGATGTTTAATGAATAATGAATGCCAAAAACTCAAACAAACCGGGGCTTACATAGACAATGACACGACAAAGGACCAGGGAAACACAGGGGTATAAATACATGAGGAAACAGTAAACAGGTGAAACACATCAGGGCGGGGCAGACAATCAACACAAGGGAAGCAAAGCAAAAATCACACAGACCAAAAAGACATGTCAAAATTAAACACCAAGGACAGATAAAACAAAAAGCAAACCAAAACAGGGTAACTAAAGGCCGAATCGTGACAGTACCCCCCCACCAAGGGACGGCACCCAGACGTCCCACAATGTAAACAGCCCCGGGAGGGTGGAGGGGGTCCGGACAGGAGGGACATGGAGGAGACCGGCAGGAACTGGAGGGTAAGGAGGCCAAAGTGGTTGGGGAGCTGGCAGGTGAAAGTCCAGAGAGACCCTAAAAGGCCCAGGATATTGCTCAGGTAGGTCAGAAGTCCTGCTGAGGGCCATGGCGGCAGAGGCAGGTCGGAAGGAGCAGGAACACAAAGAGCCCACTCCGGACGGAGGTCTCGGTCTGACGGAGGCCCCAGGACAGAAGGAACCCACCCTGAACGGAAACCGGTGTCCAGCGGTGGCTCCGGGACAGAAGGGGCCCTCCGAGAACGGAGGACGGTGTCCGGCAGTGGCAACGAAGGTGGGTCAGGGGAACAAACGGTGGCCAGAAAGAGCTCAGGTGAGGAGCATGGATAGTCGGCAGGTGAGATGACCACAGATGAGGCACAGGAGGCAGCTGGGATAACCCTGGTAGATGAGGAGGGACAGGGGTTTGAAGGGCCCACCCCAGACGGAGATCAATGTCCAGCAGGGGCCCTTGGTCACAAACAAGAAGAGCCCACCCCAGCCGGAAGTTGTGTCTGGCGGTGGCTCAGGAACAGGTACAGGCACTGGAGGCAGCTGAGACAACCCTGGTAGACGAGGAGGGACAGGAGTGGGAAAGGCCCACCCAGGACGGAGAACAATGTCCTGCAGTGGCCCTGGGACACGACGAGAAGGAGCCCACCCCAGACGGAGGTCTCAGTCCGATGGTGGCCCCAGGACAAGAGGAGCCCACCCTGGACGGAGAATGGTGTCCAGCGATGGCTCCAGAACAGAAGGGGCCCACCTCGAACGAAGGTCGGGGTCTGGCAGCGGCTCAGGGAAGGAGGGGATAGCCACCCTGAACGGAGGGAAGTGTCCAGCGGTGGCTATGGACAGGAGCAGGAACAAGGGTCAGGGTCCTCAGCTACTGAAGGGCAGACCGCTGGGGTTTGAAGTGGTGGTGTCATTCTGTCATGGTTGGAGGTGGAGTGAAGAAAATAAAACCCAAATGCAGGACTGCAACAAAACTGGTGATGTTTAATGAATAATGAATGCCAAAAACTCAAACAAACCGGGGCTTACATAGACAATGACACGACAAAGGACCAGGGAAACACAGGGGTATAAATACATGAGGAAACAGTAAACAGGTGAAACACATCAGGGCGGGGCAGACAATCAACACAAGGGAAGCAAAGCAAAAATCACACAGACCAAAAAGACATGTCAAAATTAAACACCAAGGACAGATAAAACAAAAAGCAAACCAAAACAGGGTAACTAAAGGCCGAATCGTGACATAGAGGTACAATATATCATATAAATACCTATACTTTACTTTGGAATGGCTAAAATAGCATGGCAACTGTAAAAAATGTATTTCTGCTTATTGTAAGAAATGTATTTCTGCTTGCTTAAAACGTATAAAATACTCGTTCGGGGAAGAACACGTAAACTTAGTGTTATGATTTTGCTGTAACATTGTTACAATAAATGTCCCACCTTGAAAAGTACTGGCAGATCCGTCTTGGCCGAAATACAAGGTCAGTTTGTGCGTCTGGACTAGAGGCTGAACTAACGGTATATAAAGGCAAGAACGAGACTTGCTCGGGAGGCTTCCTAACATTGTTATGATGTAACTTGCATGTGCGCTATTGATCAAATAAAGGCTTCTTCGAACAAATTCATTCTCCTGAGGTTTTTTGCTTAAAGTCCCGGACCAGGAAAAGACTCACACAACCCTAGCCCTTGGAGGTTGTTGAATATTCTCAGATTAGCTCATCTGAAGAGGCATCACACAAAAAGAGGTCTCTTGCACATTTGTACTCATGCAACACACACCGAGGCTGCAGTGACGCGTGGCGTGATTTGGATCTGCTGAATTCAGATGTGGCGCAGCGGCTGAAACTGTCCCTTCAACCAACTGTAGTTTTCTTCGTCTATGCTTGTGACGCAGCAGTGAGTGCGCTCTCAGCTTCTACCAAATGTACACATGTCTGCACTATTTCACTATCAAATCGGTCAAAATGGATGCAGAGCGATTGATTACAGAGGCTCAGAGATACCCTGAGCTTTATAACCCCCAAATTCCTTTCTTTAATGAGATTAGATGCAAGTTGTCATTTTTATACTCACTACTGCCACCTCAGGTCTTATGCGTAACTGCAGTCTCTATATTAAGCTTGTGCATGACGGCACTTCAGACCTGAATGAACACTATTTTGAGTGACAGTGCAGGATTTTAGAGGCAGTTGTGGTGAACAGGTCTGGGCTCATTGTACACATTAGGTCATGGGTGGAACATGTAGGGGGAGGAAAATACTTAATTTTTACATTTTTAAACTCTGTATAGTCCCTTTAAAGACAATGTGAGAAAAGAAATTGCTTCGAGAGCGATTTCAAATGAAATTGAGTGTACAGGTAAGCAGGTAACAGGTAACAACAGGTAATGCTAGCTATTTTTTATTAGTATGAACTTGTGTTGAATGTTTGTCTTTGTTGTATATAAAACAATATAGATTATGCAATGTAGCTTATTTTATATTAGGACATAAACTGCCAAATATGTAGGCTATAAAACTACAGTAGCAGAACTGAAATATAAACATTTGAGTTGTTTTAGTTTTTTACAATACTATTTAGAATCAGTGATGAATTAAATTATTTATTTATTCAAAACCTATATACATTTTTAAGTCAGTTACAATGAGTGTGTTTACAAGTGCTCGAGTTTCCAGGTTATTATCGGGAGTTATTAATATTCCGGTTTTGTCTTCCGATCATAAAACCCGAAAATAGCAGTTTCCCAGTTTCTGACAGTAACTTTATAAAGCTGTTTCTGCGACCGACGTGTAACCAGACTAACTTAAATAGCCCGGTAAACAAAGGGCAGTAGCACCAAAAAAAAGGGAGAGGGATAAATTGAGAGCGATAAATTGAGCAACAGAGGCCAACTGTTGAAGCAGCCATATACTGTACATGTTAGTTCACTGTGCGTTATGAAGAATAAACCAAATCTAAACTGTATTTACCTTTACGTACAACGGACTATGGCCAGACTGGGGATTCTGGCGCCTTACAGGAGAGACCAGTCCCAGACAACTCCTTTAGACACCTTAGCCAGATGTAAATGATATTAGCGACACTATTGACGTACATTAACAGGCATGAAACGCACCAAAAGTGAGCTACTTACATGCACCACTCGAACTCACGGCCAACAGCCCCGAGACTGAATGCTGCACGCCGTTCGCAGCTTTAGCGCATTACTAATTAGGGCAACAGGAAGTGAACGCGCAGGGGAGACGCACCTCAAATGGTGCATTCACGGCAGCACCCCAATTGGACAAACGACTACTCTACCTTTACACACCTTGACCCGGTTACACAAGCAAGATTTGTGTCTCTCACAGACCTGTAACTTCTTCTTTAAGAGGCTCCTCTGTCCTCCACTCGTTACCTGTATTAATGGCCCCTGTTTGAACTTGTTATCAGTATAAAAGACACCTGTCCACAACCTCAAACAGTCACACTCCAAACTCCACTATGGTCAAGACCAAAGAGCTGTCCAAAGACACCAGAAACAGAACTGTAGACCTGCACCAGGCTGGGAGGACTGATCTGCAATTGGTGTAAGCAGCTTGGTGTGAAGAAATCAACTGTGGAAGCAATTATTAGAAAATGGAAGACACACTGATAATCTCCCTCGATCTGGGGCTCCACGCAAGATCTCACCCCGTGGGGTCAAAATGATCACAAGAACGGTGAGCAAACATCCAGAACCAGTGAATGACCTGCAGAGAGCTGGGACCAAAGTAACAAAGGCTACCGTCAGTAACACACTACGCCGCCAGGGACTCCATTCCTGCAGTGCCAGACGTGTCCCCCTGCTTAAGCCAGGACATGTCCGGGCCCGTCTGAAGTTTGCTAGAGAGCATCTGGATGATCCAGAAGAGGACTGGGAGAATGTCATATGGTCAGATCAAACCAAAATGGAACTTTTTGGTAAAAACTCAACTTGTCGTGTTTGGAGGAGAAAGAACACCATACCTACTGTGAAGCATGGGGTGGAAACATCATGCTTTGGGGCTGTTTTTCTGCAAAGGGACCAGGACGACTGATCCGTGTAAAGGAAAGAATGAATGGGGCCATGTATCGTGAGATTTTGAGTGAAAACCTCCTTCCATCAGCAAGGGCATTGAACATTAAACGTGTCTGGGTCTTTCAGCATGACAATGATCCCAAACACACCGCCCGGGCAACGAAGGAGTGGCTTCATAAGAAGCATTTCAAGGTCCTGGAGTGGCCTAGCCAGTCTCCAGATCTCAACCCCATAGAAAATCTTTGGAAGGAGTTGTTGCCCAGCGCCTGCCCCAAAACATCACTGCTCTAGAGGAGATCTGCATGGAGGAATGGGCCAAAATACCAGCAACAGTGAAAACCTTGTGAAGACTTACAGAAAACGTTTGACCTCTGTCATTGCCAACAAAGGGTATATAACAAAGTATTGAGATGAACTTTTGTTATTGACCAAATACTTATTTTCTACCATCATTTGCAAATAAATTCATTAAAAATCAGACAATGTGATTTTCTGGATTTTTTTTCTCATTTTGTCTCTCATAGTTGAGGTATACCTATGATGAAGAACTTGCACAATTGTTGGCTGACTAAACACTTTTTTCCCCACTGCATGTGCATAGCAATGCACACATGTGCCCCTTGGGGCCACTTCTTTTACCTTGGCCTGCAGTCCATTGAGAGATGAAGCCATGACTGCAGCCCCATCATAGGTTTGTGCCACAAGTTTTTCTCCATAGTTGTATTCCTGCATGTTGTGGTCTAAAACTTGAAACACAAATTGAGCATCATGTCCTTCTGACAATTAAAAAAACAAAACAAATCATGTATTTTACCTCCACTATCCACACATCAAGCAATGACAGACAACTGGGAATGACATTGTCTGTCATAGTCTGTTGTTTCATCCAACTGTCATGCAAAAAATGAGGCACTCTGAATTTCAACAGCAACAATCTGATTTTGGATGGTGTGGGACATACCAGAAAACACAGCTGATGACTGAAATTGTGTGGCCAAAACAGTGTCATATTTTGCCAGTGTTTCTATAAATGCCCTGTACTTCCCTTTATTGGCAGATTATTGCTCTTACCATGCCCCCTGAATGCCAGCTCCTGGTAGCCTGGCACAACCCAGACTGATCCTCCATGTTAAGAGATACATGGGATACAGTCTGGAATTGTGTAATTTGAATCTCGCTGACTCCGGCAAAACCAAGACGAGCCAATCAAAGACCAGTGCTCCTGCGGGCCGTAACCAAAACAGAGAAGATGACGGCCGCGACACAACGATCTTTGACAAGTGGCCTTTCTTCAGTTTTAAATGAGCTGGACTTGTCCTTAAAGCCACAGCAAGAAGCTGCTCTGAGGGCTTTCACCAGAACATTTACTCCACTGCACGTGTGGACTACAAACAAACATGGTGAACGACGTAAACGCAAAGTGTAGGTTGCTTTGTGTTTGATTGGTTCGCTCTCGTTCAAACTGTGATCGTTAGCCCCGCCTCCAGTCTCCATTTGGAAATTGCGTCCTATTACCACAATTTCAGACTGTCTTTATATATATTTATAAATACATAAATAAAGTCAGTCTCGGTTTATGCCAGGCTAAGCTCCTGGCGGGCAAGTAGTGAAGTGACATCAATCAGGCGATTCAGAAAGATTTAAAATTTGGATTTATTTTCACATAGTAAAAACAATCGGTCAAAGGAAGTCACATGACAAACGACTCCACTGGAGGTCACCATTTCAGCTGCGTGTCATATGACACCTGTCAATCGTTGTTTTGATTGGTCTGCAGCACGGAGAGAAGGCAATCATTGCGCCCCAGGCTGAGAGCCAGGCTAACTGGCGTCCTCTGCTGATTTGCTCAACCTGCCCTCCATGGCCTCTTTTCCATCGAGAAAACCCACAGGTTTCAGTGTATTTTTTGATCCGTTTTGCTACAGCAGCCTTTCACGTGACAACTGCTCACCACTTTCTTACTGCAAACTCTTCTGTTTAGCGGTAGCTAATGTAAATAATCACTCAGTGTCCCACCAATGACATGACACGGGCAATGACGTCCAGGGCCCAATGCGACATCACAGTTTTTGACCGATAGTCGCATGATTACATCTGGTTTCAAAAATGTGATGGAAGGTTACCAAAAGCCCTCAAGGGGTTTAACAGGTGGCAACCTCCATAAAATGAGATTAAAGACAAATGTAAAGCATGCAAGTATATGCAATCGTCAAAAAATAAAATACATTGTCATCAAACTAAATTACTAAATACCGAGTTTAGACATGAATCCCATTAGAAATTTGCACTCAGGAGCATCATTCATTGCTCCTGAGTCATCTGTTTGTTTTGAATAAACACAAACAGATGAATGAATACTTGAACTCAATTAATTTAGCATCTTATTTTTAGTACAAAAGAAAAAAAAAACAACAACACTTGGTGTTCTAATAGATCTAATCCACAGACATGCGACACAAACATATTTTTTATTTTTGGGGTGGCCGCAAATAAGCTTTTGCTTCGGCCCACTCCTTTGGAGCAGATCATCTGCTCAAATAAACAAATAAATAAATAAATGTAATTTCTAATGTATTTTGTTGTATTATTTAGCCTCTGTGCTCCTTCTTCACTGTTTGTCTGAATGTCCACAAAAACCCACCCACAGAAACCCTAAATAAAAAACATAGTTATGCTGGAATACAGTGGAACGGTAACCTGCAGCATACCTCTCACCCGCCCTCAAAAAAAAAGAGGGAAAAATTCTGATCGTCTCTATCAGGCGTCTATCTGTCTTTTGCTAGTTCTGAATCTGTTTCCTGAACAATCATCAACTAGTGAGTATTACTCTAACTGGAATATAAGTAGGATTTTACAATTTATTGTATCAAGTCAAGTCATGTAGGATTTTTATTTGACACTCCTCCTTTCTGTTCAAAAGAAGAACCGTCTGGGCGACTGCTCGCAGCCAATCATTTCACGATTTTCCCCACATCGGTCCAATCACGCACCAAGAGACTGAAGCCGTCACCTGTCACCACCACGCACTCTTCCAAAACATTAAAGATGGCGGCCGATACACTGTTTTCTTCTGCTCTTGCGTCTGTTTTAAATCATTTGGAAAATATGAAATCCCTAAAAAAGAAACAGCGTTGGAAGCGTTCCTGGTAAAAAAGGACGTTTTTGGAAAGGCTTTCTGCCGCTTGTTACTGCAACGTATCTAGTGTTGCTCTAATTGGGTGATGCCCTCTGTCAATCATGTTGAGCTCATGCTTGCTCCCAGACTTTGCTCCATCCGAAACCAGTAAATTGGTAAGAGGTCTTACGCCAAACCGGATGTGCGTCAGCATCCACCATGATAAGAAGCGTCCGAATTGGTCTGTCAGTTAGGAAGGAGTTAGGGAAAGAGGCCTGTATGCTAACTATCATAGCCACTTTAGCACAGGGACCTCTGATGCTAACTCACTGGCGATTAGGAGCTATGTGCCATCCCATAAGCCACTGCGGCAATCTCCCCACCCCCCTCGCCCCCACCCTCGAGTGATTCTTCACGCGCAACCACTGTTGATTGGCAGGTGCACATTTAATAATAATAATAATAAATAAATAAAAAAGATTCTGCACAAGCCAAACTTTATAAAAGTGACAAAATACATGTTAGAGTCACCACAGCACAGTCACATGGTTTTAAAGAGCCTCCTCAGTAAATGGCCTAAATGAAGCAGTTTGTGCTTTTGCTTCATTTAGTAGAAACTTTAGCCACATGGCTAATTTGCATACTGTAGTTTTATGAAACTGCTGATGAGATAAAATAAAGGGAAATGTGAAGGATCATTTGGATGTTTCTCTTTTTTTCCGCCTTAAATGTCTTTATTTGGACACTATGTTGTGGTTGGACAATATACAGTAGGTGGCGGTATGCACTTTTGTTTGGCCTGCACTGAACTTTAAAGAAGAAGAAGAACAGCTGTTGGTGATGTCACTTCCCCTGGGTAAGGACGGTGGAATTGGGCAAATGCTGCTGAAGCTCTAGTTCACTAACTGCATAGAGATCTAACAGTTGACCCCATGAAAGGTTAAGGATTAGTTGCTAGTGTTAGTACTTAGAGGCTACAATTTGATGATTTCGGATGCAGCCTTAGTGTCTTTGAAATATCTATGAAAGGCATGTCGTTTGGCAGACCAGGCAAGCAGCTCACAGTTCTGACTGACAGCAGTAGCAGCTCTCTCTGATTCCCGCCCTTTATGTGGGGATGGGGGGTTCTGGAGTTTGGAGTGGGGGAGGGGCTGCCAATCACGGTTCAACTAGAGGGGATCACAACACGCCCCTCCTTTGTTGCTCTGGCCTGCAGAGCCTGCATTTTCCAACATGAGCCTCACACAGGATTGTGTTCTGATACTCTCCTCTGTGCAGTGACGCACTTGGCTGTATGTGAACCGAACAGCTCATGATTTTCTCTGTCATCAATAAGCCAATCAAGGGGGCCAACAAACTCATTTTCATCTAAAATTAGCAAAGGTCTAATTATGAAAAGTGCAGGCGAGAGCGACACGATGGATGTTTTGGATAACTGTAGGATAGATCTCATTAGTTTTACGCACAACTACTGTCTCTCTACAATAATGCCCTTCAGCAGTTCAGTCTTTGACTAACAAATAATCTGTTATCCAGTGATCCACATCTCGCTTTGGCTCGGCACCCAGTCAAACCCACCCTTTGATTCGGGGCTTTGTGTGATTTGTGGCACTTTTTTCATTTGACCTTTGTTTAACCAGGAAAGTCCCACTGAGATTAAGAATCCTTTTGCAATCCTGTCCATATCAGACACTCTTGGTATTATTTGATGCAGTACGTGGTTGGACAAAACAGTACATTGGTCCTCTACCTGTTTGTCTGCCGCCATAGCTTCTTCAAGAGAGCCTTAAAGCCATTCTTCTGGATAGGAATGCAGTATTTGGTTTCATCTCCAATTAATGAAAAGAGTAGACACATGGACGTTTTGGAAGATTTTATTTTAAAGGTCCTTGTCTTTATATGGAAGTGGGCGCAGGTTAAACGCTGACTCCGCAGCACTTGGATCTCTTCTTTTCATGTTCAGACCATTCTTGAGAAAAAGACTATTTCCTCATCTTAATAATGCTGTGACACCCACGAACTGAGCACATGTTGAAAGACTAGTGCTAAACTGACCCATCTTGACTTCCTGAATAAGATGATCATATTGGTGGTAGTGATATTGCTTTTTACCAGTCACAGGGCACCAAAGAAAAGTGACAATTTTACTGTGTTTTAGTCTATATTGGATTGGATTTATTAATTAGTTCCTCAGCAACTTTTGTGTATGTGCTCGCACCAAAACAGAGCACAATGTGTCACGGTCACTAAACTGAAGACAGCAGACGGCTCAAGGAGCGATGTGTCCAAAGTTACATTATCCAAACAACGCATGAGCTTTGTTTGCTTTGTTTCATCTGCAGGTGTTGAGGTGAATGACAGATCCAGTGCAGATCGCAATGTCTGAAAAGTACATAAATACACATAAACAATAGTTATAGCCATCCTTCTCCCAGAGGTCACATTCATCTGAGATGCCTGGATACATTAATAATGTCACAAATGCAAAAAATATATATACCGTATATACAAATGAATATAAGATACTCTGATTGCAAAAATACATTTACTCTACAACAACAAAACGTCAGGTACCACAGCTTTAAGGAATAAATAATGTCAAGCATTATCACCATTTTTAAAGAAAGAACCTGAATGAAAGAAAGAATCAAAATGCCTTTAGAGACCTTCAGGCCTTATCCCTATTTTAGCACAATTCATTCCATGACTTTAAATGATCTTTAATGTTTCACTGAAACCCTTTAGAACTTGTAGTGCTACAGTCATAGTCGTAAGCCGCGTACAAAGTCAGCCCTGAGTCAAAGCAGTCCTTTAACTGACTTTAACTTGTAAACATAAAAACCCTCTGAGAGCGCGCTAGTTTTCCAGAGGCGGTCAACACATTTCAGCTTATTGAGCCATGAAAGCACTGCTAAATTCAAATAAAGCAACAACAAAGACCTCCAAGTCATGCATAATCAAACTGCAGCAAACAGACGCCCCACGGGGCTCAGTCAAGGCCGAGCCGTGCGGGAGACGTTCAAAGAGTAACCCCAAAGGCTCTTCTGTTGTTTAAAGCACTGCTAGAGTTTGGCATTTATCGGTGTACAATTATTACTTGTTTTATTGCTTGTTTTTTGTTCATCCAAAAATAGAAAATGCACTTGATCTTCATTAGTCCAAAACTGAACATTTTGTTTAATTGTTGATGTTGTCCTTGGGCAATACACTTTTCCCACCTGTCCTGTGTATGAATGTGGTGAATGATAGACGGGACTATCTGCCCGAGGGCAGCTATTACTAAGTTTGCAGGGCTGTTGACTTTTCACCATACTTTGGAGTGAACCCTCGGTCGGTCCTGAACTGGCCTTCTTCTTGATTTGAATATCCTGTAATCAATCGAAATTATAAGCCAAATCAATGACAGTAATATATAATATGTATTACTAGTAGTAGTAACTACTAGTAATACATATCAATAAAAGTGGTAGTACTTGGGTAATTAAAGTAGCAGTTAACAGTAATTCATTACAATAACTGCTAGGTCATTGCGTAACCCTAACCCTACACTTTAAGTGATATTTATTACTAGTAATTACTAGACAATTACCTAACAGTTATTGGGCAGAGTTACTATTAACTACTACTTTAACTACCCAAGAACTACCACTTTGATTGATATTTATTACTAGTAGTTACTACTGTAATTACTGCTGTAATTACTAGGTAATTACCTAGCAGATACAGGGTCATCATGTAAAGTGTTACCTTTGTTTATATTGTTTATATTTCTGCCCCTTAAGATTTTTGCTTTTACTCATTGTACATGAGATACCTCTTTTTTTTTTACTACTTAACTGTTTGCACACTTCCTGTCTATTTTGCACACCCTGAGTGATCTTATTAAAGGAACAGGCCAATGTTTTTCCATACTGAGATATGTTCTTACCTGAGCTTAGATGAGTTGATACGTACCTGTCTGGTCTTTGTGCCTGTGGTAGAGCTTGGTCAATTCTAACTTCACCCCGTTTGGAGCTATAGGAATATACTGGGAGAGGCCAAATGCTAACAACATCTTTGGTCATTTTGCGTGACTGAGCGCACGCACAAAGACCAGACAGGTACGTATCAACTCGTCTAAGCTCAGGTAAGAACATATCTCAGTATGGAAAATCGGTGGCCTGTTCCTTTAAGTGCCGAATGTAACAAGTGAATTTTTCCATTGTGAGCTCAATAAAGATTATCTTATCTTATCTCTTATCTTAGACCAAAACAGTATTGTATAGTAGAAAATGACAATACAACTGTATGTGTATTCACCTTATTCCACCCACTTTTGTATCTTTTTGCTTTGGAACTTCCTTTGTATTGACTCTTGTGATTGAGTGTAAAGTCCGTTCATTAAGCGGAGAAAGAGGGAAAATGCTTGCCACTAACATCTGATGTTTAGTAGATTGATTTGTGTAAAATGTCCCATGTTCATTTGCAGCAACAAGTCAACATGCAGTATTTCTCTGCGTGACCAGAACACGGCTGTGTCCGTGTAGAAACTGATTTGACTTGACTTCTCCAGACCTATGTAAACTAATACGAGCACATGTCATGGCAGCGCCCACGGGAACTTAAAGTGAATATGAGAACACACACAGGACAATAGTTTTAGTCAGACTCAAGACAACAAGGAACATGCCATACAACTGTGTTTATTCCCCGTTTAGCTCAGGGCAGAATAATAATATAATAATTTACAGTGTTTGTTTCATGTAATTGTAATTGTAACCAGTCGGGTTACAAATACCAGCAAGTTTCAGGCTGTGGTTCGCCATCCAGATCTGGAAGTCCTGACTCTTCTTGAATCCTGTCCAAAAACTCCACAAACATGACCATGGGCATATTTATATACTTTTTGTAACTATTTATTCCCATTATGAATTTAGTGTTTTTAGTACAGTAGTATTTAAGGGACTAAAAGGAGTTTAAAAATGTTAAAGCTTTGGGCCAAAATATCAGCTCCACTAGCTCCAGCGCGCGTGACGTCAAAAGTAAGACATAAATTGCGTTTCCATCAAACAAAATGCAAATCTTTCCAAAATGCGCGAAAGCAAAGCGCAAAACGTTGTGATGAGCGCCACTCCTTCATGCCGACTGTGGTGGCCGCATGCTGCGTCTTGCACAATATGTGTGAAAAAGAAAAACAACCTCATGCTGATCAGCACCACCATGAGCCGCCCAGTGCAGGAGGAGCACAGCTGCTCTGGTCCGTCATGTGTCCGCCAGCCCGTAGTGCTAGCAGTTTAAATGGAATTACCTTGTAATGGTTGTGTTGGAAGATAAGAATAAGGCTTTTTTTTTTCATTTAAACGTCTTTATTCAATTACTTTAAAATGTTACAAATATTTCATTTCAATGGAATGCAAATGATATGCATTTACATTAACACTACACACACACATTTGTAATTTTACACAATGCAATATGATATTACACAATATTTAGTTATATTACACAATAGGCTATTTAATACTTTTAGTTTGTTAATGCTAAACTGTAACTGTAACATTGCATGGTTTATGTATAATCATTTTTTACAAATAAAAATATGACTGGGGAAAATGTTGGTGTTTGATTGTGGGTTGAAGCGGGGTCAGCCCTATGTTCCCTGGTACCTATGTTCCCCCACTGACGGTCTCCCGGGGCGACACTCCACTGTGCGTCCTGATTGGCTCTCTCTCGCCCCCCGTCCTTTGAGAACATGATTGAAAGGATAACAGCAAGGCAGACACTTGTAATCAGCCAGATTTAAAAAAATATGTATAATAAAATATATCATAGATACACATTTATATCCTGTAGATTGCAAAAATGAACAGATTGCAAAATTAATATAACAATTATTCAATTAATTCAATTAATAAATAGGCAACAATAACTCAACAATTACAAAACATTAAATTACATTTCAAATACCTAAATGCATTTAATTCATTTTTTCAAGACAAACAAGAAGTTTGGAAACAATTGCAGGCGCAACCTCTGTGGCTGTTTTTGTTTCCAGCGGCTCAACCATCACCCACTTGGTAAATAAGTCCGTCATGGAGATAATGCTTTTTTTTTTTACTTTGTGTCTCTGGCTATGGCTCATTTACCTGCAGTAATGGAAACATGTAGGACAGCTGCTCAGTGCAGAAGTTAAACTGTGATGTTTCAACCATCACCTTGACTGAGTGTAACACTTCGGCAATACCGTCTTTCAGCTGGCATTGTGACAACATCTGACCTGGAATGGAAGAGGATTTGTTTACTTCAGCATGGACTCATGTGTTGACTGCTAATATTGTTCATAGTTATTTCTGGTTAAGTTATGACTGACAAAGATTCGGCGAGTGTCTTCGCTCCAAGGCCAGGTTCATTGCTGCAGCGTTATCATGCACCGTGAAAAACCCTTGATCGTTGCAGATAGACGATCTGAAATGTTGACACCTGTGTGTAGCTCTGCCAGGAGAGAGGTATTAAGCCCTCTGGCTTTCAGGTCCCACTCATCTGTAATGTAATGAGCAGTTACTGAGATATAAGGCTCCATGGTTGAGCATGTTCATAGATCTGTTGTTAGCGACACACTCCTTCCATATATCTCCCCCTTGATAAGCTCTCGCAGGCTGTCATACTGCCGCTTGATAATACTCCATAGAGTGGCTCGGGACAGTATAGTTTGGTTTAAAAAAGATCATTTCTTTAAAGCCTTCACCATGTACTGCAGCTAAAGGTCTCACGTTTTAACTATAAAGTTAAAGAAGAACTAAGTAACTTGTTTACCTCAATAAATCCTTTCCGTAGTCCCTCTGGGGTAATACAAGTGTTAATGGGATGGTTGGGGGGTCTTTCATCTCCTGGTGTCTCTGGCCAGAAAACCACAATTGCAACTTTCCTGCCTCTGGGTCGGAGCAGCAATACACACTAATAGAATCACGAAGAAGAAGCTAACTGCGGGTTAGCGCCACTTTAAACAGTATTTACAGCCAAGTTTGAGTGAAAAAAAATAAGATAAGATCTGCATTGTGTAATTGTATGTACAATATCCCTCTGTCCCTTACCACTGCGTTTTATTTCTATAAATTAATTACTGTGTTACGTTTACCGAGTGTGTTCTCCCATTGTCAAACAAGCTCTGTTTGAGGAACCACTTTCTCCCATTTTCATCTCATCTCATTGACGTAAACTCATGAACGTCTCCCAAAGAACTATTTTTAGCTCGTCATCGTTACGTTATCGTCATAAAAAAAATGCGTCAACGAAATTGAATTTGAAAATGTCTCCTATTCACCTGCAGCGTCTCTCCCGCAGGCCTTAGAAGACTCTCCATCTGTCTGCCTCACCCTCGTTGATCTGCCTCGCCCCGAAGATCAACTCATTTCAGCCTCACTATGGGACAACACATTGGCCCGGTGATCACTGTGGCTGGCTTTTTTTATCCACTGTCCACCTCTGACCGGAGACACAGCCTGGAGATCAGTTGCCGTCACACACGGAGGAGATGAGCCGGCCAACCCTCTGCTGCTATTGTGAGGAGATTAAAGCCGTCCCCAAGAAGAACCGCGAGAGGTCACGGATATGGGTAATAAGAAAGCTTTGAAAGAAAGCCTGAGACACTGCAGCTGAATGGGGATTATATACATTACTGTGGACATCATGCATATACTATGAGGCTTAAAAACAAGCTCAAATTATTCTTGGAGTACCTGAAATGATGTTTATATAGGGGTTAGACGGTGGCTCTTGAACACAGACAGAGACAATAGCAATTTTGTATTGGCTGCAACAAAGTTATTTATCTCAGCCAGCTGACATTTAATAGTGCAGTCCATTTCAGATGCATTTGACATATCCAAGTTTGCCGCCTAAAAAGGTTTTTGCTTGTTGCAATTTGGCCAAATATGCACACATTTTAATCTTTAATGGGTACTTTGCTTCGTAGTTGGGGTGTTGACTGTACATCACAATTTGTATCTGTTTTGGTTTAAGTCTTTTCAAATGATTTGAGCTGGTAAAGGATACATGGCAGTTTTGTGGTAATGGATTTCATTGTTGATGTTACCAAACGAGGGATTAGAGAGTCTGTCAATTGTGTCAGAGTTGGTATGGTCAGCATATTTTTGCCGTATATAAAGTGCCTCTTTTCTTAGAATAATGGACTTGGCAAAAAAATTCACAAATCCCAGTTACTTACTTAGTCGACTTACTTTGTCGTTTACTTGCAGCAACACATTAACATCTTTGTAGGAGAATCACCTGTGGAATAAAAAAAATGAATACATATTGGTTGTAGTAGTAGGAATCAGGACTGCAAACATGGGCATGGTGACAAAGGTGACAGTCTACTGGATAAACACATGTGGGCGTGCCTTTTAAACTTTATTTATGTGTTTAACTTCACATTAACATCATTTCATTAACCAGTTAAAGTAACATCATTTTAATGTATCTATTAAAGGGGCTGTGTGGAGTTTAGCAGTTTTGTACTCGCAATTGCCCCCTCAGGCCAAACGCGTAACTGCAGCCTCGATGATAAGCTCGTGCATGAGGCGCTCAGGCTTTACGAGCACCAGAAATAACAGTCCCGTCCTGGTTAATTTACAGATTTGCAGGCATGACTTCAACTGAGGTAAGAAACGTTACTGTTTTGTAAGATATTTAGACCAAATCAGTTTGAGTGAATGTTTTCCAAGATAAAATACTTGAGCAATGCAGCAAAGTGAATCGAGTGAAGAAGCCGTAATAAACGAATAATTGACGTTTGAAGGAGGAAAAAAAACAACTCGTATACTTTGTATGCATAAACGCAGGCCTAATTGAAATAATAAAATATTTCCACTGGTAGAAATGCTTCTAGGAAAAGCCTAAATCGTCTCTTCAATTTCCTGGGCCCAAAGTTAGCGTAGCTAACTCGTAAACTATATTGTAAAAGGCACATGTCCACTTTTTGTAGTCGTTTCACTGCTTATAAATCCGTGAACAGTCATGCTTATTTTGCGGCCAAGAAAAGCTAACATTAGCAGCATTATTTTTGCCATTGTAAATACAGCACCATTACCACTGTTACTACTCAAATGTTTTGTAGGTACAGCACAATTACTGTTATTACTGACACTACTAGTCTGCTACTAATACTACACAACTTCTCTGTAGGTATAAAACCATTAGATCAACTAATTTGGTAACTTCCAAATATGATTATTTTATGGCTTGTTTCAGTGAAGGTTGTACAACATGCACGGACAGTCGGACACCGTTGTTTTGAAGCATCAACACTTTTCCTCCACGTATTTAGTAATAATTTCTTACCTTTCAAGCAAAAATAAGCTGCGGGTCTTTTGAGAGATTCTCTCAACATTTTCTGATGTTTAATCTGGTTCTTTGCCTACGCCGATCAGACTCGACTTTTGCCTTTTTTGTCACACTCGAATAAACTCTTCGTTTCTTTTTGTTATTTGGGGTCTGGGCTGGAGTTTCGATGGTGCTTGAAGCCGGTCTCCTCTTATTCTCCGCTATATCCATCCTTCTGAAGTTACCACTCGCGGTGCAGCGTCCGTATAGAGGAGATACAGCTAACGCTACAGCTAACGCTACAGCTAACGCTACAGCTAACGCTACAGCTGAGCGTGAACGCGCAGGATGTATTACGCATTACGCTGTTTGCTTGTTCGACCCGAGCATAAACTATTTAAGTGACTTTACAGACATATAGAGACAATTGCGGTGAAAAGGCCAGGGCTCATTCTACTCACCAGGGCATTGCTGGAGCATGTATGAGAAAGAAATTTTAAATTTGTATACATTTATTTATGGTTAAACTTATGTATAGTCCCTTTAATTATATAAAATAACCCGTTTTAGAAAAGTATGTTGATTGAAGTACATTGACCCATATGAAATTACGGTCTACCTATGTCCCGGGTCATGTCCCGGGTGCATTTCCCCCGTAGGGAGTTGGTACTTCACAAGTCATGAATGAAATTCAACATATCAAGCAGCTTAACCTGACCCTGTCTAGCCACTAACTAAGGATAGTGGGCTGGTGCCTAATCTTAATCAATAGAATGGGGAAATAGGTACGGGAACATAGGCTGACCCAAATACAGCATCGGTATCGGTACCACCGATCATGATTTTACATACTGTCTTTCATTAGATAATCCGGTGAAAACTCTGCAGTTTAGCGCCGCTCTAAACTAAGTTTTAAATGTAATACTCTGGATGTACAGCTCTAAGTGCCAACTGTATATGGTCTACTCATTTCCAGACTGCCGTCTATCGAAACAAAACAACCATGGAGCGTAATGAAGGTTCATGACCATAAAGTATCTGAGTATGGGACTTCTAACTGGAGGCCTTTGCATCTACCGCATCTAGTACAGACGCGAGAAGATATAAACACTAAAGTGCTGTATGAATAGTGTTGGAAACTACGACCAGAACAGGAGTCTGTGAAGCCTCATTTCATTCTCATTTTGCTGAGAAAATGTGCTCTTTAAGGCTGAAATGTCCCTAAATGGCTGCTAGTCTAAAGAGAAAGTAAAACGTGTCTGTGGTCGGCACCTCATGTCGCCGTCTCCTTGTGCAAGTTTTTACTCTTTCTTAAAATGTTTGTGTCCAAAGTTACAGCCCAAAACCAAAATGCTGTAACTAATTCCACTGTGTCGTGTGCTCCACCTGGCCGCTCCATCACCATCCATAACGCACATCTGACAGAGATTCACACCAAGCGACAATATTTGGCTTTCCGTCGCTCAGCTTGTTCTCCCTTCTTGGCCAGCCCTTGTGCAGGAGCACGTGGAGGGGTTTGAGAAGCAGCTGAAGTGCATGGGCCAGTTAAACACAGGTGTCTGCCGCCCCAGCGCTCTCCTGTGTGTTTCTGGAGGCTTCTTTCTGGTTACCAGGCAGCAAAGGGAATGAATGGAAACACGCCGCTCTATTGGCTCCCGCCGCTGTTGGTGTGAATCTGGTGAGGAACAACTACGAGTTGCAACTCAGACAGGGATTTGATTGGCCGAAATAACACGCACTATAAAAAATACTTTACGATAAACTATCAAAAAAGATTAAAGACTAACTTTGTTAAATCATAAGGGACATTTTGTTGTAAAAGTAATACAACAATAAGCTATAAACCAATACAGGTGCTTTGTAATAATATCAATAATTATTAATAATAATAATAATAACATTGGAGGTAAAGCAGGATAATGTAGATTTGTGGCCAGTATACAATAATCAAATAGAAATAGACATTTAAAATAAATTCACACAATACAATAATTCACATTGAGAAAAGGCCAGTATTTTTCACTATAAAATTATGAATCATATTAATCAATTAAAACCATGTGATCGGAATTGGTCATGATCGGTATCGGCCGATCAAAATGTTAGTAATCGGTGATCGGTCCCAAAAATCCTGATCGTAGCACCTCTAGAAAAATTCATACAAAAAATTAAAAAGAGAGACTTAAAGGTGCTATGCGCAACTGTAAATGTTAAAAATAACCGTTTTCTAACCCATACATGCTTAAACAATTGCCTGATGTGCTGAATGAGTTCCTGTCTGATCACTGCCATTGCCCCTATAATCCTGTGCAGTCAAATAAATAAGGGGGATTCGGGTCGGAATCTTAAGGTTTGAGCCTGGGCGTGACGTCATGCGCGTTCACGCGCACCTGGCTAGTAGCTCTGGGGAGTATGTGTATTAGCCGCCATTATCCGCATCAGCGAAGACTCCAGCGACTTTTGCCAAAGTAGAGGATGGATTGTAAGAGAAGATGAACTCCAGTTCATCCCAAACCAGAGCCGGTGCTGGCCCTTCTGGGGCCCTAAGCAAAAATCCACACAGGGGCCCTACAGTACCTACAGCATCCCATGGCTATTCGACGAAGAGAGAGCCCGTTTACGGTCAAAAACAGTTCCACTATGCAGTAGTGCAGGGCAGAAGTGGAACATAATGACCTCAATTCAGGCCTTGCCCCTCTGTGTGAGAACCATTAACCACTTAGCCACTGCCAGACTGGGGTTTAGGACTACCACTAGTCTATTTAAAATGGTAAATGGCAAATGGTCCCATTCTCTCACCTCTGGTTCCTGACCCACAGTTTGGGAACCGCTGATTTAAAACTACCTGAAACCTGCACCTGACGGTTATTTCTGTCTTACCACTGAGAATTAGCCCGTGAGTAGCCCAATTCGTTTTAGACTGTGCACATTCAGAGAACCAGAGTTACTGTAAGTAACTGCTAATGGGAACCGTGTGGATTCAACTCCTCTTTGAGACAAAAAGGCCACGGACGGCTTTACTCTTGTCTATTCGCCAAACTACTGTCCTGATACTCCGCTAGAGACAATAATACGATAGTTTAAATGAGAGTGTGGCCGATGCAGCCCCGAGTCCGCGCAGAGAAAACATGAGAGCAGCGCCCGGGACACACCTTTTTTTTCCCTAGGATGGGGAAGGGCTTTTTCCATTAACTTTAGTGTTTTTAAGGTTAGGGTTAGATTTAGGTCTACGGGTAGATTGGATCAGTAGCGTTGTTTTCAAATGTGGCCTTTCCTATCCAAGGAAAAAAAATGTCGCGTCCGTAAACGTGTAAACAAGTTGCAACGTCCCTCTCCCTTGGTACAGCAGTGTTTTTTGCGTTTTTCTGCAAACTGCATTTGTAGTTTCTGTGTTCCACATTGTTTAGCTGGATACTTTTGTACATCTTTGCTGTGTTTTTGTGTTTGTTTGTTTTTTTTACTGCAGAGTCCATACTAGCCATGAAGGAGCCAGATTGTTTTAAGTAAACAAACAGGTAGATTATGAGCTAAAGGCATTTGAGACCCACGCATTTCTTCTTCTGAAACACTGAAGAGGCACCAAGAGCCCCCACACCTGCAGCACAGTGGAGGCGTCACAAGAGGCACTACAGGAAACAAAAAAGGTACAAACAAGGAGGTAGCCGGACAAGACTCGCAGACTGCCACAAAAGTAAAGTATGATTAACCCTTTATACTTTTACTCACACTAAACCTCATGGAATTAATCAGAATAAGTCCCGGCCATATTTTTCATGCGACATGCGTGCACTTGCAATAGTTTTGATGCCAGTGCACCATTTCTAATCTTGTTAATATTACCATTATTATTACATTATTACAGAAGCATTTGGACACACCCATAATCACTTTTATACTTCATGCTGTTTTTAGCTCATGTTATATTGAATTGCTAGTTCTCCTTAACATGGCGGGTTTCTATGGTGACGTTCACTTCAGAACATTCCATCCCAAATGCTATTTAGACAGACTAATCTCTATGGCAACAAAATGCATACATTAAAAAGAGATACTCCAATCTCTGATTGGTCGGTTGCAGTGACATCATCAGTTCTGTTGCTATGATATTTAGAATGACATCATATATTCCCTGGTTCATCTTTGGAAGTCTGTGAGATCGACAGCTCATTTGGGTCAGTGGTTTGCTCTGACCAGCCACAGATTATATTTTCTCTTGTACATTGCTTGCGTAATACATTTTTATTCATGTTTTCCTTGACAATCTTTCTCAGATACCGTCTGCGATGAACTACAGCGTGTTTCTACTCTTTTACTTCAAGCCATGTCTTATGTTGAAGGCTGGAAAGTTCCTCAGGCAAAGTGACGCCGTTTTCTGGATCCTGAGAAAGTTTGAGACTGACTCCTCTCTCAGCTCTGGGATAGATTTCTACTCACATTAGGACTTGCTTTGATAAGGACCAGTGATGAAGATGGTGGATGGATTCTGGTCTTCAGTTCACTAAGACTATCTACCCTCCACTCAGACCTCTGTGAACTGGGCTGAAGTGAGAGACCTCGGGGAGAGACGCTGGGACTCCCAGGGCTCTGCAAACAAGCCTCGCCCCAAACAGTCTCTACACTGAGGAGCACGACGCAGGCCTCCTCTAAGATCTCCATCTGCCTCCTCCTACATGCTCACAGCACGGGCTGGGGGTGCCGCAGCGCAGAGCTGTGACATCTACCCTGGTTCCCCGTTGTAGCGAAGGCTGTACGACAATCCTTCAGATTCTCAATGGTCTCAGAGCGCTGAGTGGACCTGCATCCCTGCACCACGGCCTGAGAAAGACTCACAATCAAGAGGCTTTGAAAGACATCCATGAAAAGTCATGGCAGCTACTTGTGTGCGCTCCAGGCTCCATGGCACAGCAAGACCAGACTCCATGCCCCTCGCTCCTGCAGACTATGGCGAGGGCCACAGAGCAGACCCTCCAGGGCCCCTCTCTGCCCACCTCCTACCGGGCCGGCAGTGCAGGCTGGGGAACTCTGAGAGAACCCTGGGGAAGGTGTTGCTCGGGTGGCCAGCGGCTGCGCCTTCATTACCCAGGTCTTCTTTCGGTTGATGGGAACTGCACAGGTGGGCATTCAGGACCATGGAGGGTCTGCTCTGTGGCCCTCACCATAGTCTGCAGGAGCGAGGGGAGTGGAGTCTAGTGTCGCTGTGGCACGGAGCCTTGAGCCAACACAAGTAGCTGCCATGACTTCCCATCGATGTCTCTTCAAAGCCTCTTGATTGAGAGTCTTTCTCAGGCCATGGTGGAGGGATGCAGGTCCACTCAGCGCTCTGAGACCTTTGAGAACCTGGAGGATTATCGTACAGCCTTCACTACAACGGGGAACCAGGGCAGTCATCACAGCTCTGCGCTGCAGCACCTCCAGCCCGTGCTCTGAGCATGTGGGAGGAGGCAGATGGAGATCTTAGAGGAGGCCTGCGTCATGCTCCTCAGTGTAGAGACTGTTTGGGGTGAGGCTTGTTTGCAGAGCCCTGGGAGTCCCAGCGTCTCTCCCCGAGGTCTCTCACTTCAGCCCAGTTCGCAGAGGTCTGAGTGGAGGGTCGATAGTCTTAGTGAACTGAGGACCAGAATCCATCCACCATCTTCATCACTGGTCCTTGTCAAAGCAAGTCCTAATGTGAGTAGAAATCTGTCTAAGAGCTGAGAGAGAACGGAGTCAGGATCAGATCATCTTTGGGTCAGAAGGTTTCACTGAACCACTGTGGGAGAGCCTCTTCACTCAGATGTGGCCACCGTGCTTTACTGTCTGTTCTATTCTGCCTTTATTTCTTTTTTATATGTTATATCTTTATTTGACTCATGTAACTACGTACTCACCATTTGTATTTGTATTTAACCTTTATAGTCTTACGCAGAGGCTGTAAGATCCCCGGCAAAGTAACGCTGTTTTCTGGATCCCTTCATGTATCCAAACTTCACACAGATCTCTGGTATATACCTAAAGTATATCCATGTTAGATTAACATGTGTGGAGTTAGTTGTGATCTTGGGGTCTCAGACGGCTTCACTGAACCACTGTGGGAGAGCCTCTAGTGTAAGATGAAGCATTTTCATCAAGACCGACCGACAGCTTCAAGTTTATCTACAGGATTTCACCAGAATCAAATTCTCTTTTACACATTTGCATCATTCATTTCTTATGGCACTTATGGCCATATTATTATGCTTTGTCATATGTGGATTATTCTGTTTCTACGTATGTTTTTATGTGTACTGTATTTGTAGTTGTTATTATTGTTACACCCCTCCTGGAACCGCCACCTTAACGTGGTGGAGGGGTTTGAGCGCCCGAATGATCCTGGGAGCTCTGTTGTCGGGGGCTTCGTGCCTCTGGTAGGGTCTCTCATGGCATACAGGTCCTAGGTGACGGGTCAGACAAAGAGCGGTTCAGAAGCCTCTTATGAGAGACCAACAGGCCCGATTAGAACCATGAGGCTGTCCTTCTGTGGACCCACCACCTGCAGGAGGAGCCGTAGGGGCTGGTGCAATGTGATTTGGGCAGCTCCAACGGCTGCCCCCACGACCCGGCAACGGACACGTGGAAGAAAATGGATGGATGGATGGATATTATTGTTACATTGTTATTATTGTATTATCATCATCATCATGTTATGTTACGTTCATAGAAAAGTCATCTGATGTCTTCTCAACTGGGGCCATTGATCCATATCTGATGTTTAGTTTAATTTTACATTTATTTTTTACATTTCATATCTTTTTGTGCATCATGTCGTTGTATTTGTACTCTCCTTTCTATTATTCTTCCACCTTTATACACAGAGAGATCCTCGGCAAAGTGACGCTGTTTTCTGGATCCTTTCATGTATCCAAACTTCACACAGATCTCTGGTATATACCTAAAGTATATCCATGTTAGATTAACATGTGTGGAGTTAGTTGTGATCTTGGGGTCTCAGACGGCTTCACTGAACCACTGTGGGAGAGCCTCTAGTGTAAGATGAAGCATTTTCATCAAGACCGACTGACAGCTTTGAGTTTATCTACAGGATTTCACCAGAATCAAATTCTCTTTTTACATATTTGCATCATTCATTTCTTATGGCGCTTACGGCCATATTATTATGCTTTGTCATATGTGGATTATTCTGTTTCTATGTATGTTTTTATGTGTACTGTATTTGGAGTTGTTATTATTGTTACACCCTTCCTGGAACCGCCACCTTAACGTGGTGGAGGGGTTTGAGCGCCCGAATGATCCTGGGAGCTCTGTTGTCGGGGCTTCATGCCCCTGGTAGGGTCTCCCATGGCAAACAGGTCCTAGGTGACGGGTCAGACAAAGAGCGGTTCAGAATCCCCTAATGAGAGACCAACAGGCCCGATTAGAACCATGAGGCCGTCCTTCTGTGGACCCACCACCTGCAGGAGGAGCCATAGGGGCTGGTGCAATGTGATTTGGGCAGCTCCAACGAGGAGGCTCGAGCTGCGGCAGAGGCGTTCCTGTTTGATTACCAGAACGCCCCATGCAATGTTTCACCAACCAATCAGAGAACGCTTGCGTGGTACGCTGTGTTAAGATGTCATTTCCGCTGCTTAACATCAGCGAAAGTAAAAGAAGAGATAGATGTCCGTGCGCCTGTGGATGCACCAGCTTCCAGCGCGATATGGCCGTACACTGTTTTCTTCCGAAAAAAACTGGAAGGAGGCATTTGTTGTTCTCAACTTTAAAGGCCATGGAAAGTATGCCATTGAGGATATTGCGTTTCCAGTTTTCGTTCAATAAAAAGTTATTACCATACCCAGTAAATGATCTCAATTTTTGAGAGAGTGCCTTGGTTCTTTCTGTATTTACACATTGACTATCCCTTCACCAAAGAGCACCTCTTAAACCACCATTTTTTGCTGACTGGAGGTCCATGAAGCGCCCTCTTTTTTAACAAGTTAGATATATTCGAGTTTTGGTTAAAATAAGGTCAATTGCAAAAGTATGTATGTTATGTTTGATGAAGTTAAATTGAACATAAATATAATATTTATACATAAACTATGCAAACAGGGTTTCCTTGGGGCATTAAACAGCATTAGTCATTCATCATTTACCTCTAGAAGTTCTGTAGAATACAAAATAATAGCATAGAGACTGGAGGTTTGGAAGAAATTATTTGCTATTTCAAGTTACTTGCTTAATCCAATTTTCAATTGATATGAAAATGAATATAATATATGCACAGCCCCTGGTTTTTGTGTCTTTAAAAATGTTACTTCAATTTGTTACATTCAATTTAAAAAGCATTCCACGCTTAAATCAGAGTCAGTGAAATAATGCTGTACAAATCATAATTTAATACATTATCAGAGGTTGTTATGAGTTGAAAAGTGAATCACTGCACTATGTAGATGACATGAGCAGCGAACTGTAGTGCAGGATGAAGTGTGACATATTGTAAATGTGTAAATTCGTTTTTCTCTTTTTTTATACTTCTCCCCCCAATATAGCATATAGCGGTGACAACCCTTATTTTGAAATGTTTTTGAAGAACGGATGTTTTATTTGAAATGTTTTGAAGAACGGATGTTTGGGGGTGTTCTTGTGTGTTGGGGCGTTCTTGTGTTTCTGGCTGCAGCTGGACGATATTGGCTCCAACAGCTGCCACCACAACCCGACAACGGACACGTGGAAGAAAATGGATGGATGGATATTATTGTTACATTGTTATTTTTGTATTATCATCATCCTCATGTTATGTTACGTTCATACAAAAGTCATCTGATGTCTTCTCAACTGGGGCCATTGATCCATATCTGATCAATTTTACATTTATTTTTTACATTTCATATCTTTTTGTGCATCATGTCGTATTTGTACTCTCCTTTGTAATATTCTTCCACCTTTATACACAGAGAGATCCTCGGCAAAGTGACGCTGTTTTCTGGATCCCTTCATGTATCCAAACTTCACACAGATCTCTGGTATATACCTAAAGTATATCCATGTTAGATTAACATGTGTGGAGTTAGTTGTGATCTTGGGGTCTCAGACGGCTTCACTGAACCACTGTGGGAGAGCCTCTAGTGTAAGATGAAGCATTTTCATCAAGACCGACCGACAGCTTTGAGTTTATCTACAGGATTTCACCAGAATCAAATTCTCTTTTTACACATTTGCATCATTCATTTCTTATGGCACTTACGGCCATATTATCATGCTTTGTCATTTGCTTTTTCCTTTTATGTGGATTATTCTGTTTCTATGTATGTTTTTATGTGTACTTTGTAGTTGTTATTATTGTTACACCCCTCCTGGAACCGCCACCTTAAAGTGGTGGAGGGGTTTGAGCGCCCGAATGATCCTGGGAGCTCTGTTGTCGGGGGGCTTCGTGCTCCTGGTAGGGTCTCCCATGGCAAACAGGTCCTAGGTGATGGGTCAGACAAAGAGCGGTTCAGAAGCCCCTCATGAGAGACCAACAGGCCGGTTAGAACCATGAGGCCGTCCTTCTGTGGACCCACCACCTGCAGGAGGAGCCGTAGGGGCTGGTGCAATGTGATTTGGGCAGCTCCAACGGCTGCCCCCACGACCCGGCAACGGACACGTGGAAGAAAATGGATGGATGGATATTATTGTTGCATTGTTATTTTTGTATTATCATCATCATCATGTTATGTTACGTTCATACAAAAGTCATCTGATGTCTTCTCAACTGGGGCCATTGATCCATATCTGATGTTTAGTTCAATTTTACATTTATTTTTTACATTTCATATCTTTTTGTGCATCATGTCGTTGTATTTGTACTCTCCTTTGTATTATTCTTTCACCTTTATACACAGAGAGATCCTCGGCAAAGTGACGCTGTTTTCTGGATCCCTTCATGTATTCAAACTTCACACAGATCTCTGGTATATACAGAGCCGGTGCTGGCCCTTCTGGGGCCCTAAGCAAAACTCCACCCAGGGGCCCTACAGTACCTACTGTACTGTAGGTACCATGGCTATTCGGTGAAGAGCGAACCCATTTACGGTCAAAAACAGTTCCACTGTGCAGCAGGGCAGAAGCGGAACATAATGACCTCAATTCAGGCCCTGCCCCTCTGTGTGAGAACCACTAAGCCACTGTCAGACTAGGATTCAGGTCTACCACTTTTTTAAATGGTAAATGGCAAATGGTCCAATTCCCTCACCTCTGGTTCCTGACCCACAGTTTGGGAACTGCTGATTTAAAACTAACTGAAACCTGCACCTGACGGTTATTTCTGTCTCATCACTGAGAATTAGCCTGTGAGTAGCCCAATTAGTAGACTGTGCACATTCAGGGAACGAGAGTTACTTTAAGTAACTGTGCTCATGAGAACCGTGTGGATTCAACTCCTCTTTGAGACAAAAAGGCCACGTGTACGGCTTTACTCTCGTCTATTCGCTAAACTACTGTCCTGATACTCCGCTAAAGACAATAAGAAGAGAGTTTAAATGAGAGTGTGGCCGATGCAGCCCCAAGTCCGCGCAGAGAAAACATGAGAGCAGCGCCCGGGACACGAGGAGGCGAAGCGAGCACCGGGAGACAGACAGCCGAGCGGGGACGCAAAGGGGAGAAGCACTCGCTCCTTGGAAGCGAAGGGGAGAAGGCGGTAGGTCTCTCCTGCTCATCCACTTCAACAGACTGCTGCGTTTTAGTGTTATATGACGCAAAGTAGGCGGAGAGAGAGTGAGCGCTGTCTGAGAGCCTGTCCCCATAACAACGCGTTGATTAATCAGTGAAACAACACTGTAGTTTGACGGAGATGCGGGGCCCTTGCGGGTGCGGGGGCCCTACGCACCTTGCGTAGTTTGCGTATAGGAAAAACCGGCTCTGTCCCAAACAGCAATGCAAACTCCACCTAAGATAAAGAAGATAAAACGTTTGTCTAGTTGAACCAAAAGGGGCAAATTGGAGTGAGACAGGCGTCGGAGTAAGACGAGAGTCAACATCGGAAAGGCAACAACAAATGGGGAGACCTCAGCTCCGCTCTCGGGCTCAAACGGACCCTCAGTTGGCTTTCTTCTTGCTAAAATGGTAAGATACAGTCTGTAATGTCTGATACGGTAGATCAGGGGTCACCAACCTTTTTTCAGCCGAGGGCTACTTCAAGAGCATCAAGTTGTTCGACGGCTACCAGTTAAAAACAAATCCTAAAGACTTGAACGTACACCGTTTCCTTATAGGTTATTGACTCCATATTATATCAAAATAGCTTTATTTTAAACTCGTACTGAGTCACAAGAACAGAAATAACTGTATTTTTAAGAATCAGATTCAAGAAAATTAGGTGTTTTACACCTTAGAAAAAGTCTCAAGGGCTACTGGGCATGTCCCAAAGGGCACCTGGGTGCCCGCGGGCACCACGTTGGTGACCCCTGCGGTAGATCTATGTGAACAAATGACGATGCGTAATAGTTGTAATGCTATGTGTTTAGCGTGTAGTGTAGCGTTAGCTAAATGTAGAATCAGAATTGGTTTTATTGTTGTCATGGTCAGTGAACATGTTCACAAACTAGGAATTTTATCCGGAGCAATCGTGCAACATAAAACATATAACATAAAAGATGCTAACTATGTTTTTGTGTATGGTTTACCGGTAGCCTTTTGTGTTTGGCTAACGTCTTCAAAATGATGCAAAATGCTAAAAGGTGCTCATGTCCTTGACCAACACGGCTGAATTTTCAACGCCGTTGTGTATATATGTTTTCTTTTTCGGCAAAATCAGTAAAATGTTCCCGGGAATGTGGTACATTTTGCATGTAGTTTATATGAGGTATGAGGGGAGAAAACATGTTACTTGATAGGCTAACGTTGCTGTTACTGTGTACTCGATTCTAATCAATTGTTATTTGTGTGAAGAGCGCAGCCCATATACATTTGTATTCATTGTTTAGTCCTACTTTAGACCTGGTTTATTCATAGTCTGACCTAGTTCAGACCTGGTGTAGTCCTGGTTGTGTTCTGAGTTAGTCCTCCTGAGTTGGTCCTGGTTTAGATGGTGTGTAAATTGCAAATAAATAATAATAATAATCTCTTTTTACTTCGTCTGAGGTCAATAATGTATTCATGTGCATTTTTTCAAACATTATTGGCTAAGATACTTTGTTTTCTTTTGTACAGGCTAGAGTTTGAGTGAGAACAGGCCACAGACCCATATGACTCCGATTATGTCGCCCCTATATCTTTGTGGTATGTTTTGTCATAATGCAATTCCTACAGTCTTTTCCTTGTAAAGGTGTGAATACATGTTTTTGTTACACAGCACTGGTGGTCCAATGCAGAATCAAATGGATGAACTTCTCATCATTGGGTTTGAAGAAGCTGTCATGGACATTTGTGACCGGGTCTGCTGTTATAGTGGAGTGGGTGAGTACTACATGGCTATGTAGTGTTTTATAAAAAGTCATGAACAACAATATCAAATGGAAAATAATGTAGGTGGATTTGTAATGCTTATTCTTTATCTGCATAGTTTTGCCCACGTGGACACAAGCCGTTGCTCAAACATGGGACGCAAGGACTTTATGCTTGCAGCAAACGGGCTATTGTCTGGGAATAATTACACCAAGATCGCCCTCTTCTTCAAATACATGAACATGAGAATGGTGACATCTTCTACTATGGGATACAGCATTTCTACTGCGTACCAGCTGTAAGGGAGTTTTGGACAGAGAAGAGGGCTGCCATTATCAACCGATTACAGACTAAAAACAGTGTTGTTGCCCTTGGTAAGTAATAAACTGCATGTATTTGCAAATCCTCAAATAGCTAACATGCATCTGTATTTCTGTTTTAGCTGACGAATGGAGTCCTCAGGTAATTCAGTGGTTTATGTGCTTTGTCTCTGGACTTTTTTTTTCCGTAAGTAAATCTGAATAATTTTGTATTTGAGATAATGATAATGTAATGTTTGTGTTTTATAACAAGGAGAGATTCATGGAGAGGGGTGTTTTCCATTCCCTACGCCCCGGAGCTACCTTTGCCTTTTCATATGAAGCCAGGACATTTCTTGCAGCGTTGGACTACAACCACCACAACCACAAAGGCCAAGTGTTGTAAGTGATTACTTTATGACTTTCCTATATAATGCATGTTTTGGGAACTAATGTCATAATTGTTCTGCAGGCAAGAACGACTGTACAGCAAGAAGTCACAGACCGGATACAAAGAGGCAAAAGACTACAGTTACATCCCTGACCTGCAGACACAAATTCTAGGAATACAACTTCAGTCTGCAGGAGAACTCTCAAGAAAACGAAGCTTGAGACCAGATGACCCTTGGTTTCTGGACCTCTGTTTGGCATTGTGCCCCCTCCTACAGCTGATCTGGTGCAGTCACAAGTCCACAGAGGGCAGGTATGTTGTGTTAGTTTTTCATTGTTTTACAATGAACATTTGATTTTTCTTTTAGTGTGTATATATGCAAGATTCCTATTTTCATTAATATTTTTGCCACATCACTTCTATGTCCTTTTCCATAATAAAATAACTGTTCTAATGGCAAAAAATGTATGTTTTGTTTTTCTAGGAGATGCCATCAGCTCCCTGAACAGACTCCAAGTCAAACATAAGCAGTGCATATTTATTTATTTTTACAAACATGGAATTATTTACAATAAAGCCGTTTCTTCCCTAATTCGTAGCCATATTTTCTGATGTGCTCACTACTTGTTTATTGCCTGAATGGTGCTTCTTTATAGCCAACATAAATGCCAAAAGGGTCAGGATAATTGTCTGTCCTCCTCACTGATCAGTCTAGATCTTGATTGTCCTCTGCACCTTCCGAGGCCTCCTTCCCTGCCCCTGCTGCCCCTGCTGTCCTCAGTGCTTCTCTCCACAGGAACATCAAATTGATTCGAGCTGTAATTCTAAAGGAAAAAATAAAATATGTTGTTATTGTGATAAAATACATGCTGTATTATTCTACACATCACAGGAAAGAAAATACAATGATAAAGGGATACTTATTTTACTTCCCTCATATTGTACAGCAGGCCTTCTATTTACTATAGCAAATAACTGTATTTTCATCTACATTGTTTGCTTTGTTCTGAACTGCATAACTACCGGCCCATGCACGGTCTCTTTCCCTGCAAATATGACCTTGTACTGAGTGAACTAATTCCATGTTATGTGTACAGGTAACCTTTTTTTCCCCTTCTAAATGTCTAAACTAGTGAAACTTGTTGGGGGCACTACACACCTTGCTCAGGGACAGTAGTTGAAAAGTATTGGCACAATTCACAGAAATGTTTATCAATGTGTACTGTCCCTGTCAAAATACCTAATAAATAAATCAGCACTGTTGTAGGCTATTTAGGTAAATCAGTTCAGCTTTGTGGAGTGTGATGTAAAATGCTGGTATGTAAGCTTCATAATTAGAAAACAATGTTGAGCAAATTAGTCTCTAATAATGATATACTGCTATTGGAATATGCTACTTAGCAGATTAATAAAACAGGCTAAACCCCAGTAAATATTCGGTGGATTAGGCTGTTTTAGCTTAGAAGGTAATGTCAGAGCCAATTGATTATTAGTTTATTAGCTTGAGACATTTTAGTACTTTTTTGACCAACTAATAGGGTGTTTGGTGTGATTTTTATTTTTTTTTAGCTTATACAAAGTAATAACTTATTCATGAACGCATTTCCATTATAATCCAATCATAACACAAAACAGGTAGAAATGGTGAAAAACGTTTTCTCCTATACTACCTCCGTTTTTCCTCTCAAACATTAATATGTAGTTTACTCAAATCCAAATTCCATTCACATATTCAAAATAACTTACAGATTTATAACTTTCTTACCTCTGTAGACATTACGAGTCTAAACAAAAGATTTGTGTAATCGCTCGTGCTCGTGCAAGCGTGCGTGTGTTCCATGAGCGTGCACAACTCTGGATGCAATTCCGCTTGTCGCCAAAGGGGTCATAGTTCTGCAAGAACTCATAGACTTGCGTTGTGCACCTTTAAAATATAAATATATACTTTCTCAAATATAAATATATATACTTTGTTGCATAAAGCTGAAAAGGCGCTGATGGGAATAGCCCTTCTGATGTTCCACAATGTGGCTTTAAAGGACATATACCTACAGTGGGGGAAAAAAGTATTTAGTCAACCAACAATTGTGCAAGTTCTCCCATATAAAAAGATGAGAGAGGCCTGTAATTTTCATCATAGGTAAACCTCAACTATGAGAGACAAAATGAGAAAAAAAAATCCAGAAAATCACATTGTCTGATTTTTAATGAATTTATTTGCAAATTATGGTGGAAAATAAGTATTTGGTCAATAACAAAAGTTCATCTCAATACTTTGTTATATACCCTTTGTTGGCAATGACAGAGGTCAAACATTTCCTGTAAGTCTTCACAAGGTTTTCACACACTGTTGCTGGTATTTTGGCCCATTCCTCCATGCAGATCTCCTCTAGAGCAGTGATGTTTTGGGGCAGGCGCTGGGCAACACGGACTTTCAACTCCCTCCAAAGATTTTCTATGGGGTTGAGATCTGGAGACTGGCTAGGCCACTCCAGGACCTTGAAATGCTTCTTACGAAGCCACTCCTTCGTTGCCCGGGCGGTGTGTTTGGGATCATTGTCATGCTGAAAGACCCAGACACGTTTCATGTTCAATGCCCTTGCTGATGGAAGGAGGTTTTCACTCAAAATCTCACGATACATGCCCCCATTCATTCTTTCCTTTACACGGATCAGTCGTCCTGGTCCCTTTGCAGAAAAACAGCCCCAAAGCATGATGTTTCCACCCCCATGTTTCTCAGTAGGTATGGTGTTCTTTCTCCTCCAAACACGACGAGTTGAGTTTTGACCAAAAAGTTCCATTTTGGTTTGATCTGACCACATGACATTCTCCCAGTCCTCTTCTGGATCATCCTGATGCTCTCTAGCAAACTTCAGACGGGCCGGACATGTCCTGGCTTAAGCAGGGGGACACGTCTGGCACTGCAGGAATTGAGTCCCTGGTGGCGTAGTGTGTTACTGACGGTAGCCTTTGTTACTTTGGTCCCAGCTCTCTGCAGGTCATTCACTAGGTCCCCCGTGTGGTTCTGGGATGTTTGCTCACCGTTCTTGTGATCATTTTGACCCCACGGGGTGAGATCTTGCGTGGAGCCCCAGATCGAGGGAGATTATCAGTGTCTTGTATGTCTTCCATTTTCTAATAATTGCTTCCACAGTTGATTTCTTCACACCAAGCTGCTTACCAATTGCAGGTTCAGTCCTCCCAGCCTGGTGCAGGTCTACAGTTTTGTTTCTGGTGTCTTTGGACAGCTCTTTGGTCTTGACCATAGTGGAGTTTGGAGTGTGACTGTTTGAGGTTGTGGACAGGTGTCTTTTATACTGATAACAAGTTCAAACAGGGGCCATTAATACAGGTAACGAGTGGAGGACAGAGGAGCCTCTTAAAGAACAAGTTACAGGTCTGTGAGAGACACAAATCTTGCTTGTTTGTTATTGACCAAATACTTATTTTTCACCATAATTTGCAAATAAATTCATAAAAAATCAGACAATGTGATTTTCTGGATTTTTTTTCTCATTTTGTCTCTCATAGTTGAGGTTTACCTATGATGAAAATTACAGGCCTCTCTCATCTTTTTAAGTGGGAGAACTTGCACAATTGTTGGTTGACTAAATACTTTTTTTTCCCCCACTGTACTTTTTTTTAATTACAAACAATGAAAGAGGAAGTCACTCAATTAAAATGTTAGTTGTGGTCCAAACTCTTTCCTAACCTTTTTAAGATATTTATAGCATCCCAATTATTCACACGGACAAGTTTGTCGGCACATTTCACAACTTGCAGGGTCACTTTTTAGCGTCGCAGAAATGCCAGAAAAATCACCTGCAAGTTCCTGAAATTGATACAAATGCTTTATAATTAGAGGCACAGTGTTCCCCCCCCCCCCCCCCACAAATGTCTGAGTTTACAATATACTCAAGGAGGACTGAACTCATTTCGTCCATTACTATAAACAAATCAGGTATAGTGCCACTCTGTTCTGAAGTTCCACTGTGTGTCTTTAACACTGACTGACTCCCTTGTTGGCGGGGTATGCTCTGGCCTATAGGCCTGGTTTAATGTGAACGGGGGTAATTTGGCCTATTAAACCAGCTCATCCCCAAAAATGAAGGCAGAAGTTTACAAAAAGATCGTGATCTGACAAACATCTGACCGACCTGCTCTGATGCAGCTGAAATCCTCGTGAAATGTTCGTTTTATTTAATAATGCAGTATCTACAGGGAGCTATCAGGTCTTTTTCCTCCTTATGATCACAAAGCAAAGCACCGGAGGCTGAGGCGTTCAAGGTTTGTGGGGAAACAAAGTCTGTGCTGTAAACTTAGTTCTAAATGGAAGTATTATGTTCTAAATGCCAAAAATAAAAAAAAGAGACTTTCATGAAAGTTGATGTTTAGCAAATAAATGTACGTCTCAAACTGTGTACCTTGCTACATATCTTATTTATGCTGATAAATGTGTGTTTCACACAAGATTATTGAGATTTCCGTATTTTATTGAATGGAATCAGAGCAGCGTGTGGAGGGGAGTGAGGGGTGTGAGTGACAGAGGAAAACCAGGGCCGTTTCTCAATCCCCAGTATGCGTACTCTGTACTTGAGAACTCCGGGGTACGGACTTGCGGGTGCAGACTTGGAGAACGGACTTGAGGAGTTCACAAGTGTGGACTCGGCTATTTCAGCGTTTGGAACGAGTGAACTCGATGACATCACAGGAAGTAGCTCATGAACATGGGGCTGTGAGCTTTTATAACATTAAACAACCTCATATGAAATGAAAAGGGTGAGACACTGCAGGAAGTGGAAAGATGTTTTCAAAGACATCAATTACAAACTTTTGCTGTAAAAAAAATAACATTTTACATTTTAGTCAATTTCACATTATTTATACAATGATAGCCTACATAGATAAGGCCTTATGTGTAAAGTAATTAAACATATCTGATGTGCAAACTGAAACAATAATTAAACAAATAGGTCAAATATATTTATTAATTTGTTTGGGGGTTGCAAATTATTCTGAAAAAAACCGAACAAACAATTTAAACTTTAAAATATGAAACTGTTTTGGAAGTTCCCACATAAAGATTTGTCTACAGTGCCCCTTAATAATACAATGTAAACATAAAATGCATTTGTCCTCAATAACTTGTTCATGACGATACGACTCAATATTGCTGATCATTATGAGAAAATGAAAGCATGACCAAGTTGTTTTAACACTTCTGCTCAGAAAACCATCTTGAGCTGGAGACACTTCTAAAGACTCTTAAACCGGTCACATCTCCGCATTTATTTACATGTTACGATCAGCTGTGGATCAGCTGGAGCGGCTCGGTGCGTGAGGAGGAGGGGCCTCTGCAGGCGGAGGCTCGCGGTGATCCACGTGCTCAAAGCGAAACGGATTGTGGGAAATATAGCTGGCGGAGAACGCACAAGTCTCCTCTGATGCATCCTCGGTAAAACGGGCGGAGCAAGTTCTCATCTGAGGATTTCCAGCGGACTTGCTGAGAAGCGAACTTTGAATTGGAACAGGACTCACGTGATGACGTTTCACGAGTCCACGAGCACACAAGTCCGCACAAGTACACAGATTGAAAAACGGCCCAGGTGTGGATGGGAGGAGGGGGGAGCAGAGCAGGGTTCACTACTCCACCTTCTGATGAAAAAATTCAAAAAGACATCATTTAAGGCAGCTTTAAAACAAACACAACTTGTTTTATATTTATGTGACAATATACAACAAAAGTTCTTTTTTTGGTCTCTATTCAAGGCCAAACACTGCAGATAAATAGTGTGTCTCCAGGCCATGAGAACCAGATTGTTGTGTTGATTGTTGTGCACTTAGAAACACAACATGACATTCAGGAAGAGCTTTTTTATTAGGACAGTCCCATGCAGTTTCTCAGCATAGCTGAAACACTGTTCACGTCTTAATTAGTCCAAATCAGTGAGTGGAGGGCCCTAACGGTGTGTGTGACTCTGATGACTTTGTAATCACTGTTAAATAGCAACGTGAGATTGCTCATTACGTTGTTAATTAGGGCACAATCATCTGCTGCTGGTTTGTTTGTACTTTCTCAACTTTTCTGTGAGTATTTGTTTTGTAACAGGTCTACATAATCGCCAATTCCTCACTTCCCAAATACATGTTAGGTCACTGTAAAGGCGAAACACGGGCTGTGCAATTAACTGAAATGCAATTACGATTTAGATTATTACGTCAAACGATTACAAAAATAGCATCATCGAGGTAAAACGATTATTAACGCCTTCCAGCTTGTCCACCTGAAGCGCGGAAAGTCCCTGGTGTGTGGTCCGTGTGGGCGGCACGTCTGATCCACAAGCGCCACGTGATGGAGCCATTGTATTTGTGGCGGTAACATTTTGAATAATCTGTATCATTGGCGTAGCCACGGGTGTGCCAGTGCCACCCACAGAGCCAGCTAGCACACCCAAAAAACTGAATACATTTTTTTTACATACAGTGTTCCCTCGCTATATCGCGGTTCACTTTTCGCGGCCTCGCTGTTTCGCGGATTTATTTTAGCACAATTGTGCTTTTTTACCGCGTATGAACGCCACACGCGCATTGTATTCTGCGTCCTGGTTGGCTAGTCGCAGAGTGAGCCTCTCTCGTTGCAGAGAGGATCTTTGTGTGTCCCGTCAACACATCAGCACACACTACACACCACAGAGTCACAGCAGCACAGGCCGGGCATGAGTGGGTCCGACTTATGGATCTAATATAATAAACTCCGCGTTCACTTTCTTTGAACTTTTCCCCGAAAATAACCACTGCTAGCATGTGGCGCTCGCCTGAGCTAAACACTCGCCTTCTGAAGCCTGAAACTGTGACGATAAAACTCTGGTCGTAGCTACAATTGTCTCTTAGTTTGAACAATCGCACAGCGGAGACTAGAGCAGCTCACGATGTTTCCATCCCCACGTCTGTAATGTGAATCTAAAAATCATATCTGACAAAAAATAAATCACACAGTGACACCAGGCATAAGGAGAACCCGTGTGAACTAGTGACAATTAGTGTATAAATTGTGTGGTGAGGGGTTTTACAGCCTTAAAACATATATAATATTTGTAAAAAATAAAGCGGTCTACTTCGCGTATTTCGTTTATTGCGGGCTATTTTTTAGAACGTAACCCCCGTGATAAACGAGGGACCACTGTATATGTAGCTTTTCCTAACATGTTTGATAACCAGTCGATCAATTTGTAAAAATTGCCACCAGGCGATGCGTTGCGACACCTGCACTCGGCATGTTAACTCGATCAATCAATAAAAAAGTGTTATCAGGCGAAGGGGTTGTGACACCTGCTCCTGGCAACCAACCTAATGACCTGACTGTGACCCTCCCGCACAGCGAGCACTGCAGGAGCGATAAAAGTGTTAGTAGTCTAGCTACTACTTGCAGACAAACTGGACTCTGACGAAATAATAAACCTATTCAAGGCCAAGCCACGCCGCCTTGCCTTGTGAAGCTGCAATAAGAAGGTGGGAAGTTCAGATGCTTAAATAATACATGTGATAGTGTGAGTAAGAAATAAATAGGATAAGATAAACAGGTTTACTTATAAATAGGACAGGAAATACATGTGAAAAGTGTTAACAACTCATTTAAATCGCATTAAAAACATGTGTTTAAAGGTTGAAAAGTTATTATGATGTATTTCAGAAGTTGAGAATGTGTTTGATTATTCAAGTTAATGCCAGCCATTGATTTTGAATATGTAAGTCGGAATTTATTAGTTTTGCCTGCAGGCCTGTAGGGGGAGCCCTTGCCACTCTGCTTTAAGCAAATTATGAAACTGGCAACATTTTCCCCCGTCAGAGGGGAATGTACACAGTAAGAAAAAAAGTTCTATTTGTTGAGAATAAATTTGGCACAACCAGTGTTTGCTGGTGCACACCCAGTGTCTTTTTCTGGCTACGCCACTGATCTGTATCAGTAGCTCTTGTGATAACGCCGCTGATAAGTGCTCACCGTTTGCTGAAAGGAGAAACAGAAGTTCCGATGCCGCCCATATCCTTTGCCCGGGCGCTGGTCGTGTGTACAAGAGTGTCAAATTCATCACGAACGTAGCGCAAAGCAAACTCCTATTATTTCATGCCACTAGGGTGATTGTTTCTGTTCTCTTCGCATTTCACGAAGAGGCTAATGTTTTGGTCCGACATAAACAAACAGCGCTGTGTGATGACGTTTGCTTGTGCAGGTGTGAGGGCAGGTCAGCACAAATAAAAAGGAGAAACATCATTCGATCCTCGACAGTTAGCAGCAGTTAGCTCTACACCCTGGCTTTTTAACGCACTACAGTATGTAGGGCTTACATATTACATAATCCATTGAACACAAAAACAACAACAAAAACAAAACAAAAATTGAATGATGGAAATGACAACTGGGAAGTTGCAAGATCACGGATAATATGTATATTAATGTGCCTTTTGAACACAGAACTAGTGCCAAAAGGTTGTTAACTGTGTTTACAGAAGGTTACAGAAGGTTACCACTGCCAAAGAAAGAGGAGAAAAAAAAAAAAAAAAAGGATGTGTGTATGTGTGCATACTGTATATGTGTATAAATAACTTAATGATCGCCTTTTTCACTTGCTTTGTATTAATCATCGCGTACATGAAATGAGACAGTTGTTGTAGTTGTGTTTCCTTTCAGTTGTGTTTCCTTTCCGTTCCATTAAATTCTGTTAATTTATATTTATAGGAACATTTCTAGAGGTGCTTTGTGGGTGTGGTCCGTGTTGAAACGACCGCTCTGGTGGGTTGTAGGTTCTCTTTTGCCGGTATGATGTTGCTTAATGTAGGATTGATATTGTAAATATAACAGGCAAAGTTGGGTCACGGAGGGGTACGTTGTGTGTGTGCATGCTGGGTCCGTGTACCTTTCGTTCAATCAATTTTTCAATTTGAAAACGACAATGAAATTACACAGAAATGTGTGCTATCAGCATTTTTCATTTCATAAAATGAAACGAAATCACTCAAATTGGCACGTATTTTCATATTTCAATATTATACAAAAACGAAAAAATGAAAATTGAAATCACTGCCTCAGAGCGTCATTATTTCATTTATCGATTTGCGTATAGCCGGAAGTTCGGCTGTACGGTTCACATTAAGGTCCGACCTGAAACAAAAATTTAGATAAAAACTAACGCGGAGATTGTTCAATTTTCAGTTCTTTGTCCTGGGGTATTAGCACTCCTTTATAATAATTCCTCAGAGATGGGATTGGTTATGCACGGAGCTAACTACAGCGCTATGCTAGGTGGCCAACGCGCCTGTATCAGGCCGCAGATGGCACTACCTGGAGTGCGTAACTCGTGCGCTTCCCCGAGCTCCTTTCTCCTCCTCTAAACAATGCACGAGTCTTCTGTCCACCTAGATGTGGACTCTCTACATTTGTGTAGAATCTGACATTCTGCGAGATGGATTGGACCGAACCCTTTAGCTACAATTACGCACGGAGCTAAACATACTGTACCAAGTGTCCAGTGCGCCGTTCGCAGGCTGAGAAGGTGGCACAACCTGGGGCGCGTAGGTCGTGCTGTCCCTTGAGCGTATCTCTCCTCCAGTTCTATAGCCCCAAGGAGAGCTTTAGTAAACAGCGGTTTATTGTAAAAACCTGGTTAAATTGTATTATTATTAGTGAAACATTATGATACTGATCCGGGTTGTCTGAATTAACATAGAGGCAGGTTTGTGGATAGCTCAAGTGCATAACCTTCATAATGCAGTCACTGAGTTTTAACTTCTGGAAGCTGCACTAGTGTGATTGAGGGCGTGATAGGGGATTGGTGCTGGGATTTTGGTGTTCTGTTAACCTTCTTTGCACACTTCTTTTCTATTGAATCTGGTAACCCAATGTGTGGAGCTCAACTTGTTACTTGTACAAAACAGATAAATATACAAGTCCCAACACACCCTACACAGTTTTGATGACATTAATATATATATATATATAGATATATATTTATCAATATAATGTATACATCTTGGGCATGTCTTGGCTTGTACTTTTCAATTTGATGAAGCAAAAATTATGATCCGTTCTGCACAAGACGGAACAAATATTCAGTATCATAAGTGATCGATGACTCCATAATGTTCATTGTCGTTTTCAAGCTCAGTCGGTAGAGCATAAGACTCTTAATCTCAGGGTCGTGGGTTCGAGCCCCACGTTGGGCGATTGCAATTTTAGAAGGTATGGAGTTCACCTCCCAGAAAGTAGTAATACATGTGAAACATTGCAGTATCTTCCAGCCATGCAGTTTGTTCAAAGTATGCCTCGGATTTGGCTTTTGAGTGCTACAAACTTGTCCTCTGTTTAAAAACTTTATCTTAAAGTGACTACGCAGAAACCGTATCTTCTACTGTAGTAAAACGGATGTTTGTAACAGCCTTCCGAAATACACCGCTGCTGCTTGTGCCGTTAATAGAGTGTTTGCCCGTGACGTCACTTTTCCGAAGTCAGACATGATGGCGATACTCACCCATGTACTCGCCTATCAAAACAAACAGTACCGCGAAGTTTGAAACAACAAATTGTTAATTATTGTCGTGTTCTTGGCTGTCACAATACATCAGACAGTGAAACTACTTTGCAGTACTACCATTTGCCCAGAGTTGTGCAGAGAGCAGACAGAACAATTATCTAAATAAAGAAGACGATAGATTGCAAGCCTCAATCAGAATTTGGACAGGAAAACATCCAAATTTGCGCAGCTCATTTTGTAGCCGGTATGTGGATTTACATTTAATGAACAGGGTTAAGCCTATGTGTAAAAAAGTGTATTTAACATTTTCAATTAGCAATGTTAATTCCAACATGACCTCTAGTTAGAGGTGGGAAATCTACCAAAACAAAATATTACACACATTTCTAAGAGTGTAATGAAGAGCATGATATCAAATATTGATGAGAAAATTGATTCACTTACGGGAGGCAAGATTGCGAGATCGCCACAGAAACAAACTGGCATTCACATTAGTTTCATATGGAACTCCATCTAATTAACTTAAGTTTGTAACTAAAACGTTTTTTGTTTTGCATTCAGTCTTTCGTTGCACAACTGGCCAACTGTGTGAGAAGTTTTGGGGTCCGATCTCGAGGGTTTATCGCGAAACCTTGCGTTTTTGTCCAAAATTGATAATCCGTCACGTTAATTGGCAAGAGCTGTATTTCCAGCATGGCGGCACATCCGGGTCTGAACCAGATTTGTGACGTCTGTGAAAACACCCTATTGGCTTCAACCTTAGTATCGCACAAAATATGCAAAATTCAATGCAACAGCCATTGAAAGCAGTCAGGATGGCCGAGCGGTCTAAGGCGCCAGACTCAAGAGCAAGTAATATAGGGGTCTTCTGGTCTCCAAATGGAGGCGTGGGTTCAAATCCCACTCCTGACACTTATTTCTTGTTGGTCACAGTAGAGCGTCACACGCTTACACCAGAGCCCTTCTTGTGCAGTCAAGCACAAGGATAACTCATGTGTATTGGCTGTTTGATCAGTGTTACTTGGAAGGCCAAGTGCTTTATGAGGCCGTAAGTTTGCTTAGAATCTCCCAATCAGTTTTGATGACAAGTAATCACATAGACAGGCGCCAAAATCTTAGGCTGTTCTGATGATCCTTGTCCAGTTTATTAGGAATCTCTCTGGTAGTTTTGGATTGCATTTGACCACATCGACACGCGCAGGTGCGGCTTCCGCCCACAGGCCCCCTCCTATCGTTTCTACGCCCCCTCACAAACCATTCCTGTCATCATCAGCAGAGAGCGGACACAACACGACCCTCCACGCAATTATCCTGTCCATATTAACTTCTTTAAACCCATCCCCAAAGCCCCACCACAGTCCACAATTAATCCATCTCAAACCACAATAAACATGGCTCTTTTAAATTTCCGCTCTCTGCTGAACAAGTCTTTTATTATGAATGACCTGATTTTAGATAATAATTTTGATTGTTTGTTTTTAACTGAAACCTGGCTGGGTCCAGATGCTACCGTGGTTCTTGCTGAGGCCTCTCCACCTAACTTAGCAGCACCTTTTCAATAAGGAATGGAAAAAGGGTAGGTGGCACTGCTTCCATATGTACCATAGACATATTATTAATAGACCGTTAATATTCACTCCTCCCCATTTACCACAATGACCACGTTTGAGGGGGAATTCATGGCGGATTTACAGACTCCTCCTCCCCAGCTCTGACGAAGCATGTTCCTAATAAGGGCATAAGGGCGGGATCTTCACTGTAACTCCACCCTTGTGTGACGTGTAGGTCGCGCAGCTCCAATGCTAACAGTCCGACCCCCGTTAAGTACGAGATTTTTAAACTTTATCCTACCATAACCAGCCCGGTGCCTCTGATTGTGTCTAACCCAGCATAATCACAGGAGGAATATCTAGCTGTAGACAGTTCCAAAAAATTAGGCACCGGGCATTAAAATTGTTTTTAACGTGTCTAATGTGCAATGTATTCCAATGGGGGCCTAGCAGCTATATGGAGGTACTACAGCAATGGCGGAGCAATGGCGGCCTCCAGTGTCGTCGTCGCAAAGCAGAGCAGCTAGCACCCATTGATATGTACAAACACTCTTTCCACCAAACCTATTTTATTTGATCCATTCCCCACTTTTGAGCACCATGCAGTTGTTTTTAGTAATCTCCCCATTTTATGTGTATTTACAGACCCCCAATAAATGCCCTCTTTTTGTTATGGAATTTTTATGGTTTTTATCACTTTTACATAGCTCTTTTATTATGATTCTTTTAACTGGTGATTTTAATCTACACATATAATCTTTTATCTTTAATTACATGGATTTTACCCAACACGTCACGCAGCCGACTCACGACAGAGGACACAGTCTGGACCTGGTCATCACGTATGGCCTGTCCACAGCTGTGTCTTCTTAGCCTGGAAAAATCCAGTCACCGCTGCGTCAAATCCATTTCCCACAACGGTAGATACGCAAACAGGAAGCGGACTAAACCAATCAGCGAAGGGCGGGCGTCTGCCATTGATGTGGTGTTATTAGCGGTTTTGCGTTAATATTTGTGCAGGATTATGAATCACGAAACTCACCTACTGTCGATGTGTTTTTGGTCATTTACCGCCGATTGGAGACACGCTTTCTCTCTTTCGTGAGTCGTTCGTACATTGTTATTGAGGGGACTTCAGTGTCCCGTGAGTGACACGTCACGGCAAATAAACAAATCTGATTGCACGGGAACGGTTTGATTTTGTGGATACATCCAGCGGGGGCGGGGTGACCAGACTGATCCCCGCTGTATACAAAAATACAGAGGGGAATCATTCTGGTCCAACCAGGGTAGTGTCTTCTGTCGTTGACTTGGCCGTCTCTGACCATTACTGTGTGTTTTTCTATGTCACCAGTTTTACCCAGCGGGAGACCTCGGTAAGAGCTGTGAGGAAACGTCATCTCACCCCTGAAGTGGCTGCAAATTTTATCGATGTTTTAGAGAAATGTTCTCCTATTGTTCATGCCTCCTGTGATTTTATTATTGAAATTGAAACTCAGGTCAGCGCTTGATTCTATCGCTCCTTTAAAATTCAAGAAACTCCCCACAAAACCAATTCCTCCATGAAGGAAATAGGAAATTAAACAACACAAAAGACAATGCAGGGTGGCAGAGAGAAAAACAAAATTACCATAAACTACCAAAAATCTTAGAAAAACTTGTTTTTACCCAACTTAGCGACTTTATAATTGCACATGATGTCCTTGAGAAATCCAGTCTGGCTTTAGGGTAAACCACAGCACCGAGACGGCCCTTTTAAAGATTTTCAACGATATTAGATAAAAATATATGATTCACAGAAGGTCACAGTGTTGGTTCTACTGGATCTGAGCGCTGCCTTTGATACAGTCGACCACACTATTCTTTTAACTCGTTTAAAACACATCGGCCTCTCTGGTGCCGTCCACAAATGGTTTACATCCTACCTCACAGACAGGACATTCATGGTAAGTGTGGATACCTGCTCCTCTAAGGTCCATAAAATTACATGTGGTGTGCCCCAGGGTTCAATTTTAGGGCCAGTGCTTTTTAACCTGTATATGCTCCCTCTTGGTGATGTCATCAGGAGACATGGAGTCAACTTTCATAGTTATGCTGATGATACACAGTTGTACATCTCCATGTCTCCTGATGACGCCAGGCCAATGGATGCACTTTTTAACTGCATTTTGGATATCAAATCCTGGATGGCAGAAAACTTTCTCCAGCTTAACCAGGACAAAACTGAAGTTTTAGTCATCGGTCCTGAGGCCCAGAAAGAGAAACTTTTACCCAAACTACAGTCACTGTCTTTTAATCCTTCCTCACAGGTGAAGAACCTGGGTGTGATTTTTGACTCTGAGCTGACTTTTATTCCACACATTAAGAATATCACAAAGATAGGTTTTTACCATCTAAAGAACATAGCCAGAGTCCGCCCCATTCTCTCTCGGGCCAACACGGAGACGCTAATGCATGCTTTTATCACCAGTCGTATCGACTACTGTAATGCCCTGCTCTCTGGTCTTCCCAAAAAGAGTATCTCAGGTTTACAACTTTTACAAAATTCAGCAGCTCGTGTCCTGACAAAGACCAGGAGGCGGGACCACACTACACCAGTTTCAGAGTCGCTGCATTGGCTCCCCGTGTGTTTCAGGATCGATTTTAAAGTTATTTTAATGGTTTTTAAATGTCTTAATGGTCTTGGTCCTTCTTATCTTTCAGAACTGCTTTTACCTTATGAGTCTTCGCGGTCCCTGCGCTCCTCCGGTAGGGGTCTCCTAGTTATTCTTAAAGTCAACAGAAAGACTCACGGCGAGGCGTCTTTCCAATATTCTGGCCCTCGCCTCTGGAACGACCTGAGGAGGAGCTCAGGACCACAGAGAATGTTCATGTTTTAAGAGCAGGCTCAAGACCCACCTTTTTAGTTTAGCTTTTAACTAATATTTATTTATATTAACTTTATTTATCTGTTTTAGTTCTATACAATTATTTCTTTAGTTTCACTCTTTTTTATCTTGTGCTATTTCACATTTTTAGCCGAGTTTTAGCTGTTTTAATTTATCTTTTATTTTTGATGTTCTCCCAGTGGTTCCTCTGAGGGAGCCCTCTGCCCCGGGAGTGCTGGTTGGCTGTGGCCGTGCGGGCGCTCTCCTGTGGGTGCCTGGATGGAGGTTGGACGTCTCTCCTACACCTCCTCCGGGCGCCCTGTGTTGGCGCTCTGTGGCTGTGGCCGATGGGCTGCTCCTGGTGCAGATGGCTCCTTGGATGGTGTTTCCTCTTTCGGTCCATCTGTACTCAGCCTTATGTACCCCACTTTATGTCCATTTTTATTTAAGACTTTTAACAGCTGGGCTGTCTGTATGTATATGTGTCTGTGTGTCTGTGTGTGCGGGTGGGGTGGGGGAGGTGGGGGTTGTTGTTATTTATGTATGTTGCTGGTGGGGACGATTTAATGATTTTTAAGCACTGTAAAGCACTCTGTGTTACATTATGTATGAAAAGCGCTTTATAAATAAAGTTTAATTTGATTTGATAACAAGCAAACATAGAAAAATGTATAAATGATAGAACAAAAGAAGCTGAGGATAAATATAAGAAATATAAAAATAAACTGACAGGTATCATTAGAAAATGTAAACAGGATTATTATAATAAGTTGTTAGATAGCAATAAGAATAATATTAAAGGTTTATGGAATATCTTAAATAGTATAATTAGAAATAAACCAAGATCGATTAATTATCCAAAATATTTCAAAGATGAGGATAACACTTTAAATAATATGAATGAAGTAGTCGATACATTTAATAAATTCTTTGTAGATGTTGGACCGAATCTTGCTGCAAAAATTACAAATGTTGAGAACTTTAATTGTGAACTGATAGACACAAATCCTCTGTCCATGTTCCTCAAACCTGTGGAGGAAAAGGAGATACTGGACATTGTTAAAGGGTGTAAAAATAAAACCTCGACAGATTACCATGACATGGATATGAAAACTTTAAAAAGTGTTATTGAAAGTATCTCTAAGCCGTTAACATACATCTGTAACCTATCGCTGCAAACTGGACAATTTCCTGATGGTATGAAAGTAGCAAAAGTGATTCCTCTGTTCAAGGCAGGAGATAAACATCTCTTCACAAACTACAGGCCTGTTTCCCTTTTACCGCAATTCTCAAAAATCTTAGAGAAGGTTTATAACTCTAGACTTGACAGCTTTATTGAAAGGTGTAATTTACTCTCGGACAATCAATTTGGTTTTAGGAATAATCACTCAACTTCACACGCGCTCTTTGATATAATTGAAGAAATAACTAATGCTGTAGATAACAAGAAATATGCCATAGGGTTATTTATTGACCTGAGTAAAGCGTTTGATACAATAAACTATGATATACTAATTAATAAACTAGAACATTATGGGATTAGGGGGGTAGCTCTACAGTGGGTTACCAGTTATTTAAAAAATAGAAAACAATGTGTGAAAATTGGTGATTATCAGTCGAGTTGTCGACAAATTGTGTGTGGTTTACCTCAAGGTTCCATTCTGGGCCCAAAATTGTTTAATATGTACATCAACGACATTTGTAAAACGTCTCAAGTACTTAAATTTATCTTGTTTGCTGACGATACAAATATTTTTGCATCAGGTGACGACTTACAGCAACTGTGTCGGATTGGAACTCAAAAGTGTCAATAAGTGGTTCAAACAAAATAAATTATCTCTAAATCTGAGTAAAAGCAAAATGATGATATTTGGCAACTGTAATTCCAATGCTCAGGAAGCAATTCAGATAGAGGGTGTTGTCATAGAGCGAGTGCATGAAATCAAATTCCTTGGTGTTATTATAGATGACAGAATTACTTGGAAAGCTCATATTAAATATATATCTACGAAAATTTCTAGAAGCATTTCAGTAATAGCAAAAGCAAAGCACATTTTAAACATCAAAGCTCTACATATCTTATACTGTTCTCTGATTTTGCCATATTTATATTATTGTACTGTGGTTTGGGGTAGTACTTATAAAAACACATTAAAACCAATAGTATTGTTGCAAAAAAGAGCTATCCGAGTAATTCATAAAGTTGGGTTTTTGGACCACACAAACTCATTATTTTTAAAATCAAAGATCATGAAGTTCTGTGACATTGTTGAGTTCCAAACTGTACAGATGTTATACAAAGCAAGATACAAACTGTTGCCAGGCCAAATACAAAGAAGGTTCCAAGAACGTACTGGTTGTTATGAATTACGTGATGAATTAAACTTTAGGACTCAGAAACATAGCTCAACTTTGAAAAGTTTTAGCCCAACAGTTAATGGTGTACAATTGTGGAATAAACTGGAAATGGAGTTGAAACGAAGTCCAAATATCAACCTGTTCAAATATAAATACAAACAAAAGACTTTTGAAATATACAGAGAACAAGAAATGTGTTGCCACTAGGAGGCGCAGTTGGATCAATTATCTATAATCAAGGAAGAGTGTTGCTGCTTGGAACGGTTGTCATTCTATTGCTCAAATTTATAAATTGAGAATTAGGGTAGGCAAGTTATGAATCTGTTGAGAGGGACCCTCCCAACGGGCTCAAAACCTTGTCTTTTAATGCACCACTCAGCATAGGAACATCATCTACAAAATCAGCTGTTAGGGCAGCTGGGTGGGGTTTGTTGAGGGGGAGTTACTGCCCTCTTCAACTGGCCCGTTCTACACCCTGGCTTTTTAATGCACCTCATTATGCAGGACTTACATCACACTTCACATATAACTCAATTAAACAAATATAATAATAATGATAAATAAACCCGAATTAAATTATATTAAGGATGGTATTGACAACTGGGAAGTAGCAAGATCTCAGAATATAATATGTATTAATGCACCTTTAATAATGATAATTAATGATAATTAAACCCAAATTAAATTATATTGAGGATAGTAATGACAACTGGGAAGTAGCAAGATCTCAGAGTATACTATGTATGAATGCACCTTTATAACATAAAAGTAGCACATTCTTTTGTTCTTTATTTTGCTGTTGTTTTTGTCTTATTCTTCATCATTTATTGTTACTTTGCCCTATGTTCCTTTGTTTATGATTTGCTACCTTGTAAATATTAAATGTAATGTTACTATTTTTATTTTGGGGTGGGCGCTTATAAGCCTTTGGCTTCAGCCCACTCCCTTTGAGCAGGTTAACTGCTCAAACAAATAAATAAACTAAACTAAACTAAACTGAATAAAATAAAATCATTTGGACATATTTTATTATTAGCTTATAGGCTAAAAGCGCAAACATAAATTATCACAAAATTGTCAAAGATTGTATTATGATGATACCTGTGTGGATGTTGTTATAAAAATGTATATAAAATATTATATTTGATATAATAACATCATTGTACACTATGTACGTGTGTTTTGAATGGGGGATGCAGATTACACTTGGCGTAATAACACCGGGAGTACTTCAACGTTTGCGCAGTTATGCATCAACTCGTCTAAGCTAATCTCAGTATGGAAAAACGGTTGCCTATTCCTTTAAATTTCAACTTTCTATGCCTCACCTGAAGTTCCAAATCATGAAACACCAAGGCTAAGGTGTACAAAGAAATACTTTCGAAACCCGCCATGGAGCATAATGTCTCCCTGATTTCTATTGCATGAGGGTAAACACCAGGCTGGTGGAAGTTTGGAGGACAAACATGAGCGCAGAATGACAATGAGAAGACACAGCTGGTGGAGACAGATGGAGATGAATGAGGATAGAGGAGAGATCAAACCCTCCACCACCTGGGCACACCTGTTTACAGCCCACTCAGCTCTGTCCCACAGACAGTGGAGCAGGCTGGGATTACAAACTGTACCAGAAATCATTCAGATTGGACGAACAAGAAGTGGACATACCAGGCAGAAAAAATAATACATTTAGAATTACAAAATTCAAACATTTGGGGGGACATTTATTAAGACAGGTGTTAAAAAGTGCCATTATCCCTTCAGCTAATTCACCATTTGAAATGGCCTGTGTTACAGTTTAAGGACCCCAAATCTGATGTAAAGTGAGTTGACAATGCATAAAAAACTCTAATCCATCCACTTTTTAACTGTGCTACTCATTTTGCACATGCGAAAACGCTTAGTAAATGATGCCCTTGATGTATTACTGTCATAAACATTATTTTATTTAGTTCTCAAATTGAATCAAATTGAAATGGAAGTCACACAGCTTATGTAAAAAATACAATTTGTAAAAACATTGCTGCTTTGAGCAAAGTAAAGCTCATCTTCAGAAGATGGTGAAAGACTGTTGTGGAGCGGAGTGTTATGGAAATCCAACTGCATGTTGTTATATGTTTGATACAATCATATTACCTATGTTTTATGGACAACTGGACAATTATACATTGTGACCTTTGTACAGCTAAAATGATATCATTTGGCTCACTTGACCGGGGTCAGGGCATCTAATCCATACCTGAAGATATTATGTTTGTGTCCTCGCTTTGGCGACACATGTATCTCTGAATCTTATACATTTCGTCATTGTCCCTAAACACTTTGGATCACTCTGACCTATTACACCATTGGTCCATTCCAAAATCATATGATCTTGTGCTGTTCCTCAGAGCATCCCTTAACCAGGTACTTGGTGTTTCTCGTCGCATGCATCTGTTAATAAATGTCCATGCTTGATTCATGGCAACTTTTCTCGTTTTTTATTGAACATAGTCTCGATGTTTACCATAAAAGGAGGGAGTGGAGGGAGCTGCAGAGGAGGAAGAGGAAGGAGGAGGTGGAGCTGACCAGTGCAGGACACCATGCCCTGAAACAGGGGCCGTTTCTCTGTGTACTTGTGTGGACTTGTGTGCTCGTGGACTATAGTGAAACATCATCATGCGCGGCCCAATTCCTGTTCCAATTCAAAGTTCGCTTCTCAGCAAGTCCACTGTAAATCCCCGAATGAGAACTTGCTCCGCCCGTTTTACCAAGCATGCATCAGAGGAGGCTTGTGCGTACTCCGCCAGCTATATTTCCCACAATCCGTTTGGCTTTGAGCACGTGGATCACCGCGAGCCTCCTCCCTCCTCATCACCCACCGTGCCGCGCTCCAGCTGATCGTACGCATTTGAAATAAACACAGCGATGTGACCCATTTCATCCCCAGAGAAGTGTCTCCTGCTCAAAACAGTTTTTACTGGGTTTCTGAACAGAAGTGTTGAAACAACTTTGGTCAAAGCTTTCATTTTCTCACAACGATCAGCAATAGATTACTTTATAGTTGTATCGTCATGAACGGGGTGTTGAGGACAAATGCATTTAATTTTGACGTTGTTTTATTAAGGGGGGGGGGGGGGGGGGTGCTTGTTTGTTTTTTCACAAGAATTTGTAACCCCCCAAACAAGTAAAACATTTATATTTGAGATATACAGTGCAGTATATTTTAAATTGCTTTACACATAATGCCTTATTTATGTATACATGTATAAATAATGTGAAATTGACCAAAATGTTTTAAAAAAAAATGGTTTGTAATTGATGTCTTTAAAAACATCTTTCCACCTGGCCTGCAGTGTCTAACCCTTTTCATTTCATATGAGTGATTTAATGTTATAAAAGCTGACAGCCCCATGTTCATGAGCTACTTCCTGTGATGTCATCGAGTTCACTCGTTTCAAACGCTGAAAAACCCGAGTCCACACTCGTGAACTCCTCAAGTCTGTGCTCTGAGTCTGCACCCACAAGTCTGTTCACTGGAGTTCACAAGTACAGAGTCTGCACTCTGAGAATTGAGAAAGCCAGCCAGGTTTCCTCCGGGTATTACGGTTTCCCCGACCTCCAAAAACATGCTGATCAGGTGGTGCCATGCCATTGGTCCGATAACCCATTAGTCCAACGTCTCATTATTCCGAAAATGTCCCATTGAGCAGAGGTGCCATTAGTCCCACATCTCTAACCCAGTTGTGTTGTGGATTAGAGAGCCATATACAACCACTGGCCCTAACCTTAAGGTCAGTGGACTCTTGCCTGAACCTCATATTATCTTTCCACCCCTACACAATGGGACATTTTCGGACTAATGAGACGTCGGACTAATTGGGCGTCGGACTAATGGGCCGACCCCGGTCAGGTTGACCCACAATGGTGGCGCAGCTCAGTCTACACTATTTTGTTGTACATTGAACTACAGGACTGTTTCTGAGGTAAGGACTACTAAAATTGAAGGATTTGGTTACTTTACTTATTTTATTAGTTGTTCCCAAAGCAAAACACTGCTTGTTACCACATGGACGGCAAACCCTTTTTACTGTAAATAGTGAGACAAGAAGAAGAAACTGTGGCTTTAAACATTGTTTTGCAGGAAATACACTCAAACAAATGTATGTTTCAGTAAGTGGTAAAAAAAATGAACTCTACAAAAGGATACTAAAATGATGTTCAAACAGTCTTAAATATGAATATGAAAATAGTTTAAAAATAAATAAAATAATATGAAAATATGAATATGAAAATTGTTTAAAAATAAAAAATATATATAAAATACATCTGGTCTATAGGCTATTTCTATTTTGGCGTCGGCGAGGCCATCTAATTTGTAAATCTTTTTCAAATAAGAATGGAGTATGAGTTTTTTCTTAATTTCTTGCTGCTGTTGTATGTGATGGATTGTGGTGGCTTTTCTTGTTGCATTACCATGACAAGAGAATAAATAAATGAAATGAAAAAATAATGCATTTGCAAATTGAGTGGAAAATTGAAGAAAAACATTGCATTCTTGCCACTTAATTTGAAAACTAACTGCCCTACTGTTGTGTTGTTATGGCCAATAAAATGTTCATTCTGAAGGATTTTTTCATGAAATTCAAGCTGGATTTTCTGTGCACCACAGAGACTTGGATGGCTGTCGGTGAGTCTGCTGCTTTTGTTGCAGACTCACCGACTGCAACAGTCGTTGTGCGCTGTTGTGCACAGACCACCCAAGTATAATAAGAACTTTCTCTCGGACTTTGCTGACTTTCTTTCTGAAATAATGCCCAAATATGCCCAAGTTTTAATTGTTGGGGACTTTAATATTCATGTGTGTTGTCCTGATAAGCCACTGGCAAAAGATTTCTCAGTCTTATTTTAGTCTCAGTCTTATTGACTTTTAATTTTGTTCATTGTGTTTCTGGCCCTTCTGGAACATCAGCACACACTAGACCTGGGTTTACCACACGGCTTTAGTGCCTCCAATGTGACTGTTCATGAGGCTTTCTTTTCTGATCATATGCCAGTTGTTTTTGATGTTCCTGTCCCATGCCAGGTGGTTAAACCATGTGCCCCGGCAAGACAGTGTCGTGTAATCAACCCTTCCACTGTGTAAGAGAATTCCTACAAAACGATGATCGAAAGGTTGGTGAAGAATAGGCAGCAGTCGGATGTCTTATGGAGGAGAAGTTTTATTGCCATCTTTGCGACCCCGAGACATGAACTCAAGACATAGCACAGTCCTAACATTCAAATCTGTCCATCCTTCCACATCAAGAGAGTTAAGTAAACCTGGTGCCACGTAGGCACTAAGCATCTACCACTGGCAGTGTGCCACGTGAATATGATAAGGCCATGTGTGAGGGCCGAATTAACTCTATAATTCCCCATCACACTGGTGCACAGTTCACACTGTCTAACCAAAACCAGGTTATGGCTCATTCGGAATCTCAGAAATGCAGATGTAGAGACACTTTGCTCTCACTTTATTTCATTATGTCAAAGCTCTTTGGATGCAGTGTCCCCACTTAAGACAAAGCTCCCCAAGCTCAAAAGTGCTCCCTCCACCAGAGCCTCGGTCAGTGGGGACTGTGTTCTCCCAAAATGTACAAAATCTTTTGGACAGTCCAGTTTCTCTTTTAATGGATGCAGACTGTGGAACTCTCTGCCTCTGATTTAAAACTGCAGACTGACATGAACAGTTTTTACAGAGGTCTGAAACAATGGCTGAAGTCAAGTCAAAGCTGCTCACACTAACACTGTATGAAATGTATACTGATGTGTATTGTTTACCTTTTTAACTATTGTAATGTGTACTGTATTGCATTGTGTTTTGTGACATGTGTAGCCTCCTATGGGCAAGTGTTGCAAATTAGCAGTTTAAACCAAGGAGTAACATGTGGGGATGGATTTGGTGGGCGAGCTCCGAAAAACAGATGGTGGCAACCCATATGTGTCCGGAGGCATACCCACTCTAAAGCAAAGAAGCAATCAAGGTGGCACATTGTACTCTGGACTATGTTTACAAATACGGCGCACCAAAAAGACTGCTATTAGATCAGGGCTCAGAATTATTGCACATTCCATCACAATTAGTCCTGATTATCCCTTAAGATTTTGCGCTGTGTAAAACCCTGAAACATCAAGTGCAGTCTCTGCTCACCGTATCTATCACACCCAGACAAATGGCTTGGTAGAGAAACCTAATAGCACAAGTTCTTTCTTTCCGTCTTCAAATATATATATCATTTGTGTGACGTGTTCATATATGCATTTGCATCTAAACTTTACAGGACCCTGAAGAAGGAACTGGTGGATAAAACCCCAATACTGTGGCCCTCCAGCTGCACTGTTCGCATGGAGAACAAAAAAACATCTAACTGTAAATTGCACCCCATTTTATCTGATGTAAGGGAGGGAAGCCAGATGCTCTTTTGATGACCCCAAGCACAATGAAGTAATCAATGAAGAATGGTCATATGGTGGGACCTCTTCAACCCTACGGTCCCACCTGCCGGATCAAAATAATTAAACAATAATCAAACTTCTATTTATATCAAATAGAACATTTGTGTCCTACTTTAAAACAGTATTTCTGTACTTTTTAACATTACTTGACCAAAATGTATTGAACACGGGACAGTGATACAATGAATGCTAACCACCGGAATGCTAACCACTGAACCCTAGGAATAGATAGAGAAAACAATGCTAATACAGCTAAACAACATGACTAAAAAACAAGACATTTCAAAGAAATGACCTGATCCTAACTGAGATACCTTAGACTGAAGGCGTTTTCACACAGGCACTAGTAAGGTTGTTGGGGCTCCCAACCTGAGAGGGTTAGTGTGAACTAGGGATGCTCAGATGTGACCAGTGCACTGTAAACCCGAATGCTATTTGAGGTCATAATTTAAGATGTGAAAGAACTCAAAACTAGCCAAAATCTTCATTCATCTAAAAACATTTAAGTCCAAAGGGGTGTTTTTTTAAGTTTAGTAAAGTTTTATTGCCATTCAGATTAAAACTGTCACGTTTAGAAAGTTTAAATTATAAGTTTTGAGGCGGGTCTTTTGTGTCATGACATCATGACGCCTGCGTGCCTTGGCTGGAGTGACGTATTTGGTTCTGCACAGCCGCAGTGCGCTGCTGTGGGAGTGTCCGTCATTTAACTGAAGAGGAGCTTCTACGGCCTGAATAAGGTAATATACTTTATTAATATCCAGTGAAATGATATGTCTGATTTCAGTTTGCAGGTAGTTAAAACCAGGAGAATTGTTTATGCTTCAAATTGTACTGTTAATCGATAAAGCGTAGCATGAGATTTTTCCCGCTCCTTTTTTAAAAACTGCAACAGCGACGCACTTCCGCTCGAGTCCGGGCCGAGTCCGAGTTGTGTTGTCTTTAAAACTCTATAACTAACTGTGAGGACCTAATTAAATATGCACGCAGGCTATTATCGACCGTGAAGTGCAAGTAACGTTAATATCGCTGTTTTCAGCGCTGTCTCCGCACCTCCGTCTGTGTAGCAGCAGCAGCAGCATCAGCAGCAGCGGGGCAGACAGAGGCACAGAGCTTTGAGAACTAACTCCGTAACAAGTGTGTTAAGAGCAAGTTATATTTCTTTGGGCTAATAGACGAAATTACAATCATTGTAAAATTAATCTTTAAGTAAAAGGGCTGAGCCAAAATAAACTATACAACTGCTTATGGGCCTAAACAGATTGTATGAGCTACAATGGTCCTTGTTTAAGAGAATGTTGAATACAATCGATTAGGTCATTGTCCAAAGTAGTTAAAAAATATATATATAAGTTTTTATTTATTGGCCAAATTGCCCAACCCTAATTTGTTTTTGTAACGCAGGTTAACAAGTACCAGACAAGAAAGGAAATTGTAGCAGAAAATAAAGGTGAGACCGTACACTTACTAATTATATGATCCTATTTTACACTTTTTGTTAATTGGTTTATTGCGTTTTTGTTGTGTTTTTTATCCTGGATTTTGTGCCAGCCAGACAACACACTTTTCCAATTCTTTACAAAATGTATTGTACAGCTCTCTGGATCAGAGAAACACTTAAACCTAGAAAATGCCGATCCACCCCACTACAAAAACACTAAACATAACAAATATTGCACTCTGTCAAATCAAAAGGCAAATCACTTGACTATTTTAATTACAGGTAACAGAAATGATAAAGTTTGTTCTGAATGAGATGTGATTTGAGACTCTTCTTCATTTACAAATATGCATCTGTGATTGGAACTATATCAATCAATCAATCAATCAATCTTTATTTATATAGCGCTTTTCATACATTTCATGTAACACAAAGTGCTTTACAGATTTAAAAACATTCTCTCACACCCACCTCCTCCCACAAATACAAACACATTGTCGCACTCACACTCTCCCCACCCACCTTCCCAGAGACACACCACACACTCAAGGTAAAACAATGGACACAATGGACATAAGGCTGAGGTAAGGCTGGGTACAGATAAACCAGGTAAGGAAACACCATCCAAGGAGCCGTCTGCATCGGGAGCAGCATCTCGGCTGCAGCCACAGGGCACCAACACAGGACGCCCGGAGGAGGCGCGGTAGAAACACCACACCTCCATCCAGACACCCACAGGACAGCACCCCAGCAGCCACAGCCAATCCCCGCTCCCGAGGCAGAGGGCTCCTCCAGAGGAAACTGGGAGACCATAAAAATGGTTAAAATAAGTAAAAAGTAAAGGTAAAAATAAGAATATAAGGACCACTAAAATAGGCCGAGAGGTAAAATACATAAAGAAAACATAAATAAATAAATAAATAAATAAATAAATAAATATTAATAACAATTAAATAAATAGGCCTAGCAGTTAAAAGCTAAACTAAAAAGGTGGGTCTTAAGCCTGCTTTTAAAAACATGAACGTTCTCTGCGGTCCTGAGCTCCTCCGGCAGGTCGTTCCAGAGGTGAGGGCCATAATACTGGAAAGACGCCTCGCCGTGAGTCTTTCTGTTGACTTTAGGAATAACTAGCAGACCTCTGCCGGTGGAGCGAAGGGGCCGTGAAGGTTCATAAGGTAAAAGCAATTCTGAGAGATAAGAAGGACCAAGACCATTAAGACATTTAAAAACCATTAAAAGAACTTTAAAATCGATCCTGAAACACACGGGGAGCCAATGCAGCGACTCTAAAACCGGTGTAATGTGGTCCCGCCTCCTGGTCTTTGTCAGGACACGAGCTGCTGAATTTTGTAAAAGTTGTAAACCTGAGATACTCTTTTTGGGAAGACCAGAAAGCAGGGCATTACAGTAGTCGATACGACTGGTGATAAAAGCATGCATCAGCGTCTCCGTGTTGGCCCGAGAGAGAATGGGGCGGACTCTGGCTATGTTCTTTAGATGGTAAAAACCTATCTTTGTGATATTCTTAATGTGTGGAATAAAAGTCAGCTCAGAGTCAAAGATCACGCCCAGGTTCTTCACCTGTGAGGAAGGATTAAAAGACAATGACTGTAGTTTGGGTAAAAGTTTCTCTCTCTGGGCCTCAGGACCGATGACTAAAACTTCAGTTTTGTCCTGGTTAAGCTGGAGAAAGTTTTCTGTCATCCAGGATTCGATATCCAAAATGCAGTTAAAAAGTGCGTCCATTGGCCTGGTGTCATCAGGAGACATGGAGATGTATAACTGTGTATCATCAGCATAACTATGAAAGTTGACTCCATGTCTTCTGATGACACCACCAAGAGGGAGCATATACAGGTTAAAAAGCACTGGGCCTAAAATCGAACCCTGGGGCACACCACATGTAATTTTATGGACCTTAGAGGAGCAGGTATCCACACTTACCATGAATGTCCTGTCTGTGAGGTAGGACCACCAATGAAATGTGATGAATGATTGGCTGTGAGAAAAGTCCCCGACGCTCCCGTCTGTGGGCAGAAAGTAGGCGTAGCTGTTTAGTGTGCATTTGCTACATTTGTGTGAGACATTTATGTTGGACTTTTTTTTTAAATGAGAACACAAAGTTTAATTAAACAGAAAGAACAGTTTCTTTTGGTGTTTGATTTGTCACGATCACAACTGGGAATTGGGGCAATTCTTTACTGTGTCCTTTTCACCTAGATGATCCCAGCTCCCACAGGTGCATGCTGCTGTTGTGCCCTTGAGCAAGACACTTCCACCACCTTGTCTCCAGTGTCGTCTGCACACGCTGGAGTATGAATCAGAGTGTAAATGAGTGCCTCATGTAGGTTGAACAGCGCAATCAAGACCATTTACCATGGTTTATGATCTTTTAATTCTGTCATGGATACCTAGCCTGGCTAACGCCAGACTGCTGTGTGCGCTCGAATCTTTTCGAACTTCACAACAGCCTGGGGACCATGGCCGACATTTTTCCATGGATTTGGGCACCAATCACAGAACGAGGAGGGACGGTAAGACGATGACGCGCTATTTGACATACGGAAGCTTGTAGTTTGTTTAGGGATAAAAAAAAATTTAAAAATATTTACGGATCCAACATGACAGTAGCAGACGCCATGCCATCTTTCGATCAAGCTTTAGAACGTGTTCTAAATAGTTCAGCTCAAAAGTTTACAGCAGGTACGTCATACATCATCTGATACCATGATAGGATTGGCTATGGCTACGTGCAGACGCATGAGAGACATTCGTATCGCCCAATAAACGGCTATGGACAATCGTAAATCACACCTCTCCTACGAGAAAATGAATTGGTGGTCCCCAGACTAAATATCACTTGTGATTTTAGTCTGGCGTTAGCCAGGCTAATGGATACCTATAGAGTACTAACAAATGTTTCTTTTAGCTAGAGAATCAACTCTACAAATTCCGTCTTACTAACTTGGAATTCTTTGATATGCACAAAGAAGAAGGTAAAGTCAGTAACTATTGCCATTGTTGTGTTAAGGTGAAGTGTCCTGACTTCAGTATCCTGTTTGTCCATTTTACAAATACAGGAGGAGGTGCTGTGACCTAGAGGCCTGTGAGGATGAAGACATGAAGGCTTTCCAGTGTCCACCAGTATGTCGTACAGTATGTGGAAATGAAGAATGCAGGGAAAAGAAGCACACACAAGGACTCAGCTAATCAGCCAGAATGTAAGTAGATTTGAGTCAGGTTTCACTTTGTACCGCTCATCTATTACTGAAGTATTTACAAATGTTTATGTTCTTAAATGTTTTTGTTTCAGTAGACCTGAGGCCGATGGGATCTCGTGCACTGACATTAGAAGCTCCGCGCGAATTAGGATGAGAAGCACTCGCTGAAAGACTCTCAGCTCTTCGCTTTAAAAGTGAGTAAATATAATACACTTGCGAAAGTAAATTTTTCATCTTTACTGAAGCATTTACAGGTGAAACTCGGGGAAATTAGAATATCGTTCAAAGCTAATTTATTTCTGTAATTCAACTTAAACTGTGAAACTAATATATGATATAGACTCATCATGCAAAGTGACATATGTCAAGCCTTTGTTATTATTTTGATGATTATGGCTTACAATCCATTTTCAAAATATTCCAATTTTCTGAGATTTTTAATTTAGTTACATTAGTTTTTATAAGCTGAGCCATAATAATCAAAATTATAACAAACAAAGGCTATACATATCTATCTTTGAATGATGAGTCTATCATATATTAGTTTCAGTTTAAGTTGAATTACAGAAATAAATGCACATTGAACGATATCCTAATTTTCCGAGTTTCACTTGTAAAATTTAAATGTTTTTTTTTGGGCTCATAGTGGGGCAACCTTTTTTCTGTGTGTCTTTTTCTCACTCTATGTGGTCGCATTTCCATGCACATTTATACAAATTTGTTTCAGACATTTTTTGAGTGTGCAACTAGACAAGCTTAATTAAATGTAGGAAGCACAAACTGTCGCCTAAAGCAGTGGTTCCCGAGTGGGAGTGCCTGGGATTGCAGGGGGGCCCAGGGTCAGATCATAAATTATATTATTTGAGCAAATGATATGGTAAAAATCATCAAATATGATGAGAACGGACTACAGGTGCAACACTCCAATTCCAGTTTATTTATTTGAAACTTACTTACTTATTAGCAACTATTTGGATGTTTTGATAACATTTGTGCACTTAATGCTAACATTAAAAAACGTCGCTTTTACTCTGTTAATGTAAAAGTCTACAGCTTTGTGTTCATTGTTCATCTGTTTGCTCATATCATTTTACAGAATGGCTTAGAAAGTGTTGGAGCAATATTGGACTATATGTGGTAAAGCTAATAATTTCTGACATTTGATGTTTGTTTTATTATTATTCTTACAGACTTGTACAAGCCAAGTGGTATATCGCAGAATGTGAAGAAGAAAAAGAGTGTGCTCTAGAAGACAAACAATAAGTTTAAACACAGTCACATGACATTGAACTTGGTTTAATTTCTTGCTTTGTACTGACAGACTTTCTCCATATTTTTCAGATGTTGGTGCCAGTTGAGCCAGGAAGCAATGTCCAGTGAATCTGCTTGAATCAATAAGGACTAACACACAAATATTGTGCATCTTTACTACATTCTGAATTCTGTTGTGAATAACTCAGCCTACATGTTACAACATAAGGTATGTAAACTATTATTTTATGAATAAAAAAAAAAAACTGTAATTTGCCATTTTGTAATAGTTTTTTGGGTTTGCTTGTAATGTTTGAAATATTGGTTAAAAGAAGCCGATTGGACTTACAAGTTTTGATGTAATCTGTTTCAACAAAACTTTAAAGTTGATGAACTGAAAACTTTAAAGTTGAACTTGGCTTAAAACTATCAGGAGTTTTTAAGCTAAGTTGAACTTTAAAGTTTTCAGTTTATGTTGGCAAACATTTTTTAAGTTAAGTTGAACTTGAGGTTTTTGAGTTCATAAAAACTTAAAAAACGTTTGCCAAGATAAACTGAAAACTTTAAAGTTCAACTTAGCTTAAAAACTCCTGATAGTTTTAAGCCAAGTTCAACTTTAAAGTTTTTAGTTCATCAACTTAAAAGTTTTGTTGAAACAGATTACATCAAAAATTTTAAGTCCAATCGGCATGTTAGGGTTTACAGTGTGTAGAGAGAGCCGTAGAGTTGTCGCGGTGCCTCTCTCATGTGTAGAGAGAGCTGTAGAGTCATGACGATGCCTCTCTCGTCTGTAGAGAGAGCTGTAGAGTCATGACGATGCCTCTCTCATGTGTAGAGAGAGCTGTAGATCATGACGATGCTCTCTCATGTGTAGAGAGAGCTGTAGAGTCATGACGATGCCTCTCTCATGTGTAGAGAGAGCTGTAGAGTCATGACGATGCCTCTCTCATATTAAGAGAGCTGTAGAGTCGTTGCGGTGCCTCTCGTGTGTAGAGAGAGCTGTAGAGTCATGACGATGCCTCTCTCATGTGTAGAGAGAGCTGTAGAGTCATGACAATGCCTCTCGGTGTAGAGAGAGCTGTAGAGTCATGACGATGCCTCTCTCATATGCAGAGAGAGCTGTAGAGTCATGACAATGCCTCTCGTGTGTAGAGAGAGCTGTAGAGTCATGACGACGCCTCTCATGTGTAGAGAGAGCTGTAGAGTCATGACGATGCCTCTCATGTGTAGAGAGAGCTGTAGAGTCATGACGACGCCTCTCATGTGTAGAGAGAGCTGTAGAGTCATGACAATGCCTCTCGTGTGTAGAGAGAGCTGTAGAGTCATGACGATGCCTCTCTCATATGCAGAGAGAGCTGTAGAGTCATGACAATGCCTCTCTCATGTGTAGAGAGCTGTAGAGTCATGACGATGCCTCTCATGTGTAGAGAGAGCTGTAGAGTCATGACGATGCCTCTCATGTGTAGAGAGAGCTGTAGAGTCATGACGACGCCTCTCTCATATGCAGAGAGAGCTGTAGAGTCATGACGACGCCTCTCATTGTAGAGAGAGCTGTAGAGTCATGACATGCCTCTCGTGTGTAGAGAGAGCTGTAGAGTCGTCACGATGCCTCTCTCATGTGTAGAGAGAGCTGTAGAGTCATGACGACGCCTCTCTCATATGCAGAGAGAGCTGTAGAGTCATGACGATGCCTCTCATGTGTAGAGAGAACTGTAGAGTCATGACGACGCCTCTCTCATGTGTAGAGAGAGCTGTAGAGTCATGACGATGCCTCTCATGTGTAGAGAGAGCTGTAGAGTCATGACGACGCCTCTCTCATGTGTAGAGAGAGCTGTAGAGTCATGACGATGCCTCTCTCATATGTAGAGAGAGCTGTAGAGTCGTCACGATGCCTCTCTCATATGTAGAGAGAGCTGTAGTCATGACGATGCCTCTCATGTGTAGAGAGAGCTGTAGTCATGACCGATGCCTCTCTCATGTGTAGAGAGAGCTGTAGAGTCTACGATGCCTCTCCTGTGTAGAGAGACTGTAGAGTCATGACGATGCCCTCTCTGTGTAGAGAGAGCAGAAACTATGACGATGCATCCGTGTAGAGAGCTGAGATCGTCACGATGCCTCTTTCATGGGTAGAGAGAGCTGTAGAGTCGCCACGATGCCTCTCTCATGTGTAGAGGGAGCTGTAGAGTCATGACGATGCCTCTCTCGTGTGTAGAGAGAGCTGTAGAGTCAGTCACGATGCCTCTTTCATGGGTAGAGAGAGCTGTAGAGTCGTCACGATGCCTCTCTCATGTGTAGAGAGAGCTGTAGAGTCGTCACGATGCCTCTCTCGTGTGTAGAGAGAGCTGTAGTCGTCACGATACCTCTCTCATGTGTAGAGAGAGCTGTAGAGTCGTCACGATGCCTCTCTCATATGTAGAGGGAGCTGTAGTCGTCACGATGCCTCTCTCATGTGTAGAGAGAGCTGTAGTCGTCACGATGCCTCTCTCATGTGTAGAGAGAGCTGTAGTCGTCACGATGCCTCTCTCATGTGTAGAGAGAGCTGTAGTCGTCACGATGCCCTCTCATGTGTAGAGAGAGCTGTAGTCGTCACGATGCCTCTCTCGTGTGTAGAGAGAGCTGTAGAGTCGTCACGGTGGAATATGTCGCTAAACAAGTTAGTTCGCAGTCGTAACCTCCATGTTTGGACTTTGTTTACGAGTAGCGGAGGCAGCGTAGATGCATCTAGGTCAGGTGACTCAGGCCTGTCAATCAGAGACCCAGACCTCTCACCCCTAACCCCCCATACTTTCTCTGACTCGGTAAGCTACACCTTTTTTTTCATGCAGTTTTCAAATCAGGCTTGAGGCTCTGGAAAGTGGAGTTAGTTGTCCTTTAATGTATAGCTGTCAAAGTTGTGGCAGATTTGATAGGGCACTTGTCTCCAAACAAAAGTCAGTCAGAATCACATTGCTGCACTCTTAGAGTTGACCATGGTGTCATATCACAGACAGTGCCCTGCTCCCTCTCCAGCACAATTCATGAAACACTTTAAGTTAATTATAGAGACCGGTAAACTCAAGGTTTGTCCTTCTCCATTGTTGTCCTTTGTAAACAACTCCCACAGTGACTTTGGGCTCATCTTATCCTTTCCAGCAGTGGAAACAAAGAATCTAAGATGTGCAGTTAAAGCAGTACTAAGTCACTCTTGTCCCTGTTATAAGCGCCACTGCAGGTGTCGTAGCATGTTGCGTTTTTTTTCAACTTATTAATTCTCCGTGAGAGTAAATACTATGCTGACAGAAAAGGTGAAGGGAGAAAGGCATATTGTATGTCCAATTACAAAATGGAAATATTTTTTTTCTCTCAAACTTGGCTGTAAATACTGTTTAAAGTGGTGCTAGCCCGCAGTTAGCTTTGCCTGTTATCTTGCTTCTTCTTCGTGATTCCATTAGTGTGTATTGGTTGCTCCGGTCCGGTGGCAGTCAAGTTGCAAATGTAGTTTTCTGGCCAGAGACACCGGGGGAGGTGAAAGACCCCCAATCATCCCATTAACACTTCTATTACCCCAGAGGGACTACGGAAAGGATTTATTAAGTTACTTAGTTCTGCTTTAAGCTCATTTAAAGTTTGTCCCTTGCTTCATATACTAGCAGACTTGCAGCATGGTTGGAAGCGCACCTATCTGTTTGCGTGTTTGATATGTGGTCAATAAATTTACTCCGTGTATTTTGATAATCCCCATTGTGGAAACTGGCCAGATTAACAGTTTCTATGATATGCGTACTGTTATCCTCGGCTGTCCCCCCGGAAGTACAGCTGCAGCTTAACAGTCTGTTTCTGTTGTTACGTGTATACTATTTACTTGGACTCCTTCTTGAGTGTTTCCATGAAATCGAACGGTGGTGTTTTTATTTGCAAGTATTTCTTCATCTGTTCATGGGTCATCGCTTCAACAGTTGACCTGTGTGGCACCAGTCAATTTCATTCCAAAACTAATTGGTAAGCCTAGGGACATTGCCTGTGGTCACACACATATCTGTGAAATACATATTTTTGTCTGATTTAGTTTCTTTCCCTCCGGCTTCTTATTCCTGAATCCTCTCTTCAAGCGTCGGCTGCGTTTAGACCCTCTTGAAAAAAGATGCGTCAAATAATGAAATAGTTATGGTCTTCGTTGACTAAAACAACACTGCCTAAATTTTTACTTGTTTTATTTTTTACAGCTCGTGCCTGAGCTCTCATCGTTCACTTGTACCGACTCATTCGCAATTGCCCCATCACTGTAGCGCATCTTTCTCCAGCACGAACTTGGAAGTCAGAGGCTAAATTAGCTCACAGTCCATCAGTATATAGTGATATACTGTGGCAGGATGAATATTTGATATTGTTGTATGCTGTATGTATGTGGATGGTGCCTAGTTATTAATTATGAAACAAACACAAAATGAAGACAGAAATAGAGCTTCCTGAATACATCAACCAAGTGACTGAGATCAAATCTACGAACACACACATGAATGTTGAGTCCAGCTATTTAAATCTTTGATGTATTAATTAGAAGGTTAGAATAAAGAATGAGCAGTTTCTTTTTAAAGGCCGGAGTTGAGACATTAATAAGAGAAAGCGTCCTGTGAGCAGATCTGAGACATGATGAAACCCGTAGTCCAACATGGCAACACCAGCCTGACCTCGTTCTTAGACAGAGATGGTATATGAAGTTTGGCAAAGATATACATTTATTTGTCAAAGTAGACATTTTGGTCCAACATTTATTTAAATTCCATTTATCATAAAAGCAACAAAAAACAAATGTGTACAATAGGCCAGGATGAACGAGAATGTGTCGATGGGTACGACAGCAACAGAGGCAAATTAGCCCACGACCACAAACCTGATACGTAATACAGAACACTGCAATGAGGTTGAGGAAAGGTTGTAAAGTTTTTACAGCCTGGGAGAAAAGTCATTCCACCATTCTATTCATGTTGAAAAAGAAAAAAAAAAAGTTTCATCTTAGGGTAAGCAGTGGCTTTGGGATTCCTCCTGGCTCCCTGTAGCTCAGTGAGGAGCAGCCCAAGATTTCTATGCTTTACCAAACTACTTCCACAATGGACTGACACATTCGGATGGTCCGTTGTCCAGAGGGGACAACGTCCAAGTGTGTGACAGGCAGGGCAGTTGACAGACTTGCTGGGGCCCGGGGCATGTCATACAGACCTCCAACTGGGACAATGCCACTAGGCCATCCATCCAGTCATCAAATGAAACAGTCGTACACGCTCCAATAAAATGTAAATGGCAATAAAACAGGTATAGCAATAAAAACAAAATCTTCACAAGCAATGACACCATTGTCACAATTTTAATTGCTACAAATAACAAATTATAAAGACTGCAATCAATTGGCTTGTTGCATGATGTCCCTATGCTACTTCCTTTGACTAGTTACTTTCCGTCCCCCCTATCAGGGGGAATATACAAGGCGTCAGAAATCACTATTACTGGAAAGAGCATTGTTGGTAAACTGGCCATTTCCTTCAAGCGCCATCTTAAGGAACAAGTTCTGTCTCACGGCCAAATATTTATGCCTCTAGATCAGGCGTCGACAAGTTGGCTTGGCTTCGGGCCAATATTTTTTTATGCCGATAGGTATTGATAATAGTCAATAGTCAATTGATAAAAAAATAGATTTATTCATGCATGGATATTCAATACTAGATAACCCCAAACTATACATATTTTTTATGTAAAACTAAAATATTGTTTGAAACAATACTATCCCCGAGTCTGTCGGATTTTCGCGGGTTACACAGCACCAGCAAAAAATAAAGTTAGCATCACAAACATGTCGCTTTCCAAAGGACAAAAAAGAAAAGTGGACAGTGGAAACAGGTGTTTTAGGAGGAATGGAGACAAACATATGGTTTCATCCTACCTGGATATGTGAATGCCAAACCTCTGTATAATTGCACCGCACCTTTGTGTCATTTTGGATTGTTATAAACATAATTTGTCATAAATATAAAGTCTGTAAAGACCATTTATGTAATTCATCTTTTATGACTAAATAACATGGTGGATCTGAAAATGCAAAGTCACAATGCTAGCCGAAAATGTCGGCCATGGTCCTCAGACTGTTGTGAAGTTCGAAAAGATTCAAGCGCACACAGCAGTCTGGCGTTAGCCAGGCTACATACAAAAAGACCCACAGCACCAAGACCCCTTGTTATAGAGATGAGCTGCTTTAGACAGATGTTGCCCCAAGTATAGTGAATAGTGAGTATTGGTAGTTAGAAATTGGGAGATTTTTCAGAGAGAAAAAGAAACACATTTTAGACATGTTAAAACAGCTTTAGTTTAAGTTGTGCTGGTGGTATTATGTTTATCTTGGCTTTAAGATCATCGTATGATAGGTGAAGGCATTTAGGTATGTACAACTTTTGTGAACAGTTCAGACAGTTCACATTCCAGCGTGTATCTGATAACTCGTGCAAAGCGCAGTGTAAAACCTTCATCAAAACTTTCCATCTCCGAGGACTGCCACTGAAGAGTTTATACAGTTCATGAACAAATCCAAAAAATAGATTTATTTCTGGACATGCCTGGCAGAATGGACTCCAACATGATTGAAAGTGTGGGATGCACATGGTGAAAATGTGGCCAAAGGCTTGTACCCCTTTGTACTTTTCCGTTGTCATAACACTGACCTCGGCACTCACTTAAATCAGGGGTTCCCAAACTTTTCAGACCCTTACCCCCGATATACATAACTAAACCAACAGCTCAGGACGCCCTTCTGTAAAATGTAATTAGCATTTATAATAATTTAAGGAGCAAAACATTTAAAATCTGGATTAATGATGTTAATTTGAATACTGTTTGGATACTTAATATTTGTCTTAATTTCACCATGCTGTTTTCAATTACACATACATCAAACTCAATGTCAGAAATATAAAAATATTATCTCAAAATCATCTTGCGACCCCCAGTACAGCGACCCCCAGGGGTCCTGACCCCCCCTTTAGGAACCAGTGACTCATTGATACTGTTTCTTCTCCTGTCTTATTATTAAAGTCTCTAAATTGTAGAAATCGTTCCTTTACTTCCCACTCCTCAGAAGTCAGACTAACATATCTGAGTAACAACACATTTTGTTCCAAATTAGACACATCTGGTGTGGAACATATTATGCAAAAATAGGCTGAATCCTGTCTTTCTTTACTATGGTATTTAGAACACGTGCGCTTGAAACCGCCTTCCCTGTTCTCCCTGCTCTCTTATCGCGTTCCCTTATCCTATGTCATTGGTAATTGTAATAATTTGTAAATGTTCATTTAGAACAATGTCATATTTTGACAACAGTTCAGTCAGGCCAAGGAAATGTCCATTATCTGGTTTATCCAGTACAGTTGTTCCACCTCAAAATGGCAGATTCCTGGAGGCCAAATAAAGCATCCAACAGCCTTTATAGCAAAGCTTTATTCTTTTTCTTTTTTTTACCTCAGCCTCCACTTGCTGTACTTTACATTCAATCCCTGAGGCTTTCAAGACACTGTGCTGCAGGTTCTTCCATTTTCAGTAACAATATGTGTGTGCAGTGCACTGTTTTCGTATTCTGGAAATCTTCTGCAACGTGTTTTGTAATTCAGGTTGCATATGTTCGTCCCATCACTGGAATTCAGTACACTTGCTGATCACTTACCCTCAGCTTGTTCAAAAGAAAATAAGAAACGTGGGAGGCAAAACAGTTACTGTGTATGAGCCAGTCCCTTTCATTTCCCCATACCATAATGGATGTTGCATAGCTCAAATAGTTGGGGAAGTCCTACCGTCTGCATCTGGGGGCCACTTTTTGATAATGGTCACTTTTCTTTGCTGAAGCATGCACTGCACTTATCCGATCAGACTCAGACATTACACCAGTGGTTCTCAACCTTTTGGAGCTGCGACCCCCATTATAACAGTTACTGTAATTGGAATTGTGACACTGTAGGAAATGGGGACATTAGACAGTATAATTCTTAAAAACAAAGGGGAAAAAAATGTCTAAAAATACAATTAAACAAATGAAAGGAATATGCCACCGTTGTTCCATACTGAGATATGTTCTCATGTTGCGTACACACCTAACTGTACGGACCGCGCTGCTGCTTCTATTTGGACGCTTGAAAGTCTTGCAGTCAGACGCTCGTATGTGTTCACCTCCGGTGGAGCCACTGCTGCGCAATTCTGTAGAATGTTGCTGTTGCTGCTAAGCATTGATATGAATGAAAACGGTTTCCTGATTCTTTGTTTGTGTTTTAGTGACAGTGGAATAGTTTTACCAGCCTACATTTCTTAGACACTTGAGGCAAATCTCGCCTCGTTCCTCTCTCCCTCTCTCAGATATTATTGCAATGCGTGTGGTTTGAGTGTGTAGTACCTTATGTCCAGCCTCATGTCACAATAAAATCCCCTTTTAAACATGTTTGTAATCCAGTGCCTTGTTAAAGAACAACTAAACACCTAATCAACTTTTGTTTGCTGATAAACTATCTATATGGGTCACTAACACAGTTATCTACATGTTCTTAACATTATTTTGAAATTTTAGTGCAAAGTTGTTCAAAATCCAATGTTTGTGTTCAAAACCGTCTGTTCAGCGCCATTCACGTTTAAACAACACCTACTACATTTGAGTTTAGGGGTTGGCTGATGATGTACCATATTTCATCACCGTACCATCATTCGTCATCAAGTCTGCCGCTGTGGTATAAAGGCTGATCCCTCCCTCAGACGCTCTCGTAGCGAGTTGGAGTTGGAACAGAGCGAGCGTGTGCGATGCTAGCTTTCTCTCTGGATGCAGTCATGACAGCCAGCGAGTGCGGCGGCGGCGATTGTCTTTTTTTGTAGGATAGTTGGTAGATCAACCAATCACAAGTCACGAGAATGTACCAACTATCCTACGGGGGGAAAAAATTCACGTAACGGCGACCGGTAACGGGAGTCAGTCAGTCCTGTTTACTCTGGCCCTTGGTCTGAGACTGTCAACAGAGCAGAGACCGCCCACACACTCCCCTCCCCGCGTCCCCCCAAAGCCTCCCTCCACGCCTCTTTCACAGAGTTTTTTGAATTTTGGGAGTGGGTGGAGTAAGCTCTGGAAGGGGTGTTTAGTTCCTCTTTAAATGCGCCCACGTTCGTGTTTTCATAAGTTTATTGAAGCGTATGATTCCTCTGATCTGAATGCCTGGGCTCGGGAAAGGCATTTCAAACCACAGCTGGTCGTCATGAATACTTCCTCTTTTCAGACGGTGTCTCAGTTTCACTTGTGTCTTTATGATGTAGAAGAGGTGGTTATGTTGCTCCAAATTCAGATGATCAATAAATGATTCCTGAATGTGTGTTTTTACTCCTGTCTCCTCACGCCGCTCTGAACAGCTGGCGTGATTGACACCGCTCTAACACACCTGCCGCCACGCACACTCCTCACCCACACATGTGCGCACATTTACATTTACAATACACAGGAATCAACTGCCCCTGCCGTGTGAGCCACGTTTGGTGTTCACGCACCTTTACTTTAGCTTAGACGAGTTGATGTGTACTTTTCTGGTGTTTACGCGTGCCCTCAGTCACGTAAATAGAGCACAGGTGGTGTTAGCATTTAGCCTCTCCTCCTCTCCCCTATGTGGCCAAACGGGGATGTTAGAAGCGACCAAGCTCTTCCATGCTTCCCCAATTTAAATACGGTTACATGAGCCTTTACACGATTTAAGTCTAGTCACACAAAATTAAACAAGTCGATTTTCTAAGCGGATAAAAAGGGGCACTATGTTGTGAGGCGTAATAACACCTGGAGTACTTCGACATCCGTACAGTAATATTGTCACTCGTTATGTCAAAATCGCAGGTCGTATGTCGTACAGTGAGACAGGGACACAGACTGTCATACAACCAAAGACAAGCTACCGACATCAGGCAGTGTTTGATATTTTGGAACACTAGTTGCAGAGTGAGCCATCCTCTCGCTGCAACGATGATCTCTGTCAAGCGTCTCATCAACACATCAGCGATTTTACAGACAAAAAAAATCACAGAGTGTACACCAGGCATTAGGCACAGCTGTGAGGGGATAGACTCTCGGCAGAGGAAAAGTGTTTACTAAAGGACTATTCGCACAGGATCAGAATTATCTGGGGATGTCGGTCATTTTTATGGGCATTCGCACGGATCAGCAATGTCAGTAATTCACTAATTCACTTTTCTCCGGAAATGATGGCTAGACAAAGAACACTGAATGATGACAACAAGCCTCATTTGTGGTGCAAGTTTGTAGAATTACCCTTAAGGTAAAAAGCGGGGAAATTTTTAGCTTTCGTATTACTGACATGGCTGATTCGCACGGGAATAGAAACTCCGAGGAGGTCATTAATATTTACTTTTTACCTGCGGTCCCAAGGTCATTCTAATCCCATGCGAATGGGGTTTAACACAGATTATTACAGATTTGAGAACAATATTTGAGAGAAATTAGTCTATTCCGTTTCTAGAAAAAGTTTAATGTCTTTGCCATTTTTCTCCATGAAAAACAAGAGCAAAAACAAGTGTTGCGTTTAAATGTTTGTGGAGTGTATTGATGGCAGAAAAAGACAGAAATCATGTGTTAGCACTTGTTTCTGCCCGGGTTGGATTAAAACAAAGATTCCCTGCCTGCCCCCACATCTCCATTGCTATAGTTTCTCTTAATCTTCCGGCTCTCTGTGCTTCCACCATTGATCAAATCCTCCCGAGCCACCCTTGACTGAAAGAAAGGCACCAACCCGAGAAAAAACAGCAGGAAAGGAGGCGATTCTTGACCTACTTGCTGCAGCGGCTCACTTATTGAACGTATGTAATCAAGCACTGAAACAATTGAAAGCACACTGGCTTCACTTTAGATAACACTACAATACATGTACAAGATGCTTCATTGTTCATGAAGATATCCTGTCTTTCCTCTCTTACCAGCTTATGTTTCGATGCCCTTCACAGCAAATGTTCCAGTGTTAATGTGACACTGTTTGGTGTCTACATGAGTCCAACCTTCTCAGTGTTAATGTGAGTTGACTCTCTTCAGAGTTAGACTGAAGGATAGAGAATCTGACACCATGAGTGACAGTAACAGTGACTGAGTGACGTTAAATAGAATGTGTTCTTTATTTCCAATAATAAGGCTGAGGCCCCATTGGACTCTGTCAAGCAATCAGGCAATCATTAATAACAGTTAGATTAAAGGAAAGAATAAAACTATATATATATATATATATATATATATATATATATATATATATATATATATTAAAACGCTCTTGAACTGTATCTGATGTAGGGTCATGTGTGTCCCTGTTCCTCTGAGTCAGGGTGGACCATGACTGATGTGCACAGGTCTATGTTAGAGCAGACTGCACTCAAGAGTTATTTTATTTTCTCCAAATTAAAACTGTGGATACCACAGTCCTGTCCACATCTGCTGATGATAGCTTGATTTTCAGTTTTGAATTTGTACTTCCAGGTGAAGTCCTAGACGTTGAATGACACATTTTCTTGCTTCTTTACCTGTCAGTCTAATAATAATAATAATCTCTTGGATTTGTATAGCGCTTTTCAAGATACCCAGAGCGCTTCACAGCTCATTATTCATTCACTCCATACTTGGTGGTGGTAAGCTACTGTTGTAGCCACAGCTGCCCTGGGGTAGACTGAAGTCCAATGAGGCCTTAGCCTTATTATTGGAAATAAAGAACACATTCTATTTAACGTCATGTTACTGTCACTCATAGTGTCAGATTCTCTATCCTTCAGTCTAACTCTGAAGAGAGTCAACTCACATTAACACTGAGAAGGTTGGACTCATATAGACACCAAACAGTGTCACATTAACACTGGAACATTTGCTGTGTGCGCTTTAGATGTATCAGTTGCAGTGAAAGATGTAATACGGATGGTAAGTGAGCGAAAGATTGGAACAAGCACAATGTTGAGTAAGTCACCCTGCTGGTGTTCAGTTATAATATAACTGAAATATTATTTGGGTAATGGCTGCTGGTGTTACGTCGGGATGTGCAAATCAATACTAAAGTATCAATAATTTCAATAATAGTGACCCAATTTTGACAATACCAATGTTCATGAATCAATACCTAGTAGCCAGTGGCGGCCAGTGATATAAACTCTAGGTGGTTCTTTTGCACACCATTACCAAACGATACCTACAGCGCTGTACACAGACGGATGTGAGATGCAGGGTAAACAGTAAACCACAGAGCTTGTAAAATGTTCATAGTTGTATCATATAAGACTTTATTTTGGTAGTGGCAGTATGAGGCTATTTCCTGTCCCTTTTCTCCTCAGTTGCTGTGATGATTATGGTGGGGAGGTAAGCCGGAGAAGTTGCTCTTCACCATTTAAGATAGAAATTAGACACTATATGTACGTCTGAAACATGGTCTAGTTTTGTTGTAAAGCTATTTTGCCACGTTTTGCCTTTGGTTGATGTGTGAAATAAGGTTTTGATGTTTGGTACAGCACTTTGTAAAAGACGTTCGTAGTAGCAAGTGAACTTGGGCTGACAGTTTTCCCTGTCCTACTGTAGAGTTGACAGTTGGGGTGTTTACGGGCTAACAGAAAATGTAAAACTATATGATCACCTTGTTGTCATTTGTAATAACATATTCGAGATTCAATGATTATGAAGGGGAGACATGTGTGCCACAAGAGTTATTGTGACGGTGGCGCAGATGGGTCGTCTTATGTTTGGAAGGTTGGGGGTTCGAATCCCGCCTCCTGAAGGTGCATGCTGTCGTTGTGTCCTTGGGCAAGATACTTCACCCACCTTGCCTCCAGTGTCTGCGTACATTGGTGTATGAATGGGTGAGTGGATCCTTGCTGTAAAGTGCCAAATGGAGATGGAAAAGTGCTATATAAGTTGAGACCATTTACCATTTATTAGAAGGGTGTTCGTGCCGAGTGGCAGCCCAATGCATGTGCGGGAGGTGGGACCAGGCCCATCGACAGGGGGTGTCCCTTTGGACTGTCCCAATTCAAACCCTAGCCCTAGATTTGAGCCCTTCCCCTAAATTTTGCGCGTTCCCGCGGAGGGCTAGGGTCTCCCAATACTTTAGGGAGCAAGAGGAAGTGGCTATCTCCCCTTGAAAAGTCCCCTCGGCCGCAAGTCAGCTCAGGAGCAGACTTGCGGCCAAGGGAGTATAAACATGGCGGCTACCGGTGGAAGCGACAATTACAAATGTAAGAATATTACGCAAATAAGCCTGTCAAAATTCTGAAATGTGTTGGAATGTGTTAGTTAGATGTAAAAGCAATGGACTTTTAAGTTATAGTTTGAAAGTCGCTATTTGACGACGTTCGTGAATTATGCTGAGTGCTTCGCCAGAGTCTGCCCGTCAGTATACACTGACCGCAGGGTGTGTGTCCCAGTGTACATGTGGATGTTTCGTGCTTATTCTCTACTGACTCTGATTCAAGCTTTCAGTAAACAAAATGGTCTCAATCTGAACTCTTTCTCCTGTGGTGATAGAGGACTGAAAGTGTTGCTTGTTTACGTTCTACTTATGTGACACAGATGATTATTGATTATCGAAAACAGTAATGCATCATGTTTAATCGTTTAACAATAGACTGGATGTAAACTATACGATCTGAATGTGTAGGTCGTCTTGTTTTTAGACACAATGGTAGTTGGCAGCTAAGTTGAGCCAAGTGCCAAAATTAAACGAAACAACAAACCTGAAACATCCCGACCGTCACAAACATACGGCGAACGCGTCTGCTGTTTCGTATATTTCCTCTCCGTTGATTTATCAAACGTAGATAAAACAACATGGCACACACAACAGGCAGGAGCTACGCCGGAACCGGCATTTTCACACGTGAATGAAAATAATATTTCTTGTATAAACTCTGTATTACCTCTATCTACTGGACTGGGGTGAAATCAGACACGTCGATGTTGCGCGTGACGTAAGGAACACGTTCTCTGCGCTAATTTGCATACTAGTGTTGTCCCATTCCTTAGGGGAGAATCTTCACTTGCACTTCCCTCAACAGGAAGTCCTGGGTGACGGTGGAGCAGATGGTAGAGTGGGTCATCTTATGATCAGAAGGTCGGGGGTTCAAATCCTGCCTCCTGAAGGTACACATTGTCGTTGTGTGCACTTCACCCAGCTTGCCTCCAGTGTCTGCGTACACTGGTGTATATGGGTGAGTGGGTCCTTGCTGTAAAGCGCTTTGAGTGCCTAATTAAGGTGGAAAAGTGCTATATGAGTTGACACCATTTACCATTCCCTCATTGGAGGGAACTCATAGCAATTGAGAGAAATGGGACTGGGCCATTATACTTTCCCTTATTCTAATATGAGTAAATTACTGTTTAATATAATGTATTTTCATGAATACGATCATCTAAGATGTTTCTTTATTGCACACTCTCCACTTTACACAAATGATACGGCCCCGCATCGCTTTTAAGTTCCTGTCTGTCAATCAATTTTCCCCCAGGGGAATCTGAAGCTACAAATGTAGCTTACCACCACCGAGTATGGAGTGAATGTACAATCGTCTCATGTAAAGCGCTTTGTGACCATGTCTGTGAAAGGTGCTACAGTATATAAATAAAGATCTTCTTCTTCTTTCGCTCTCTCTTCCTCTCAGTCTCTGCTTCTCTCCCTTTGCCAAAATCTCCACCACAGACATGATCCTCGTCATTGCTCCGCAGTCTGCTGCACTAAGACGTGGAAAGAGAGCCCTTCTCCGTCATCCATCCATCCATTTTCTTCCACTTGTGCGTTGCCGGGTCGTGGGGGCAGCTGTTGGAGCTGCACCAGCCCCTATGGCTCCTCCTGCAGGTGGTGGGTCCACAGAAGGACGGCCTCATGGTTCTAACCGGGCCTGTTGGTCTCTCATAAGGGGCTTCTGAACCGCTCTTTGTCTGACCCGTCACCTAGGACCTGTTTGCCATGGGAGACCCTACCAGGGGCACCAAGCCCCTCTACCACGTTAAGGTGGCGGTTCCAGGAGGGGCCCTTCTCCGTCATCCCCATGAGAAACCGCTGTGTGAGCTCCTGCGCCCTCACGTCTGTGTTCTCCACAGTAAAACTAGTGACAGTGACCAGAAAGTTCAGCTCACTCTTCACAGACAGCAGAGGACACTGTCTAACAGAGGACAGATCTGGACAGTAATTTGTCGGATAGAAATGAAATGTTTGGGTCTGACTGAAAGGAGCGCAGCGGGAACCTACTTTTTTCATAACTACAGTTCTACGAATGTGCAGGGTTTGAAGATAATCATATTCAGACTAAAGAGAAGAAGCTTTGATAACAAATACCAGACAGGTGCAGTCTCAGTATGTTTTAAATCAGTGGTTCTCAAAATGTGGGACAGGGACCAGAGGTTAGACATAGCATGGGCCTGAGGCTAAGTAACCTGCAGTTTATGAAACACAGTGAAGGAAGTGTTCTTGAGGCCAGGACCAAATGAGTGATGAAACAGTTGCCACCTGAAGGGTCAGGGGTGGTGGGTCCCGGGCCCCACCAAGTCTGTCAACTGCCCTGGTAGTAGTAGTAAAAGGGGAAACAAAATGTTGTTGCTGATGTGTACTGCATTGACAGTAAAGTATTGTTTATCAGCACAATGAAAAATAACATAAAAGATAACAAAAGTATGGAAAAATGTAATTGCAATAAAAAAAGTCCAGTACAAAACAAAACTCCAGTCTGCCCACAGTTCATTGTGAATATCTGGGGTCTGGGTTTAACCATGGAGTCCAACAGTAAATGGTCTATTTAGGAGGGCTTTATATGGCAATGACATATTGCATGGTTAAAGCCTGAAAATAGTTGATGTTGAATTTCATAAGCCTTATTGATGAGAATAGAATCAAAAATGAAAAAGCTGGTGAGCTGTGTGACTCATGTCCCTGTCGGTGTTCAGAGCCGTACTCAGATAATGACTCTATGGGAGTTAAGAGCAGTATTTGGGTAATTCCCTGCTGATGTTCAAATTCACTAATGTCCCTGCTGGCGTTCAGAGCTGAATTTGGGTCGGTGCAACAGTGAACGCTGGGATACCGATGTCTGTCAGATCCCGCTGATTCTCCGAGATCCGAGATTTAAAGTGCTCTGCTGCTGTCAAACTGGAGAAAGAAAGAAGTGCGAACCCTACAAGATATCACTCTAAAAAGTAGAATGTACATCACATTTCAAATTCAGAGTGCTATTTACATCTCTGAAGTTTATGTGAAACCATGTAATTTGTTGCTTTTGTGAAGTGTAAAAAAAAACACGGCACTTGGATGCAAAACAACTTTCTCCAACTAAACTCAGACACAACTGAGATCATTGTCTTTGGCCACAGACACAAAGACAAAGTGTTATGAGTCACCTGGAGTCTCTCTCTCTGAAACCAAAAAATCAGGTTAGAAATCTAGGAGTAATCATGGACTCAGACCTGAACTGACCTGAACTGAGCCACATCAAAGCAATAACATCATCAGCTTTTTACCATCTGAAGAACATTGCTAAGATCAGAGGAATAGTGTCAAAACCAGACTTAGAGAGACTCATCCATGCATTTGTCTCCAGCAGGTTAGACTACTGTAACGGCTGCTCACTGGCCTTTCTAAACGAGCTGTTAGAGCTGCAGAACATCCAGAACACTGCTGCTCGAGTCCTGACAAGAACCAGGAAATACGACCACATTAGTCCAGTGCTCCGGTCTCTGCACTGGCTTCCTGTCACTCAGAGAATAGAATTTAAAACAGCTCTGCTTGTGTACAAGTCTTTTCATGGTTTAGCACCAAAGTACATCTCTGACATGTTAGAGCCGTATGAACCATCTCGGGCCCTGAGAACTTCAGGGAGGGGTCTCCTGGTGGTTCCCAGAGTCAATAATAAACACGGTGAGGCTGCGTTTCAGTTTCATGCAGCTAAAATCTGGAACAGTCTTCATGAGGATGTGAGACAGGCCTCAACTCTGACAATGTTCAAATCCAGGCTGAAAACAGCTCTTTTTACCCGTGCATATGAAAACTGAAAGTATTTTATCTGCACTCTTGCCTTTTACTGTCATTGATTAACTTTATGTTGATGTTTTATTGATTGATTTTATCTGTTTTCTTGTAATTTCTCTTTCTGCAACTGTGAAGCACTTTGAATTGCCTTGTGTATGAATTGTGCTCTACAAATAAACTTGCCTTGCCTTGCCTTAAAAAGTTGACAAATAAAAAAAGCTTTTAGAACCCCAAGGCTTGTTTCTGTCCTTGGACTTGGATGGCTGCCTCAGTCCAGGTCTAAGCCTGCTGGCATTGGTCATGTCCCAAGTGGGTTGGTAAAAGGTCGCAGTGCATGAGGAAATACAAGTCATTATAATCAATCATTAGGCCTGAGCGCTGTCAGGTCTGGCAAAGGGGCTCTTAAAATCGTATAGCAGTGCACAGAGTGGAGCCCTGCCCCCAAAGTGTGCAGAAAACTCCCCCTCAAACATACACTCACACACTCCTCTTGTCGTGCGTATTGTAATTGGACAGTAGTGTGCGAAGCAGAGCAAATCGAGTGCAAATTGCTCTTTTATCCTCAAACACTCACTAACGCACTCCTCTATAATGCGTAAGTCAGACGCATATAAATTAATCGACAATAGAAAGGTGTGTGGATAAAACAGTTTTTACACATTTTTGTCATTTTTGTAGCATGCTCTGCAGTAGAGTGGGGATCGGGCCGATTTCCTCTGTCCCAGCCCGGCCCGCGTCCGACAGAGCAGTGATCGAATCCGAACCGAGCCCAATAGGCATTAAAATATTTGTGTCCGAGTCAGACCGAGCCCGACACAATTAAAATCAGAATGAACAGACTTCATGCACGATGCCGCTTATCGTGCTGATGTGTCCGAGTCCGACCAAAGCTCAAACATAAGTTCTAAATATTTGTCCGAGTCCGACGGGCTCGGTCGGGTTTCCCCACTCTACTCTGCAGGAGGAGACTGAGCTGCATCATGGAGTTCTACCAAATGGAGTAATAGATGCAAATGGAAAAGATAAATATAAGTCTGATTTGACACACAACAGGTGCATGGTCTGTTTTTCTTTCCCAAATGTCACGTTTACGATGTGGATCTACTGTATGAAGTTTACTACAGGAAAGTTTGATCACCACAGCTTTAAGGGAAGATTTGTTCTTTAGTTAGTTCTTGAGCTAGAAACTGTTATCTAGTAACCAAAAGTAATCAGATTACTAGATTTTTTGTGCGAGTAATCAGTATTCATTCCTGGTCCCAGAGGGGAACCTATTGTACATGTTTTAGTGGTAGGGGAAACCGGAGTGCCTGGAGAAAACCTATGCAGACATGGGGAGAACACGCTAACTCCACACAGGAAGGCCCCGTCCTTCTTGCTGTGAAACACGAGCGCTAACCGCCGTGCCACCCATAACGTGGAAACAGACAGCTGTTTTTATATGATGTTCTGTTGACAGAGCGGGACATCCAGAGATCAACCCAAACGCAAAATCCATGAAAAATAAAAAAGATACTAGACTTACAGTTTGGTGCTCTGTGGGATGTCTTTTTGGCGCTCATAGTCCCTCTTCCCTTCTTAAGTCCCAGCGCAGCTGACGCGGGGAAACCCTTCTCCTGTCCGGAGAGAAACCCTTCTCCTGTCCGGGAACTCTTCCAGGCGTCTGTGTCCCGCTGTCTCCCACTCCTTTGCTGTCGAAGCTCTTCATGAAGAAGGGGCACAAAATATCAGTGATTAATAAATCCTCTTAATTTTTCCTCATTCGGACATTTCACAAAAGGGCACATTTGTTTATCCAGTCTAGCTGAGCCTGCACTTCTGATTGGCTGGAACATCTTGCCCATGTGCAGTCACACTAGTGACTCAATCGAGGTACTGCAGGACTTGGCCAAAGGGTGTTATAATGGCCACACCTGCAGCTCTTTGTAGTGGGCCTCGGGATATGCAGTGCATCAAAAAACGTGACGCAATTTGGTGGCATTAAAATGACATTAAAGAGCATTAAATGTGACTTGCTTTCACTGGTATAAACCCTGAATAAATGCAATTTGACTACACTTATTCAGACAGTACGTCATATTATGCAGATGTTTCAGCGACACATTTTGGCCTTTGGCGTCTTCTTTGATTTGCTTCACCCACTGCTTCCGGTTATCCACCTTCCTGTTTCTCGCCTTTTGGCTTCCATTATATTAAAATCTTCTGATCCTGGAATCCTCTATCTGACTAATCCTCCAATTCTCCAATACTTCGCTCTCCTCTTCGCAGTTACACAGGATTTTGGGGCACTGACATTTCTGTCTTAGTTCTTCGGATGTCACATGATCCTTTATTGGGACACTAGTAATCCCTTTGAACATCTGATTTTGGAGCCTCTAGCTTCACCTTGCTATCTTTCTTAATGTTTCTGAACCATATAAGAGTGCACTAAGCACTAGGGACTTGTATAGTGCCACGTTTGTTTCTAATTTATACTCAGTAGATCTCCATATCGTCGCAAGTTCAGCTGCTCATCTGCTGGAGAATTGGGAGGCAGGCTGTCTTTCCTTTCTGGCCTTTCACTGATTTCGTTTATTACTAACTACTCATTTACTACTCATTACTACTACTACTACTACTACTACTACTACTACTACTACTACTACTACTAGCCATAATCCACAGAAAATCACAGTGTAAAGAGCAGTTTAAAGTTTAAAGCTTGTTGTGTCCAGGCCAGAGTTGACCAGTCATCTTGCCTCCCACACAGACTGTGGCTGATTACTTTCTGTCTAGACACAATGAGAACCCCGCACACCACCCCCCGCCCCAGAGGGACAGATACACTCTCCCCATATGCCCACCCCACCCCCTGCACACATCAGCACCAGCCTCTGTTCACCTCGAATGGTCCTTCACCAGACTGAAACAGTGCCAACCTTGTTCATTAGTTTGAAATAATGAACAAAACTAAAGTGGAGCGAAAAGCATGTGCAGTTACAAATGATATGGTTTAGTGAGTGCTGTCGTTTTCATCACAACTACGAGGAGGTAAACTTAACACGTTTGAGAAGCATTTATAAAGTCTTGCGCAGAACAGAATAATGCCGTTTGCGCACCATTATTGCGTGTAATAATGGGTCATGCTTCACAGCTAGAAGGTCGTGGGTTCGATTCCCACCTGGACAGGGCCTCTCTGTGGAGTTTGCATGTGCTCACCATGTCTCAGTTTCCTCCGGGTACTCCAGTTTCCCCTACCACTAATAACATCTACAATAGGTTAAACCTCCAGCCAGGTCAAATGCAGAGAACGAATTTCCCTACAGGGTTTAATGAAGTATAACTTAATCTTGCCCTTATTTGGCTCATATACAGAGATAAAAGATAATGGTGTTGTTTTGATGGTGTACAGAGTTATAAAGAAAGTACGTACGACACTTATGCCTTGGCTTTGGTCAGTATTCCATTGAACGGGAGCAGTTAAAAATTTAGCTAAGGCCACAATTCCTCATTTCCATTATGTGTTTGGTCACTTTGCACAGCAAGCCACAAACACAAAACAAAAGTTGGGACATGGTTGGAGGAGGTGTGAATGAGCCAGAACTGTAGAAATATTTGCGTGACAGGGAATCAATCTAAAAGCATCTTAACCCCTTAACCCCCACCTTAACCAAGCACATTTTCTCCAGTTTTCCCCAAATCTAAAAGCGTCTTTACTGTAGAGCTTACAGCCTATATGCCAGTGCAATGCCCCATTTGAAAGCTAAGAACTGCAAAACACATCTAAGCTTCTTTGTTGTTTTTTATGTCAAATTTGAGTTGTTTTTGTCACATTTTTGTTGCGTTTTGTCACATTTTCACCACATTTCTATCGCAATTTCATTGCTCTTTTGTAGCGTTTTGTTGCATTTTGTTTTTTTGTGCAATGGAACTCTGATCAAGCCACAAAAATGTGACCAAGACATTAAAAAAGCAACAAAAGCACGATGAAAACACAACCATAAAGGATGAAAACGAGACAACATAACTAGAAGCTTAGATCAATTTTGTGTAGAGAAAATGCACTCGGTTAGGGTGGGGTTAAGAGGTTAGTTTAACATATTGGGTCATGCTGTAAGACCATCTCTGAAGTACAGTCATGATTCCATAATACATATATTGGCTAATTGCAACACATTTGCTAATGTTAAATTAAGATGTTTTTAGACTTTGATTTACACAAATATTTCACCAGTTCTGGCTCATTTACACCTGTCCCAAACATGTCCCAACCAGTGTTAGGGGTAACGCTCTACTCAGTAACGCGTTAGAGTAATCAGATTACGTTTTCAGAGTAACGGGTAAAGTAACAAGTTAGTTTTGCATTTGCAGGTAATCTTGTACTAGTTTATAGTTCAAATCAGTGACGCCGTTAGTGTGGTCCTGATCTCTCCCTCGTCTCAATCCTTGTGCTGCTGCAGTGCTGCTCAGACTGACAGTGCGTCCCATCAGTGCTCGTGTACATACTCAGACTGTGTCCTCCAAAACTTTACAGCAAGTCAGCAACATGGCAGAGTTTTCAGCGACATTTACATTCTTTTGAGTGGTGAAAAGGATAATACAGACAGTTTCTGATAGGGCCAAACTGTTTACATATAGTGAATGAAGCTAAGCTTTAATAAGTCAACTATTTTTGGTCTGAAGACCTACGATCAACAATTATTGATTTGTATAACAATGAAATAAAAAAACAGAACCAACTCTAAAAGTCTTGATGTTCATAAATCCACAGTTAGAAAATATTGTCTATAAATGGAGATAGTTTAGCTTTACTATTGCTTTACTTCCAAGGAGTGGCCGTCCAGTAACGATGACTCCAAGAGCACAGCGCTTCTAATCTGCAACTACAGGAAACGTCTGGGTCAACCAGTTATAAAAGCCAAGGGTTCACTTACTTTTTCCTCCCTGTCCTGTGAATGTTAAAATTATTATTATTATTTTTTTTTACTTTTATTTAAGCAGGAAGTCCCTTGAGAGTCAATAAAAACATGATATAATGTAATTGTTTGGGTGGTATTAGTTTAAGCAGACACTGTTTACTCATTCTTGTGATTTTTATAAAGATCAGACCACATTCAATGACCAATTTAGGCAGAAATGTGAGAAGTTCCAAAGGGTTCACATACTTTTTCCTCCCACTGTGTGTTTATCATTGGTAATGCATGAGTCTCTAACACTTTACTTTCATAATAAAGTAACACAGTAAGGTAACAAGCTACTTTTCCAGTATGTGGGTTAATATCAGTGCATATTTTACCTTTCACAGTGACCCGTGGGTGGTTAGCATGGCACCTTTACTCTCCTTCACGGCAGCCTCTAGGACGCTCCAGAATCAATTTAATTTCAAGTTTTAGGGTTTCAGCAGTGAAAAACCTACCAGGAACCCTAAAAACAATTGATCCTGGAGCCGGCGCTGGGTAACTGAAAGTTCAAACACGCACAAATATCAACCTTTTTCTACATAAAGTTCATAAAGTTACTTAAGGCACCTTTAACCACATGAGTCTCACTGTGATTAAGAATCTGTTTTCAGGTGAGTCCTGGACCCAAAGAAGCTTTTCATATACATTCTTGGCTGAAATGTGTTTGTGTTACACTAATCAAAGGCACATCTTTATATTAAACAGACAAGATTTTATTGTCTGTGCTTTCATTTACATTTTCAGAATTTCAACTTCACCAATTATTCCAAAAGCTTTACAAGTATCTCGTAACTTGTAAAGTATCATAACAATTGGTCATCACTTCACTTCCCTACGGTGAGTGTCACACTTCCTTCGCACTGCAGGACTGAGAACAAAAGAAAGAGGAGCAGAGGAAATCCAGGTCATATTGTTAAAATGAGTCTGTTTTTGAGGCCCATCACATGTCATCATTTGGTACTAAAAAGGTCTCCGCTGACACATTCATCTGCAGGATAGAAAGAGTTTAAGGAGGCTCCATCTTGACTTTGGAGAAGGGCCGGGTTTATAGAGTCTGTCATGAAGAAGGAACACCAAGTCAAATATTGGAGAATTCATTTTATGTTATGAGGAAGATAAATCTATAAAAGGCAGGCCGATGTAGCAGTGCTAAAGCTGTAACAGCGGCAGGTCCGGGTGATTACTGTGTATTGTCAGTGTGAAAGGTTACTGCGTGGGGCGATGTGGACAGAGCACTGTTTAGAGCGGGTGAACGAGGCGTGAGGAGGAAGTGGTCTCCAAAACACACATTTGAGAAAAAGGACACAGGAGATTATGAATTTGGAGCAACATAACCACCTCTACTACACCATAATGGGGTGCATACCTATGTTCCCCGGGTCCAATGTTCCCCGGGTGCGATTTTTTTTTCCGTAGGTGAGTTGGTACTTCAACCAATCACAAGTCATGAGAGTGTAATGTCATACATGTATCAAGCAGCTTAACCCTGACCCTGTCCTAGCCACTAACCTTAAGGATAGTGGGCTGGTGCCTAATCTTAATCAATAGAAGTGGGGGAACATAGGGCTGACCCCCCATAAAGAGTGAAACTGAAACACCACCTGAAAAGCGGTGGAAAAGCTTTATGACAAGCAGAAGCTGTGGTTTGAAATGCCTTTCCTGAGCCCAGGCATTTGGATCAGAGGAATTATACGCTTCAATAAACTCATGAAAACAAGGACGGAATGTACTGGAGTACAAACATGTTTTAAACAGGATTTTATCATGACATGAGGCTGGACACTAAAGAAGTGTTAAAAAATAAGGATGAAAAAAAATACGGATGCTCGTTCTATTAAAATTAAAATAATTGTTTTATTCCCTGAATTTACATTCTAAAACAAAGGCTATGGTAAAAGCTACATGATGCTCTTGGGTGGTCAGCGAGGGACACAGCAGGGTAAGAGGCCAAACAGTTGAATTACAAGTAATTTATAGGAACAGGAAGTAGGCGGCTACTTGTTGAAGAACCAATCAATGTCCTTGGAATGCTTCTGCGCGATCTGACTCCACCTTATAACACACTGCCCCCAGTGGATTCCAAGAGTAAGGACAACAATACAGCACTTCAAAAGCACAGATTACAATCAACACAGTTTCATATATAATCATTGAAGCCTATTATAACAAAAACAGATATAGAAATAGCCAACAACACACAGGTACTGCAACCCTAACCCATTCTTCAAGCCTACTTTTATTTTATCGTTTTTCACATGAACAAATATTGACATATTGCGTATCCACGTGTAAGTGTACGTCGAGATGATATAATCCATTATGGTCATTTCCTTGGCTGCTACAAAAGACCGGAAAACGGTACTCGCGCATTCGCACACGTTACAAAACTTTAGGGCCGTTTTTTCCAAATGAGGTTTTCATTCCACTCTTGAACTACACCTCCACTTTATTCGCTCCTACAGACTCCACACTTTACAGGCTTGGACTTATATTTTGAAGTTTTTTTCCAATATTATATCTAATTCCCAGCTTGATTATTTCTATTTCTTATTTATATATGAAAACATAAAATGGCAGAAATAAATGTTTCCCTCATATACTATGTATCATTCAGCACAAATTGATATCTATCTAAAAGTTTACCGTATTTACCTGTAGCGTCTCGCCTTAAACAGCTGTAATGGCAGTTTTAGAGTTCATTAAATTGAAGCCAGTAATACACTAATTGTGAAGTACCGTCTGGCCCGGACCCGTCTCCTGTGCTTTATCCCGGCCAAAGCACATGCTGAGTCTCTGTTTCACACCCAAAGACAATAGGCCCCGATGGCCCCCCGCTAAGCACCAGAAAAGGTGCTGCCGGCTTTGATCCTCCGAGGTGCCAACAGAGCGTCTGCCTTACATCTGGAACTGTGGCCCCTCCCACCGTGATGATGTAACTGTCTTCTATATTAACTTGATGTGAGGCTCTGGCCCGGCAGAGCTAACCATGGGTTTACCTGTACTCCTGTGTGTTGGCCCTCCGCACGTGTGTTAAATTAAACTTACACTTTTGATAAGACAAATACTTTCAAGTTTTCCTTTATAGTGGTGAGAAATTCCACAACACAGCTTATCACTCACGTTAATACACTGTGTTCGAGGTGTGTGTTTTGTTGTTTTGTAAGCGTGACCTAATTGTTGCCACACGTCTTCTTTCTACATCCATCTCCTCTGCTCCGGCGCCTGAGTCGTCCTGTCCTTTCTGTAATTGAGGCTGACTCGCGCTGTTCCCGAATGGCGTCCTGAGAAGTCACTTTGTTTATTTGCAGGCAGGACATCGTGTCTTTGGCTGGGACAGTGGACCGAGACAAGCCTCTGTCCTGTCCTTGTACGACCGTGTTTCCAAATACGACTTAAGACAGATGCAGTCACAGCCCAGTGCAGCAGAGATGGAAATAAGAGGGAGAAAGATCTGTTATGGTGTATAATGGGGGAGAGTTTCCTGAAGGTTGAAAGTGTGTGTAGCACAGGCCTAAGTGATTGTACTGTAAAGCCAGCCTGGACAGCATCATATCCATATGATGCACAGACCAATGTGGACCATTCACAAACACTGAAATATATGTAACCAGGTGGATATTTTACTTTAGCACAAACAGATTTGATAGACATTTTATAAAAGGACCACAGGTTTGTTCAATGAAGAGATAGGTAAGCCGTTCCATTAGTTAATTAGTTAGTTTTGTAATTTATTACAAAGTTGAATAAATTAAGTTTGAGTTTCCAATTTAAAAACAAAGCAACAACAAAAAAGCTTGGCAATTGTCATGCTCAAGCACAGCGCATATCGAGCAACGATGCATTAGGCTCTATTTCAGCCCTTTAGGCTTTCGCTGATGCATAATCTCTCGATCTAACGATCTCACTTCTCCAGTCACCCAATGGGCCTGGCACACCCTAGGCCCTATAAAGGGGACCTAGCCTGACACTCTGCTCCTTTTTCTCTCAGCTTGCCTTTGAGAAATCTCTACAAGCAAACATTCAAGACAGAAGACTCGCACAAGGCATTGAGTTGCCTTGTGTATGAAATGCGCGGTATAAATAAAATTGCCTTGCCTTGCCTTGGCTTGCCTTGCACTTGAGATGGCCTCACCCTCCACTGTCAGGATGCGGGTCTGGGACTTCTGTTCGGCTTCTCTAACCCTGGCGGACATGCGCGAGTCTCTTATCTTAACAACAATCTATGGACGCACGCAGGGGTTAAAGTGGGCGGGAACGGTCGGGAACGGCGTTCCCCCACCTTCGCATGGCAAAAAAAGAAAAAGAAAAAAAAGTTCATGATTGCAACTTTGTCATTTTCACGCACATACGAAATTCTGCCTGTGAGATAAATCAATGCAATAAAAATACTAGGTCGGGCCTACTCAATATGCGTCCTGGGGGCCAAAAAATAAAATCTGACCTCATTTTCCATAAAAATTATATTTTTTCCGGCATTATCCGCGCCGCATTCGCGTAGCTCCACAGCAAGTTCGCGGCACTTTGCGTAGCAGTGTGCCTCCGGCTCCGGACCATCATCTCCTAGCGCGGGCTCAAATGAAAGCATGGCTCTGTTAAACGGTGTAACGCTAAACTGAGAAAACAGGAGGCTTATCGTTGGACGGACTGACAGATTTTATCAAACCGCAGCACAAGGACAGTATGAATCGTGTTTGCTCGGATTATCCCATGCAGAACGCGGTCCGCGTCAGGTGCAGTGTGTGTTCCTGCCTTCACCGGTGCAAAGGGCTTAACCAGCGACTTTAAGGTAAGGACACCAGTTCAGCTGTGGATGTTTGTAAAGCGGATGATAAAGCTGATGGAACATGAGTTTTGGAAAACTGCTCTGCACCACCAGCACTCGTGTTTAACCGGTCAACACGCTAAACCTCGCTCCCTGGGCTCTAACTTTACTAAATAACATCTGAATCATTCATTTGACAGGTGCATTTTTCTTCATTTCTGCTCTGACTTCATTCAATACGTGTTTGTGGAAAATGTACAAGCGCAGAGATGCTCTTTGCAAAGTTAACAGGTAAACGAGGCTGAAGCTGAATATGTGGATGAGCGCGCCATCTCCAAGGAGCGCTTCATTTACTGAGTTTTTTCGTAAAGCGCGAGGTCTGGACGTCTATGGTCTGGACAGAACAGCGTTTGGTCCGCCCTTATTTATTATTTTCCATGGTCTGTCTGCTCAGCGCTGAGGAGCAGTGGCTGAGCAGGAGTTAGACATGTTGTTTGAGATGTACTGGTCTCATTCTGTATGAGGCCTTTGGCCTGGTTTAGATGTGATTTAGTCCTGCCTTAGTCCTGATATTGCATGTTTTGCCCTGGCTTAATCCTGGTTTAGTTCTCAGTAGTAGTTTATTATTAGGCTCTTTATTATTCTGTATTAATCTATTGCTGTGTTTTTTTATTTTTTTATCCTCCAAAGCCTTAAAATGCTGGAATATAATATAACTTTGTACTGCTGTAGCACCACTGACTGTGAAAGAGGATTTTCTTAAATAAAGAACATAATAACAAGCCAAAATTGTTAATAAGTAATGTTTCAGCACACATGTTCATTTCTTTGGTTGGGCCTTCTTTGAATAAGTGGATCCTGACATTTTATTTGTTTCTATAATCTATTAAGCTCCTCTCTGGGCAGGCATGGTGCTCTGCAGTCCTATCTAAGAAGAACCCAAAAGAGTGGATCTGGCAAAAGCAGAATTTGTTCATTTAGTAAATCACATAGACCTCCAATCATTTATGATTGTTAAAACCTACTAAAGGATATCTAAACATAATTCAAGGTATTAAAAAATATTGGGAAATAAAATAATTACAGTATCAAATACCTTGTATTGTGCAGTATCTGTTCAGAACCCATGACTACATGTCAGTACCTAAGTACATAAAAAAATATAAAATGTAGCACGATTACTACTGCTTGTTAAAGGTTAGAGTTCCCCCACCTCCCAAATCCCACTTTAACCCCTGGACGCATGGGAGAGTAGTAAATTCAGTTTTAAATTACCAAACACACATACAGTAAATATCCACTATATAACATATGGGTCAGACATATCATTATACAGAGCACATGTGCATTCCAGTAACACAACTACTCTGCGCCTAATACACAGGTGACAGCCAGAGGCGGAGCCTGCCATTAGGCACAGTAGGCAACAGAGGGCCAACAGATTTGACAGAAACGACCAAGAGAATACAGTCACTGCAGCAGCAGCGACAAGGTGCAACAACAATTGGCCATCGCATACTCCCTGAAAAGATCCAATGAACCCAACTCGCCCATCCCGAGGGGAGAGAGAGAGAGAGAGAGAGAGAGAGAGAGAGAGAGAGAGAGAGCAGCATGTTGGAAGTAAACAGTCACAGCTCCGACAGAATCTGGAGAAGTTCTGCTTCTGGCGGCAAAAACGAAAGAAAAGGAGGAGAAAGAGGAGGAAGGAGAGAAGACAGCAGCGAGTGTAATAAGTTACTGTAGTTGTATGTCTCTGAAGTGCTTTCTTTCAGCAGCCTTCATTGCTTGGCATGCAAATATTATCAACAAGCTAGCGTTTGTCACTGAAGAACACCCTGATATTTTGCAAGTTCTCCCACTTAGAAATCATGGAGGGGTCTGAAATTGTCATCGTAGGTGCATGTCCACTGTGAGAGACATAATCTAAAAAAAAAAAAAATCCAGAAATCACAATGTATGATTTTGTAACTATTTATTTGTATGATACAGCTGCAAATAAGTATTTGAACACCTGAGAAAATCAATGTTAATATTTGGTACAGTAGCCTTTGTTTGCAATTACAGAGGTCAAACGTTTCCTGTAGTTTTTCACCAGGTTTGCACACACTGCAGGAGGGATTTTGGCCCACTCCTCCACACAGATCTTCTCTAGATCAGTCAGGTTTCTGGGCTGTCGCTGAGAAACACGGAGTTTGAGCTCCCTCCAAAGATTCTCTATTGGGTTTAGGTCTGGAGACTGGCTAGGCCACGCCAGAACCTTGATATGCTTCTTACAGAGCCACTCCTTGGTTATCCTGGCTGTGTGCTTCGGGTCATTGTCATGTTGGAAGACCCAGCCTCGACCCATCTTCAATGCTCTAACTGAGGGAAGGAGGTTGTTCCCCAAAATCTCGCAATACATGGCCCCGGTCATCCTCTCCTTAATACAGTGCAGTCGCCCTGTCCCATGTGCAGAAAAACACCCCCAAAGCATGATGCTACCACCCCCATGCTTCACAGTAGGGATGGTGTTCTTGGGATGGTACTCATCATTCTTCTTCCTCCAAACACGTTTAGTGGAATTATGACCAAAACGTTCCATTTTGGTCTCATCTGACCACATGACTTTCTCCCATGACTCCTCTGGATCATCCAAATGGTCATTGGCAAACTTAAGACGGGCCTTGACATGTGCTGGTTTAAGCAGGGGAACCTTCCGTGCCATGCATGATTTCAAACCATGACCTCTTAGTGTATTACCAACAGTAACCTTGGAAACGGTGGTCCCAGCTCTTTTCAGGTCATTGACCAGCTCCCCCGTGTAGTTCTGGGCTGATTTCTCACCTTTCTTAGGATCATTGAGACCCCACGAGGTGAGATCTTGCATGGAGCCCCAGTCCGAGGGAGATTGACAGTCATGTTTAGCTTCTTCCATTTTCTAATGATTGCTCCAACAGTGGACCTTTTTTCACCAAGCTGCTTGGCAATTTCCCCGTAGCCCTTTCCAACCTTGTGGAGGTGTACAATTTTGTCTCTAGTGTCTTTGGACAGCTCTTTGGTCTTGGCCATGTTAGTATTTGGATTCTTACTGATTGTATGGGGTGGACAGGTGTCTTTATGCAGCTAAAGACCTCAAACAGGTGCATCTAAATGTAGGATAATAAATGGAGTGGAGGTGGACATTTTAAAGGCAGACTAACAGGTCTTTGAGGGTCAGAATTCTAGCTGATAGACAGGTGTTCAAATACTTATTTGCAGCTGTATCATACAAATAAATAGTTAAAAAATCATACATTGTGATTTCTGGATTTTTCTTTTTAGATTATGTCTCTCACAGTGGACATGCACCTACGATGACAATTTCAGACCCCTCCATGATTTCTAAGTGGGAGAACTTGCAAAATAGCAGGGTGTTCAAATACTTATTTTCCTCACTGTAAATGGCTGTGTTAATAGAATAATTTTTTTAATAAAACTGACCTTGTATCACATGAATTACCGCATTTTGAGGGACTATTTTCTCGCAGATCACTCCGCCGCTGCCTTAGCTTACAGCCACGAAGCTGATGCCGCTCAAATATAAGTTATTTTAAACGCAAAATGGTTAAAATTAACCTATCGACACAGACATTTATATGGTTAGTCTGGTGTTATAAGTGATTTACCTCAGGTGCACTGTGGAGTGCGCCAGACTGTTTTTTAATGCAGGCTAGCGTTTACCATAGAAATGCTTTAGCCTTGCTCTAGGCTAGCGCAACTAGACTCTTCAAATATAAGAACTGCATGAATTTAAGAAAAAAATATCTCCAGACATCAACAACACTCTGGATAACTAGGAAATGAGGCCCTATGTCAAAAATCCCGAAGTATCCCTTTAATTGTGACTAACCCAGCGTTATCACAGGCGGAACATCTAGCTGTAGAAAGTTTAGGAAAATTAGAAACCAGGCTTTAAAGTTGTTTTTAATGTGTTAAAAGAGCCGTAAATTGTATCGCTAGTTCCCACAGCCTTGTAGCCGCTGCACCTCACTAAGGCACATAGTGAAATAAACTTCCCTTGCAGGTTTGTTTACTACACACTAGAGGTGAATGGGAAACTTTTATTGAAACTTTTACTGATACTGACTTACTCATATAAAAATGAGGCATTTTGTGCATAAAATTGTGCCTATATTTATAGCGATGAAATCTAAATAATGGATAGACCCAGATTTAAATGTATGGGTGTTTTTGAATTTGACCTTTATTTAACCAGGAAAGTCCCACTGAGATTAAGAATCTCTTTTTCAGGGGAGACCTGGCCCTAGAGTGGAACCTATTGTACATGTTTTTAGTGGTAAGGGAAACCGGAGTACCCGGAGGAAACCCACGCAGACACGGGGAGAACATGCAAACCCCACACAGAAAGGCCCCGTCCAGGTGGGAATCAAACCGGGGCCTTCTTACTGTGAAGCACAGGCGCTAACCACCGAGCTGCCCGGTGGCTAAAAATAAGTGAAAAAATCTGTAAAAACGTACATTTTGCCTTGTTTTTTTGGAGGGTTAAAAGCTGAATTCAGGCTGGAAATTGGAGATTAAAAAATCTCTCAAATCCTTCAAAATATTGTTAAACCCAAGACTGGCAAGTTTGGAGTCTACAATAGTGGTATTTGTTGCATGAGTGGAACAAAAACAACCAATAACAAAATGTGTGACACATTTCTCTGCTATTCCGTAGTGGGCGTCTTGCAGAAAGAAAAATACCATATTTGTTTTATACCGTGTCATCTCCTGAACCCTGTGCAGGACACGTGGATGTAAAATATTTGTGAATGAATGCGTGAGGGAAAGAAGTTACTTCTAGGATATCTCCGCCTCGCTCGCTGACAAAACATCATAAAATAAGCACGTTTCTTTTGTATACGTGAAAACTAAGATGTTAAGAGAGAAAATTTGCAAAATTTGCAAAATTTCCACTGCGTGAAAATCAATACTTTCACCTGCCGCGTCTCACCTTTAGGCTGTGGAAAATCCCAAAAACCCCTCCGCCCGTCCAGCTCCAATCAAAAGGTGGGATATGGTCCACTCTGTTAACCTGACTTGTCGTCCCCCTTGATCAGGGGGTTAGGATTATGATTAGGATTACGAACGGCAACACAAATTGTGCTTCACTCACTCAGATCTTACACATAGTTTTAGAAACTAGAAGGTCTTGGCTTTAAAATGAGGTAACACACTGGCATATAGGGCTCTACGGCGTTACGTCACAAATGAAGCAGAGGTGAACACAGCGCTCTCGCTTCATTGAAAACAATGGGAGATCGCTGATATTGGGTGGCTGTTTGAGAGGATTTATTAATTGTCAGATTGTGATGAAATGTGATTTGATTACCATGATAACCTGCCTACTGAGGCAAAAGTCTGATATAAACAGAAACTGGACTTAATTGGTCTCGATTCATGTTTGTACAAACAGAGGAGCCTAATACACGTCGCTAATCCATGGTAACTTTGTGTTGAATTTCACACATTTATGTTTCGCCTTACGGAAATAATCATGATCTAAGTTAAATGTTCTGTCTAGTTTATTCAGCTTTAGATTTGGCTAAAGCATGACTTAGCTAACACATGCCATGACATTAAACATTTGATTAACAATTTATTTTATGTTTAAAGCAAAGTAAATGGTAGAATTTAGAGCCTGATGTGTCCGGCACAGTTACGTTAAACTTTAAAACATAATCCACACAATGTGTTTAGATCTGCAGACGTCGATTCTAATCATAAAACTTACTCAGTTTACAAGATTGAAGCTGTAGTTCCGACCAAATGGAACATCCGACCACACAACAGCTTTTAGGCAGGATTTACTGAGAAAAACTAAATTTATCGAACACAATCTGTCACTCACAGGCAAAAACGCTGTTTAATACCGCCATTGTTTTCACCTCCACATCTGCGCCGCACTGAAAGTACCCGGATGGTAGAAGAGCCCTATAGCCTGTAAGGTCTCAAGTTAATACGCTTTGAGATTTGGATAACTCTAACCCTAAACCTAACGCTAAGATGGCAGGTAACAGAAGTCTTTGAGTAGCTCAAGTCACTTTTTTGGAGTGGATGGCAGGTACAGACTTTTTAGGAGGGTCTTGACACCTCGCAGATTATCTGATGACCCTCTTATGACAGTACATGGAAAAGAAATAAATCCCAGTTTTGAGCCCAGAAAGATTTGCTCCACTGTTTAGTGTTGGACTCACACAAGGGGCAGCAAGGGCAAAGGATATGAGAGGCTTTAAAGCTTCTGTCCCTGTCTGCTCCGTCAAAATACAGCATTTACCGCAGCAATTAAAGCAGTTATGAGTTTAGAAAGCTGATGAAATTAAAAAGCTGAACCATTGTCCACATGTTACTGGGCCTAAATGAGCACAACAGATTGCTCAAGGCCTTCACTTTAAAAAATAAATCAAATGGTAGCACAACGTTTGTGCATAATCCTCTTAAAAGTCCATAAAGATCGACAATATTGTTCCAAAAGTATTGTACGCGTGCTGCTACAATACTGAGCTTTTGAGCCGCAGATTATCAGACAACCCAGGGATTAGGTTGACAGAATGGATGGCCCTTATTGTTGCACTAAGACCATGTGACAGTAATCATTTTGAGCCTGAAAATTCCTTTTTACAAACTAAACCGGAGTAAGGAGAATAAAGTCTTCAATAATATAGTAGTGAAAGCCGTAACTTAAAATGGTGAGCTATAGTGTACAGAAGTGCCCTTTGAGAAGAGCCCTCTCAACATCCTGTGCACGTCACTGGTCAATCCTGCGGATACATTTCCATATTTATGAGAACATTGGAAGTGTATCTTGACCCGAGCACTGTTTTTCTGACTCTGTGCAAAAACACAGCTCACCTAATTCTCTCCTCCTCTGTTGAATTGTAAAACCCGGGCATGTGTGGTCCCATATAGCCCGCTCCGATAGGCAGGTCATTACTCTCCCTCCGGACCCCGTGTATTGATTTTAACCCCATGACCTTTCCCTGTGACATTTCCTCAGCCCATCCTGACACCGGCACGTCGGAGTGAAGCACCAACTCTATTTGCAGATTCATCGTGTGTATGGAGAGTTAGCAATTAGGTCGGAGATACACGAGTGTAGCAGTCAGACAGCATCCTTACTATGATCTTTTCCTTTATGGCGAGCGACTGCATGGCAGAATAATGTGTACTCAAGTCAAAGCAATCTTACTTTAAAGTGACAACAGTAAATTATGTCACTACTAAAATAAAAATGGTTGCCAGTTCAGGTCACCGCCTTTACAAAAACAGAGTGCAGTCCAGTTTTGCACCCACCTCTATTAGGACACAGTGATGTGTTAAGCAGTGATTAATTATGCTCCCTGCTGGCTGTTAGCTAGTTTGTCACGTTTTTCATGTGTATAGTTTAGTTTAGTTTAGTTTATTTATTTGTTTGAGCAGTTAACCTGCTCAAAGGGAGTGGGCTGAAGCCAAAGGCTTATAAGCGCCCACCCCAAAATAAAAATAGTAACATTACATTTAATATTCACAAGGTAGCAAATCATAAACAAAGGAACATAGGGCAAAGTAACAATAAATGATGAAGAATAAGACAAAAACAACAGCAAAATAAAGAACAAAAGAATGTGCTACTTTTATGTTATAAAGGTGCATTAATACATATAGCTGACTGTTTATTGTTGTCTCTTCATTTTATTTTTTATGGGCACTGCTAAAAGTTATACTGCTCCACAAATGAAGTCCCCAACAGAATGATAAAGTTCTTATCTTAATAAAAAATAAACTCTTTAATTTGCCACAAAATGTGAAAATTTAGAAATATTTCAAATTAATGTGAAGGTATGGTCCAATAATCTTTCCTATGTCAAAATAAACATTGTGTCACTTAAACATTAACTCAATGTTGAAAGAGTAACCTATTATTTCACTTAATTGTTATTCCAAAATAATTTTTTAAAAAGTAGAAGGAATGCACCATATGATAAAACCACACTTGAAAGTATTATATAAAGTAGATTTACTAGAGTAAATATGAGTTCTGTTTCAAAAGATTTACATTTTACAGTCATCTCTGATGCAAGGACATACTTGTTCAGTAGTTCCATCTTGTTCTGTGTCCAGCTCCTCTTCATTTGAGTCAAGCGTCTGAAGTAGCTGATCAATATTATGTTGCTCTGCTGGAGGTGAGATAGGCTGTGCAAAGTCCTCTGTACTGGTCTGAGAAAAAAAAAAACACAACACACTAGTGAATTCAATTTCAGTAGTTTACAGTATCAAATTAAATATTCTAAATGAAGATATGACTTTTACAAAAGTATAATATTTTATTTTAAACTGAAAGGAGTGAGATGAATGTAAAAAACAAAACAAAAACATTTATTGGAGCAACGTGTTTGGATTTTGAGAATTATTCTAACCTCTTAACCGCCACCTGAACCGGTTTGGCTTTACCCAAATCTAAAAGCTTCTTAAACAAAGCGTCAAAATAGAGAAAATGCACTGGAAAAGTAACAGTACAATAAATAAAAGAGCAACAAAAAAGCAGTGGAAAGGTAGCAGAAGAAAAAAATTAATAAAAATGTGCCAGAAATAAGTCAAAAATAAAATAAAATAAAATAATGGGGTGAAAAAAGCACACAAAAAAGGGAAAACACGACAAAAAAATTGACAAATTTGTGACAAAAACGAGGAGACGATGCAACAAAAAATAATGGATCAAACTAGGCTGTAAGAAAATGGAGAAAACTCACTTGGATAAGGCGGGGGGTAAGAGGTTAAGTCCGGTTATGGACAGACCACAAATTAGGTAGAGGAATGAAGAAATGTGTGCCAAAACAACACAGCTACAGCGGAATCACATTCGTAAACTGTGCACCGCGCCACTTTTCATTACCACAACAAAACAAGCTAATGCTAGCTTACGAAGGAACAACCATTGACAACAACTTACTAGCAGCAGCGGCAAGCTGGCTCTGTTCTCCGCCGATTCTGCACCTGCGTCTCGCCCCTCCACCGGCACCTGACCTCCCGTTTCTTCATCAGGTGGATATCATCGCGTAAGTACAGCGGGTGTCTTCTTTTAATGTGATGGTAGTATGAATTATAAACCCTGTAATCCTCCGTGCACCCGTCGATACCGCATAGCAGCCAAAAGTCCGGACTGCGGCTGTGCAGTCTGTTGATATGGCTCAATAAGAGCTTCAGTGAAAAAGTGGTAAAAACTGCACAAATAGAGCACCGCCAGACCATATTCATCTATCGTTTAAAAATGGTACAACGTCGGTTTCTTCAGCTCATGTCTGGATACTGGTAAGTTTAGTTGAGAATGGGGAATAACAACAATATTGACATACATGTTTGAAGTATGATAGGCTGTTAATGCGACTGTCTGTCACATATTATTATCCTAACATGTTTTATGTAAAGGAAAAGGTGTTCTTGACCAAAATTTTTCAAAGAAGTGATTATATGGCGACATGACATTGACTTTATGCACCCCCCTCTCAGTCAATTGGTCTCTTCCAATGACGTTGTCATTGGCCGCAATTTACGGAGCGCCCATTTTTCGGCGGGGAATCTGAAAGGCAGTCGTTAATTTTCAAAAAAATAAATACTATATCTTTCTAGTTTGGTGTTTGCTGGACATTTTGAAGATCCGACATGGATGAAGATGGGGCGAGCGAAACATATCCAGAGATGGACAATATATCAACTTCAGTATTAAAAGGTAAAATGTGTGTATTATCTTGTATAGCAACATGCTAAATGCCAACTAGCTAACGCGTAGCATGTGTTGAAATACTTCATCAACTTCTGATTGATTTGTGTTTAACCTTGAAATTTGTTACTTCTCAATTACTTTATATGTGGTACTGGTATTTCTTTCTTTATCGATTTTGTCAGTAATGTTTATTCAGTCAGTGTGCTACAGGTATACAATTTTACTTTTATTTTTTTGCTGTTTGCTTTTTCAATCAACAGAGGTAATGCACACTACTGCTAATTGGAATATTTTGTTTAAACTTGAATTACTTCTATATTTATTTTAGCTGCTGGTGTGAAGATGGCCATGTTGCCTCACTAAGGAGGATTTGCGAGACCTGTTTCCTGGGCCAGAAAACTTTTTAAGAAGAAGACACATTTGGCAACTTGTTCATGGGGATATGGAGGTGAGCTGTATTTATTGTTTGTATAAATGTTTTGCCCGTAACTATTAAAACTGAGGCCAAATGTCTGTTGTGTTTATGTTGCAGAGTCAGAAATCGGATCGCCCCGCTCTTGACACTTGGTGACACTGGTGTAGACAGCCCATCTACACCTTTGTTTTCATCCTCCTCTGACAGCAACATTTGCTCCCCAACACCCTTTAATTCTCCTAAACCTAAACACAAAGATTGTTCTGGCGTCACTAAAAAGGTTCGGCTCATTAGTCCAGAGTATGTCATATACACTGACACAGAACTAGAACTAGCAAGAAGTGCTTACTTTGAAAAGCAGCGTGCTGGACAAGACGAAGACTACACCATGCCAAAAGACTTGCGCTGTAGACTCATTAGGAATACAGTAACAGGTATGATTGCTATGAAAAGAGCGTCCGAGGTTGACTTTAAGTACCCAGGCTCCCGTGAACTGACTGCCATGGCTAAGCGTTTAGTAGAATACTACCCAATGCTGCGAGACAAGTCCACGCCAAGTACACCTGAATGGGTAAGTTTCTAATTTTGTTGAGGAATGATTTCTTAAATCTGTTACCAATGGTATTAAGTTGGTTTTATTGTTTTGTTTTTTTAGGAAATGGTGAAGAAGCAGTTGTTGAAAAGGGTTCAGAATGTGACAACTCCAAAAAAGAAGCAAGGTGCAACCCCATCAAGAAAAAGACCTAGAAGCCTTAAATTCCAGAGCAGCCAGGCGACATGCACTGAAGAGAGTGATGAACCTGTCTCCTCCCCTGCTTCAGTCTCTTCAGCTGCCTCTTCAGTGGCTTCGTCGTCTTCCTCCACTGTGATCCTAGAGAAGTCAACTCCATCTACAAGTACTTCCAAGAGGTGGATCTCTTTAGTGGTAGGTTAGAATTTACTTTGCTTTTACGTTTAATAAATGTTTATTAGAAATATTTCCATATCATGTTGTCAACACAGTGTTATAAATAGTTGGCGTATTGGTTTTCTTTTGATATAATTTTGTTTGTTTTCTGTTCCCAGAAAGCCCACAGAGCCAAGCGAGACACTATAAAACTCTGCAGGATATGTACAAAACTAAGAACAAACCCAACAAGGAAGATGTATCCCAGCTGCTGGAATTGGAGTTCCAATCTCGACGAGCTTTCATTGACTCTGATGTGATGAAGGAACAGGACAGGCCTATAAAGATAAGTGATGCTTTGATTCACATTTTGAAGGTAAGATTAATACATACATACACACATACATACGCTTGTCATATAATTAGAATATCATGAAAAAGTTAATTTATTTCTGTAATTCAACTGAAAATGTAACCTAATATATGATATAGAATCATTACATGCAAAGTAACATAAATCAAGCCTTTGTTTATTATTATTTTGATGATTATGGCTTACAGTCCATTTTCAAAATATTCTAATTTTATGAGATTTTTAATTTGTTTGTTTTTTTACAATATGAGCCATTACAATCAAAATTAACAAATAAAGGCTACATATCTCACTTTGCATGTAATGAGTCTATCATATATTAGTTTCACAGTTTAGTTGAATAACAGAAGTGAATGCACTTTTTCATGATATCCTAATTATAGACGAGCACTATATATTTTTATGTAGTTCTGTCTTTGTGTGTGTCGCTGTTGTTATGGAGTGTTTCTATTATCATGTACTTTGTTCAAACTTATATATTTGGGTAAAGATTTAATTAATTTTTTGTTTGTTTGTTTGTTTAGTCAGCAGAGGACCCCAACACTTACCTTCAATCAAGACCCTTGGTCAGCACTGTGGTGATTGTCTGTGAGACAAACTGCATCCTGGCTATTGGAACAGTTCCTCTGCTGACTTTCCCCAAAGAAGACCTCAGTGAAAGCGTGATTTATCTCCTTGGCTGTTATTACACCTTTCACCTCACATATCCAAGTGCATTGCTACCCTGCTGTCTGTGCTACAGACAGATGTTTTGTTAGATGCCATCCATGAGAAGGACATGACTACTTCTTACAAAAAAGCTATGGCTGAATGGAGAAAGTTTCATGATTAAGACAATTAAACATCAGTTTTAGTTTGAGTAGTTCGGCAGCATTAAGTCCCTCCTTTTAAAATGTGGCTCTGTTCAGTGATGTTAAACTATAGTCATGTGAGAGATCGGCTATTGGTTCTGGCTCTGGTTTGTGGTCTTGATATTGTGTGATTTTTGCACAATAAAAATGTTGAAAGATATGTCTCAAATGTTTTTTTTTTTAACTCTTATTTTAAGGTAACATTTCTTTCATTAATTTGATTTTAAGCATTTTTTTCTTGTAAAAAAAAATCATATTTAAGAGAAATGTACTTGTTGTTAGAATAGCTGTTCCTATTTTAAGTTTTATTTCCTAAGCTAATTTTTCTTATTTACAGTAATCAGGTCTAAATAGGCCAAAAATAAGCAAATATTTTTTATTTTAAGAAAATTGTTCTAAACATTATAGCTTGAAAAAAGACAATATTACTTGTTTTTAGTCTAAAACTACTAATTTCAAGATTGCTGTGGGTCATATGGGGCTAGTATTATTTTCTTATTTTTGAAAATCTTACCAAGTAAAATTTTCTTGTTCTGTTGGCAGATAATTTTGCTTATTTTAAGTGTTATTTTTCTTATTTTAGCATATTTTTACTTATTTTTTTTAAGTGGACTTTTTGCAGTGTATGGCCTCCAAATAAAATTGTTTTGCGACTCTCCACTTCTTCGAGTATGGTGTCAACTTCCATTTGGCTGAAGGGCCGTTTTTTGGTTCGCTTTCCGTTCATTGTTTCCGAGAGAGGTCATTAGGTAATTTGCATGACAAGACATGGTTTAAATGGGTTGCGTCAAGGCAGGGAAGTGGGTGGGATCATCTGCGCAAAATGCAGCGTTGGGTTGAGATCAATCACAAGGAAATTGCGGACAGCTGTGCTGCGGAGGGTTTTATAAATTGGAAAAAAACTTTGCGTATAACATTTTTTGTGACTTTGCTACGCACTTTAAAAGTCAGAGTCTCATGCACAGTTTGATAAATGAGGCCCCAGGGGCCTCATTTATCAAGCTTGCTGCGCACAAAATGAGCCCAGAACTTTGCGTAGCCGCTCCTCTGCGCAAAAGGTGTTTTTTATAGAAAACAAACTGAACGTGAAACATTGCGCTCCTCCAGGAAAACTATATAGCTCCCGTACGAGGTACGCACTTTTCAGAAACACTGCTGAGAGACGAGGAGAGGCGAGGGAAGAGCGAGGGGAGGACAGTTTGAGGAAGTCATGTTTGGTCACTTTTCAAATAGTTCATTTGAACTTTATTTTCATCAGAAATTACAAAGATTAGAATGAAATGAGCAACTTAACATATTTGTGAAAAACATGTGACTTGTGCACGTATGCGTACTGGCACTAAAGCCTTTTAAACAGGAAGCAGGAATGATCCCGCTGTACTGTGCTTTAATTGACTCATCTTTGGACATAAGTCTGACCAACTGGGTTTAGGTCCAAAGCTCGGGTCACATGACCTTCAGACACGAGGCCGTCTTAACGCAGTGCACACCGGCACCGCGGCTCCACTGCCCGCTCCCTCCTCAGACACCGGACGCTGACCACTCCTTACTCGGACACTGACCACTCACACCACCAGACAGACAGCTCTGCTTCTGCGTGTGCAATGGTTTGGATGAATGAAATGCCCCACAGTTGATCGTGTTTTTATTGGCAAACCCAAACCTTAAGGCTCTTCTTTATGTTCTAAACATGTGTTTTGAAAAGTTTTATTGATGGAATATACAGAAAGATGCCAATACGTGTGATCAGAGAAGCAGATCTCACTCTTCATTAAAACTCCTCGAGCCCGTGTCGTCTCTGCACGAGCTGCTGCAGCGTCAGCCCCTCCCTCTCTGTCTCTCACCTTCAGTAAAACCCACTCATTACCGCCTCATGTTTAGGTAAATCTCATTCATAAGTCACTTTGCATTTGCCTTTTATGGTCAAATGGAGGCGGGCAGAGGGCGTGTCGTGATGTCCGCAGCTTTCTGCTCCACGTGGAGGAAAGATTGCGGTCAGGTGTGCGTACCCGTGCATACGCAGGGTTTTATAAATCGGAAAAAAACTTTGCGTACAGAATGTTGCGTTACTTTCCTACTCACTTTCAAAGGCTGTTTCCCATTTGCGAGGATCCTCGGCGTCTCGACCACTTCGGATGTAATTCACGTCATCACAGTGGGGCCAAGTGGTGTTCCAATTCACTCAGACCACTCGCCTCCTCGCAATTATGGTTTCATGTCAGACAGTGAGAAAAAAATGCAAATGTATATTTTTATAAAGTGTATGTAAACATATGGTTCCCGCTGTATGTTGACAAAAATCAGAAAGAAATACCCGTAAGTCCGATTTTTAAGCACATTATTTGAGTTTTACCCCTGACTATGGTGGAGTGTAAGAAAAAGCCAAATTTAGGTTATAAAACACCAAATATCAGTTCTTAGCCACAATTATTCGTATGTCCACCTTTGAACAGCTTTGAAGGAATATCCAATGAAAGCTTCAGTGAGCAGACCGTGGAATCACTGCATGTCTCATCATGTTGCCTCTTCACAAGTTTGCACTGATGATGAATGTGACCCGAGTGCACTGGCCTTCATGTTGATCTTCTTTATATGAAATATTAGCCAATAAGGCCGCCATGCAGGTCAATAATGCGTCAGTTACGCTTGACTTGGTAATGTATGAGGCATTTACCTGTGGAGCTCTGAATCCATCCCACAGCAGCACAATGAGGGCTAAGGGAATTTAAGCAGCGCTGCCTTCAGGGAGAATAATGAGAGTGTTAACCAGATTGGAATTAATGTTTCTATTTGAGAGCAGCGAGCTGGAGTTCAGCATGGGATTGTAATTGAGGTTTAGATTTGCAAAGGTAGCCAATGAACATAGACTTCAATTCTGCTAATCTACAGTTCAGTGCTTTATTGGCGATTGTACCTCATTTATAATGCACATATAGAGACTGGAAACAGTTGACAGAAGAGGGAGGGAAGAGGAGAGTTCAGCTTCCTGGCAGTCTGGTGGATTAAAGACAGAGTTGAGATGTGAACAGGACAGACGGCCAAGGCTAAAGATGAGGACAGAACACGATATTTTCAGTCTTAAAAGATTTTGTGAAGAATGGTGGTCCACATTACACGACTGAATTTAGACTAATCAACTACAACACCCTAACCAGCTTAAAAGCTCACCAAAGTCAATTTTGCATAATATATCACCTTTAAAATAAGCTTCAGTACGACTAATCAAAGGAGAAAGTAAAACGCTTTTTGAAAAAGTGGTGTGTAACTTTGTGGCTGAAAACAATTGAAGATGGGTCTGAACGCAGCCGATGGATGGGCACGTGATCAGTGAAGGTCCACTTTTCCACAGGAAATGACATCACCTCTGCAGGACAATGCTAGTGTAACAGGCCAAGTGGTCAGGAGGAAAGGAGAAGCAGAGAATATCTTTCGGAGAAGGGATAAACATGTCCCCTCCATTTATTGAACTGAACAGAGATTGAGCGTGGGAACAGCATTCCTCCTGGAACCGCCACCTAAATTCCGCTTTGTTTTTTTGCGGTTTAAAGAGGGGGAATTTCAATGCAAGAAACTACAGATTTTTAATTATTTGTCAAACCATTTGTGAATGATTTGAAATTATATTTCTCTCATCCTTGATTGTGGAACGGGGGGTGGGGAGTTGTCCCCCCTTACGCATGAAATGTCTCCATTTCAATCTTAACAGAACACACCTCAATAACATAAGGCACCACAAAGTTACATAAGGCAGCGGCAACTGGAGACATTGAGCAGAACAGGCATACGGTGCCATGCCATTGGTCCGACAACCCATTAGTCCGAAAATGTACCACTGAGCAGAGGTGCCATTAGACCGATATCTCTAACCCAGTTCTGTTGTGGATTAGACAGCCATATACAACCACTGGCCCTAACCTTAAGGTCAGTGGACTCTTGCCTGAACTTATTTTATTTGCGTAGAGTGGCATTTTTTAAAAGAAGACCATTTGAAGTCCCATTTTTCTTGGCAGAAGCCACCATGTGGCTTCTGGCAAACAGCAAACAGGACTTCTTATGGTTTTCTTTTAAAAATGGCTTGTTATAGCCACTCTGCCATAAGGCCAGATTTGTGCAGTGTACGTCTAATAGTAGTTCTGTGGACAGTTTCCCCCACCTGAGCTGTAGCTCTCTGCAGTTCATCCAGGGTCATCATAGGTTTCTTGGTAACAGCTCTGGGGCCTCATTTATCAAACTGTGCGTGAGACTCTGACTTTGAAAGTGCGTAGCAAAAGCACAAAAAAATTCATACGCAAAGTTTTGTTCCGATTTATAAAACCCTGCGTATGCGCGGGTACGCACACCTGACCGCAATCTTTCCTTCCCTGATCACACGTGGAGCAGAAAGCTGCGGACATCACGACACGCCCTCTGCCCGCCTCCATTTGACCATAAAAGGCAAATGCAAAGTGACTTATGAATGAGATTTACCTAAACATGAGGCGGTAATGAGTGGGTTTAACCGAAGGTGAGAGACAGAGAGGGAGGGGCTGACACAGAGAGGGAGGGGCTGACACAGAGAGGGAGGGGCTGACACAGAGAGGGAGGGGCTGACGCTGCAGCAGCTCGTGCAGAGACGACACGGGCTCAAGGAGTTTTAATGAAGAGTAAGATCTGCTTCTCTGATCACACGTATTGGCATCTTTATGTATATTCCATCAATAAAACTTTTCAAAACACATGTTTTCAACATAAAGAAGAGCCTTAAGTGTCGGCTGTATTTGCCAATAGGAAGGTTTGGGTTTGCCAATAAAAACACGATCAACTGTGGAATTTCATTCATACAAACCATTGCGCACGCTGTACGTGAGTTCGGGCTCTGTGTTGGAAGAAGCAGAGCTGTCTGTCCGGGTGGTGTGAGTGAGGAGAGGTCAGTCAGTGTCCGAGTGAGGAGAGGTCAGTGTCCGAGTGAGGAGAGGTCAGTCAGTGTCCGAGTGAGGAGAGGTCAGCGTCCGGTGTCTGAGGAGGGGAGCGGGCAGTGGAGCCGCGGTGCCGGTGTGCACTGCGTTAAGACGGCCTCGTGTCTGAAGGTCATGTGACCCGAGCTTTGGACCTAAACCCAGTTGGTCAGACTTATGTCCAGAGATGAGTCAATTAAAGTACAGCGGGATCATTCCTGCTTCCCGTTTAAAAGGCTTCAGCATCAGTGCACATACGCGCACAGGTACGAGCGTGCACGAGCATGCACGTATATGCAACAAGTCGTTTTTCACAAATACCGTGTTAAGTTGCTCATTTCATTCTAATCTTTGTAATTTCTGATGAAATAAAGTTCAAATGAACTATTTGAAAAGTGACCAAACATGACTTCCTCAAACTGTCCTCCCCTCGCTCTTCCCTCGCCTCTCCTCGTCTCTCAGCAGTGTTTCTGAAAAGTGCGTACCTCGTACGGGAGCTATATAGTTTGCGTGGAGGAGCGCAATGTTTCACGTTCAGTTTGTTTTCTATAAATACCATCTTTTGCGCAGAGGAGCGGCTACGCAAAGTTTTGGCCTCATTTTGTGCGCAGCAAGCTTGATAAATGAGGCCCCTGGTCAGTGCTGTCCTAGTTCGCTCAGTAAGTTTAGGAAGGCGGCCAGGTCTTGGTAGCCTGGAATAATCCAGACTCACTGCTGTACCAGCATGTGAGTCTGGTATGAGTTCCATCCAGCCACATTATCAAGGCGGAGCCAGCCATAGCAAACAGAACCAATCAGCGAAGGGCGGACATGACGTCAGTAAAGCGACAAGAAACGCTACAGTGAGGAAGTAAAAAAACCGAGTGGCGATGAGCGTTGTAGTTTATTCAACATGGCTAGTGTAAGAGAGAGGGTTGTCAATGACTTGTGTCGATGTTGCGGTAAAAACTTGTGTTCTTAGCAACTCTGTGTTGATTTTTGAACAGGGTTACAAGTCACGGAGCTCGCCTATTTTGCAACGACTTGTGGATTTGGCTGTTGCGTTAACACCAGACATACAAAGGTCAATAAGACTCTGTAAAACGTGTTTAAGTCTTATCGGGCGCTTGGAACAGGACCTACCAATTTTTCGCAAATGGCAACAAGAGGAGGACAGTCTCGCATCCGAAACTCAACCAAGAGAAGTTTCATCTTCTTCTGCCAGTACTTGTCTACTGTATATTCTAAGTATTCTTTATCATTTCTTCCTTTTGTTTGATAGTATGTCCATTATGGCATTATAGTTTCGTTATTCATCATTATTCACTGTTGCAAGGGTGAAAATGGTTGGTTAGTTTGTCATTTTTATCTGAAAACGGTAATAAAAGTAATTTTTATTTTATATATGAATCAGGTAACAAACGAGAGTGCTCGACTCCGTCTAAAACCCCAAGAGCAGTGAAGAAGATTCGCCGTAGTCCCACCACCACTGCAACAAGGCGAAGCATCACACAGGTGAAAATGTCTAATCTTAATATGCTTTTGCGTTATGTAATATGTTCTAGTGTGTAGAATTTTCTTTAAAAATGTGTCCTGAAGGTTTTCTATCTTTACTGATAAATAAATAAAAATCTCCATCTTTACAGTAAGCCAGTAAAGTCACATTGTCTAAACAGCTAAACAAAATGTGCCTTGTCTATCCCCATTAACAACCAGTTTACTTCACATCAAGTTATTTCTCACACTGTATGTTGTACGTTTGATTGTATAACACCGTACATGCACATTTCTCCATTGTGTCAATAAAGTCCTTTCTTGTCTTACCCCCATCCCTTTTTGTCTTTTTTTTTCCGTTTCACAGGTTATTACTGAGTACGCAAGCAAAACTGTTGTTAAGGTTTCTTCTCCATCTGAAACTGGGATTATTCAACACATCACAAATAAAAAATGGAAAACTGCAGCCAACTTAAATTCAACTCACAAAGAACTATATGGGGAATTAAAATCAAAGATTCTCACTACCATCAGTGAAGAAAGTCAGTGCCTCTTGTCTTGGATTTTCTTAACACTCTAAAGAAAAACTGGAAAAGTTTATCAAGGGTGAAATTTATTACGCATGTGGAGAACCCACACACAGAAAAGTCCATGGTAAGCTCTGCCGAACAGACTTTCTGATCAAGCTATATAGGCAAAGACACACAGCAGGGCACAGAAATGGTGATACAGTATGAGACGTCACAGCATGACTGTTTGGTGTGTTTATGCAGATGAATGGCAGACGTCTGGGCCTACTGTGATGTCTAAACAATAGGCCTTTTGTTAAAAGGGCCTGTGATGTGTGATGCAGAAAGCTGGCGCTCTCCAGCAGTTTAAAGGCTCAGCAGGCCGCCAGACGGTACCTCACAGTTTGTGCAACTAGTTTTAGTTAGTTGACTCTGAAAACTGTCATAACACTCCTCCCTTTTGATGAATTCAAAACTCAGTTTTGTGTAAATCACATTTGGCTAAATATCAGAGACATTATAATCACATCACCTTCAAACTTGTGTTAATTAGAAACACTTAAATTATTGCTGTCAATAGAGTCGAATTAAGCATGACATTTGAACCCAAGTAGAGCAGGAGTCATTATGGGCAAAATCTGCCGTCACCCAAGCCTCCTACCTTACAAGAATAATACCCCATACATTGAAAGTGGGCAAGAAAAGAAACACATTTGTCAATAAAGAAAGAAAGAACACATTATAATAACACGATGAATCCAGACAGCGAGAAGGGTGCGGTCAGTGTGGCCAGCATTATAGTGAGTGAGTCAATGCCAGCCTTAGCCGTACGAGGCGTGCTACGCCAGGGCTCTGCAGTCTCTCCTGTGGAACTGTTCATGAGCTCTTCAGCCTTGGGCCCAGGGGCGCCGCCCTCTCTGCGCATAAGGAGCGATAGTGGCCATGACGATGTTGGGTGTTTGGGTTTTGGGGCAACGGGACTCCAATCAAGTTGAGGCCTTGGTCTCGACACTCGTTTGGGCAGAGTGCTGGGGGTGAGAGGTTTGGCCTTGGGGTCAAGGGGCAAGATCTAGGCAAAGAGGAGTCGGGTCGTTGTTTTCTTCCCGGGGTGTGTCTGGAGGGTGCTGATGGGCCGTGGGGTCCTCTGGTTGTTGTTGTTGTTGTGGCCCGGTTCCAACGTCGGGGGTCGCACACCGGCCCACCCCTTCAGCGTAGGGAGCCGCGGATGTGCCTGCTCCGTCCCCACCCTCAGTGTCAGCGTCTGTGACCTTCAGTGGCAACACCGCCCGACAGTGGTTGGCGTGGATCCAAGTCATCTTCTCTGCACCTCCGTCCTGCCAGGCTCTCCGCGGTCACCCATTGCGTTGTGTTGAGCTGCCGATGGCTTTGGCTGGACTCCATTTAAATATTTCTGTAAGGCAAAAACAATCTACTTTCTAACAACATTAACATATCTTCTTATTCAACATTCCTCCCTTTTGACACTCGTATGTGTCAAACTTCCAGCATCTGTATGCAGCCGGTCAGTACCTGTGATATCCTGCTCCAAAAGAAACAGCAACGGTTTGTTAGGTTTCAAGTTTGTTAGTCGTTAGTTGTTATTAAACCTATGGCTCAGCCTGTTGGAAAAAGAACAATGTCGTTATCCTGTGTCCGCTGCAAGCCGTGTCTGTGGTCATACGCCTGTAATCAACAACCAGAAACGCACAACAACAAATAGACACACACGACAACCAACAGAGACACATAATGACAGCAACACAAAAAGCGCGTGTGCAGTAAGTCGTCAGGTCAGGTCAGAAAATCAATTGTTTTTTTGTGTGATCACCACCAATATTGATGTGGCCTTTAAAGTTCACATTTCTTTGGGCTTGCTTTTCATATTTTTTTAGCACAGAATTTGTTGCCCCGGAATTGACACATTTCTTTGGACTTGCTTTTCACTTTGAGTGCATAGAATTTGATGAGCACTCATATTTTGAAAGCCTGATTGTCTTTCTTGCATGCATTCCAGTAGCCCATCGCAGGGAATTCAAAGATAACAAAAAAAAAGAAAAATAAGAGAGGCAACACCACAGTGCAAAAAAAAGCCTTTAAGTTAGTTTTTAAATATGCGGAAAAATGAAAAGCAACGGCAGCTTTGGGACGCGAGTTATTTGTTTTACTGGAGGTAAACAACGCGCCGCTGTTTGTGAGACGGATCATGTGACAAAACATGGAAGTATGGCTTTGAGAAGACAGTTTGAGGTTTTTAACTACACTCAACAAAAATATAAACGCAACACCTTTGTTTCTGCTCCCATTTTTCATGAGATGGACTTAAAGATCTAAAATTCATTCCAGATACACAATATTACCATTTCTCTCAAACATTGTTCACAAATCAGTCCAAATGTGTGATAGTGAGCACTTCTGCTTTGCTGAGATAATCCATCCCACCTCACAGGTGTGCCACATCAAGATGCTGATCTGACATCATGATTAGTGCACAGGTGTACCTTATACTGCCCACAATAAAAGGCCACCCTGAAATGTGCAGTTTTTTGCTTTATTGGGGGTCTGGGGACTCAGAACCAGTCAGTATCTGGTGTGACCACCATTTGCCTCATGCAGTGCAACACATCTTCTTCGCATAGAGTTTATCAGATTGTCAATTGTGGCCTGTGGAATGTTGGTCCACTCCTCTTCAATGGCTGTGCGAAGTTGCTGGATATTAGTGGGAACTGGTACACGCTGTTGTATTCGCCGGTCAAGCACATCCCAAACATGCTCAATGGGTGACATGTCCGGTGAGTATGCTGGCCATGCAAGAACTGGGACATTTTCAGCTTCCAAGAATTGTGTACTGATCCTTGCAACATGGGGCTGTGCATTATCTTGCTGAAACATGAGGTGATGTTCATGGATGTATGGCACAACAATGGGCCTCAGGATCTCATCACGGTATCTCTGTGCATTCAAAATGCCATCAATAAAATGCACCTGTGTTCTTCGTCCATAACAGATGCCTGCCCATACCATAACCCCACCACCACCATGGGCCACTCGATCCACAACATTGACATCAGCAAAGCGCTCACCCACACGACGCCACACACGCTGTCTGTCATCTGCCCTGAACAATGTAAACCGAGATTCATCCGTGAAGAGAACACCTCTCCAACGTGCCAGACGCCATCGAATGTGAGCATTTGCCCACTCAAGTCTGTTACGGCGACGAGCTGGAGTCAGGTCAAGACCCCGATTAGGACGACGAGCAGTTGAGCTTCCCTGAGACGGTTTCTGACAGTTTGTGCAGAAATTGTTTGGTTATGCAAACCAATTGTTTCAGCAGCTGTCTGAGTGGCTGGTCTCAGACGATCTTGGAGGTGAACCTGCTGGATGTGGAGGTCCTGGGCTGGTGTGGTTACACGTGGTCTGCGGTTGTGAGGCCGGTTGGATGTACTGCCATATTCTCTGAAACGCCTTTGGAGACGGCTTATGGTGGAGAAATGAACATTCAATGCACGAGCAACAGATCTGGTTGACATTCCTGCTGTCAGCATGCCAAGTGCACGCTCCCTCAATGCTTGTGGCATCTGTGGCATTTTGCTGTGAGACAAAACTGCACATTTCAGGGTGGCCTTTTATTGTGGGCAGTATAAGGTACACCTGTGCACTAATCATGATGTCAGATCAGCATCTTGATGTGGCACACCTGTGAGGTGGGATGGATTATCTCAGCAAAGGCACAGGTGAAACGAGTAAGGGAGGCAATCAAGGAGAGGGAGGAGACACAACATGACAGACAGAGACTAAGACAAGGGAAAACCAATCAAAACCCAACTAAACCCGAACAACCACCCAAATCCTAACATAACCCCCCCCCCCCAAGGGACGGCTCCCAGACGGCCCAAAAAGCAAAAGCCCGACGGGCCTGGGCGGGCGGAGGGGGCCCGGAGGCGGGAACAACCCAACAGAAAAAACATCACAAACCCCCCCCCCCCCCCCCCCAAGAGTCAAGACCCCCACGGGGGAAGGAAGGTCCCCAAGGCGGTGGACCCGGAGGACCTCGGGAACGACGAGGCCGACGACACCGAACGCAGCCCGGCCGGGGACCACGGGGTAGCCGGTCAGGGGCCCGCGGAGGAGGCCGAATTGGGACCCCCAGGGGTCGACAGTCCGGGTGGTCCCAGAAGAGGTCGGGCAGGGGATCCCGAGGACGCCCCCGCAAAGTCTGCAGCAAACGGCCCAAGAGGGGCCCACGAGGCAGTAGGTCCGGGCGGCTCCACAACGGCCGCCGATCCGGGGGGACCCTTGGAGGCAGCCAGTCCGGTGGGTCCCACAGGGGCACCGGGTCTGGCGGCACCGGGTCCGGGGGCCGTGGCGGAGACCGGGTCGGAGACGACTGCGAAGACCGGGTCGAAGACGAATGCGAAGACCGGGCCGGGGACGAATGCGAAGACCGGGCCAGGGACGACTGCGAAGACCGGGCCGGAGACAGTTGTGTAGACCGGGCCGGAGACGAATGCGAAGACCGGGCCGGGGACAGCTGCGAAAACCGGGCCGTAGACGAATGCGAAGACCGGGCCGGGGACAGCTGCGAAGACCGGACCGGAGACAGTTGTGTAGACCGGGCCGTAGACGAATGCGAAGACCGGGCCGGGGACAGCTGCGAAGACCGGACCGGGGACAGCAGCAAAGAAAAAGAAAAAGGGCCGGTCCATGGGCTAAAACGAAGGCGGCTGCACAGACCGGGCCGGGGACAGCTGCTGAGACAACGGAGTGAGCCGGTCCGCGGGCTCCGGTGCTGGGCGGCCCCTCCGCCGCCGTGGGTCGGGCGAGGGCCAACCCAGGGCCAGCCGAGGCGCGGGGACGAGCAGGCGAGAGTCCCGGGGCGCTGGCGGAGAACACGAAGGCCAGTCCCGGGGCGCTGGCGGAGAACACGAAGACCAGTCCCGGGGCGCTGGCGGAGAAGACGATAAAGGGCGGTCCTGGGGCTCCGGCGTGTAAAACCACGCGGGAAACGCCTCCGGACGGGACCGTCCACCCAGTGCCCGGTAGAACGCGTACCAGGCGCTGTCTGCTGGGTTTTGCCTTGGTGCTTGCATTCTGTTACGGTTTTGGGGTGAGGTGCGGGAAAGAGACCCAACTGCAGACAGCTTTCCGTCCAGACTTCCAAATTTAATGGCAACAAGGTAGGAGCAGAACCAAACAGGCAAACACGAACGACATGAGCCGGAACAAAACAATGCAAGCACGAGGACACAGGAGAACACAGGGGAATATATACACACATGAGGAAACAAGGCACAGGTGAAACGAGTAAGGGAGGAGCAGGCAATCAAGGAGAGGGAGGAGACGCAACATGACAGACAGAGACTAAGACAAGGGAAAACCAAACAAAACCCCAACTAAACCCGAACAACCACCCAAATCCTAACAGTTTCTTTACGAGAACCAGTGAGAAATGTCCTCAAACTAGCAACGTAAACTTGGTCCATCCTTTGACCAAACTCTTTGCGATGCTTATTTCATGATCTTTGGACCTAACAATGATAATAATAATGGACCTTACAATATTTTGAAGTTGTTTTCTGAGGGAGTTTTTAATGTTGCTCCTGTCACAGTTTTCCTACAGGTGGCAGCAGGTGCTGCTTTCATCCACCCCCGCTCCTTATCCAGACCCGCTAACTAGTGATGGGATTTTCGGCTCTTTTTGGTGAACCAGATCATTTGGATCTGCTTACTAAAAAGAGCCGGCTCTTTTGGCTCCCAAATGGCAACATATACACTTTAAATTTCAGACAAAATTAGCAGAAATGTTCATTCATGGTTCGTTAAATGAGCCTTTTGAGTACTCCCTGCACAAAACAACAACTATAATCAAGAACGAAATGAAAAGGAACATTAGATTTTTTTTCATTGCTATTATCTGGCTTATATTAATCTGTGTCCACACTTTTAAAGCTGGTATTAGTTTCACACACGTACTTTTTTATTTACTGTTAAAATCCTTAGTGTTTCTCCCAGTCCCTCAGCTGCCTGTAGCTCCGCCCTGTTCCTGCTTTGTAGCTGCTGCAGCCTCACATTGAGAGAGGGATTCAGACTCCAGACATCACTGAAGTCCAAACTTTAGCAGGACTTCTCTTGTACTGCTTTTGTTGCTGTTTTAATGAGCTCATACACATGAGGAAAAGGCCAACAAAAGGCGACGTAACACCGCCCAGCGCGTGTGATGCATCGTTTACTTTTCACTCCACAAACCCAGCGTAACTCTATCTAACCATAAAACCGAAAATATGACTCGGATTGTTCTCAAATAAAAAATGACTTAAAGCTAGAGATGCGCTGATTATATTCATGGATGAGTATAAGTTTGTAGAGTTCTTCATTTTGTGTAAACAGCAGGTTCGTTCTTCGCACACGGGCTAAGGCTGCAAGTTTTTCAACACCTTTCTCTCTCTCTCCTCGACCCCATTATCTTTCCCTTTCTCTCTTTTTCTCTCTCTCTCTCTCTCTCTCTCTCTCTCTTCTCTCTGAGGTGAGTGTAGCGCAGACCGGTGCACGTGGAGCTTGATAAACATGTAACGACTCTCATCGTTCACTTAAAAGAGCCGACTCGTTCGCGACCGACCCATCACTACCCCTAACCCTAGATCCCCTAAGCCAGCACCACTGCTGCCTCCCCCTTACCCTACAGGCTACAAGGGAGCTGCATCGAGCCTCATCCTTAACCGGAGCCAGGCCGTTACAGGGGATTTAGAGTCTAGATCCAGGCCGAGATCTGGGTTCAGGACCACAGCCAGCTCCTCAGAGAAGGGCACACTTGAGCCGCATCCAGCCATGATCCCAAGTCCCACACGGAGCCAGGCTGGGGCCAAAGTACTGCTTCAGGACCACGGCCTGCTCCAAAAGATGAAGTCAGCTTCAACCACCCATGATCCCCTCTTAAAGTGCATATGACAGGTTTTAATGCATTTGAAAATATGATAACATCAGTTGCATAATTATTTTATTTCAGTGAAGCAGTAATTTTAATAAAGAATTGTTGGGCAAAAAAGTTATTTTTATTTGAATTTTTTAACTGCTGACAGGAAGAGACAGATAGAGGTAAAGTTCCATAGCAGTTTGACTCATTTCCCATTGACTTAACATGGTTGCACAGCAACAGTTTAAAATGGTTTGCCTCTATCTATGTCACTTCCTGTCAGCATCCAATAAGGAAGTGGAACTATAAACATCACAAAAATGGCCAAACTACAGAAAGCTGAGTACAATCTTAAAGGATCTGTATCATGCTATTTTAGCCATTCCAAAGTAAAGTATAGGCATTTATATGATATACAGTATTGTACCTCTATCACTATGGAGTACTCATTTTTGAGAGATATATAAGTATTTTGGGGGGGTATTTTCCCTACCCGGAAGACAAGACGCTTCGATTCAGTTAACTCCGCCCCTCTCTCCGCTCATTCCACATTTGCAGTATTATAAATATAAATATCGCTGCAAAAAGTGAAGTTACTTCACATAATGCAGTTATAAGGAGTTGACATGTGCAACACAGTTTCATAAATGGCTAACACACACGCTAACACACGCTAACACACACGCTAACACACACGCTAACACGCGTTTTGATTGACTCGCCGCTCAGTCTGGCCTCCCCATCGGGTTATGAGAATGCGTTGGTTATAAAAGTTAATCCACTTTGATTCTGGCCAAGGTTCACCAAGCATCCATCAGGTTGGTTGATAAAGTCGCTGAATCCCAGAAATAAATTCCAACTTCTGGCGAGTGCACTCTTCTTTAGGAAGGTTGAATAGTCCTGTTGCTCTCGTAGCCAAAACAAGGATCTAATAGAGCCAAATGCGCATCCGTGACATTATCGTAAGCAAAATGAACAGGCGGTGTCCAGAGTAGGTTTGGTTACAGTCCCGGGAAAGCACAGACGGTCGGAGACGGAGAGGGTTTTTTTTCTTTCTTTTTTTTTTCTTAATTGCTCTCTTACAACAACAACAACAAAAAGCTGTTTTATAAATTAAAATCAGGCCGTAAGGCATTACATTACAGACGTAGAGCACTTTCGTTCCTTTGTGACGACACAACTGAACAGCTCAGTGGTTTACCAGGAGAGGGCGGAGCAGCTGCTCAGAGAGCAGGATTCAGGAGGATTACTTAGAACTGCGTGAATGAAGCCAAAAACCGCTCTGGGGGTGTTTTTGAGAAGGAAATAGCATAACAACATGGCTAAAAACTCAAAAAAGTCGATTTTGCATGATATAGGACCTCTAAGCATAATCTTAATTGTGTTAACTTCCTACATTCATTCATCACGCCCATGTGTTTCATTCAGTCTTCGGCCAGGGTCTGAGCACCAAACATGATGTCCAATAAAACTCTTTTTACAGTTTACATGCCCTGGACTATACAGCTTATTAATGGGGATTTTCAGTTTCCTGGTTTTGTCTGGTTCATGTAAACATAGAATCCTGGTTTCAGTTTCCTGGATAAGACAATATAATAATAATAATAATAATAATACATTTTATTTATATTGCACTTTACATTTCAAAGAAACCTCAAAGTGCTACAACAGGTAAATTAAAATCAGATAAAAACAAAATGAACATGACATAGTAAAACAAAGCAAGCACAAGAGCAAAAACAAACTAAAAGGCCTTTTTAACTAAATGTGTTTTCAGACCTTTTTTAAAGGCCTCAACACTCTGGGGAGCCCTCAGGGACTCTGGCAGGGCGTTCCAGAGTCTAGGGGCAACTGCCTTAAAGGCCCTATCTCCCATTGTGGAGAGCTTGGTCACGGGCTGGTGAAGAGTATGGGTGGAAGTAGACCGTAAGGGCCTTGTGGTGGTGTGTGGGGTAACTAGCTCAGTGAGGTATGTCGGGGCTGTTCCATGGACACACTGGTATGTGAGGAGGCAGATTTTATAGTGGATTCTGTAATGGATGGGCAGCCAATGAATGGACCGGAGGACAGGGGTGATGTGGTCATACTTGCGCCTCCTCGTCAGGATCCTGGCTGCACAGTTCTGGATGTGCTGGAGCTTCAGCAGGCTCTTTCCAGGGATCCCGACGAGGAGGGCATTGCAGTAATCCAGCCTGGAGGAGACAACGGCATGTACCAATTTCTCAGCATCTGTCTGTGAGAGGGAGGGGCGGAGTTTGGCAATATTTCGTAGATGATGGAAGGACACTTTGCAGAGGTGGCGGATATGATTCTCAAATGAAAGATGAGGATCAAATCTGACCCCTAGGTTTGTAACAGAGGAGGAAAGAGGAATGTTGTGGCCCGAGACATGAATATTGGATATGGTGGATGACTGGATTTGGTGCCGGGTGCCAATCAAGATGGCTTCAGTTTTGCTGCTATTCAACTGGAGGAAGTTGCTTGTCATCCATGCCTTTATCTCCTCCAGGCAGGCGTGGAGTGTGGCCGGTGGGACTGAGGAGGATGTGGAGTCAATTGTCATGTACAGCTGCGCATCATCAGCGTAACAGTGAAAAGAGACTTGATGGTTTCTGATTACCTGGCCTAGGGCGAGCATGTAGATTGTAAAAAGGACCGGCCCAGGACCGATCCTTGAGGGACCCCACAGGTAACTGTGTGGGGCAACGATTTAGCCTCCCCCAGGGCGACATACTCCTTTCTTCCTGTGAGGTATGAGCGGAACCAATCAAGGGTGGTATCGGTGAGGCCAACAACTGACTGGAGCTGATGGAGTAGGATGTGATGGTCCACAGTGTCAAAAGCGGCTGACAGATCCAGGAGGACCAGGAGAGATGGTGAGCCCTGATCTGCAGCCATCAGCAAGTCATTTGTGACTCTCACCAAGGCTGTCTCTGTGCTGTGTGCTGACCGGAAACCTGATTGGAATTTTTCGTACAGATTATGTGTTTGAAGATGATGATGAAGCTGGGCTGCAACAACCTTCTCCAGGACCTTGGATAAAAACGGTAGGTTGGATATTGGTCGGTAGTTTGCCAGATTTTCAGGGTCTAATGAGGGTTTTTCAGTTGGGGATGAATGACTGCAGTTTTTATTAGTGGCATGTAGAGGCCCTCATGTTCATCATGATGCCCTCTTCCTCTGCCTGTGTAATACTGTGAAATTGAGAGAATGTGGACTGTGGCTCCAAAAGCATATTCCTGGAGTAAGGGGAGGCAGAGCAAGAAAGGTAGAGCGTATTTGATCAATCTTGTGGGTAAAAGAGTCCATGAACCTATTACACTGATCCTCACTGGTATCACTGTTTGTGTGTATGCGGGGTTTGAGGAGCGAGCTAATGGTGGAAAATAGTTTTTTTTAATTTCCTGAATTACTGGTGATTTTGTGTGAATAGAATTGAGATCGGGCTGTAGCTAGAGCTTTAGAATAGGCTTTTGATGGTTTCGGTAGGCTGTAGGTTATTAGAAACCAGAAGATTGCCACAGTTTCCAGGATACTGTGCCATGTAAACACATGATACAGCAAAACACTGAAGTAACCTTAAAACTAAGCTTTTGCCCTGTGGTATCTCCGGTGGAAGTCAGCGCTGCTCCCAGATCAAACCAGTTTTTCTTGTCCTTTTTTCTTTTTTAATTCTCACGTCTGTCGCTGAAGCTGGGAAAGAACTCTACTTGCTTTTTTGGATAGATACTGTCCCTGTGCTAAAGTATTTAGCTCCTTAACATGTTTGTCATTAGCTCCACCCCCTCTCTGGAGCCTAAATATCCAAGATACTGTAGTTGCTCATGTAAACAGGGATATGAGTGTCCTGGTTTCTCGGACGCATGCAAACATCATATCCAGAATATTGTCATAACCAGGATATGCCCAATAACCAGGTTACTCGAGCTCAAGTAAACAAACTGTGAGTGTTTTCAGGTTGAAATGTGTGCCATAAAAATAGTTGAGCAATGTTATAGTTGTGGGTTCTGTCTCTAAGGACAAATACTTTCAAAGAAATGCAGATTTAATGCAAGTTGAAATTTGTATTCTAAACAATATCCAAACCCTCCATGAACAAATCTTTGCAACTAAATAAAACCGTACATTTAAACCTGGCTCGATACATTCCCCCATTCACCTCCAGCGTCTTGCCTTAAGGCCACGTTTAATGCTTGTTAATGCCTTGTGGAAACTGTACAAGAGGCAGAAGAAGTAGGAGGAGATAGAAGAGGAGCAAAGCAGGTCACCTTCAGAAATAAGTCCGACTTTTCCAGAACTTTTGGTGGTCTTTTCGAACTACTACTCGCATGAAATGGACAAAATGTGATCTTATATTTGGTAAATGGTTTGAATTATGTCACTTTACGCTGATTTTGAGCAGGTTAGGACTGTCTTGAAATGAGGCCAGTGGAACAAGCAGTTATTGTGATTGGCAGTAAGTTAATCCAAATCACAATCCGTGAGTCATTTTCTGATCCAAGCCAATTTAATTTTGCCTCTTTTCATTAATTGTGGCACCGGGTTTTATTGACATGACGCACATTTCAAAGGTTAAACTGAATCCCGCTGGTAAACATGAGTCGTTTTAATCAAAATGTCAAAAAGACAACAAAGAATCTCGATAAGAATGAGACTTTGTCTTATGGAAACCTCTTTGAAATGAATGGATTCCTGTCCCTTAGTTGCAGGATGAACTGTTTTGAATGAAATGAACAGAAGTAAAGACCTGAGATCATAGTATGATCAGAAAGTACACTTAGACTTATATTTGTTTGTATTCTTTGTATTAAAGTAAATAAGGAGGTATAATGTTCTCGTCTCAGTGGGAACTGGAGACTAAACTCTTGGACGGTGGTTCCTCCGCGGACAGGGCTGAAGACTGTGATACAACGACCGGCCAGCTGAAACAGAGAAAGACAAATAGATTAATCTGCAATGAGAGGAGAAGTCAGGCGTTAGAGCCACATCTGAGGCGCGAGATGTTCAGCGATGAGGACACACAGGTTCTGCTAGAGGACAAGGAGACTACAGGCGAGAGAGAGGAGGTCTGTGGATGTAACTCGAGATGGTTTTCAGGAGAGAAGAGGAGGACTGAGAGAGAGGAGAGGACAGAGAGAGGGAGAGAGGATTGATTGATTAATTTATTAATTGATTGATTGATTGATTGATTGATTGAGGAGAGAGGAGAGGAAAGAGGAGGAGAGACGACCCTGAGAGAGGGGAAGAGAGAGACAGGACAGAGAGACGAGAGATGGGGAGAGAAATGGTAAATGGTGACATATATGTATCACCTTTTGTACTTGCCTTAGGCACTCAAAAGGCTTTACATCAAGGCGCCACTCACCCATTCACACTCATTCATACACCAGCGTCAAACACTGGAGGCAAGGCGGGTGAAGTGTCTTGCCCAAGGACACAACGACAGTGTGCGCCTACAGGACATTCCGCTCATGCGACGACCCAGCGCCGCTGTCACCCCAGAAAAAGAAATAATGGAAGAGAGAGAAGGGGAAATGGTAAATGGTCCCATATATGTAGCGCCCTTTGTACTTGCCGAGGCACTCAAAAGGCTTTACATCAAGGAACCACTCACCCGTTCACACTCATTCATACACCAGCGTCAAACACTGGAGGCAAGGAGGGTGAAGTGTCTTGCCCAAGGACACAAGGACAGTGTGCGCCCCAGGAAAAGAAATAAGGGAGAGAACGATCCGTCCTCCTCAGACTTCGTGAGCGATCTGTCCTCCTCAGACCTCGAGAGAGATCGATCCTTCTCAGACCTCGAGGGAGATCCGTCCTACTGGAGAGAGATCCATCCTTCTCAGACCTCGAGAGAAATATGTATTCCTCAGACCTCGAGAGAAATCTGTCCTCCTCAGACCTCGTGAGAGATCTGTCCTCCTCAGACCTCATGAGAGAGATCTGTCCTCCTCAGACCTCGAGAGAGATCCATCCTTCTCAGACCTCGAGAGAGATCTGTCCTCCTCAGACCTCGAGAGAGATCTGTCTTCCTCAGACCTCGAGAGAGATCTGTCCTCCTCAGACCTCGTGAGAGATCTGTCCTCCTCAGACCTCGCGAGAGAGCTGTCCTTCTCAGACCCAGCGATCGTTTCTCCTCTGACCCTGCTCCTTCTCCTGGCGTCTCCTGTTAAAGCCATTACTCCTCTTCTGCCCTTGAACGTTGGGCATCTCTCTCTGGTTCCTGTAGTCTTTCCAGACGTTGTTTTTGCTCCGTATGTCCTGCGGCGCTGTGCTCCACTCTGGCTCCACTGTTTTCAGCTGATCCGGTTGTGGTTTGTTCGTCTCCTGCTGTGCGGCTGCTTTCTCAGCCTTCTCATACTTCATGATTGTCTCTAAAAGGATCATTTCCCTTTCATAAGTGCCTCGTTGTCCAACTTCAAATTCACAACGACTTCGACACTGTGTTCCAGATTCTCATACAGCTCCTTGACCTGTCCCTGGAGACCGCTTGCTTCTTCTCTAAACTTGTCGGCCTCTGCCATAGCGTTGTCACGGTCCGCCTTGATTTCTAATATCTCCTCTTGGAGTCTCTTAAGAATCAGGTCGGTTTCCGTTTTCGTCAGCAGCTGGAGTTTCTTAGATTTTCCAGTTCCGTCTTGACCTCTTTGACCTGTGTTTCCAGATGTAATATGGTCACTGATGTTGTGCTTTAGATGTCTTGAGCGCTTCTGTGAGGAAGTGTTTTTCGGACTGAAGGGACTTCATATTCTCGTGCAGTTCCTCAACCTGTCCACGGAGAACGCTTGCTTCTCCCCTAAACTTGTCCGTTTCTTCCATTGCCTTGTCACGGTCCACCTTCATTGCTAATGTCTCTTTTTGAAACCTCTCAAACATACGATTAGACTCTTGGAGAGCGTGGAGTCTGTCTCTTATGCTCTCCTCCAGGCTGTCGTAATGTTTGGCCACTTCATCTTGGAGCACGAGGTTCCTCTGCTGCTCCTCCATCAGCGTTTGTGTCATCTGATGGAGCTGGTCTTGTAACTTCTTGCAGGAGACCTTTTTATTGTCGAGAGTCAACTGCAGAGTCTGGTTAGCTCTCTGTTGTGAGTCCAAATCTTTACAGAGGACTTTAATCTCTTTCCTCAATGCAGAAATAGTCTCCTTGGCTTCCTCTGCGGTGGTTTTATTGTCCGCCTTCAGGGACAGCTGCTCCTGTTGTAGAGTCTTTATTTCTCCTCCATCTGGTGGACGTTCTCCGTTAGGGCGACGTGGTTCATTTCAAGCAGCGCAAACTGTTCAAGCTTGAGACGACTTTCGGTCAGCTCCTTGTCTTGCTGTTGAAGCAAAAGCGATTTCTGTCCGACCTGGCCTTCCAGGTCTTTAATCTTCTTACGAAGACTCGCGTCTGCTACTCTTAGCTGACCATAGTTTGTCTTGAGGGCACTGATAACCATGTTTGTACTGTCTCTCTGGTCATCCATTGCCTGTTGCAGGAGAAGAATTTTTGCATCTCGCTCTGACACGGAGGCTCGAAGCCTGTTGTTCTCCTCATTCAGACCCTCGTTTTGGGCGTGTAGAGCTGTGACATCTGCTCTACTCTCCCTCAGAGCCTCGCTGGCGATGTACAGCGTGTCCTGTGAATGCAGGGTTTTCTCGTCAAGATGGCTCGCTAACAAGTCCTTATCTTGACGCTCACGCTGCACCTGCTCTTGCAAAGAGAGAATGACCCTCTCCGCTGAACAGAGCGAAAGCCGGAGCTCTTGTACGAGCGCGGCATCAGAAGAACATTTCTTTCCAAACATTTCATGTTTAAAAATGAAACAAACTGTTGTGTTTGTGAAACAAGCTCACAAATGCTTGATAAACGACAAAATGTGTCAGAGAACGTGTAAAATACGTTGAAATTCAACAAATGCAGTCCAATGCGTAGAAATGCGTTGAAATGCGTCGAGATGCGTCAAAATGTGTCAAATGCGTCGAAAGACTGACCGTGAATGACTGAATGAGGTATATGGTGATGTAGTGATGGTGACTAAGCATGTGACATCATCCCATTTAGAACAGCAGTAAACATTCCACACATCTGTGATAGAACTCTAGGGTTGTTGCCATGGTAATCCATTGGAACCCACAGATACAGATGGCAACGCGTCATACAAGGGGGGGTGGCCTAGCCAAGGAGGAAGAAAACCTCTCATGGGAATCACAATTTTTCACTCTTTTTAGCTGTTTTGTGACTTACTATAAACATATTTATCACACACCAATAAAGCCAACCCAAAACCGGGTCCATGTGGATGTTTCTTCAACTTGTTCAGTAGAAGAGAAAAACAGCACTAGGTGCTACACGCATGAAGCTAGCGCTAGCTGCCTAGTTAGCATTGTGAGTTTTTGAGTATTTATGGGCTGTGAACCACCTCACAAGCCTCCGGTATTGTATTTATTAGAAAAATATATTCACGATGCAGCATTTGTTAAAGTCAGGTATTCCCTCTGGCTGCTTCGAACATAACCTAATTATTTTATTTTTATTCTTCTATTTCTTATCAGTGCAAACATTTTACGTTCCCATTATATATGTACTTAACTTAACTGTAATGTGTATGGCAAATATATGTAAAATGTAAAGTATTGTCATAGATTAGAAGAATAAAAATGAGAACAAAGGTATTCACTGTAAAATAAACAACCATTTGCTGTAAAGGTATTTACTTTTTCAGTGGGTACATTCAGGGGTTAAAGTGGGCAGGAACGGTCAGGAACGGCGTTCCTGCACCTTCGTGTGACCAAAGAAAAAAAAAGTTAATGATTGCCACTTTATCATTTCGCACACATGCGAAAGTCTGCCTGTGAGATAAATCAATGCAATAAATACTAGGTTGGGTAGTTTATTATTAATTTGCTGAAGCTGCGCTGGACAAAAGTCCACTCTTCAGAATCTGGAGAATAATCATAAGATCAGCAGCAGGTCAGTCCGCTCCTCATGCGTGCAGGTTTAATGCGCCTCAATATAACAGCATTTATCACGAAATAATGAACTTTATGGACATAAACTAATCCATAAACGGAGTCTACTCTTCCCAAGCTTTAGGCCGCTTTTTATTTCGCATCAATCAGGCTCATATTTTCGGTTTTACAAATTAATTTAGGAAGCATAATGAAGAGAAAAGGCGATAAACAATGCGGCGTTACGGCGCTCGGTTACGGCGCAATGTCGGCCTTTTTCACAAAGTATTTCCTCTGATCAGAGCCTCTGAATCTGCCCGCGGTTTAAAAGTAACAACAGAGTCATGAATCCAGGTTAAAGTTGAGTCTTTAGACTCGTGTGGAGCCTGTGTCTCCTCCTCACTGCTCAGCGCGATGAGCAGCTAGACGGAGGAACAACAGCTGCAGAGCTGACACGGGCAGCAGAGGGGCCCCACAGGGAAACATTTACACAAGATTTTTTTTTTTTTTTTTTTTTTTTTTTAGGAAAATCATAATGTTGACAGTTCTGAATCTCATCACTGTATAAGGCTAATTCAAACAGCATATGTTTGCCTTAAATACACCAGATTGCACTAAATTGTATCTGATTATTAAAAAAAAACTCCCGGGTAGGACTGGCTGTTGCTCTAATTTTCTGGTAGTATCTCAAACAAGAGCACATATAAAGAAATCTTATTCTGTGAAATGGTCTAAAACTTAATTTTAAAATAAATAAATTAAAAGTAATATAAAACACCTTCTGTTACATGTAATATACACACAGCCTTTCATATATCGACCTAATGTACTGTTCTGAGTTTTCGAGATTAGAGTTCCACCACCTCCCAAAATCCACTTTAACCACTGGATACATTTACTGGATTATCTGCAGCCTTTTTTTTTGTTCCAGTGACTCTATCCCTCACCAGTCTTAGTATTGAGTACATTTAATAAAATATGCAATATATGAGACTGAGGCTCAGGCTGTCCAGGGACTGCAGATGGAAAATAGCTACTTTGCTAAATCTGGTACAAATCATCTCTTCTTTTGTAAAGACTAATGGTTTTGTACACTGTCCCTGTTTCAATAAACAATAAACTAACTAACTAACTAACGAGTGAAATTACATTTGGTCGATTTGAAGCGAATCCTGCTGCAAAAGGGAACCGGGCTAATGTTCTCCAGTTTGGCTTTACCCAAATCTGAAAGCTTCCTGAAAAAAGTGGATATAGCGTGTACTGCCCCCTTATGGGAAAAAATATTTGCGTTTTGAGTTTCGTGGGTTTTGTCCACTTGGTGTTTCCGTAGTTCAGTTATGCTCTTAGCAGTACCACAAAAGTCAAACTCCACAGTGTTTCAGCCTGTACATTTTATTTTGGCCCTACAAAAATATCTGTCTGTAAGTATCCGAATAATAGTGATCTTAGCTTCCATGAGATGCCAAATTTTAGCATGTTTCCAATTCGTAATTTGTAAGATTATATTAGGCGCTAATACCGTAAGCATCCCTATGGCATTTTCCATGTAAGTTAGCATTGTGCTAATCGCTCGCTAATGCAATCTTTTTTTTGTTGTTGTTGAGGCTTTTAATTTATTCTAAGCTACTTTATATTTGCATCCAGTGGCGGACTGGCACCAAAAAGAGGCCCTGGCAATTTTAGCAGAGAGGCCACATTTGTCTTCAAAAGGCGGCCGCATCTCCGCTTTATTTATTTATTTAGCCTTTTTATATGGTTGTGCGCCACAAGTTGTGATGAGCGGCGAGCGAGCCGCTGGTGGTGCTGCCGCTTGCAGCCATTGCGCCAATAGGCGCAATGGCTTCCTCGCTTTATTTAGCCTATTTATTTGTTTGTGATGCGGCCACAACAAGTGATGAGACCAGGCGGCCGCAGTGGCATTTGCCCACATTGCCCAATGGCCAGTCCGTCACTGTTTGCATCATATATTTGCCAAAATAATATTGTAATATGCATTCTTTGTGTTTCTGTATGTTACAGTTTTACAGTCCTTCAGTAAAACACACCAAAACAGCAAGACTAGGGTAACCAGATGTCCCAGTTTACCTGGGACAGTCCCAGTTTTACTCCTCTGTCCCACGTCCCAATAGATTTCTCCAAAACCAATGATATCTCACAGTTTTACTCGTAATCTCTCCCAGTTGTCCCGGTTTTGGCCAATGTAGTCCCCGAAATAGCATACTTCATTTGAAAATTAATGTCTATGGCCCATGGGAGTATCGATTACCAAGTGTAAACCAATCTCAATTCAGGATGCGGATTGGTACATTTCATAAGTCCTTGACAGTTTTACCGTTTTTGGAACGGACCAGGCCCGGCTGAAAGCACAAAGAGTTCAGGCTTGCTTACAGAGCAATACTAACGTGCAGCCGCTAGGATAAGTCACATGTACTCTACACAAATAAGCAAAGTACCGAAAAATACTTGCCTGGCTCTGCCATACTATGCCCTGTCCATTCCACACAGGGAAGTTAGTCTGGTAACGGAGCAATTGGAGCAGTTTGAACGGGCGGGCCTAACGCGCACAGATTGTCAGTGAAATAAGCCAATTAGCAATTAGCGGACGTGACGACCACTATGTTAATTGCACTAACATAGTGGTGCAGCGAGTGACATAACCTTGTCAATTCTCTGTGACGGTCGTGATTGGTTCGGCTAGGCCTTAGCCGCCAATCAGCAACTTGTTTACCGTGTGTGTCCAGACCCGCCTTCTTTCACGCAGAAAAGAAGTGGGTGTGGTTTATCAGGCTAGAAAATACCTAAATAAATCCCTCTCTTCTTCTAATGTTTTACGCAAGATGCGTAATTGATTCAAAGACATAGAACGTCCCTCCGGAAATCCGAATGAATTGCACCATATATGCAAGCATTCCATAGCTTTAAATCCAAACAATTTTTTCCATTGCCATTATATTCGGGAACGTCTGAAATCCCTTCGATGTACTTTTCCCCATTTTCTCTTAAAGAACAATGGCGCTAGTCCCGCGTAGTCACTACCTGCGGTCTCCCTTTTGTGGAGCAGTCCGTCCTCCCCGTACGTTCTCCCCTCCGTTAGTACTGCTAACGCGGCGCGTTTCGGACCGGACCGGGCTGGCTGAAGCACACAGAAATAGTGTTCAGGTGTTAGTCCTGAGCAGCTGCGACTGAGCCGTGCTACAGCTGTGGGCCAACCTGAGCAGCATGTTTTTGTATGCCTCCTGGATTTGTCCCTATTTCAGAGCATGGTGTCCTGCACTGGTCAGGAGAAAGCGCAGGAGAAAGAGGAAGGAGGCTCTTTCTCCTGCACAGCTCCCACCACTCCCTCCACTCCACAACATTCTTTCACCATCTCACCGCTTGTGACCCCGCTACTGTGCTGCAGCTGTGGAGGGCTCTTGGTGCCTCTTCAGTGTTTTAGAAGAAGAAATGTGTAAAGCTTTAATGGGTTCAGCTGATAAGCTAGCTGTTTACTTTTAAAAAGACCATTATTAACTCTTTGCAGTAAAAATATTCCACCGATGCTCACAAAAACACGGCAAAGACGTACAAAAGTATCAAGTAAAACAATGTGGAACACAGAAATCACAAAGGCAGTTTGCAGAAAAAGACAAAAAATGCAGATGTACCGAGATAGAGGGATGTTCCTGCCTGTTTACATGTCGTCATGGCGTTGTCAAGGATAGTTAGTACGTACTAAAGCCGTTTTATTGAGATTAACTTCAATAAATGTCTTGTCAGTTTTGCCGCCTGTACGGCAACACGACAGGGACAAATCTTCTTTCTTGTGGTGAGCCACAAATGCCCATGTACAAGTTTCCATGCGACAGCACAAGGTGAGATCAGTCAGAGAAAATATAAGATACTGCTGTTCCCCCAGAGCCTTCAGCAGTGAGTAAAACTACAGTGAAATGGGTCCATTTGGGTAATGTAATGTGCTTTGAGAGGCTGAACCTTCAGTAACTACTTCTCATTATTTACGTAAATACACTAAACCTGTCTGTGACACTAACGTTACATGTCTCAAAAACAACACCAATGGTAACACTCTCCTTGTGTCAGTGTTTAGTCAGAAACAGGGCAGTGCTTTATTCGCCATCATATGTTTTCTTCACGTTTCACATTCATGGTGACTGGTTGTGCCATAGTAGGTTTTTGTTTGCGTTCTTTGGGAGAGATATTATAGCCTTGATGGAAATGAATGTTTCCATTTCTAAGTTGTTTTAGGTCAATATTGTTGTTAATATTGTTGTATGTGTGTAATACATGGTCACAAAAGGTCACCTTTAAATTTAAATGAGCTGGAGTAAAGGCATCATGAATATTATACATTTTATTGGCAAAAGATGGGCATTTTAGTGAATGAACATGATAAGAGTGTGTAAACAGGTTCTTTATAGTTCTATGGCGCTGTGGCTGCAGCGTCTCGAAGTCATCGCCTCGGTGTGTTTTCCGCGCTCTGATTGGTCGCCTCGGCTCCAGCTCCTGTCCTTCTGATACTGCTGTTATCTGCTGAGTAATTGGAATGTGTCCTGCCACCTGAGACTTTACCCTCTCACAGATAGGACGAGGGGGGAGAGATGAGTGAGGCAGGGCAGGGCAGTGGAAATCGAGAGACGATACAGATGTGAGGAATGGGGAGGTGGATGGGAAGCAGAATAAAGTGGAGGAGAGAGGTAACTGGGCCAGACACTGACAGAAAAGCTCACAGAAGTGGCACATTTCCTCTGTTAGACTGACTTAATTTGGACATTTTTTCGCGAGTGGGACTTGACCACGGACAAACATTTCCTTCATTTGTTGTTGTCCAAATCTTCTTTCAGTTTGGTTTGTGCTGGAGCCCAGCCAGCAAAACAATGTGGGCCAAGTCAAACTTAAGTTTGACTTGTAAAGGTCCAGCTCACATAGGTCAACACACATGGGGCCCACATGGAAACTGCGGACAAACCCACTTATAACCCAGGTGGGCAAACCCATGCAGAGCCCACATTGTTTTGCTGGCTGGGAGGGAGGTTGAGATGTGAGTGGGGGTGTTGATATTTATTTTCCACATTTACTTTGTTCAGTCTTTTGTTTCCTTACCTATTATGAAGCAAGACATAAAATGACAAATATCAAATAGGAAAAAAAGCTTACTTTGGTATATCACATTATGATCTGGTCTGATATTCAGTAGGCCTTTAGAGCAGGGGTGGGCAATTAATTTTCATAAAGGGCCACATCAGAAACCTGAATTGAGTCACAGGGCCACACCAACAATAACTCAAACTTATTCTGCTCAACTTTATCCTGTTGTACATTACACCTAATTGTGTATTTTGAATAGTGCTATTTACTAGTGGTAATATTGGTGTTTGGTAGAACTATCATCAAAATCACACAGTGTACACCAGGCCTAAGATGGGCATAAAGATGTGTTTAGAATGATTACCAAGTATCTGAAAAAGCAGAACACTCATACTTCAGTGAAAGGTCATCACGATATAGCCCATGTGACGTCTTGTAATATCTTAAATATGTATTCTTTCTATTTGAATCTGACATTCTTTTGAGTGTGTGGCATCTTATTGGGCGTTGTCCTGTATGAATAGTAAGCAGAAAGCCTCACCCAGTCTGTAGCAGATCCTCCAGCAGATATTTGCATAAGGAGGACATGTCCATCACAGTAAATCCGGCGGGCGGTGTGCAGCGGAGGTGAACCAGGGTCACGCTCTGAAAAGCCCCATCCCACATTTACATATGCTCTGTCGAAACTAAACTCTTACTATGGGCCAAACTGGTGGAGGTAAGCAGTGTGTTTAGAATGTGTCATAAATCAATTCCTTAGTGGTAGCAATTTCATTTTTATTATAAATATTACACTCATGGAGTTATACCTTCTATTCAGTGATGAAAGAGGACTTGGAGGTGGTGAAGACTCAGAACGCTACATTAGGCCGATATATGAAAGGCTGGGTATAGATCGCATGTAACAGAAGGTGACAGGTAATATGGTTTTAATTGCTTTATTAAAAAAACAACAACAATGTTTTACAGAATAACACTTCTTTATGTTTGCTCTTGTTTGAGATACTCTCAGAAAGTTAGAGCAACCGCTCGTCCTCCCCAGGAAATGTATAATTAATCAATCTGTGTATTTTAAGCAACAACATGCTGTTTTAATCATCCTTATATAGTGATGAAAACCAGAACCGTCTACATTATGATTACTTTCTTTTAAAAATAGAAAAAGAAAAGCAACACTATTTTTATAGCTGCAACACAGCCCCATCGTGCCCCCTCACCCTGACAGACTCTCCCACCCCCATCTCCATCGTGAACACCTTCACCATCACCCAGGACCTCTAATGGGAGCCAACCATCTGCTCCCTCATTAAGAAAGCCCAGCAGAGGATGTTCTTCCTGCGGCAGCTGAAGAAACTTAAGCTGCCGACCAAGATGCTGGTGCAGTTCTACACGGCCATCATCGAGTCCATCCTCACCTCCTCCACCGTGTGGTACCCCGGCACTACAGAACGGGACAGGAACCGACTGCAGCACATTGTACTGAGAAGGTGATTGGCTGTGAGCTCCCATCTCTCCAGGACCTGGAGGCGTGTGGGTCGGACCACAGCTGACCCTTCTCACCCTGGACACGGACTATTCACCCCTCTCCCCTCAGGCAGGAGGCTACGGTCCTTTCAGACCATAGATTAGTATACAAGAGATCAATGATTATTCAGCCCCTTTTATTGTAAAGGTCCTGAGTGGTCTGTGAAGTTAGCATGGCTGCTCTGTCTCCTCCTATGAAGCCTGTTCCTTAAAAGGGCAAAGAGGCCGGGAGCCCCGCAAGGGCGGGCAGACCGGCTACGGGCCTCCACAGTGCTCCACTGTCAATCAGGCTCTGGAGCACTGAAAAGGCTTCCACTTTTTAGTGCTGATGTACAAAAACCAGCGTGGCTAAAAATATGACACCTGCCCCAGCGTTGTCACATTGGTCATAGCGATTTTTAGAAAAAATAAAACTCTTTGGAGCCAGGCTTTTAAAGGTCTTTGTGCGTGCCCGTGGAAGAGCATGGTAAGTTCCAACTTCACCCCAGTTTGGAGCTATAGCAATATACTGGGAGAGGCCAAATGCTAACAACATATTTGGTCTTTTTGCATGACTGAGCACACGCACAAAGACCAGACAGGTACGTATCAACTCGTCTAAGCTCAGGTAAGAACATATCTCTGTATGGAAAAACGGTGGCCTGTTCCTTTAAGCAGTGCTAAGGAAGGTCAAAGTGCTTATAAGAATACTGTTTACCAAATGTCTTTTGGAGTCGCCCCTGGCCACCAAGGGGTGGTATTACAGCAATGTCAGCCATGATAACCAAAGAGAAGTGTGTTCCTCCCCATTGATCCAGACCCATACCTCCCGCCCTCGTCTCTGTGACTGTATCATGAACAGAATAAGCTGTTCAGCCGTTTGCACAGCTCTATTGTACTATGTGGTATGTCCACACTCAGATCTGCTGCTAACATTTAATGCACCTTAGTCTGTTTCGTAACAGACACTTTCTTAATTTCCCCTCATGGTAATACCCAAATACCAGCCAACACCACACCTGTCAGGGCGTGTGATAAAATGCATTTGTGCGTGGGGATTTGTAATCACACAGAGGTAAATCTACTCTTAATCCCGTCATTCAAAGCCCGTATTATTATGTACGCCAGGTCTGACATGATTTTCTATGTTTGTAAGTGAGTTTACAGGACAGTCAAAAATGTGCACTCCTATGTTTGTCAAAAGTTATTTAATGGACTTGTACCTGATTGTTATAGTACTGTAAGAAGGTGTGGTGGCTGTGACCAGACGTCCTGAGATCGAGGTCGATATTTCTAAAATCCTGGACCTGTGGAGCCAGAATAGTGCCATCTTAACGTTGACATTGAAAAGAATTTGGTAGAAAAAATGAAATAATATTGTTATTGAAACATATGCATTAAACAAAAAAATATTAGGAAAACATTATTTTTTACTTTAAATATTTTATACAGGCAATCTTCATAATTTCTTACAAAACTTGTATTTTCTTTCAGGTTTATGTCTTTTTTAGTTGATGCCAATCCTCTCAGTTTCGGATGACGATGTTTGTAGTCTTCCATTTTCTACTGGGTATACTGTGGGCTGTGGCCAGTTAGCCTATATGCACTGATAAAATGATAGAGAGCAGCTTTTTATTCTTTATTTAGGCTAAGCTATATACAGTGGGAGGAAAAAGTAATGCCCAAAGTATGCAAACTTTTTGGAATTTCTCACATTTCTACATGAATTGGTCATAAAATGTGGTCTAATCTTTTGTTTAAATCACAAGAATGAGTAAACAGTGTCTGCTTAAAATAATACCACCCAAACAATTACAAGTTATCATGTTTAGTTTATTAGTTTCATTTCAACAGGGACAATGTGGGAAAAACAATTAAAGATGCTTTGCACTAGATTTACAGTAGCGTGAGCTAGTTTCCATCTGCAGTCCAGGTGCAGGTGAGTTACAATACATCACTAAAGGTCATATTTACATGCACAGTTATCTATGCTGACTCGACTGGTTTTCCAATATCACTTTTCTTGTATTGTGAGAGAAATCCTTCAGGTCTAAGGAAAGTTTCAGACTCTGTGGGAGTTTGTTCAATTCTTTGATGCCTTTCAAGGAGAAGGCTGTTTGTGCAAAGGTTGAGCTACGTTTAGGCCTTACTCTGCAGTCATTGCGACTCGTGGACCTGGAGCTCCTGGTCGTCTGTTCAGAACAGAGTTGGACACATTTTTTCAGTGGTGGAGGCGCAGTATTATTCAAAATTTTAAGAACTCATACATTTGCGTACACAATTAAATGATCAAAGTTTAAAATGCTGCATTTTCCAAGAATCAGACAGTGATTTTTGTCTGTCACGTTAACAGCTTGATTATATAGAGATTTTAAAGGTTTTATTGTTGTGTCACTCGTCTGTGACCAACAAGAAATACAGTAATTAAAGGGATATTTCAGAATTTTTGACATTGGGCCTCATTTTCTAGTTATCCAGAGTGGTGTTGATGTCTGGAGATATTTTTTTCTTAAATTCATGCAGTTCTTATATTTGAAGAGTCTGGCGCTAGGCTAGGGTAAGGCTTAAGGCTAAAGCATTTCTATGGTATCAGTTAGCCTGCATTACAAACAGTCTGACCCACTCCACAGTGCACCTGAGGTAAATCACTTATAACACCAGACTAACCATATAAATGTCTGTGTTAATAGAATCATTTTTGAAATGTAACTGACCTTGTATCACATGAATTACCGCATTTTGAGGGACTATTTTCTCGCAGATCACTCCGCCGCTGCGTTAGCTTACAGCCACGAAGCTGATGCTGCTCAAATATAAGTTATTTTAAATGCAAAATAGTTAAAATTATTCTATTAAAGGTCCTATATCATGCAAAATCGACTTTTTGAGTTTTTAGCCATGTTGTTATGCTATTTCCTTATCAAAAACACCCCCAGAGCGTTTTTGGCTTCATTCACACAGTTCTAAGTAATCCTCCTGAATCCTGCTCTCTGAGCAGCTGCTCCGCCCTCTCCTGGTAAACGACTGAGCTGTTCAGTTGTGTCGTCACAAAGAACGGAAGTGCTCTACGTCTGTAATGTAATGCCTTACGGCCTGGTTTTAATTTATAAACAGCTTTTTCCTTTTTGCTGTTGTAAGAGAGAAAGAAAGAACAAAAAAAAGAACTCTCTGATGCGTCTGTGCTGTCCCATGAGGCTAAACAAACGCACCCACGGCTGGAGGATCCATGGATCCGAGCAGAAGTCATGTTTTTGAAGACTGAGCTCTTTCTAACCTACTCTGGACACGCCTGTTCTTTTTTCTTACCCAACGATAATGTCACGGGTTCGCGTTTGGCTACAAGAGGAACAGGACTATTCAACCTTCCTAAAGAAGAGTGCACTCGCCAGAAGTTGTAATTTCTTCTGGGATTCAGCGACTTTATCAACCAACCTGATGGATGCTTGGTGAACCTTGGCCAGAATCAAAGTGGATTCACTTTTATAACCAACACATGTCCCATAACCCGATGGGGAGGCCAGACTGAGCGGTGAGTCAATCAAAACGTGTGTTAGCATGTGTGTTAGCGTGTGTGTTAGCGTGTGTGTTAGCCATTTATGAAACTGTTGCACATGTCAACTCCTTATAACTGCATTATGTGAAGTAACTTCACTTTTTGCAGCGATATTTATATTTATAATACTGTGAATGTGGAATGAGCGGAGAGAGGGGTGGAGTTAACTGAATCGAAGCGTCTTGTCTTCCGGGTAGGGAAATACCCCCAAAAATACTTATATTTCTCTCAAAAATGAGTACTCCATAGTGATAGAGGTACAATATATAATATAAATGCCTATACTTACTTTGGAATGGCTAAAATAGCATGATACAGATCCTTTAACACAGACATTATATGGTTAGTCTGGTGTTATAAGTGATTTACCTCAGGTGCACTGTGGAGTGGGTCAGACTGTTTTTAATGCAGGCTAACTGATACCATAGAAATGCTTTAGCCTTCTAACTAAAATGAGGCCCAATGTTAAAAATCCTGAAATATCCCTTTAATATGAGGAATTATCATTGCCCCAAGAAAATGTTTGCAGCATCATGAGTCAGAGTATTCCTAATATGTCTTAAAACAAACTGATTTTAGTGTGTTGCAGATTTTTGTAACATTTTAAAACTAAACGTTGAATCCAAAACAAGGCCCTGATGTTTAAATTCCTCCACTACTTTATTTGACTACATACATTGATTACATAAATGCATGGGAAGGAGGACTTCAGTTTTTGAGTTTTGGTAAATACATTGTTACTGTTATATTTACATTCAGTGTGAGTGAGGCAGAGGAAAGCCAGTTTGAGATGTTTCCCATAACATTGGTTAGTTCATTAGCCACACGGGCCGATTCACTTCCATGCACGTAAAATACAGTATCGTCCACGTACATCTGTATGTCCACCTCACGGCACACTGAAGGTAGATCATTTATGTAAAGCGCAAACAGCAATGGTCCAAGAGTGTCAGCTAAAGACTTATAGAAATCACTGACACATGCCAACATCTCTGTTGACACATCCCCAATATGTAAAACATTGAACAAGAATGGGATTTATTTTATTTATTGACCTTTATTTAACCAGGATAGTCTCAGTCGTTTATGGGAGAACGCCACGGAGGAAGCCACTGCTGTCTAAAAAAACATTCCTGCACGTTTGAAGTTTGCAAATGAGCACTTGGATGCTCCACAGCACTACTGGCAAAGTATTCTGTGGTTTGATTAAACCAAAGTTGAATTGTTTTGGAGTGGGAAAATTGGAACAGCACACCAACATCAACACCCTATCCCCACTGTGAAGTATGGAGCAGGAGCATCATGGTGTGGGGCTGTTTTGCTGCCTCAGGGCCTGGACAACGTGCTATCATCAATAGAAAAATCATTGTCCAATCAACCATGTTTCCAACAGCTGAAGCTCAACAGAGGATGGTGCTGCAACAAGACAATGACCCAAAGCTTAAAGCAAAAACACTTCAGAATGGTTTCAGAAGAATAAAATACATGTTCTGGTATCACCCTGTCCTGAGCTAAACCCGATTGAGATGCTGTGGCATGACCTCAAGAAAACCATTCACACCAGACATCTGAGGAATCTGCTGAACTGCAACAGTTTTGTAAAGAGGAATGGTCCAAGATTCATCCTGATCGTTGTGCACGTTTAATCTGCAACTACAGGAAACGTCTGGATGAAGTTATTGCTGACAAAGGAGGGTCAGCCAGTTATTAAATCCAAGGGTTCACTTGCTTTATCCTCCCTGTCCGGTGAATGTTATGTTCAATAAAAATATGATAACATGTAATTGTTTGGGTGGTATTAGTTTAAGCAGACACTGTTTACTCATTCTTGTGATTTAAACGAAACGAGCTAATGCCGGAGCTGAGAGCTGCCAGAGAACGAGGGGACATAGCCTTTTTGCGACATGACAAACTCATTGTACGTCCGCGCACCAGCACACCAAAGAAAGCTTAAACACCGGGAAAAACATATGGATTTTGGTATGTAAAACCACATAATTTCACATGTCCTGTAATACATATACTCATACAATGACGTCCAATCATACTTCATATGTTGCTGACGGCAGTGACCTGGGATTATTACAACATAGGATTTTGGACTGCGAGCTCTTGGAGCTGAAAGCTTCAGAGTACACCGAACATAATGCACTGGACTTGGAAGATCAGTTAGACCCAGATAACCTGTTCTTAACATCTAACGCAAGTAATTGCAAATACTACACTGAGAATGAATTTAACATCTCTGTTAAAACAGAAGGGAAATTCTCAATTATCCATTTCAATAGTAGAAGCATGTACGCGAATTTTGACGCAATCAAAGAATACCTAAAACAGTTTGAGAATCCATTTAGTATCATTGCATTATCAGAAACATGGTTTAATGAGGATAAAGGCATTGTTTTCGAGTTAAACAATTATACGTTAAACTATGTAAACAGAACCAATAAAGGGGGAGGAGGAGTTGCTATATACGTCCTCAAGAAATTTAAATTCAAAATATTAGAAAAAATGACAGCATCAATAAATAATTTGCTTGAATGCTTATCAATAGAAATTATCAATGAAAAAAAGAAAAACATAATAGTTAGTTGTTTATACAGGTCACCAGGCTCATGCGTGGAAATATTTTCAAATTGGGCGGAAAAAACATTCTCAGAATTGAGTAACAAGGTATTATTTATCTGTGGGGATTACAACATCGATTTGATAAATCCAAATAAACATAAGACAACTGATGAGTATATTAATAGGATGTACAGTATGAGTTTATACCCAACTATCACAAGACCTAGCAGAATAGAGCAGAGTAGAGCAGTGCTACCCTCATTGATAACATCTTTACTAATAATATGCAGTTCACAAATACCAGCGGTCTAATGGTTTGTGATATAACGGATCATCTGCCCGTATTCACGGTGTATGATGATAATGAGTTAGAACAGAAATCACCTCAAAAATATTTTTTTAAACGTGTAAAACTGAGGACTCAATTTACTCACTTTATAGTGACTTAACAAAACAAGATTGGAATGAGGTATATAACAAGAACGATGTAGATAGTGCTTACGATACATTCATGGAATTTTTTAGTGTAGCATACAATAAACACTGTCCAATTCGGCAATTCAGTAAAAACAGCAAAATGACAAAATGTCCGTGGCTAACCAAGGGTTTACAAAATGCTTGTAAGAAGAAAAACACTTTATATAAACAGTTCATTAGACTAAGAACAGTTGAATCTGAAAGTAGATATAAAACATATAAAAATAAACTGACCAATATATTAAGGAAGGCTAAGAAACTATATTATACCAATCTATTATATAAAAACAAGAACAACATGAAAGGGGTATGGGAAATACTAAACACTATAATCAAGGGTAATGCAAAAAATAATTCATATCCAAACTATTTCACTGATGGGACCAATGACAATCATAGAATGAATGAAATTGTGGAAAATTTTAATACTTTTTTTGTAAATGTTGGACCGGATCTGGCAGCAGAGATTCCGGAGTGTAGTAGCATCAAAATGGAGTCATTGATAGACATTAACTCAAAAACAATGTTTTTGTCTGGAGTAACTGAAACAGAAATAATAGATGTCGTTAACGGGTGTAAGAACAAATCGTCTACAGACTGTTTTGATATAGATATGACACTGGTTAAACAAATTATATACAGTATCGTGAAACCATTAACCTATATATGCAACTTATCGTTTCAAACAGGAACATTTCCAAATAAAATGAAAATTGCAAAAGTTATACCTATACATAAAAATGGGAACAAACACATCTTCACTAACTATAGACCTGTCTCTCTGCTCCCCCAGTTTTCCAAAATCTTAGAGAAACTTTATAACAGTAGAATGGATAATTTCATAGATAAGCATAAACTAATCAATGAAGGTCAATACGGGTTTCGAGCAGCAAGGTCAACTTCAATGGCCATCATTGATGCAATAGAAGAGATTACTAATAGCTTAGAGGGAAAGAAACATGCAGCTGGAATATTCATTGACTTGAAAAAAGCATTTGATACACTTAATCATTCTATATTATTAAAAAAATTAGACAGATATGGCATAAGGGGAGTGGCTTTGAGCTGGATTCAAAGCTATTTAACTGGGAGACAACAGTATGTGAAGATGGGGGAGTTTACATCTGGATATTTGGACATTGGTTGTGGGGTCCCACAGGGATCTGTCTTAGGCCCAAAGTTGTTCAATTTATATATTAATGACATTTTTAACGTGTCTAAACTATTAAAATTAGTGATTTTCGCAGATGACACAAACGTCTTCTATTCCAATGACAATTATAGTACTTTAGTAACTAACGTAAACTGTGAATTAAGGAAATTAAAAACATGGATGGACATTAATAAATTGTCCCTCAACCTAAATAAAACAAAAGTAATGTTTTTCGGTAATTATAATGGAAAACCAGACTCAGTAAACATAGACGGTGTAGTTTTAGATACAGTCTCAGAAATTAAATTCTTAGGAGTCACCATTGACAGTAAATTAAGCTGGAAACCACACATAAGACACATACAAGGTAAAGTCTCCAAAAGTATCTCAATCATTAATAAAGCAAAGTTTTTCTTAAATTACAATGCATTATTTTTGTTATATAGTTCATTAGTTTTGCCATATCTAAACTACTGTGTAGAAGTTTGGGGCAATAACTATAAAAGCTCATTACACCCCCTTGTTATACTCCAAAAACGTGCGGTAAGAATTATACATAAAGTAGGATATTATGATCACACTAATATATTATTTCTGCAGTCTAAACTGTTAAAAATGCATGATTTAGTTGATTTATCTACTGCCCAACTTCTGTTTAAAGCCAACAAAAATGCGCTACCTGCAAGGATACAAATGCTTTTTGCACGCACAGAAGGGAGATATAACCTGAGGGGGTGTGACAACTTTAAGGTTCAAGCAGTGTCTTCCACTAGGAAAAGTATGTGTGTGTCTGTATGTGGAGTTAAACTCTGGAACAAATTGGGGCAGAATTTAAACAATGTCCAAATATTCATCATTTCAAATCAAGATATAAAAAATGGTATGGTCAAAGTACCAGAAGGAGGAAATGGGTACTTGATTTACTAATGGGTGTCACAAAGTGCTGTATACTTTAAAGGTCAGATCTAACTAATAATGAAATATATTGTGGTTGTTACTAATATACTATTGCAGTTGTTATTGCCATTGTTATTGTTGTTGCTGTTGTGTTGTTATCATCACTATTTTAACTTTAAACATTAAATGTAACAGTCTAGGATTATTTCCTAATAATCTGTAGATTATTCTTAGAACCAAACTTAATCGATTCAGACAGCGGTACTGCTATTGATGCTGATGGTAATATAAAGGAATTAAATTCTTAGAAGTAAATCATGCACATATCTATGTACTCCGCATTCAACATAACCCGTAGTACAGGGCAGACATGTGGGGGTCGGCAGCTCGAGGAAACCCTCTTCTGGCAGCAGACTCCTAAACATTTGTCTCTTTTAATGCATAGTATAGGACACTCAACAAAGGATGGTCCGGTTACTCGGGGGCTGCTCCCCTCTGGCAGCTGGTCCAGTCACAGAGAAAAAACAAAAAAAACAAAAAAAACGAATCCCTTGTAACACACATCATTAAGATCATTCTTGTTATTATGAGCATCAATCGGTCTGCGATTAATGTACCTTTCATGAATAAATGTGGAGTATGTTATGTATCAAACATTTTGATACAGAGTAATGTTATATGGGTTGTAATGGTGATGGTGAATATTGGTAATGCCAACACGGTAATGAATTCGGTATGGGAAACAGAAATAATACAATGGTTGTAGCGTGTGAGATACTGTGAGTGTTGACCTGGTATAATGCAGTGTGGCATCTGTTGAAATGTAACCAACTCGGTTGATAGTTGTTTTGTAAGATGGTAAGAAATATGCAGTGTTGTTAGTTATTGTTATTTAAGTTTATGAACAGGGGTGGGAGTCAATAAGCTTGTCTTCTTCCCACTCCTTTTCGAGTTAGAATGAATATTATTATTTTTTCTTTTTTTGTTTTTTCTTTTATTGTGTATATATATTTTTCTGTTTTTTTTCTTGGATTGTGTGCCTTAGCTCGAAATAAAAACTCAAACAAACAAACAACAATAAAAAACAAAGATCAGACCACATTTTATGATCAATTTAGGCAGAAATTTAAGAAATTCTTACTTACTTTTTCCTCCCACTGTATGTGTTCTGTAATAAATCATTGTTCTTTCCCTCTAAGCTCCGCCCCTGCAGCTCTCAGATGAGCCTCGGCCTGACTGCAGTGTGCAGAGAGAGATGAATGAAAGTTTAGTTCATGGACTTATTTACACTAATTACTCTATTTGAGAGAGAATCCATTATGTCTCCTCCTACAGAGCATGTAACTTAAAAGGCCAAAAAGGCGGGAAGCCCCGCCCTCGTGGGCCTGGTGAACCGGTTACAAGCCTCCACAGTGCTCCAGAGCCTGTCAATCCCTTTGGTTTAGTTCAGCAGTAACAGCTGCATTAGCTGCACAGTATTCTCAGAGTTTATGCAATGTACAGGCACATAGACTTCAGCTTCCTTAATCAAGCCTGGATCTACAGGGGTGCAAAAGGTTCCACCTTATTTTATAATGTTTGCACCCTCAGTTTTGGTTACCATTCAATATGTTTTAATGGAAAGAATATATATTTGCACCTCTTTAAAAGTCGGATACACCCTCAAGGTGCTTTCAGACCTTCTGATTACTGTGAATTGTTTCTTTTCGGCTTGGGAGCTACCAGTGTCTCTTGGTAGTTCACCAAACCCTTTCCACATCTCTATACGCTTGATGACTTACATTTGGATGCATTTTCTTTTTGTTCTGAACATGCTAAACACAGTTGGCTCAATATTAAGTATGAGGACTAAATACCACCTTGGCTACTAATTATCCTGGGTGAACCCACCTAAGTCGCATTTTAGTCTTTGAAGCATAATTAGCTCTCTGACGTTCTAATGGTGCGTACAGACCAAACGCTGACACGCCACCAACTTCCATGTTAACCCTATGTAGACGTGCTTCGACGCGCGTCGAAATGTAAGCAAAGATGTCCGCGCGTATGAAGCGTTCCAAATGCGAGCAGATGAGGATTAACGCGCGTCAAAACCAGTGAGAACAGCGCGGTACACGAGCAGCGATGCCCCGCCCACTGCTTCATGCACTCAAGTAATCACAATCTACACGTGCGTTCATTTACGCCTTGTTAACCAATCAGGGACTGGGCTCAAATAGTGAGCACAAGCGTCACCTGTTACCTGCAGCAGTGGCGCAAAAAGGGCAAACGCAATATATGCCTTTCATGGGGCGCCAATAGTGATGTGTTCTTTTAACAGTCTATGTGTCGGTCGTGAACGATCCGGCTCTTTTGAACGAGTCTTTACAGTGAACCATATGAACGGGTTTGCGGTGGTGAAGTGTTTTTTTTATTCCTCTTTGGGGGAGGGGCGTCACTTTAGTTGTGCTTATTTTGCGAAACAAAAGTCACTGCTGGAGTGGGGCAGAGAGGAGTGCAGAGGGACTGTCATCTCCACCCCCCACGAGGAGCTCAAAGTGAGCATAAGGCAACAAGTTTGAGAAATAAAAGTCCTAATGAAATAATAATCACGGTTACAGAGGAGATCGCGTTGAAGCTTGCGTTGTTTTCTCCCCTCTTGTGCGAGGGAGAGAGAGGGAGAGGAGGAAAAGTTACGTGAATGAAGCAACAGAAGCTTTTAATCGGGCCGTGTGATTGTTTTTTTGTGATAACAAACTCCATAGAGGGAAATATCGATGTTATATTGAGTGAAATAGTGACATTTTCGTTAAAATAAAGTCAATTCAGAGGGTATTTATTTTCTTTAAAAAAAAAAGAAACAACCATCAAAGAGCCATGTGTGTGTTTGTGTGTGGGAGGGGGTAGTTGCGTCCCTGACCTGCAGCATGGAGGAGAAGTTGATCATTGCGGTTTGCGCTCGGCCTGAGTTGTATGACACGCCTCCTAATTATGACGCTTGCAAAACTTCACGCGCCAGCAAACGGGCGTTTCTCGCGAGTGTGAAGCGGCAATGTTTGGCGTCCAACTAGAGGCTGACGGAGCGTGGACGCACGTTCGGTCTGAACGCACCTTTATTGTGTAAAAGTAGCTCGCTGGGTAAAAAGAGGTTGGAGACCCCTGTCCTAAAGACTTGGTTTGCGTTAAGTGTCGGAGGAAGATAGTAAAACTATTCCACTGTCACCAAAGCACAATGACAGAATCAGGTAACAATTTTCATTCACAACATAGGCTGTTTCCCAAAGCCTAGGTCTGACGTGGGCGTGGTCAGGCATCTACATCATCACTCGCTGCCAAAGTGCTGTTCCAATGTTCAAGTCGTCTGGAGGCATGTGTCTTACCTATAGACATATTATTAATAGACCGTCATTCCTCACTCCTCCCCGTTTACCACAATGACCACGTTCGAGGGGGAAATCATGGCGGATTTACAGGCTCCTCCTCCCCAGCTCTGACGAAGCATGTTCCTAATAAGGGCATAAGGGGGGAGCTTCACTGTAGACTCGGCCCTTGCATGACGTGTAGCTCGCGCAGCTCCAATGCAAACAGTCAGACCCCCGTTAAGTAGGAGATTTCTAAAAAAATTTGCTACCATAACCAGCCCGGTGCCCCAGATTGTTTTTAACCCAGCGTAATCACAGGAGGAATATCTAGCTCTAGCCACTTCTAAAACATTAGGCACCGGGCATTAAAGCTGTTTTTAACGTGTCTAAAGTCCAATGCATTCCAATGGGGGAATAGCGGCCATATGGAGGTACTACAGCAATAGCGGAGCAATGGCGGCCTCCAGTGTCGTAGTCACAAAGCAGAGCAGTCAGCGGCCATTGGTCTTACCTTTGGTTAGCATGTGGCTAATTTACCAAGGATACATCAGTGTAGCCTTCGCTGCCTTGCTCAAGCTAAAATCACCCATAATGCACCACGGCTGTCAAGGGAAAAAAAAGGTGGTGCTGGCTTGTGTGACTTGTTAAAGTACAATTCCAGTTATTGAGAAAAATAAATACATGCTTTGACTCGTTTATGGTTCTGCAGCCCATGTTCATTTTAGTTGTGTCTTTTTTACACACAAAAAAGCAACGTTTTTGTCAAGATTTGGTCAAATTATCATTATTGATTAGGCTATTTGTAGGGTTTTGTTTCTCAAACACATCTATGATATATTCAAGCATTGCTTTATAGAGCAACAAAAGGATTTGATTTGTGGGCATTGAATTTAATTGCTATAAAGCACTTCTTTTATTTCTAAAGTTTTCAGTCGCCCTTTCAAGTTTTATTTTTGTATTTTCAGATTCATCATTTCTGACTGCTTTTTAAGTATTTATTTTTAGTTGGTAAAATAATTACTTTCACCCCCAGCGCTTCAGAATACCCCCTCCTCTGCAGACCCTCCCTCTCCCCTGGATGAAACATAACTTCCTTTTTTATTTTGTGATGTCACTTCCTTTACCTCTGAAGTGTGTTCCATTAGCAGCTCTTTTTGGCCAAAGGCAGGACCAAAGGCTTGGACTGGAAGGAAGTGAGTTTGGAGGCACTGCCTTCAACACCAAGGCAAGGCGAGGTACCTCAACTTTTGGAAACAGCCCATCAACTACACCACTGGTTTGATCAGTGTGAGCCATAATCTCATCAAACACAACAGTAATGTGCTAAAACCGAGTGAGCACTGCGTGTTTTTGGCGACGAACAATCACTCGTTGTGGGAAAAATCTTAGGTCGTAGCTCAAAATCATAAGTCGTAGGTCGTACAATGAGACGGGGCAAAGATTCAAAATAGAACTGTCATACTTTCCCTGCACTTTTCCGTGAAAATAAACACTGCTAGCATGTGGCACTCTGCCTGTGGAGCAAAGCCCATTCTAGTCCTGACTAACTCACTCTGTTAAGTTTATCAAAGATGTGACCAGAGACTCAGTCCCAAGTTACTCCGGCCCTGACATGTTTATTTCCCTTAATGTGCTCTGTTTAAAGCCCACTGGAGAACTTCAGACCAGAGAGCACAGAAATCAATGCAGAGCTGTCAGGCTTAGGGAGGTAACTGCTGCTGCTGCTCAAAGAAACTGGGACATTCACAATTTATGGGCTGCTCCTTACCCAGGTTTTAGTGAGCAAGTGATGGAAGGAGAAAAAAAGGTCCCCATTTATCAAGAAATAGTCTAATCTACACAATAAACTGTTTTATTATTGCACTAAATTAACTTTAACTTGTCAAAAGTGCATTTTTCTCACACTGGGAACAACATCTGCACTTGCACCGACAGACACATGTTTTAGACTATACGACACAATACATTTTTCAAGTTTTTTTCCCCCCAGAAGGATTTATAAATACATCATTTCATAAGACGAATTCCAAATTCCTCAAGAAAATAAAAAAAATAGACTGTGCCTAGAGGACCATGGCAGTGATTCATGGAGTGTTTTCAAGTGTGGACTCGCGTCGGCCCTCATCAGTAAATTATAACACGTCTCAATTCTGTGCTTCCTAAGCAAAGCAAAACCCAAACAAAGAATGAAAACTAAACCAAGGTCTTAAACAGAACTGGATATTGGATTTATTTGAGTGATTATTTACATTAACATTACTGCAGTACAGAAAATAAATAAAGTAACAAAAACTCAAAAGGAGTAGGCCGAAGCAAGAAAGCTTATAAGTGCTTATAAGTGCTTATAAGATATGAATACATTTCCAAACAAAACATATTCATTAGTGGGGTCAGCTCCTGGTTCTCCTTCCTCCTTTAAATGTCCTCCTCCAGTCTTTCCTTACGGTTTACAAACAAGCGTAGCAGATTGGAGTAGTCCTGAAATTTAGTGGTTCCATTTGCAGATGTGGGCACATTTTTATGACCTGCCAAAACTAAGATGTTATAAGTGCAATTGCATAAGTGTAAGGTATATTGAGTTGAAACGTATACACGAGCTGTTGATAAACTACTGATATTTTTGTGCTGCTAAATGAGGGCGCGTGGGGCAGTCCACTTTGGAGAAGATGTGAGGGCCACAGCAGTACACAAGCACTGCCAATCATTTTTTCCTACTGCTTATTCATATTACAGCTGGTGTTGGGAATAAAACATGTGATGCTGATGGCCACCATATACCCTTTGATATGGTCTCATTTCAGGAGCATGAGACTCAAAGTAAACAATCGACATGGAAATAACAAATAAAAGCTTGTCTGTTACATGGCCTGTAACAGACATGATCAGCATTGTCACTGCGTCCGAGTCTGTGCAAACATTTCCCCTCCCTGCATATGTAATAAAATGAGCACACAATGTCGTTTCTCATTTCCCAGATAAAGCTTCATCGTCCAAACGTCCTGGGTGGACTCGGACCACCAAACTCTCATTTAACAGCGGGACAGAGACTATATAAAACCTGATTTATTGAGTTTTGAACCCCTCTGAACAAATCTCTATGTCACAAAATACAGCCATAAATGTGTCTCTTTCACAAAATGGAAAAAAAAATAATAATGATAAGTTTCTCATATTCGCATCAATGATCTACAGCCAAACTTTCAAATCTCGTTTTTACCTGCAGTGTCTGGCCTTGATGGCACAGGAAAGCGTATGAAGTGACTAATGTGAGTAAAGAGCTGACCTCCTGAAACCCATGAATAAAACCCCTCTCTGAGTAACCTCTGCAAATTGCTCCAGTACACCGCGGTACCACTCAATTGACTCGCTCGCCCATTCCAACATGGCCAGCATAATGGAATAGACTTTGAAATGATGAAGGTACCCGTTTTTAAACCATCTCTGACCTTTCCGTATCCTCTGTTTGCGTAATACGAATGTCATCTCAGTAATGGCGCGGTTGTGGTTTGCCAGGCACGTCTCCTCTCTGTCCCGCTGTGTTCTGACCTCCACGTCCCCAATGTCATGTCCCGCCATTATCCTGTTTGCCTAACGCAGCGCGGACCTAAGAACGCACTCGCCGCCGTCTCTCTATTGTCCGCCTCATTGGATCGGACATCAAGCCGTAACCCTGCGCGCACTGTCGGCAAATCTGCATATTTATATCGACCTGAGGGGTTTTTTTTTTTTATTTTTTGGACAAATGCTTTTTTCTTTAAGGTCACATTAAGCTAAATCTGCTGCTTTAAGCGATTTGTCATGTTCCAGTTGTGGTTGTTCCTCATGAAAAGCTTTGTTCCTTTTCCTCCGGCTGATGTGAGGAAGAGCTGCACCTCCTTCTCCAGATCTCGCTCCCCCTTTGTTATAAGTTCAAAGCAAAACAACAACAGCAGTACAACACCAATGGAGTCGGCCATGACGGCGATATGTCAATATGATACATCCATGGCCGAAACTCACTTATTAAAGTAACATGAAGTTTGAAACAGCAAAATGGTGAACTATTGTCGTGCAGTTAGGGTTGCAAAAGTGCAGTGCTGCCATATCTTGTGGCACTTTGAACAAGGCTTGTATGTACTGTATGTCGAGTGCAAAGATACAGTGAGAACCATATGTTTACATACACTTTATAAAAAAGACACATTTGCATTTTTCTCTCACTGTCAGACATGAAACCAGAATTAACTTGTATTTATTTATTTATTTATTGCCACACATGGAGTCCATGGTGGCGGCCCACTTTCCCCCGAAGCTCTCGGCTACTTCCACCAGACCACCTGCCCATCCCTCTAAGTCCGACCGCTTTCAGTCCACCATGACTGAACGGGCCTACAAAGCGGCCGCTTTGACCCGCTCAGAATTTACAGCACATGTGTAAAGTTCTGTCTAAAACAGAAGCTCCATGACTTCCTTCTTCACCTGTCGGTCTGTGACAGACTGAAGAACAGTGAGGCCTCGACCTTTTTACTGAATATAATGGTCACAATGTATTTAGCATCATGTTACTGTCACTCATGGTTTCTGACAGAAGTCTAACTCTGAAAAAAGCCCGGCCCATAACAGCAGGTCCTATAAGGGCTCAGGTATTTTAGGGGCTACTGATTTAGAGTAAACTTTACTCTAAGTCATTAATGAAACCTTACTCTTTTCAAAGCAGACTTTACTTTGTAAAGAGTAAGGTTTCATTGATCATTTAGAGTACGCTTTAATTGTTGTAATGACGGAACTGTTACTCAATTAAAATGTGACAATTTGTGTCTGCAATTTTTTTGAGCAACCTTTACTAATCACAACTTACAGTGTACAAACCTTTTTTGGTGTTTTACTTTTTAGAAACATCACACAGTCTCTTCAAGGTAATGCCTTCTGGAAGGAGACTGAAATCCACGGGCCAGGTCGAATCGACTGAAGAACAGTTTTATCCACCAGGATATCAGGAAGCTGAACTCTCTCCCTTCAAACACCTAAAACACCGTCCTGTTCAAACCCGACTGCTCAGACGATTTCATTGAGACTTTTGAGATCTGCCCTGTGATAGATATTTCAGTGTATAACTATCAAATCTGATTCTCATGCTGCAGTGTATCTGTCTGTAAAAAAAAACATTCAGTTATGTTAATTTCCTGTTTATTCCCAGTCATTACCATAAATTCCTGTGAATTCCCTAGATTCCCGTTAACATCCTACATTGGAAATTCCCAGAATTTCACAACCCTGCAGTATGATCGTTCACCCAAAGTTGTGCAGAATCAGGGAGAGCAGATAGAACGATTATCTGAAGAAAGGAGACGATTATCAAGCCTCGATCAGAATATGGGTGGAAAAATCTGGATAACATCTACATTTGCTCAGCTCATTTTGTAGCCAGTACGGAGTTGATATTTGTGTATAGGATGATTTTAATAAATTGTTAGCAATTATTTAACAAATGTCTATAAAACAAACTCTCTTTACTATGTTGAAGTCTCCTTATGATAATTTGGGCAAAAGTGCATAACAAAACAGACAGAAGATCCGGCCCTTTTTTAAATGATAGAACCGTTCACATCAGAGCCATCTAAAGAGCCATCTAAAGAGCCATCAAGAGCCATCTAAAGAGCCATCAAGAGCCATCTAAAGAGCCAAATCAGTCCCAAATGTCACATGTTTCCTCTGTCCACGCCTTGCCCCTGTGGAGGTGAGTCCGGGGACTCGTCCTCCCTCTCTAATGCGCTCCGCTCTCCTCCGCTGATTGTACGACACTCGGCTCAGAAAGCTCTCATCTGGTGGAGCAGACGATGATGATGATGATGATGATTTGAGGGTCCAGCGAGTGCGTGTGAGCGCGATGTTGTGATGTGCAGAAAATCATCAAGGTCATGATTGGGAGTTGGAGCGACGATTTCTGAAAACTCATTTTGTTGAAAGCTTTTGTTGTATTAAAGTGACTTACAAAGACAGGTCACATGTACGGGAGTTTATCCAAGTGTAGGTTTGTGGCACAGGAGTTGATAATTTAGTGTTTATTTTGGAAAATCAGTTCTTGAATATTGATTTATATTTGTTTACTTTCCATTCCGAGTACTGACAAAAATACGTACTTTATCTCTGAACTACTTTATTTATTGTACAGTAACTGTTTAATAATAAGAGATAACAGAATGTCCCTCTTCTACTCAGTATCTTAGAAGTATTTTCTTCAAATACTGTATTCTCTGTTTACTCTTACTCAAATACTTGCATCAGTACTTTTTACTCAGTGGTAAAAGTACTCATCAGTTTGAATAATAAGGTAAAAATGTCAGATACAAAGAAAAAGTGCACATGGTATTTGTGAGCTTCCACCTTCACCGAACCAGAAGTGGTGTAGGTCAAATAGAAATGATCAGCGCAATGAGGAGAAAAATAAAATCACTTCCTTTAAGTGCTGTCCCTGGACCAACAGCATCAAAACGTGGTCTCTAAAGATGTCATATCGTAACAGCATTACCTAAATCTTTATTTTCGATATTATAATGGTATCACTTAACGGTACCCAGCGCTGTACTTAATAACACAAACACACAACTAAATATTGAATATATTAGCAAGGCGCTTGATAAAGTGCGTCCTTTTCCCAAATGATTCAAGCCCGAGCGATGCCAGATTGATATCAGTGCTGATGTTATTTCCCCTGTAATATCAACCTGGCTCTTGCAGGTTATTGGGACAGCGTGCTCAAGCCGACACTGCCCTAGTGACGCTGCCACTGAATTACATTTGTCTTGATTTTTATGGATTTACGTAAAATTTACATTTTCTTTCCCACAATGTCGGACTTTGAACATTGTGGGGATATACTGTAAGGGATGGGCCAAGATCTCGTTCCCCAAGATCTCGCAAGATCAAATGCCACAAGATTTGTCAGTCCTGAGTAGATGAATATTGTGTATTTTCCTTTATTTTACTGCGCTGCATATACTCATTCTAGATGGCTTAAAGGTGCTTAAAGGAATATTTTGTTAATAGTTACCCGCCAATGTTTACATGATACATTCGTTTGCATAGATTTTAGATAGATTTTAATTTTGTATATTTTTTCAGTAGAAGGAAATATTTCATCTTTATTTTTTCCAAATTATGTCAAAAGCTCATTCTCGTGAACCCAACCTCGTGTCTCGTCTCGTGAAATCTGTGTCTCGGCTCACCCCTCCAAAATATCACATGATTACAAGTTCTGTCCGTGCCTATCTTTCAAGGTTCAACGTGCGTCCGCAGTGCCCTGAGCAGTACCTAGCCAAAGGACTTTTCATATTGTGCATATTTCAGGCTTTATCTGGGAAACTGGAGAAAACATCACAGACACACAGACAGGATCTGAATGCGAGCAGATTTATTCGAATTAGTCCAGAGTGTAGTTGTAGGAATCCATGTGAGAGAGAAGCTTTAACCATTGTTCATGTCGAGAAAAACAAATTATAAATGCAAGCGTTTGAAACAAATCATAAACCACAGGATTACAATGATTGTACATTGATTATTTCGAGAGGTTTCCACGTGGAACACTGCATCCCAGGTCGCTTTCGGATCAAACCGATGCTTCTGGAAAACAAAAAGAACGGACACATTTGACCAACATTAACTGTATTACTGCGTTATTGTTTTGTCAGTTGTCATATACAGTGTAATATTAGCGCTCTGATGAAGTCTGTGGATAACTTTGCGCGCTTGGAGTTTTGGAAGTCTTTTGAGATTTTCTGGGATTCAGAGGTTTGCCCCAGGTGGTAGGTTTGGGACAGAGGGGTGTAGGTATAATCTTACTAGTTGTGGGCTAATGGTTGACACTGCTGGTCTCATTCATTAGTTTGAATCTTTTTTACGTCTAACTATTCACAGACAAAACACATATTTCATCTCTCAATGGAAAGAAAGTGGAGTGGAGTTTCCGCGAAGGTAAAAGTCTTGCAATGTTTATGAGCCCTTTTGCCCCTTTGCCCCATGGATCGATGATGGCATCAAACTTTTCTAAGGTCTATGTTTTTCACACAACAGGCATTTGCTTGCTCTTTGTGCACCTGCCTAAAGCTGTTGCTGTATTAGCTTACTGGTTTATTCGTGCAATTTGTTTAATGATTAAAGTGCGTATTGGCCGATTTATCCTCCAAACTCCACTCTGTTTATCTGCTCACGCTGCAACAACTTTAAACCACAAGCAAGAACATGTGCTTCTGTTTTGGAACAGACTTGTCCTTATTGTAAAAATGCTGCAAGCTTAGCTTTCCCCCTGGTTTTTTTATTGTCGTCACTGAAGAAAGTCAGAGCGGAGACGTGTCTCGTCAGTGTTACAGTAACACTTAAATCATGGGAAATCATGGGAACATATTTCGGTTAGGGACAAGATTGCCCCCAAAATGCTTTTTCTGTGGTTATATCCTATTTATTAATATTGCCTACAATCCGCAAACCATCTACTAGGGGGAGCTGCAGCACCCTCAGCACCTTGGGTTACCATGGCCTCGCCAAAAATGTGGGTATTTAATCATATTTTTCATATCAAGTAGCAAGTGCCAACTTAGACAAGAACTGAAAAGCACTTCTTGGCCTGTGGAGCTACTATTAGAACGATTCTAACGCTATGTACAGAGTCAATAGAACTCTAACTCTCAATGTTGTTGAGAGTTGCGCATGCGTAAACATGTTTCATGCTGTACAGCAGTATAGACTCATATTAAGTAGCCATGTGCTCCGGGTGGAACTCAGGCCTTCAAAGTTATCAAATTGAACTAGGAAGGCTTTTAGACACCAATAGGACTGAAATATCATGTGTTTGGCACAGTGAGAGTTAGAATCCTGCATGTGCTGCTGCTGCTGTGGTGTTTAAAGGGGTGTTTATGTTCCAACTCCCTGTGTTGCACATGTTCAACTCCTCAAAACTGACCTAACACATATTTAAAAAGTTAAGAATTGCACTGCAGTGTTGGTGCTGATGCCGGAAAAAGGGCAACACAACGACCCTAGGTATTACAAGACTCACGGATGCAGAAGAAGGACAGCTGCAGGTATTTGTTGGTGCCGTAACAGGGATCTCCAAATGCCGAGTTACTGACTCGGACAATGCAGGTGTGTCTCCCATTGCACCTGAAGGACACAGCCAAGAGAATACAGAAAGTATGAAATACTATTGATCAAATCCATAATAAAATAATGAAAAGTTTGGATCCGTCTTACATTTGAGCCACAGCATATGTAGATGTAGACGATGAACAATAGACATTTCGGAGTTGACATTTGGGATGTCCAGCAGAGCAGGTGGTGTGGTCATGCCGGCCGTAGTCGGCGGCAAGGATACGGATCACCTTCCCGTGATCTGTGAGAGAGACAAGGTTTAAATAATTCATCTCTGGAAGTTCACAAGCAAGTACCACGCCAGGTATGATTAAAGAATGTATTTACAGAGAGTTCACTAGCAAGGACCACGCCACAACAAAGTGCAAGTAAAGGATTTATTAATGTTTAAATGTGTAGAGTGAAACTGGGCGAGACTGTGGGTGGGGGCTCCGTCTCGAATTAACCCAGCTCTTCAGGACCCCCTTTGAAGCAGAAGAATCTGTGCTGAAAAATAAAACAGACATAGAGGGAGGGAGGGAGGGAGGGGTCGATAGTTTCAAACAACAGGAATGAAGAGGCTTGGCCTGGTATATATAAGGCTCATGGGTAATTAGCAGTGGTGTGCCGTCAGGGCCAGCAGGGCCTTCTCTGCTGGCCCTGGCCAAATGAAGAAAAGAAAGTGTAAAATGTCTTAATAGTATATTTAATTTCTAATTTATTTATATAATGTACAGTTGAGTCGCTTATATTGGTTTTGTAATTTCCTACACAAAAAGTGCCGTAAACACGTCTGGCGAGTTGCTCCTCCTCAGGCCCTGTGTTGTCAGACCGCACACATGATTGACAGCCAGCCTGACTGACAGAATTATCAGCCAATCAGAATTCGACATACATTGACAGTACGCCCCCCCCAGGGCCTTCACTATCTCAGCAGCTTCCCCTACGTTTTCTTCGCCTGGGAAAACCGCTAATGTAACCGCGCATGGGCAAGACGTTCCAGCCACTCAGAAGTGAACCGAATAAACAGATATTCCTTTTGGAAACGTCCGAACGAGGCAAAATGAAGTGGATTTACTGATCACGGATATTTTGCGCCCCTTCATTATGACGAGCTTCGAGAGCAAAGCAGCGAGAACAACAGCGGGACGTAGACGCTCGGCTCCCCGGACAGGAGAAGAGTTTCTCCGCGACAGCTGAGCTGGGACTCGGGCAGGGAACAGGTGAGACTACGGGCGCTATAAAAAGGGATCTCAAATAGCACCAAACTTTAAGTTTAGTATCTTTTTTATTTTATTCGCTCTGTCAACAAAACATCTCCTAAAAACAGCCGCCTGTTTCCACATTATAACGCGCTCGTCTCCACCTGTCATGTGTCGTGTATTTCCGTATTCTAGCACGAGTGTTCCCGAAGGTGTTTGCTTTTGTTTGGAGTGGAGGCACCGCTGCTTTGGTTTGCGTTGTTGACAAATCCTTTAGCGAACAAATGCCACGCAAAAAGGCAGTTTTATCCATACGCCTATTGTCGATAAGTTTATATGCGTTTGACTGCGTGAACCCAGGTTGCTATTGAAGGCCCTGACTGAAACCCCACGGCCGCACTGGTAATTAGAGGCATGGTTAGGTGAATGCAGGAGTGGTTGTTAGAGGTGTGGTCCTGCTCCTGAACCTAGTCAGTAAATATTGACTCCATTAGTTGATGATCGCTGGGTTGAGCCTGCGGATGGAAGCTCCATCTCAGGCGTGTACCCCCTGCCTTGGAAAGAAGAATCAGCGCTGGAGTTAAAACAGACATAAGAGGAGGGAGAGTGGGGTCGACAGTTCAAACAAGGGCCTCTGGGTAATTGGAGGCGTGGTTAGGTAAATACATGGCTGGCTGGTGAGAAAGGGTTGGTTAGGGCGTGGTCCTGCTCCTGAACCTAGTCACTAAAATATTAACTTATATTAAAGTGTTAGATTGGATACGTACCACAGCGGAGGTGGGCAGTCTGGTGCTCGCAAACAACCTGCTTGGCTGCAATGTAGAACACAGTTCAGGAAACCTACGTCTTCATATCATTACAATAATATAAATGACACCGCGTTTGACTGTGCCGGGCAACAGTTTTATTCTGTGTTTACGTTTTTCTAAATAAAATACAAAATGTTTAAATTGACATCATGAGCTGTATGCTGTAAGCTTAGGACAGATTAACAGTGTCTCGCACAAATCAATACAAATGAGAAGATTCGGTTGGACGACCACTGGTGAGATGTTGGAAACATTACACTGGAAGTAAATGACCTTGATCTTCAGAGTCTGAAACAGGTCAGGGAGGAGGCATGCTCAGCGCCAGTCTTTCAATTTTAAAATTTGACTGCCCCATCTGTAGTATTATTATTATGAGGTCTTTAAGTTTCAAAACAAAGGTGTGTGCAGTCTGCTGACATGTTGATCAGACGTTTATCCTTTTCATAAACTGTAGCCAAAACAGCCAAAATCAACACACCAAAAACACCACCACTTACGCTCGCAGAAATAGGACACCTGCAGGTATTTGAAGGTGCCTGGGCAGGGGTCTCCAAACAGAGAGTTGCTGCTGGCTCTGACAAAACACTTGTTTCTCCCATTGCACCTGAAGCATACAGAGGGAATACACAGATAGGGGAATGGGACAACTACAACAAGGCGCACACTCAGACTCTCTAAATCAAGAGAATCTTGCTTCAAGTAAAAACTCCCGTCTTTCCAACATCATATTTTCAGTGCTCCTTGTCCAGTCAAGGGCTCATGCCTGAGTTTAAACAGAGAAAAGCTGAAATGCTCCTCACAGTTTGGCCACGTTGTACGTAGCTGCAGGTGAAGTGCAGTGCACATTTTGGAGCTGACAGAAGGGCCGTCCAACAGAGCATGTGGTGGAGTCTTTTCGGCCGTAGTCTGCTGAATGGACACGGATCACATGACCCTGATCTGTGGGAGACGACAGGTTAATGGCTCCTGCTGATCACGGTTACTGCCACTGCTCCACTGAAGACACTCGAGTACATATACAGTACATATACAGTATTATATGTGTACTATATCAGAGGGGGATATTTCTTTGTTATAGTTGTGCTTATCAGGCTGCACATTTAGAGATATCAATTTGAAACTTTTGCTGTAGATTAATGGCATAAATATGAGGAAAAATATGCATTGCAAGAAGCTGTTTAGCATCTGAGTTTTCGTCATCTGTCATTTTATGTTTTCAGATAAAGATTAGACATTTTATGCCTGAAATTGCCAATATTGTTGGTGACAAAATCTGAATAATGGATCGATTGTGACATGTGTTACAACGATTGTCTCATAGGGGATTTGGGATCTTGTTTAGTTTTAGCTGTTTAATGAAATTATCTGTAAAAGTGAAATTCAAAACACAATAAATAAGGCAGGAATTAGATATTAAAAAATCTAAATTGGCCCCAAACCTGAAAATAAAAAATAAAAAGGGTTTTGCCTGCAGCGCCTCTCCTTAACTGCGTACAGGTTTGGTTTAGTTGAATAAGTTCTGGGTCATTGCATTATTTAATGCAAAGTACTTTTTATATTCAGTGTAGGACATTATTACAATGTGATACTATATTTGTGTATATATTTGGGTAGTACTCACCACACTGGAGGTGGGTGTAGTGGTGCTCGCAGGTCACGTTGTGGGCTGTAACAGACACAAACAGGTCACAAACTCCCCATCTCTGTTCACTGCAGGATTTAGTTTAGTTTATTGTTTATTTGTTCGGGACAGTACATGTTAATGAACAAGCCACACCGGATCGTAGCCGTGGGCTAATTTCCTATTGTTTTTTTTTTTAGCGATAGGGAAAACCTACGTAGGCACAGGGAGAACATGCAAACTCCACACAGAAAGGCCCTGTCCGGGGGGAATCAAACCCGGGACTTTCTAGCTGTGAAGCACGAGCGCTAACCACTGTACCCATCCTGCGGCTTCAGTGAACAGACTCATCACTCTCATTTACATGGCCTTATGAATGCTTTGGTCCTGGAAACATTCTATTACTACGGCTGTCCACATCAATACAAGTATCACTAGAATTTAACTCATTAACTGCCATTGACGTCTTTAGACGTAAATTAGGTTTTTCAGTGGGGACAGGTAGACATTTGTTTATTGAGTCAGCAGGTGGCAGCAGTGCTCTTTGGATGCGATCACAGGTGAGGTCACAGGTCACAAGTAGTAACCGCAGCTACTTTGGAAGGACTATGGCGACGAGAGAAGGAGAAGATCCAATCCAGAGAGAATGGCAAAGCGTAAGGAAACATACAGGCAACTTACACTTGAACAGGTTTTGGTTAGCAGTGATTTTCGTAGTAATGGTGGAAAATGGGGATCAAGGAAGCAGACTTAAAAAATAAAGCCCCTGACAAGCATGCTAAAAATGCTAACCCCGACGCCCATTTTTCACAAATTTTCTGGCATTAGAGATGAACATATGAATATTGTAATTGAGCAGATCTTCCACACAATATTGTTCTGTTTTCTGGTTGACAAATATTTTAGTACAGGTATCGGAATCAAAAACCAAGTATAGTTAAAGTACTGGTATCGGGGGGAAAAAGGTAACAGTGCTCAGCCCTATTGCACATACAGTAAGACACCTTTATTTTACTATTACTCGGTGCACATTTACCTTGTTCAAGTGTTTATGAGAGCTGTTGTAACAAGTGAAGATTGTGAGGTCAATAAAGTCCCTTTGGAGGAGCGAGTCAGTCCAGTGTCAGACCGGAGCTGAGGAAGCTTCATGGAGCAGAGGCCAACGTTATACGTGATTCGTCACATTCTTAACATTACTTAAAGCTTAATAGGGTTCTTAACAGAGTGCATCGGCTCGTGATATTCATGATGTTTGTGGAGCGTATTTTTGGCCAAATAATCTTTCACGAATGTCACGAGTCACCTTCCTTCACCCTCCATTCGTGCGTGATGATTGGTGGTGATTGGTGATTCAGAGAACATTCCATTCGTAGTGTGGGAATCACTGTTTTCTCTCACACTTAGGCTCAAAACTAATAGAAACCCACAACATGCCGATGGAGAAAGTACACTGAGAAACTGCAGCCTTTTTATGTATTTTTCAGTTTTGTTTTTTGGAGAAATAATAATAAAAAAATCTGAATACGATATTAAATAAAAATATAAATCATTCATGTAACTACCTCACTTGGATTCCACGCCCTTGCGACAAACTGAGGACAACAACCGCGAGAGACAGGAGGAACCGCTTCACCACTGCCCTGACACCCATAGGCGCCGTTTTATTTTCTTCCCAGTGGGTGCCCAATAAATAAAAAGTCGGGGTCGGGATCGATTTCTCAATCTGGTGGTTGGGAGCCCGGTGCTCTACCTATGGAGCTAAACAAGCAGACGAAATGACGTCGCCGCATGTCGATTAAACCGCCCTGCACTTGTGTCAGCAGAAAACAGAAGAGTGGCTTTACAGTTTAGGCGATATTTATTGAATTCGCCTGGGTTGAGTGGGTGCTCTAGCCCCGCAGCACCCACGGGATCGGCGCCTATGCTGTCACCCTTCCCGCGCCCTAACCGAGCGCATTTAAGCTTACAGACTATGACTTTTTTGTTACTGTAGTCACATTTTTATAGCGTTTTTTCGGAGTCGTCATCTCTCTTTTTGCCGCTTTTATGCTGCGTTTTTGTAGGTTTGTTGTTGTGTGTCTGAGGGTTTTTGTTGCTTCTTGGATGCTTTTTTTTGTTTCCTCTTTGTCACTTTTTTGACACGCTTTAGTCTTGTTTTTGTCACTTTTTTAATTGGTTTATTGTTGCTTTCTGGCACGTTTTTGTCGCTCTTTTGTTGGGTTTTCATCTTTGTCCCTATTTTGATGCTTTTTTGAAGAAGCTTTTAGATTTGGGTAATGCCGAACTCGGTTCAGGTGGGGGTTAAGATGTTACGTCTGAATTACTTGCATGGTTTTAGATCACATTTTTGCAAGTAAATTAACGATGAAGTGAAACTTATAAAACTCTTTTGCGATAATACTGTATGTGGCACACAACCTCATCGAACACTTTGATAATCAGCTGTCCCATCAACTTAATGTCACATGTTCCTGTTCCTGACATGTGATCAAGTCCCCTTCAGGCCAACTGAGCAATAGTCTTATAAAACGTCTGTGCACGTCACTGAAACCTAAACATCCCAGTCCAGATAGGTCTGGGAGTCTCCTAGACCTGTGGTTCTCAGCTGGTGGGTTGGGACCCAAAAGTGGTGCCACGCTATTGGTCCCACAGCCCATTAGTCCGACGCCTCATTATTCTGAAAATTACCATTGAGCAGAGGTGCCATTAGTCCAAAATGTTTAACCCAGCTGTGTCGTGGATTAGAGAGCCATATACAACCACTGGCCTAACCTTAAGGTCAGTGGACTCTTGCCTGAACCTAATTTTCAGAAGTACAATTTCAGTTTTACATAATACAGTTTCGGGATAATGAGACGTTGGACTAATGGGCTGACCCCATCAAAAGTGGGTCATGGAAGCGTTATTAGTGTTTCCCAAGGAACATTTCATCATCTGAAAATGTATCATTATCTGAGTCCGTTAAAATGACTGTTATCAGCTTGCTTTCATCATAAAGTCAACTTTTTAGGCTTATCTAATGCCTATTCAACAATCATTTGTGGGGAAAATACAATATTTTGCATTTTATAATGCAAAATATTTTGGGTCGTCTTCCTAGTGTGGCATTACCAATTTTATTGTTAAAAATAGGCTAGTAGATCTTATTAATTTAATATTCATTATTAGTATATAGCATCAGAACATCAGCAGATGGCGCTCGACCCCTTAAAACCCTATAAAAGCCCCTCCCCTTCGTTCATTCGTCCTCTGTTATTCTCCGTACTTCCGCCTTGTGTTCGCTGGGCTTGGAGGGCCCAGGGTGTGTGTACGTCTTCTGTCAGGTAGATATTGCAGCTATTTACCGTTCATTATCTTAGTACTTTGTATGGCCGCTAATACAAGCTCTTCTGTAGTGTCGCGGATGGTTGAGGGCTTCATAGCGCACCATCACATGGCGTCCAAAGCTCTGCTCGGTTGGCATTCCAGGGTCTGCTGGGGTGCGGTGTGAGCACTATCGAAGCACTGGAATGGCCGAGTAGCTCGTGCGGGCGTGCGACGGTAGGAGTCAGCTAGCGTTACGGTCATTTTCTTTCTTTTTATGTTACAGTCTAACATTATCTTTAATCTATAGGTCGAGAGGTTGGGTCATGTCCCTGCTGCTTGTGTTCTCCTGCTGCCTTGTTTTTCTCCTTGTTTTATTAGTGTCCGGTTTATATGGACCTTTTCTTTTAAAAGAAACGAAAACACTGTTAAACTATGGACTGAATGATTTTCCAAGGTCTTGAAAAGAATGGAAATGTGAACAAAGGATTTTAAAGGAAACAAATGTGATAAATAAATATCATGTATACTTTTGGAACATTTTCTGTCCTCTCTCAATGAACGAACCTACGAGCCTTTCTAGAGGTCCGGAGCCTTCTCTCCGGTGGCGTTGTCTTTAGTTTTATTTAATTTGAATCCTGCTAAAATATACCATCACCACTCGTCTTGCTACACTTGCATAAAGTTAGATAGATCCCAACACCATACCAGTTGACAACCGCTGTCCTGTACGAAAAGAAAGACTGCAGAATTTGCTCTTACCACATTTGATGAGGAGTCCACTGGAGTAACAGGAGGCCAGTGGGTTATACGCAGCAGAAGGCTCTGTAAGAAAAACAAAACATACTGTGGGCTGTTTTGTTTTGTTATACATGGAGTATAACGGTGAAACAAACTCACCTGCGGTCATCCCCACGGCGACTGCAGCCAGCCCTAAAGAGGTCAAACATGGGTAAACACGTTAGCCTCACAGATATGCCATACAATCATCTCAGGGGAGGATTTACTCACACAGAGCGCTGCTGACGGAGAACATGGTGTCGATGAGCGGTCACTGATGAGCCGACAGATCAACATCTTTATATAGAGCCATCGCAAACAGATCAGTCCTTATTCTCAAGGAAATGAATGCTCAGGTTTCAGGATGTCACTGCTGTCATTAGTGTTACAGTAAAGGGCTGGCAGCTGCTGTCATTTTAGGTACTGTTGCCTTTAACTGATACCAGGTGTTCAGGGACCGGCTGGGGAACTCCGTCTAAGGGGAGACTACAAGCAAAACTCGTTTTCTTTTTTTCCATTTTCAGGTTTTGGGCGAGTTTGGTTTCTTAACATATAAACTTTCACCTGATAACAAGCACAAAACCCACCAAATCTTCACAATAACATGTTTAATTATTCACTGATTCAATGTTTCCCCATAGATTTATTTGGGAAAGTGTAATTTCAAGGCCATTTACTCAAAATGTATTTTTCTCACATTGGTGCGTCAGTAGAAGAAATCCAATATGGATTTTTGGGTCTGATATATCGATATGAAGGGGGTTGGCCAATAGCCGATATATAGGTCGATATTTAAGATAATTTAATGTAATTCTTTTTACCTTTCAAATAGCCTATAGTTTAACATGTATTATTATAAAAGTTTGAATCATAGAAATATATATAAATATATCTAATAGAGGTCGACCGATGTGGGTTTTTCTGAGGCTGATGTTGATCGGCACCAACGATATGAAGAACCAACAGGATCCGAGGCACTCTAGCTGTTGAGTTAAAAATCCTTTTATTGTGGACGGGACATGGCCGGTGCGTTTTGTCCTGTGTGGTCTTCGTCAGGGCATATCTATGGATTTTTAATCACTTAACCTGAACCGAGCACATTTCCTCCAGTTTGGCTTTACCCAAGTCTAAAAGCTGTCTCAAAAAAATGTGATGAAATGCAACAAAAATGTGACAAAAGAGTGATAATGAAAAAAAAGTCCAAAAAGTGACGGCAACACGACAACAGCGAGAGGAAAAAGATCAGTTTAGTACGTTTCAAATGAGCCGTGACACTGGCCTAAATGCTGGAAGAAGCTTTTAGATTTGGGTTAAGTCGAACTGGAGAAAATACGCTCGGTTAAGGTGGGAGTTAAGGGGTCTTAACAGCTAGAGTGTTTGTTTACCATACCTCTGATCCTCGAGGAGCACCTGCTGGATATTTGTTGGACTCTCAGATGAACTCACCCGTCCTCTTTCAGTTCTCCAATGCACCACTGATATTTTAGAAAATGTCTCGTCTATAATCCTGTGTATGAAGCTTCTAAACGTGTCAGTGTTGAACTGTAACAGCAGGGGGCGCTGTATGAGCCGCATAGGGCTGATTTATTTAGGACATTCATGTTTAGTAGGTACTTCAGAGGGAACTCATTTGACAGACAAAAATCAGCAAAAATTGGACAAAAAGTCTCTATTGATTATGGTTCGATATTGGAAAACACCCAAATATCGGCCCTACCTATAAGTGAATGGTACATTTTTTCCGGTGTACAGAAGGATAACAGTTCATTAGTCCATTGTTTTTGTAGGGGGAGTGTATTCTTCCAGTTCATGAGAAAGCACTTTCTAGCTGCTGTTGCCGCCTGTGTTATCGCCATTACATGGGCCCAGAATTACAGAATTCCTTAAAAAAACGAAATATAATTTCAAGTTCTCTGTGAATTGTCAACAAAATGGCCATTATGTTATTTTGATTGAGTGCACTTGGCTTAACTATTCTTTAAAATCATTTGAACCCGGTGAATCTCTCACACGATATCGCTCCACTGTAATGCATCTGTATCATTTTACCGAGGTTGACTTTAGCACGGACTTGAAAACTAATCAGAGAAGGCGTCACTTATCAGGAACTAAACTGAGAACAGGTTTTTGAGGTGAGAAACGTCTCCGTTCCCATGCCAAGGAAGTGAACAAACCGGAAAACCTGTGCTTTTCACACACAAACAAGAGCTACCAAAAAAAGGTCACACGCTCTGACACTATAGACGCCTTCAGCAGGTTTGGTTGAGCTTCTGCAGCGTGATGAGGTGTATTTCTGCCTAGGGTGCAAAGCCTCCTCCAGCACATCCCAAACCATAATGATATATTTGACTTATACCATTTATTTATTTATTTTTTTGATCTAGAAGTTAAAGGAACAGGCCATCGTTTTTCCATAGCGAGACATGTTCTTGCCTGAGCTTAGACCAGTTGATACGTACCTGTCTGGTCTTTGTGCCCGTGGAAGAGCTTGGTCGCTTCTAACTTCACCCCGTTTGGAGCCATAGGAATATGCTGGGAGAGGCCAAATGCTAACAACATCTTTGGTCTTTTTGCGTGACTGAGCGCATATACATATATACACATACCACGGCTCGAAATTCACTTTTTTTCTTGGTAGTGCTTGTGCTCCTAATTCTAAAATTTAGGAGCACAACCAAAAAAGTAACAGAAACCAATTAAAAAAACACTATAAACACCATGTTATACTTCAAATAGATTTTATTGACTGTTTTCATTTTAATGCATCCTCGTTTTGTGGCCAGGATTTGAAATTTGGCCTCCTTTCCCTTTGACCATCCTCTACCCACTTTTTATTGCTGCTGACATATCATATGCCTCCACTGAAGGGCCCTCAACACTAATTTGGATTAGATCCTCAACAGTAGTGGGGTGAAGGGAGGACCTCACATCTGATTTGATTCTCCACTGAGCAGAGAACCCCCTCTCACACTGTGCAGATGATACCAGGAGAACCAGCATGATCCTCACCAGATGCAGAATATTCTAAAAAAATAAATAAATTAGTTTCACGGTCTTTAAAAATAAACTTCACACTAAAATGCAGTGTGCACCTCAAAGTCAGAGCAATATGGCTCATCGGTAAGTAAAACTTGCCAAAGACCACAGTAGCTCTTGTCCTTAAATGACAAGAGCACAAGGGTTTCAGCGCCTTAAACTCCTCTTTAGCCAGTGTGGGGTCACAGTCATTCCTTAATGGAGCAAAAATAATTGCTTTGTTAGTGTTCCACATAGTACTACATGGTGTATTTTAGTATAAGCTTAGACACCTAGCCATTTACCTTTCAAGTACAACCTGAAAAAATTCCAGTTGATGTATACAGGTGGATGTAATTTCCTGCTTGGCATCACTGCCTGTCGCACCTCCTCCGGTGCCCATGGGACAGCTGCAGGGTCAGCTGCAGGGTCATCAGCCAGGAACCACCAATCACCAACGTTTCACCACTTTAATCCTGGAACGTCTCATGGTGGCGGAGCAGTGACAAGGACGTCTCCTTGCCACTCCCTGCAGCTGGAGAATGTTATCCCCTGCAGCTGTCATTGAGGTTAGCTATACTTTCCCCAACTCCTATCCTTCCTCCTCAACCAGAGCCAGAAGCTGCCCTTTTCCGCCTCCTCCGAAAGCTCTCTTGTGGCCCTGCGCAGCTTTCCCCCCGTGACTCCTGCATCCCTCAAGAGCCGTGTCATTGACAGCCCCACGAAGCCTCGGCAGCCAACTTCAACAGGGTAGATGGCGGCCTTCCATCCAGCCTCCCGGCACTCTGCAGCCAGCTCGGAATACTTGGCCTTCTTGCACTCGTAGGCAGCCTCGATCTCCCCTTCTGATGGAACTGTGAGTTCAATGAGATGCACAACTTTTGCCTTCGAAGACCAAACCACAATGTCAGGGCGGAGAGATGTGATGGTGATCTCTGTGGGGAATTGGAGCTGATTTTAAGGTCAACCCTCATGTCCCACTCCTGGTTGGGGGCAAAGGGCCACGGTGTCTCTCTTGGCCTGGTGTAACTTTGCCCATCCCCTTCCCTGACAAAGTTGGTGTGGCTCTTTGCTGGTGGTAGCTGTTTGCTACCCTGTCTGCACCTTTCCAGGACCTCGGCGAGCTTCCTGAGGACCTGGTCATGGCGCCACCTGTAGCGTCCCTGGGAGAGCGCAGTCCTGCAGCCTGACAAGATGTGTTGAAGGCCCTCGTTGGGAGCGTTACAGAGTGAGCAGCATTCCTCATTGCCAAACCATTGGTGCAGGTTACGAGGACAGGGAAGCGTAGCGAAGCGTCAACAAGTAGTTGACTTCTGCTGTACCATAATCAATCAACTGCCCCATCTCTTCTGGCCAGGCATGATGGTTGAATACTTTGAAGCAGTGCACTGCTTTTGATGCGTCCATTGCACTTCCTTCTTGGTCTACGATTAAATAATTCTAACATTTAATATACATGATTGTTTGTTCCAACATCTTACTATGCAGTGTTTCCTACACTTAAACATACTAAGTAGGCTGCTGAATCGGGCACTGAGTTGTTTGACTGTTGCTGTAACTGTGGCTTGAATCTGCCTCTGTAGTCTGGGAGAAATCTGACTTATTTGTTCTTCCTCAGTCAAGTTTTCTGCATCACCTTTTCTAAGAGTAATGCCCTTTACAATTAAGAAAACAATTCGTATTAACATTATATATTTAGGACATAATTACACCAATATTTTTTCTGTCACAGAACTACTCTTTTGTAGCCAGCATAAACACACACCTCACAAATGCATTATACCCTGTACTTAAACTGAAGCGGCGTTTCCTGCTCCGCCACTTGGACATGGTCTTGCTGCCATTCTCTCTATGGAGGAAATTAGGTTGTGCAAGGCGCTGACTGCCTGTTATGTATATTGGTTTTCTCAGATTGAAATTAAATTAATATAATTTTTAGATCCCTTTGTAAAGCTCACCTGATGAAGAATCACATCATTCCTTTGTAACATCAAACTAAATTTACTAACTGCAGTCAGCAAATCTGCCAAGAAGTGACAGAAGGAGAAAATAATGCATCCTCCATGGTCTCCTTTACCTGCATAATAAAACAAAAATGCAACTGTAACCTTTAAATTGCCTTTCTATCTAATATATGCAAATTTCATTATCCTAATATCTACCTTTTTGGCTCTTCCAGCAATGTCTGCATTGGCTGATGATGCAGCTAGTGATCCATGTGGGTGTATACTGCTGTGTACTGCCCTGCGTCTTAAAAGGTCTCTGCTTTGTTTCCAGGCCTTAACAGGACATCTAGTGCCCTGGACACATGCGGCAGCCACCTTGTCCCCTGACACCATTTGGGTTGTTAACAGACACACCCAGCTCTGCACCAAGACACTTAACTCTCTTCTTGATTTTGAGCTGAAGTGATAGGTTTTTCATATTAAGTTCAGCAGGTTGTATACATTTCCCACCCAGGGACTGTCCTTCTGGGAAGACAGTAAGGCAGGTTCCAGTCTGTAAAAATAAAAAAATAAAAACAAGTGAGTTAGAGAATGAGAAAGAGGGTAAGAGGTAGCTAGGGTACAGAAAAACGTGATTGTGTGTGAGAACAGTTTAATCCCTTTCTAGTAAAGAGTTTGAATCTGCCTCTACTCTAACACACTATCAGCATTGGATATTGACTAGATCTGTCAGTCTCTGGAATAAATAATACATGCATTCTGTGTGATAAGATCAGAAATACTAATCATCAACTTGAAATGGAATTATATATTTCCCCACTTCTTGTTGTGGTTTGGCAGCAACTCCACCTTTTTTCCCATGTTGACAGCCGCTCTGTCTGCTCCCAGTGAAACCAACTTCTGCAGCCAATCTTCAATTCCCATTTTATTGAACGTGGCCTTGGTTGCTGTGATTACTCCTAAATAATTTTCGAAAAACATTGTTTGAACGTTTCGGCCAGTGGCCTTCGTCAAGCAAAATGAGTACAGTGCAAGTACAGTGTGCGAGAGTTTTTTCCTGTTCTACGTTTGGCCTTTATGCCTTCTCTTACGCACCTGTTTCAAACAAGAGATGTGCGAAGTTAACCGTCTTTAATTCCTTGAAAAACATTGTTTAAAAGTAATAAAACCAACAAAAAGTGCAACAACTGAAATGTCCTCCCTTTGTCCAGCTCAACGTGTCCCACCAGGATGTTTTGGGGCTTTCCATTTCAGATGATACGCGCATACACTATTTCACATACACTGACACATCTGTATCGCCATCGATATTTAACAGCAGAAATCTTTCTGGCCACGTCCTCCCGAAATGTTTGAGATATGACACCGATGATGTTTGCACAGGACTTGTCATTTGCGTAGGTCATATTTAGGTTCAAGCCATTTTTTTTCATTAGAGACAGAAGAGGTTGAAACTTGGTGAATGGCATCTCCTCTATGCCGTATTAAATTTTATTTTAAGCTCCTCAAATTCATTTGATTGGATTGCTAAATGCTGTCTCTTAAACGCGTCCACAATTTTGCCCGCGTTTTTTGGAGTTAAACATTTATCTCTTCATAGCTTGTGTTTAGCGCTTAAAGCGTGTTTGGTCATGCTCTCCCGTTTGAAATGCGTGGTTGTCTGTGCAAAAGCAGTGTGGTCCGCAATCTCTGGCCCACAGGCACGGCAGTGAGCGCAGTACATGCCTCCATCCTTGTACCGCAGCCACTCGCACTCTTTTAGCCATTCCTTGTTAAAACGATAAAAGACAGCCTTTTTTGCTGGTAGGACAACCTCGTCGATGTTCACATTATTGCCCCGCTCTTGTGCCGAACTTGCACTGGGTGATGAAAAGCCAAAAAAAGTTCTATCGTCCGCTTCATTCTCCGTCCAACAAGATGCTAGTTCATTCACCCATGGATCTAGATTTATCCTGGCTGTCGCTGGCAGGCAGCGTTCGTGAAAACAATGATGTAATGACGCAAGCTTTTTTTTAAGGTAGCACGACAAGGCTTTCTTTTAAAGTGGACCGGAGCTTTTGCAGTCGCAAATATGTGAGTGATTCTATTTTAGATCGCAAAGGCATAAATTTGGGCGCATTTGCGACCAAAATGGTTGTATTTTCGAGCCCTGCATATACATACACATAATATACAATATATAATTAGGACTAAATAAATAGATGTCTGTTAAAAGCTTAGTTAAAAGGTGGGTCTTGAGCCTGCTCTTAAATACATGAACGTTGCGGTCCTGAGCTCCTCCTCAGGTCGTTCCAGAGGCGAGGGCCGTAATACTGGAAAGACGCCTCGCCGTGAGTCTTTCTGTTGACTTTAGGAATAACTAGGAGACCCCTGCCAGAGGAGCGAAGGGGCCGTGAGGTTCACAAGGTAAAAGCAGTTCTGAAAGATAAGAAGGACCAAGACCATTAAGACATTTAAAACCGACTTTAAAATCGATCCTGACACACACGGGGAGCCAATGCAGCGACTCTGAAACTGGTGTAGTGTGGTCCCGCCTCCTGGTCTTTGTCAGGACACGAGCTGCTGAATTTTGTAAAAGTTGTAAACCTGAGATACTCTTTTTGGGAAGACCAGAAAGCAGGGCATTACAGTAGTCGATACGACTGGTGATAAAAGCATGCATTAGCGTCTCCGTGTTGGCCCGAGAGAGAATGGGGCGGACTCTGGCTATGTTCTTTAGATGGTAAAAACCTATCTTTGTGATATTCTTAATGTGTGGAATTAAAGTCAGCTCAGAGTCAAAAATCACACCCAGGTTCTTCACCTGTGAGGAAGGATTAAAAGACAGTGACTGTAGTTTGGGTAAAAGTTTCTCTCTCTGGGCCTCAGGACCGATGACTAAAACTTCAGTTTTGTCCTGGTTAAGCTGGAGAAAGTTTTCTGCTATCCAGGATTTGATATCTAAAATGCAGTTAAAAAGTGCATCCATTGGCCTGGTGTGATCAGGAGACATGGAGATGTACAACTGTGTATCATCAGCGTAACTATGAAAGTTGACCCCATGTCTCCTGATGACATCACCAAGAGGGAGCATATACAGGTTAAAAAGCACTGGGCCTAAAATTGAACCCTGGGGCACACCACATGTAATTTATGGACCTTAGAGGAGCAGGTATCCACACTTACCATGAATGTCCTGTCTGTGAGGTAGGATGTAAACCATTTGTGGACGGCACCAGAGAGGCCGATGTGTTTTAAACGAGTTAAAAGAATAGTGTGGTCGACTGTATCAAAGGCGGCGCTCAGATCCAGTAGAACCAACACTGTGACCTTCTGTGAATCATATATTTTTTATCTAATATCGTTGAAAATCTTTAAAAGGGCCGTCTCGGTGCTGTGGTTTACCCTAAAGCCAGACTGGAATTTCTCAAGGACGTTATGTGCAATTATAAAATCATTAAGTTGGTAAAAACAAGTTTTTCTAAAATGTTGCTTAAAAATGGTAAGTTGGATACCGGTCTAAAATTGTTAAAAACATTACAATCCAAATGGTCTTCTTCAGTAGAGGCCTCACCACCGCCCCCTTAAAGGCAGCAGGGAAGACCCCCGTCTGAAGAGAGCAATTCATCATGTTTAAATGTTCGTCTCTAAAAGATCCATAAAATGTTTTAAAAAACGGGTCCTCTGCATTTGTGGTGGGCCTCCGTGAGGCATGCACAAAATGCCTTATTTTATTTGAAAACATAAATTGACAGAAAACTTGCAATATATTTTATTCTCATATTTATATCAGTAATGTTCAGCAAAAGTTTCAAATTGATATCTCTACATTTATTTATTTTTCCCTATTCACCTGCAGCGTCTCGCCTTAAAGCAGTACTAAGTAACTCTTGCCCCTAGAGGCCATAAGCACAACTGCAGGTGTCGTAGCAAGTTACGATTTTTTAACTTATTAAATGTCTTGGAGAGTAAATACACGCTGACAGAAAAGATGAAGGGAGAGAGGGATGTTGTACATTCAGTTATACAATGGAAATAATTTTTTTCACTCAAACTTGGCTGTAAATACTGTTTAAAGTGGCGCTATCCCACAGTTAGCTTTGCCCGTTAACCTGTTAGCTTCTTCTTTTTGATTCTATTAGTGTGTATTGGTTGCTCCGCCCCGGTAGCGGCAAGCATGGTTTTCTGGCCAGAGACACCAGGGGGAGATGAAAGACCCCCAATCATTCCATTAACACTTGTATTACCCCCAGAGGGACTACGGAAAGGATTTATTAAGGTAAACAAGTTACTTAGTACTGCTTTAAGAGAATACTGAGAGGCATGTTAAGGTTTGTATATATTTATTTGAAATGTAATTGTAGCGTACAGATGTGATGTGGTGTGAATGAATTAGATTAAGCCTATTGTTTTCATTATATGTAAGATTTTGTTTAGTATATGACAGACACATCACTTTGCCTCACAACTGATGCCATTCATGCAGATAGTTTTTTTTTCCTTAACCCCTTTTCCATTTATCGAGCGTTATCAGTGTGAGAGGAACGGCCCTGGCTCCGAGCATCTGTCTCCAGCAGCCGATCCGTGTCCCCGTATGCATCCGTCATCCCGATAGCTTCGCTGACACACCGCAAAGCGCCGCGATCTCTCTCCCGGAGTTTGTCTAACGCGCGGCGCTCCTGTGGCCCTAAGCGATTATGCAAACGAACCAACGGCAGCGTCGCAGCTGTCACCGGAGCCGTTAGTTACAACTCCCGCCAATCGCCCGCGGGCAAGATCCAGCAGAATTGTATTTTTAAAAAAAACACTAACAGCGGGTGACAAATTACGTGGGATCCTACTGTGAGTCGGAATTCTATAGTCGTAATTCTAGTCCCGCGGTCTTATTTACCAACCCTTCACGTCGTAATTCAGTTAGTCTAAACGTAATAAAGAATGTCCACGGACGTTTACAGCATGTAGTACTGTGTAAAATCCAGAACTTATTATTTTAAGACATTTACACATAAAAATGCCCAATTGCCAATATATTCAGCAATGAAATACTTACAAAGATTTGTTCAGAGGGAATTGAATCTAATTTCACCTTGTTTTCTCAGTTTCCAGCTCAATAAATCTGGGTAATTAGCTATTAAAAAATCCCTCTGAAAAAGAACCTTCCAAATCTTGTTAAGTCCAAGACTGTAAAGTTAGCTGTCTGTCGGAGCTACTAAAGTGGAGATGTTGTGGCATGAGCAGAATTTCTCCAGCCTTTAGCCGCTGCTGTCTCCCACAAAGGAAATGACCATATTTTGATTACAGCGTCATCTCAGTCACAGCCTTTCGAGCTACACGTGGATACCAAACATGTCAGTATTTGTGATTAAATAAGCGTGGGAAACTGGCTTTTGTGGTGCAAAGTTGTAATTACTTCCTGGAAATCTACAGCTCGCAAGTGACAATATGTCATCAAATAAGCATCATACTCGGTAAGTTTTGTCTTTTTCTACACATTAAAACTAAGATGTTATGGGAGAAAACTAGCTGACCACTGCGTGAATAATCTATGTTTTCATAGAACATAGATTATTATGTTTTCACCGGTACGCACTAGAAGCACGTTCATGGCGCACGGAGAGGTGGCGGTACTGAGTACAGGTGCGTACCGGCCCACTTAAAGCACTGATTGTAACCAAAAAGGTACTGATGTATTATAAATTGGATTGGTGAGAGCCATTCTTAAAGGATCTGTATCATGCTATTTTAGCCATTCAAAGTAAAGTATAGGCATTTATATGACATATGGTCCCTCTATCACTATGGAGTACTCATTTTTGAGAGAAATATAAGTATTTTCTGGAGGTATTTTCCAAACCCGGAAGACAAGACGCTTCGATTCAGTTAACTCCGCCCCTCTCTCCGCTCATTCCACATTTGCAGTATTATAAATATAATATCGCAGCAAAAAGTGAAGTTACTTCACATAATGCAGTTATAAGGAGGTCAGAACTGTAGGTCAGAAACCGTGAGTGACAGTAACATGACACTAAATAGTGAGCCCTTTATTTTTATTGCTGCATCGCTCTTCAGTCACAGACTGAGAAGTGAAGAAGGAAGTCATGAAGCTTCTGATTTAGTCAGATATTTTATACTTCTGCTAAATGTAAAAATAGAAGATTGAACTTAAAGCATTATTTAGTAAGTGTGACATTATTTATATTAAACAAACCCTTGCCATGTGTATCTGCTGTAGAGTTATGTTTGTCCCAGTTCCTCTGAGTCGTGGTGCAGCAGGACTGATGGGGACAGCTGTTACAGAAGAAGCTCATGAGGTTCATTTCTTCAACAGTTACTATAGTAACTATTTTCTCCAAAGTAAAAGTAGATCTACCACAGTCCTGTCCACATCTGTCATGGTCCACCATGACTCAGAGGAACAGGGACACACATAACTCTACATAAGATATAATTGACAAGTTGTTGTTTTTTGAAATTATAAGTAACTAATATTTTAATTATTCAAATTCAGGGTTTTCACCCTTATTACTAAGGAATATTTGATTTTTTTCCCCCTGATAATATATATGGATATTATAACCTACAACCTGAGCTGCCAGGGGGCCATCTGGCGGCCGACCTGTGTACTGCGCACTGGGAGAGAGGAGGTCATGTGGGCAGGAGCTGGTCACCTGACAACTCCCATAATGCAGTTCTCTGCATACGTTTCCCTCAGAACAGAAGGATGAGGTTTTTAAGTCATGATGAGTGTTACAATAAACTGGTTTCACTATTACAAATATAATCTGGTGGTGCCATGAGTATATCTACTGTATCTGTGAGGTTTACATTCTTAACTGTAAATAATATTTCAGAATTGATCCGTAAAAAGCAGTTTAATAAATATTAACAGGGTAAACCAGTAATATCTGCAGCAAATTTATGTCAAATGTACAGCATTGTCACAGTTTTCAAGAAATACTTATCCACTGTAAAATACACCGTCATTTTCTGTAAACACATTTACATACTTTTTCTGTAGGTAAATTACAGTTTTTTTACTGTATAATTTACAGACTTTTCTTAGAGTGTGCAGAAAACGTCCTCATTGTGCCTTTATCTGCACAAACCCGTGTGTGCTCTGAATCAGCCACAAATCTCTTAACAGTATGATGATTATGCTTAATCTTTCATGAAATATCGAAGGTTTTCATACCTAGTCAAAGGTATTCAACTATTTCACACTTTTCATCAGCAGAGAGATCCTTTTTCTTTCCCATATTGCTTGAAAATGATGGTCTGCTTAATAATGTGGAACATCCTTTTTCAGTAGTTTTTCCCTTAACTGGGCTTAACCTGACAACTAATCATCCCAGGCGTCTGAGATTGATGTCAGTGATTCAAAGAGCCCTGAGACACAATACCATCCATGAGTTTCATTGAAAAACGTTTTTATTTTATTTTATTTTTTACCTTTTTGACACTGAAATACAATTTGCATAATAATTTGGAACACAGTGTAATTATTAAACATTTGGATACATTTCATGAACTTGCCGGCTACTTTTCTCATAAACTTTTGAAGAAATGGGATGCCACAAATATGTTAGGAAAGTTAGGAATTATACTAATTGCAGGATGTCTGCAATCCTTGTAATCTCATGACAGTCTAAGCCTGTGAAATTCCTTTAAACCTTTTGGAGCAGAAGAGGACGAGGGAATCGCTCCACTGAAGAGACTAATTAATGTGCTCATTTTATTTATTAAGGCTACCTTGTTTCCAGTGGTCATTTTCATTTCATCTGGGTCTAATTACAAAGTGATTGCATCATATTGCCCTAACGCTTACAATCCAACTAGACAGCAGGCACGTTCCTGGAACGGGAAAATGCACATGCACCATTTTGAAATAGTATTACTGAGTTTCGGTTTAAACCGAGTCACTTAGTCTTTGTGATACAGAACCCTTTTATACATGTTTTTTTGTTGTTGTTTGTGGCAGAGAAAACAGGAAGAACCAGATCCTTCTATAATCCACATATTTCACTCTGAACCAAATGAAAATGTCCCGGCGTGCCTTTAAAAAGCATATATCTGTGCGGCACTAAAGTCTTTTATCAGGGCGCTGCTGGGTCATCGCTGCTGACAAAATCTATGGCGCCGTGGCACCGTCCTTGGAACGCCGGGATTGTGGAAATAAAGCGAGATACTGCGATGGAAAGCGGCCGCATTGATCAAGAGGTGGAGCGAGGGCACAGCTCAGGAGAGGAAATGCGAGTGCAATAGTGTGCAAGTATCACCTCATAAACACAGGGCCTTCCAAGACCCACTGGGCCTAAATTAAGACTATATCAGGACTAAAGCGGGTCGAAACTTTGTCTATTGATCAAAGGTTTGTCTACACTATGTTGCATCTATGTCTAAACAGTAACTGCTTTTTCACAGTTATACACAAGCTTCTATTTCTGGAGTCAGGAGGAACGTTTTTTTATATAGCACCAGAAGAACACTTTTCACACACTTTTCATCCTCATCGTGAAAGAACAAGGAGCAAATGTTCGAGCATTGTATCTGTGCTGTTTCCAAAGTCTGTGTTCTTCTTTTTTATGATTCTGTCGTGCAACTTCAGCACTTCATGCACAAGCCATATCCCCTGAGTTATGTTTTACAAGTAAATCCATTCCCTGATCATGTAAACCTCAGTGAAGTGTGTCCGACGCCGAGCACAGGACAAAATGCCCTGGATACAGACATTACACACACGCACGCACACACTCACTCACGCTCAGGCCGTGATCGTATTGATCTACTGTGTCCCTCAGGACTGACTGGCCCACACCAGCACACACGAGGACAGGATATTATTTATGAAGGCTTCAGATGCAGGCGGAACACTGAGGTTATCTCCTGCCCCTTCCCCACTCCACCCCCCTCCACCCGCCTCCACCCGCGTGTACGTGCAGAGAGGCGGGGCCAGAGGAACTGCCCCATAAGATTCCAACCAAAACACCTATTGTTGTGGCTTATGGACCTGCTTTGGGGAACCCAGGCAAGTTTATTTGAGCACAATTCATACACAAGGCAAAGTGCTTCACAGTTGCATAAAGTTACAATTATTTCCTGGTTCTGGATGTTCTGCAGCTGTCTGACAGTGAGCAGCCGTTACAGTCGTCTAACCTGCTGGAGACAAACTCTAGATAACTCTCTCTAAGTCTGATTTCGACACTATTCCTCTGATCTTGGTGATGTTTTTCAGATGGTAAAAAGATGCTGATGTTATTGCTCTGATGTGGCTGCTGATGTCACTCACACTTGGACACATTCAGGGTCAGTCAAGCCCCCTTGATCTTCTCCAGGATGGTTCTCAGGTGCTGGACTGTGAACTGGAACAGTCCGGCTGGTGTTCTGAAGGCCGTGTAGGGCCAACTGAAGAATAAAGATCGCTGAGCCAATGCGGTCCAGGAGGTCGTCTATCCTGGCCTAGGATTAGCATCGAACTCTGAGATGGAATTAAGCTTTCGGAATCAATGCCAATGTGCAGAGACCTGTCTTTTTTTAAGACAATGACGACTGGACTACACCACTCCGATGTCGACGGCTCAATGACTCCACGTTGGACTTTACATTTTCTTATTGACTGTTTTGTTTTATTGTCTTAATGTTCGGTGCAGCCCTGTGAGGTAACGTCTGTTGTGATATTGGGCAATACAAAACCATTGATTGATTGATTGATTGATTGATTGAATCCGTGGTCTGGTGATAATAGGTTGTGTTCTTAAAATGGGTCTGGGACTGGTTCATGGGCTTGGGAGCGCTTCAGCAGTAGAGGAAGACAGTAGAGAACCAACTGTGTGATTGAAGCAAAATACCTAATGTATGTGTTTGATGAAGAGACAACATAACAACATAATAATAATAATAATAATGCCTTACACTTGTATTGCGCTTTACAAGCCTGTACTACCAAGTTTCTCAAAGCGCTGCATGTTGTATTATTCATTCACTCCATACTCGGTGGTGGTAAGCTACTGTTGTAGCCACAGCTGCCCTGGGGCAGACTGACGGAAGCGAGGCAACCAGTCTGCGCCATCGGCCCCTCCGACCACCACCAACCACTCACTCACTCACTACATTCGCTAGGCTTCCTGGTGTTACCAAACGGTCTCCCATCCAAGTACTAACCAGGCCCTTCACTGCTTAGCTTCCAAGATCTGACGGGATTGGGCAGAGCAAAGGCGGTATGGCCACCTTAACATGGTTAAAAGTTGATTTTACTTGAACAGCCTGAAGATAAGCAGCTAACATTAGCGACTTTTACGGCTTAGCAGGGTTTCCAGGTATCATCGGCTGAACCTGAAAAAAATATCTGAAAAAAACAATCAAAACCCGCCGACAGGTTCTGCTCCGATGATGTGGACATTTTGTCATTTTTGAATCCAGAAATCAGCTGAATATTGGCTATTTTACATGGAAAACATTGTGGCCAAAACACAAGCAGAGAGATAAGTGGTCCCATAACAGAGATGGTACAGGGGGCGTGACATCAGGGGGGCAGAGTGAAGAATGATGGCTTTAATCTGCAGACATCCTCACGCCGGCGTTATTGAACAAACAACACTGTATCACCCCATGACAGCACCCTGACGTCATCAAGTCCAGTGGAGCTGCTCAGACGGGAGATCCTGCTGGTCAGGGCTCACGCACTCACATTTTCATTGCGTATTTTGCTAAATTCTTGTCACGTTTTAATTGTATTTTGATGATTTAGAGGAAGAAGCTTAGATTCGTTTTGCTGGTCTTAGCTTTCAAATGAGGCGTTACCCTGTAATGCTCAACTGGAGGAAATGCACTCAGTTCAGGTGGGGGTTAAGAGGTTAAACACCCAGAACCTCTACAGTTCAGTCATTGAGTTTTACGTAGGCAGTGTTGGGGAGAATAAAATGAAATTGTATTATTTACAGAATACTGAATATTCTAAATATTCTAAAATGAATATTTGCATTAAAATTTATTTTGTAGTGTAATTCTGAAATACTGTATTCTGAATGCTTAGGACACTTTCACATTGATTTGCATTATATGTATGTATAAATACGGTGTATGATTAAAAGCACAGTGTTGTTTTAGTCTTTTGGACGAAAATGCTTTTAGTTTTAGTCATTTTAGTTATTTCTAAATGTGATAGCTTTATCGACTAAAGCTATCACATTAGAAATAACTAAAAAAGCAGTGAAAACGACTCAAATGTGATCACAAAAACAAGGAAGAAGAAGCTTAGATGGGTTTTGTAGGTCTTAGCTTTCAAATGAGGCGTTAAAATAGGCTGTAAGCTCCAGTCGAGAAGCTTTTAGATTTGGGTAAAACTGAAGGAAATGCTTGGTTAGGGTGAGGGTTAAGGGGTTAAAGAAAGTAATTAAGTACAAAAAATTAATTTAGATGAGTGTCATTATCGAAATACTTCATAAAAAAGGTACACATTACACAATTCCTTCATTTAAATCGTGTCCAGACCGGGGGTAAAACCTGGCTGAAGGACAGGAAAATGTTTTAGGCAGTTTGTTTTAAAAACGAACTGGAACTTAACTCACTCTATTTGAATTGTATCATCTGTCAGGCGGTCTTAGTCTGCGCACTCCTTGCTCTCCCCGTCATGTCAGAATATTCACCCTGAGACGGAGTCCTGGTTACGGGGCAAGAGCGACAGAAATATCCCGAGACACAGTGTGAGCCCAGATAGTCTCCAGCAGCACAGTATAAAGCTCCTCCGAGAGTTGTCCCTGAGATGTGACTAAGCCCAAATCCTCCCAATCTGTCAAATCTGGAACTGAACCGGAAAAGACTTGAAACGTTTAACCTCTTAACCCCCACCATAACCACCATAAGTGCATTTTCTCCAGTTCAGCTTTACCCACATCTAAAGGTTCACAGCCAATAGTATTTGAAAGCTAAGACCTACTTTGTCGCTCTTTCATCCCTTTTTATTGCCTCGTCTTCATTGCCTCGTTTTTGTCACATTTTTCTCACTTTTCTCTTGCCCTTTTGTCGCTCTTTTGTTGCATTTTCACTATTTTGACACTTTTTTCAAGAAGCTTTTAGATTTGGGTAAAGCCAAACTGCAGAAAATGAGTTCGGTCCAGGTGGGTTTTAAGAGGTTTTTACATTGTGACGATGTTGTCAGCGCTGGACCGAATGGAGAGAACAAGGTGAGCTTTACTTTCACTTTATTTGTTTATTTGAGCAGCAACACTCTGCTCAAAAGGAGTGGGCCGAAGCAAGAGCTTATAAGCCCCACCCCCAAAATCAATACAATTAAAATAATCATTTCACAAAAACATAGTGGAACAACAAAGGAACAAAACAGCAACAAGGAAACAACAGCAAAACAAAATAGACCCTACACACCCACAGCATCCGACCATACCCCAAAACAGAACAATACTGATTACAAAACAACTATGATAATGCCACACACTTACAAACTATTTACAAAGAACTATAACTTACAAAACACTGATTAAAGTGTTCGTACATTAACAAAAGGTACAGAAAAAAGCACAATTACAACAACGGTCTAGTTTCAAGTACGAAGTCTAGTACAAAGTAAGTAACAAAAGGAGATCAGTACCTTTCTTTCAGATGGTTACCATGGTAACATTGTTAGCAGTACCAAAAGTCACTAGTTTTATGTTAAAAAGACAGATTAACATACATATTAAAAGTCACTAGTTTTATGTTAAAAAGACAGATTAATATACATATTAAAAGTCACTAGTTTTATGTTAAAAAGACAGATTAATATACATATTATACTCCGTGAATATTATTATGTACATTTATTATGTAAGCCCTACACAGTGTAGTGCGTTAAAAAGCCTGTTGTAGAGCAGGCCAGTTGTAGAAGGCAGTAACTCCTCATCAACAAACTCCTACGCAGCTGCTCTAACTAGCTGATTTTGTAGATGATGTTCCTATGCTGTGTGGTGCGTTAAAAGACGAGGATTACGAGCCCGTTGGGAGGATCCCTCTCAACAGATCCATAGCTCGCCTACCCTAATTCTTTATTTGTAATTTTGAGCAATAGAATGACAACTGTTGAGAGCAACAACATTCTTCCTTAAAAAAAGCAATTTGATCCTATTGCGCCCCCTAGTGGCAACTCATTTCTTCTTCTCTATACTTTGCAAAAATCTTTTGCTTGAATTTATATTTGAACAGGTTGATGTTTGAACCTTGCTAAAAAGTCAAAAGGTATTGTTCTGGTTCACGCGCTCGTCAAATGTGTCGGAGAGAGCCTTGTTTGACTCTTTGGGGTCTTCTCCCCGGAAACACTCTGTTACTCTACCGAATTCAACATGTTTCTGAAGTACAGGTTTCTGGAATATCTGGTCCTCAGTGAATACGTCAGACTGCTTAACTGAATCACAGACCTTGCAGATGTCCTGAGAGAGTAATGTGTCCTGTTTCAGAAGCCATGAAAGCGGCCTGGACATGATTTACGATTGTCCCAGGATCGGAATGATTTGAATTTCTTCAATCGTACTGTACCGTTCAAAAGTTTAAGACCAGTTGAAAAATGGCAACAAAAAACACATTTTGCATGGTTGTTTATTTGTTTATTTATTTGGAAGCCCATTTGCTGTACCCATGGGCCAGCTAAACTTCGAGGGTCAAAACAGTTTAAGTCAATTTAATTTGTTTCAGAAACACATAATATGAATATCTTTGTTCAAACACAGGATCTGAGGCACTTTTTAAAATTACATTTTAAGTTGTTTTTGACATGTTTTGACCTTGAGGTCTTTTCCTGTGTTTATTAAGTTTGATACCTGATCTTTGTAGAGCACCTGCGCCTACTTTTTAGGACCCACTGATGCACTCACTTTTTTCTGTTTTTTGTCCGAAAGCCCATCTTCAGTTCATTTTGTTTCATATCTGAACATAGTACCATCACAGTATTCACAACATTCCATAATTACAAACAGCTAACCATTCATAATCCATCAGTTGATTCTGCACTAGCACAAAAACTAACATTGACATCGTTTTGTAATTATGTCATCTCATAGATCAAGTACGACCCTCCCAAAAGCATCTTTATTTGTTTCTTAAATGCCTATCCTTGTTTTATATTAATGAACTTTACTTGCAATTTATTCCATTGCTCTACAGTTTGTTGAAGAAAATGACTTTTAGAAATGAACTTGGTATGAGAAATCAACCTGCAGTTGCCCGTCTTGTATCCATGTGATTCTAGATTTGTTAGAATTGCTCATTCATATATTTGGGATTCTTATGCTCTAATGTGGCTGTAAGCAGAGCAGCTTTCATTCTGTTTTCCACCTTTAACCAGTTGAGTTGGGCATGCATAATGTCCACACTGTATGGGCAGTGGAGAGATAATCGTGCTGCTTTGTTCTGCATAAGTTGGAGTTTGGTGAAATGTTTATTTTTGGCCCAAAACAACTGGCAATTGTCCAATTGTGAAAGAAATAAACTATAACTAATTTGGTTAAGTCTGATGTGATATAATTTCTGATATAATTTCTTGGCTGTGGTTTGGCCTTACCCATCTTCTTCACTATGGCCTCTGTGTGGGCAAAGACAGTTGCTGTCAATGTAAACGCCAAATAATTTAGCTTTTGTCACCTGTTCTATCGGTTTATCATTCATCAGAAGTTTCAGGCTTTGTCCGTTCTTTAGTGAGCGGCATGAGCCAATTACAATGCTTTTGGTTTTGGCCACGTTGATAACCAGTCTATTGTCAGTGATCCATTTCTCTACAGTCTTTAATTCACTACTGGGTATGTTATTAAGCTCAGCTGATGAAGAGGCTGATGACTACACAGTAATATCATCAGCATACATCACAAGCTTTGCATGTCTTACAGTTAAGGGCATGTCATTTGTAAAATATACAATATATTAAAGGGCCCAGACAGATTCCTTGCAGAATACCCCATTCCACCTCTAGACCACGAAAGAAAAAACCCAGTTACCTCATGTAACTACGGTTCTATGAAGATGTTGCCCTTTAGGCTTTCGCTGATGCATAATCTCTCAGAAGCTCCACTTCCCGCCTGAGTAGATCAAACAAATCTAACCGCTCCAATCACCCTATGAGCCTGGCACTCCCCAGGCCGTATAATTCAGCCATTTAGGCTTTCGCTGATGCATAAGCCATCGCGAAGCCAAGGAGACGATGTACTCCCAGTGGGCATGGACTCGAGTGATTGGAGCGAGCCCGGGGCTGATATGCACCCTGACAACAACCAACGTGTCAGTAAGGCAGGGGCCCACAGGCTGGGGGACAGTCACCATCCAAGGCACCATAATCTCTCACCCCAACAGAGAAGACGGGAACGCTCCCCCAGCCGCCAACCGAAAAGGTCAAGGTACGAGGGTGCAAGGCCGCCACTCCGAAGAGCGCCACACTCACGAGAAGAAACATGGTCAGTCCTGGACAGGCAGCCCCTCCCAAGAGCGCCAGACACACCCAAGACAACCCAGCCAGGCCGCCACTCCCAAGTGCGCCTGAAGGATCCAAGCCGACCACACCGACTAAGTCTAAACACAACAGGTGTGTCCAAACAGCCCCTCCCAAGAGCGCCAGACACACCCAACACAACCCAGCCAGGCCGCCACTCAGAAGTGCGCCGCTGGGGAACTAAGGTCGCCCGCCACTCAAAACGGAATGGACGATAGAGTCGGAGGCGACATATAGCAGCTAAAACTGCTCAAAAGTCAAAGAACAGGACCAAGAGGCTGGAACAGCGCAACGGAGGCCGTCACTCCGTGTGTGGAGTGAGCCCCTGTGCCTCATAAGCAATGCAAATAGCGAGGCAGAGCCAGTGGGCCAAACGCTGAGGGGACAAGGGGGCACCCCGATTCCTGGCTCCAAACCCAACAAACAATTGATCCGACCATCAGTAGCCGGACGTCCGGCTGTGTCGATGCTCATCCTCCACAGAAACTTGTGGAGGAGGGAAGAAGGGACACTCTGGACCTGAAGGAGGACGTGATGGCTTTGGGTTGCAGCTCCATTAGACCATCGTCGGGAGGGAGGGACAAGCAGGATGGATGCACAGAGAGTGCACACGAATCGCCTGACCTCTTGGCCGAGGCCAGGGCTAAGAGTAAGGTTGTCTTGTAGGACAAGCAGACAATGTCCGCCCTGCCAAGGGGTTAGTCCGGTTGTGATAGCTGCCGCAAAAAAAAAAAAACAGTGTTGCGGCAGCCCTCCCCCTTGCAGTTCCCTCCAGGACCTGGACGGTCGTTGGGGCGACGGTGGTGCAGAGAGTAGAGCGGGTCGTCTTGTGACCAGAGGGTCGGCAGGTGCCCACTGTCGTTGTGTCCTTGGGCAAGACACTTCACCCACCTTTCCTCCAGTGTCTGCGTACACTGGTGTATGAATGAGTGATGGTGACTGGTTCCTTGATGTAAACCGCTTTGAGTGCCTAAAGCAGGTAGAAAGGCGCTATATAAAATGTGACCATTTACCATTTACAATTTGGACGGAACTCAACAGATCCTGAATGGATGTGGGGTCCAGGTCCCTACTAGAACACCACTCAGCAAAAAGCCGCCATCGGACCTTGTAGTGGTCCATGTCGAGTGGCTTGACCCCTTTGGATTGTAGCCACCACCGAGGGGGGAAGGCCTAAACGTAGCTTCCCCCTTTCAGCTTCCAAACCATGCGCCGGCAGCCCAGAGCCGGGTTCCCTCGGCCTGGACCAGGGTGCTGGACCATGAGCCGGAGAGGTGGGAAGGCGTATACAAGGCCGACCGGCCACAGCAGATGGGCCAAGGCCCGAGAGGACGCCCGTCTGTTGACCTGACCTGTGCACTTGAGAAAAGGTCGGCTAGTGGGCTGGACCTCTGCCTCGACCCCTGGAGTCAGGCTCCATTCGTCCCGCAGGGCTCCTCCTCTGGACATCCTGTTTACAGGTCGCTCGAATCAACTTTGTGCTCATGCAAATTGAACTGACAGGGTTTATCTTTCATATATTGTTAGAGACAGATCATCATTGACCATGAGTAGCCACTTTTTAGAGCGACCTTTTTAGCTCGGTCCCTTTCTTTGATGAGCTCCTTTAATTCATTGTCAAGCCAGGGAGCTCTTTGAGACCTGCTGGTCCACTTCCTCACTGGTGCATGTTTATTAAAAACAGGTTGGAGAGTGTTTAAAAATAATTCCAGTGCGATGTAGGATCAGCCCCACCGAAAACGTCACTCCAGTTTTTTTATTTTTATTTAGAGTTTTATTTCGAGCTAAGGCACAAAAGCCAAGAAAAAAAAAGCCGAAAAATATATATATACACAATAAAAGAATTTAAAAAAAAGAAAGAAAAAAATAATTTACATTCTGGCTCGAAAAGGAGTGGGAAGAAGACAAGCTTATTGACTCCCACCCCTGTTCATAAACTTAAAGAACAATAAATAAAAAACACTTAATATTTCTTACCATCTTACAAGACAACTATCAACCGAGTTGGTTACATAACAGATGCCATACTGCATTATACCAGGTCAACATTCACAGTATGTCACACGCTACAACCAGTGTATTATTTCTGTTTCCCATACCGAATTCATTACCATGTTGGCATTATCGTTATTCATCATCACCATTACAACCCATATAACATTACTCTGTATCAAAGTGTTTGATGATACATAACATACTCCACATTTATTCATGAAAGGTACAGTATTCTCAGACCGATTGATGCTCATGATAACAAGAATAATCTTAATGATGTGTGTTACAAGGGATTCGTTTTTTTTTTTTTTTTTCTCTTTTCTTTGTCTGGACCTGCTGCCAGAGGGGAGCAGCCCCCGAGCAACCGGACCATCCTTTGTTAAGTGTCCTATACTATGCATTAAAAGAGACAAATTTTAGGAGTCTGCTGCCAGAAGAGGGTTTCCTCGAGCTGCCGTCCCCCACATGTCTGCCCTATACTATGGGTTATGTTGAATGCGGAGTACATAGATATGTGCATGTTTTACTTAAGAATTTAATTCCTTTATATTACCATCAGCATCAATAGCAGTACCGCTGTCTGAATCGATTAAGTTTGATTCTAAGAATAATCTACAGATTATTAGGTAATAATCCTAGACTGTTACATTTAAAGTTTAAAGTTAAAATAGTGATGATAACAACACAACAGCAACAACAATAACAATGGCAATAACAACTGCAATAGTATATTAGTAACAACCACAATATACTTCATTATTAGTTAGATCTGACCTTTAAAGTATACAGCACTTTGTGACACCCATTAGCAATCAAGTACCCATTTCCTCCTTCTGGTACTTTGACCATACCATTTTTTTATATCTCGATTTGAAATGATGAATATTAGGACATTGTTTAAATTCTATCCCCAATTTTAACTTCTGAATATCGTTGATATTGATTGGTCATACCGCCTTTACTCTGCCCAATCAATAGCTTCAGACCTTGGAAGTTAAGCAGGGAAGGGCCTGGTCGGTTCTTGGATGGGAGACTGTTTAGTAACACCAGGAAACCTGGTGAGTGGAGTGAGTGAGTGAGTGAGTGAGTGAGTGAGTGAGTGGAGTGAGTGAGTGAGTGAGTGAGTGAGTGAGTGAGTGAGTGAGTGAGTGAGTGAGTGAGTGAGTGAGTGAGTGAGTGAGTGAGTGAGTGAGTGAGTGGTGGGGCTGATGGCGCAGACTGGTTGCCTCGCTTCCATCAGTCTACCCCAGGGCAGCTGTGGCTACAATACCAAGTATGTAGTGAATGAATAATGCAATGTAAAGCGTCTCTGAGTGTCCAGAAAAGCGCTATATAAAACCAATACATCATCATTGATATATGCTTTATCTGAAAGGTTTTTAAAGCAACTTTTATGGATAACTCTGGCACATGCTTTGGGAACACTTATATTCTGGGCAATGGCCACGATGTTATGATCACTACATCCTGTAGGTATGGACACAGCTTTGTGAAGACATTGGGTTCTGAAACATAGATATGATCAATGTACCTTAATGTGTCTAGTGGGCTCTACTACCATTTTGTTTCAAGAAGGGGGGCATTTAGAGGTAGCTCAGAGGTCCCCACAATACTTGAATACTTAGTGCTTCCTGATTGTTGACAAATGTAAATTCTTGGGTGTGACTCTTTCTCATGACTTGAAGTGGCGCTCTAATACTACTAATACTGCTGAGAAAGCAAGACAGCACCTCTTCTTTTTACGCAAGCTTCAAGAATTTACTAAAAATACTCTTTTTTTTTTTACTATTGCGTATTTGAGAGTGTCCTAACCAGTTGTATTACTGTGTGGCTTGATCTCACTCTGAAAGAAAAGAAGACTTTGAACAAAGTGGTTCGCTGAGTCAGCAGGACCATTGGCTGCACTTTGTTGCTCCTCGAGGCTACATATATAAAGCTCGACTCTTGAATCAAGCTTTACAAATTGTTAATGTCGCCTCAGGCCGCGCTGCAAGGGCCAGTTTTGAGATGCTCCCTTCAGGAAACTGTATCGCTCTGTCAAAAGTTCTACTGATCACCATTCAAATAGTTTCTTTCAACAAGCTGTGATAACTTTAAACAAAGCACTTTCAGTTTTACATATGGACTTTTTATTGTACAGTATTTTACCCTAAGTTTCTTATGTGCCATTTGTTTGTTTTTATGTCGTGTAATGTCCTTTTATAGGTTAACAGTCCACTTTGAGCTTATTCCGCACTTTTTTCCAATGTGGTTTTGTACTGCAAATGGCTAATGAACTGAACTGAACTTCAGTCGCTATTGTGTCATCGAAGTGGGTTTCAAATAATGCACAAATACCAATACCATTAGAGTGTAATAAGTCCTCAATTTCATGTACTTTGTTCCGTCAACTGCATATGTTTAAATTAGGGCCGGGACTCGATTAAAAAAAAAAATCTAATTAATTAGAGGCTTTGTAATTAATTAATCGAAATTAATCGCATATAAATATTTGACCTGAGAACAGTGAGAAGTAAGTTTTTTCATAAGGATTTTTAGTATACCATTGAATAATGACTGAATACATAAGCTTAAGCAACTAAATATTGTTTATTTTTGTTCAACCAAGTCCAACAGACCAGTGCAATATTGCCATTAATTGTGCGTCTGCAGGAAAAGAGGAAACTGAAGTGTGGAAAGCAAAGTGTGATTAATTTTGATTAATATTTTTAATCGCACTAAACCTCATGTAATTAATTAATCGCAATTAATCGAAAAAAGTCCCGGCCCTAGTTTAAATGTACAATCTTAATTAAGCCTAAGTCACAACCAGACGTACGACTTTTTGGCCATGCGATTTTGGCGTTTTCCAAATCGCTGCGTTTATTTTTGGTTTGTGAAGAACATAGTTGTGGTGTTCAGATCACTGCACACTCAACGTATAGCCTTAAGGTCAAACGTGCGTCACACAGTGGCTGCTCGGACGTGCGGCTGTTGCTTCATTCGTACAGCCAACGCACGGAGGTTGTAAGACCAACCTACAATAAACGTACTGACCGTGGGTTCCATGCAGGCGTCGTATGAAGTTTGCAAGAACTGCACACGATCTGTACGTCATGCGGACCAACGTTGTGCATTTGTCGCAGAGATTACTCAGCAATTTGGAGGGTATAGCCTATATATTTCGTCAGGCGCATGTTTGGGCAGTATGACACACTTTTCCGGGAGTTGGAGAGAAAGCCACATGTCATACATTGGCATGGATCCAAACACCTTTGGTGAATTGCTGCTACGCGTCACACCACGCATAACGCCTTTCTCTCTGCTCCTTTTCTGACAAATGTTCCCTCCTCGCCTTCCCTCTTCCCCTCGGCCGCAGGCACATGTGAAGCTTTAAACATCGGAGTTTTTGCGCAATTAATGCACTCTTGCCGAACGGGCATTTCATGAACGACTTACATGGAGGACATATAAGGACGTACGAGATATCTGACCGTGCGTTGGCCACACTAATGGTGCATGTGTGGTGCATGACACATTATATGAAGTCCGCAAGTACGACATACAAAAAAAGTTTTGTACAAAACGTATGAAAGACATACACTGACCGTATAGACGACTCGGACTGCACCGCAGTCTGGGGACCATGGCCAAAATCTTCGCATGGATTTGGGACCAATCACAGAACGAGGAGGGACGGCAAGACAATGACGCGCTATTTGACATACAAATGCTTGTAGTTTGTTTAGGGATAAAAATAAAAAACGTTTATTTACAGATCCAACATGACAGCAGCAGACGTGACGCCATCTTTCGATCAAGCTTTAGAACGTGTTCTAAATAGTTTAGCTCAAAAGTTTACAGCAGGTACGTCATACGTCATCTGATACGATTGGCTATGGCTACGTGCAGACGCATGAGAGACATTCAGCACAATAAACGGCTTTGGACAATCGTAAACCACACCTCTCCTACCAGAAAATGAATTAGTGGTCCCCAGACTAAATATCACTTGTGATTTTAGTCTGGCGTTAGCCAGGCTACCTCAAGTAGGCAATATTGCCCTGTTGTCTTGCTACTTTAAGTTTGGGGATCAACTCCCTCCTCTTTCATCAGAAGTGGCCGAGGGCGAGGTTTCCCGTCTGGACTTGTATTCACTTTGCCGATGCGCTGCACCTTCTCTATCCCCATGGTGTTAGGGTCCAGATGTAATTATCTTTGAGGAGCGCTGTCACGTTCTCCTCTGATTTGGACCATTTTTCGTTGTCATTCTCCGGGATGCCGTCAATAACAACATTCAGTCGTCTTGCCTGTGTGTCCAGTGCATCTGTTTTAGCAGCAATGATTCAGCCAGTTTATGTATATCCTCTTCATTTGATTTGCACTCGGTTGACGCTTGAGTCCTACATGTTTTAAGCTCGTCAACTTCTTTTTGAGTGAATCGTAAACTGATTCTTACTTCATCTAGTTCTTTGAGCAGATTGTCCATACATGCATTTGTATTATCAACAAACATATGCAAACAGGCTGTGAAAATCTGTTGTTGATCAAGCATTTCCTTGGAATGCATTTTTTGCTCTTCCAGCAGTTCACAAACTTGCTCCAAACGTATTGTGCATCTTTGTCTTTATCCTTTTTGCTGGTCATCCTTGTTTTACGAGGTGTTGTTGATGTTAGCTACCCGGCGTAAGATGAGTGCTATCAGGCTAACCAATTCACAGTTTGTGCAAATTCCCCAAACTCTCACAGCCTACAGTGTGCTAAACAACACAGGACTTAAAGTCGGAGTATGCAGCAGCAACAACTAAATAAACATGCCCGTGTAACTAGTCTTAAGCCACAGCAGCCTGCAGGGTTATGTCTCTGTGGTTGCTCTGCTCTGACACCATGATCTTGACAATGTTCCAAAATAGAACTTCAATATGCAACAAGAAGAAATGGGAGTGAGACAAAAACATGTTTGAGTAAACCAGGCCAGGTTGAGTGAGTGTGGGATGTGTTTACATGCATGAGTCCCATGTGTGTTCATTTACATGCACTGTCCCGACCAAAGAAACAATAAACCTTTTATTGAAAACAACAATCAAACTGAAATAGGCTGTTTTTGTAGCTGATCAAGACCACATGCCTTTTAAAGGCCAAATCTGTGCGAAAATGTATATTGAGTGTCAGTTCTGTCAGATAGTCACTCTGTCCTGATGCAAAGGTTTTGATTGTGTTTGGGTTGTTGAGCCTCTCGTAGTGCACCATCACTGCTGAGGCGGGTCGCAGTAACACAGTTACACACCAATAATGGCAATGAATGAACCGCTGTCAAGTCTCGAAATAATAAATAATAAAAAAACTTGTCACCTGAGGGTGCGGCGCCTATTTAAGGAAATGTACTTTAGTACAGGTGAACATTTAGGTCTACTATTATGCAGGCCAATGTTAGCTATGTAAATGTACTTCTTAAATACTGCAATTAATGTTAGTTTGGATGTGCAGAGTCATGGAGGACCTGCACCACTAGTTTACAAGATAAATCTAAAGACAAACTCGTCCCTATTCCATATCAACACACACTGGAGCGCGGTGCATCATGGCACGTCAAAGGCTTTTCTCAAACTGTGCAGAGCTTTAAACATGTGATTTATCCATTTATCATAAATAAAATAAGACACATCGGTCATTGTTGCAAGAGAGAGGAAAAATGTGCACGTTAATAGTGTGTTTCCCTGCTCAGACTGAGGCAGGATCCTGACGATAGTTTCTCTTTATCAGCTGCTCTTCTAGTCCCTCCTGAGCAAAGTTTACTGTGGTCTCTTTATGTGTCAGGCGTCAGAGACCAGACTGTGTCACTGCAGCAGCTCTGGAACGATCCTCCTTACGTTTGCTTGATTCTGTCGATGCTTTTAAGAACCAACTGAAAACCTATTTGTTTCAGAAAGCATTTTAAATTCCAGTGATAAAGGGTTGTTTTATGACCATCATATTCTGTGTCTGTAACTGTCATTTGTATCGTATGTATTTTTGTGAAGCACTTTGTGACTTCTGTCTGTGAAAGGTGCTTTATAAATAAATATTACTTACTTACTTACCATGTGTTTTCCTCCCTGGATTCAGATCTGAATGGTGGCGTGGGGTGATCAACGTGGGACCATTAGTTTCTCGTTTGATGCACCATAAGTCTCATCTATTCTCCTGAAAAGGGTGTGCGTCTGCCGGTATGTTATATAATGCAAGTCCTGGACTGTGTCAATCACGTGGCGGTGCTACTACAGTACAGTTTGCCAGTTGTTTTGCACCGAGCCTGTGCGTGCAAACACCTACTTCAGTATGCATAAGGTCAAACGGCCGCTGGCTCTGTGCAGCCCTCATGACAAAGGAATTCTTCACTCTTTTGGATCATCCTGCACGTTCCCCTGATCTAAATCTAATTGGGAATGGGTGGCAGGGGAAGTTTAGAAAAATGGACAACAGTTCCAGACAGTAGATGCCCTTGGTGAGGCCGTCTTCAGCACTTGGAGAAATGATCCCACTCACCTCCTGGAATCGCTGGAATCAAGTGCCGTAACACATTTTTGAAGTGATCAACAATGACGGCTCTGATTTCAGCTGGGAATGAGTCACTGTGCCTCCAGTAAAAACGCACCTTCCCACTTCTTGTGAGACACTTAAATGTACCTCGCGGTTCATCACTGTGGAACTGACCATGAAGCAGTTACGCTTTCACCGTGGCACATGACTGTACAGAAGTCACAAACATACACAGGACAGCAATGAACAGAAGTACAAATATGTGCTATACAAGTCCCCCTGCAAATCTATCCCAGCTTGTAGCACAGTCTCCTCTGTAAAAATCCATTGTTAAGATTTGAAATGAGCGTAAAACTATTTGTGGCCTGCTGTGAAATGACTACTTTCTTCACTGTTTAAGTGCTTCCAAAAAGCCTCGTCTGCTCAGACGCTGGAGGAAGGCGGATTTGCATGAAAACTGCAGACTGCGAATTGGATACCCGGGGCAGACTGGAGGGTCCGGGCTTCTCGCTCTCGCTCTTTTGGCCAGAGTTTGTTTTAGATTTGTGTGGCTGTCGGAGCTGTGATTGAAAACTGTCCCTTCACACCATAATCGCCTCCAACTCTCCGGGTCCTGCCCGCGCTCTTTCCCTCTCCTCCGTCTGCTTTCGCTCTTTTTACCAGAGCTTTACCGACAACCGATGAATGTAGCCTGTAATCTTTGTTTTCCAAGCTAAAATATGTTTGGGGTTTTGCCTATTCTACTGCAGCGTCTCTCCATAAACACCAAAAGAATGTATATAATGACAGGTGAATTATTGACTGATTAAAAGCCTTCAACAACAGAAGACGACTCTGGAACCTTCATTGAAGATGGACAACTCCTGTACGACTGAGAGCCTACACAGACACCTCATGATAGATTTTCAGTGTCTGTCAAAATGATGGAGCCACAGCTTTGTACCCCCATCGAATTTCCTCCCAGACACTCTCTCACTATCCTTCAATTTCTCTTCTCTTTCTGTCTTTCTTCTGTCCCATCCTTCCCTCTCCTTCTCCCCTTCCCTCTCTCTCTCTCCCTTCATCTATCTCTCCTCTCTCCCCTCCCTCTCTTTTTCTCTCTCTCTTTCCCCCTCTTCTCTGTCTCCTTCTCACCCCTCTCTCGCCCTCTGTCCCCTCCCTCCCTGTCTCCTTCTCACTTGCTCCCTCTGTCCTCTCCCTCTCTCTCTCCCCTCTCTCTCTCTCTCTCCCTCTCTCTCTCCCTCTCTCTTTCTCTCTCCTTCTTCCTCTCTTCTATCCCCTCCTCCATCACTGTCGTTTCTCTCTTGATCCCCAGCCCAATCAGCGTCTCTTTCTCTCCATCTGTTCTCTCTCACCCTCCCTTTCTCTGTCGGTCTGTCTGAAAAAACAAAATCACAATTGTTCATTCATAATAGTCATAATATTCATTAAAAATTACAACACTCTGTGATCCAAATATGGTCTTGAGCAGGCGGGACAAGAACAGACTGAACAAGCTGGTGAGGATGGCCAGGAGGGTATTAGCCAAGCTCACCTCCATCATGGACAACACCCCCACCCATTACACGGGACTGTAGAGGAGCTGAGCAGCTCTTTCAGTGGAAGACTGAGACACCCTCAGTGCAAGAAGGAGCAGGTCCTTCATCCCCACTGCTGTCAGACTGTACAACAAGACTGTAAAGTAACATGTGCAATAATCTCTGTATCTGCGTCACTTTATCAGCCACTTGCACTCTGACTGTGAACCTGCACTGCTAACACTGACATCTTTTTTATAGTCTGTTTATTTTACTTGTATTGTTTGTACTTTTTACCCTCCTAAAGTTTTGTAGACATTGTATATAAGATACCTCTGTTTACTTTTAATTGTGTTTTTTTCTTGAGAGCTGAATGTGAATGTGAAGTGAATTTCTCCATTGTGAGATCAATAAAGGCTTATCTAGTATCATTTCCTTTGTGGACGACGCCGGCCGCCATGGTCCGTGAGGATATTGTCCTAATCGTGGCGGACCCAAAGAGTAGACGGAGAGAAGGTAGGTACAAGATTTATTTTAGTAATATTTGGAAAATGGCTGCAGATTGGTTGGGCGAGACTGGGGTGGTAGTTGTTCGGAGCAGGCAAAATGGAGGAGGCTGGAGTAGAGCAGGTAGGTAAGGGCTGGGTCTGGTGCTGGACGAGGCTGGTATCCCGAGTGGGCAGGTGAGTATTGGCACGAAGATCTGACGGGGAGCAGGAGAAAGACTGTTAGTTTCAAATTCCTAGTCAAAAAACAGCAAAAACAAAAATAGGCCTGAGGATTCTTCTCACGTAGGTAGACTGACGATCTGGCAGGGATGTGAAGGAGAGCCCGTGCTTACATACTGCATGTGAGTACAGTGGATTCAGGTGTGCCCATTAGCCAGCCAGGGAGCAGGAGAGGCCACACCCACCAGGGAGCAGGAGGCAGATTCCAACGCCACGCCCACAGGAGCAACAGACAGGACAGACAACACATGCACTACAACAGTATATGCACATGTGCAGACGTTACAAAGCTTTAAGCCGGTTTTCTCCTACAGACTCTACACAGGCTCCGACTCAACTACATTTGGAAGGGTGTTTTTGTTTTTGTTTTTTTTGCACAGGAATGCTCTATTTCCTGTCTGATTCATTGAAAAAATAAAAGGGATTTGAATTTTGAGCCATATTCACACACAAAAAAACACTTCATCTGAGCAAATCTTCGTAACTTAATAAAGCCGTAGATTTAAACCTGGCTCTGTCGATTATTTCCATTTTGTCACAGAGAATATTGTCATTTAAGTCATTGTTACACACAAAACGCCGTATTCTTATATGAAAACATAAGATGACAGAACTTGCCATACATATTTTTCTCATATTTATGTCCATTTCAAATTGATATCACTACATATCATTATCTTTTCCCTATTCAGCTGCAGCGTCTGACTGAGAGGTGTTCCACTGAGCTCAGATGTGGAAGCTGGATTTAAACTGCTGATTTCTGTCTCGCTCTGTTGTGTCACTGTCCCCTTTCACTCTCCCCCTCACTCTCTCCCTTTCACTCTCCCCCTCACTCTCTCTCCTTTCACTCTCCCCCTCACTCTCTCCCCTTTCACTCTCCCCCTCACTCTCTCCCCTTTCACTCTCCCCCTCACTCTCTCTCCTTTCACTCTCCCCCTCACTCTCTCTCCTTTCACTCTCCCCCTCACTCTCTCCCCTTTCACTCTCCCCCTCACTCTCTCCCCTTTCACTCTCCCCCTCCCCCTCCCCCCTCCTCTCCCCTTCACTCTCCCCCTTCCCCTCCCCCCTCCTCTCCCCTTTCACTCTCCCCCTCACTCTCTCCCCTTTCACTCTCCCCCTCACTCTCTCCCCTTTCACTCTCCCCCTCACTCTCCCCCTTCACTCTCCCCTCTCCCTCCTCTCCCCTTTCACTCTCCCCCTCACTCTCTCCCCTTTCACTCTCCCCCTCACTCTCTCCCTTCACTCTCCCCCTCACTCTCTCTCCTTTCACTCTCCCCCTCCCCTCCTCTCCCCTTTCACTCTCCCCCTCCCCCTCCTCTCCCCTTTCACTCTCCCCTCCCCCTCCTCTCCCCTTCACTCTCCCCCTCACTCTCTCCCCTTTCACTCTCCCCCTCCCCCTCCTCTCCCCTTTCACTCTCCCCCTCACTCTCTCCCTTTCACTCTCCCCTCGCTCTCTCCTCTCCCTTTCACTCTCCCCCTCGCTCTCTCCTGTCCTCTCTTCAATCTTCCTCTTCTGTCTTTGGCTTCACCCCAGCCTATAATCTCTCTCTCTTTTATTTATTCTTTCTTTCTCGTGACTTCTCTCTCTCTCTCTCTCTCTCTCTCTCAGTTTGTTAAATGTAAATGTAAATAAGTATCTGTAGTTCTTGTATATCCTCAGGACGTAAACAGCAGGAGGTTGTTTTTTTTTGTTTGAATGAAAAGTCTCTTTCTCTGGGCTGTGCTCGGTCATCTCTCTGTCCTCTCCTTTCCCTTGACCTCTTCCCCAATCTGTCTCTCTCCTCTATCACTCTCCATTTCATGCTCTCTCTCTCCCTTATGTCTCTCTTTCCCTCTTCCACTCCCATACCTTCTCTCTCACTTCTCTCGCCCGCTCTGTCCTCCTCCCCCTCGCTCCCTTTCTCTCTCTCTCCCTCCTTCTGTCGTCTTTTCCTCTCTCCGCCGTTCCCTCTGTTGTCATCCTCCCTTTCTCCTCCTCTATCTCCCCCTCTCTCCCTCTTTTCCTCTCCCGTTCTCTCCTCCTCTTCCTCTCTCCTCCCTCCCTCCCTCTCCCTTTCTCCTCCCCTTCTCTCCCCTCCTCTTTCTCCTCATCCCCCTCTCCCTCTCTGTCTTCTCTTCCCCCACACTCTCCTCCTCCTCTCTCTCCTCTAACCCTCTCTCTTTCGCCTCCCCTTCTCTCCTCCTCTTCCTCTCTCCTCCCCTCCCTCCCTCTCCCTTTCTCCTCCCCTTCTCTCCCCCTCCTCTTTCTCCTCATCCCCCTCTCCTCTCTGTCTTCTCTTCCCCACACTCTCCTCCTCCTCTCTCTCCTCTAACCCTCTCTCTTTCGCCTCCCCTTCTCTCCTCCTCTTCCTCTCTCCTCCCCTCCCTCCCTTCCTCCCTCCCTCTCTCTTTCTCCTCCCCCTCACTCTCCTCTCCCTCTCTCTTTCTCCTCCCCCTCTCTCCCTCTTTTCCTCTCCCGTTCTCTCCTCCTCTTCCTCCCTCCCTCACTCTCCCTTTCTCTTCTCCCCTCTCTCTTTCTCCTCCCCTTTTCTCCCCTCCTCTTTCTCCTCCTCCCCCTCTCCCTCTCACCCTCTCTCTTTCTCCTCCTCCTCCCTCCTCTCTCCCCTCTCCCCTCCCTCTCTCCTCCCTCCCCCTCTGTCTCCATTCCCAGGAATGTAATTATGAGACGTCCTATCTGTTTGCGAGCTGATAAACTTGGCTATGAGCAGTCACTTTCCCGTTCCGGGCAGGGCATCGCCGCCACTGCTCCCACGGCTAAAAATAAACCGCAAATTCATTCAGCTGCGCACTATATTTACCCACAATCCTACACCCACAGGCCATATTATTAGGAACAGCCTTTCTCAAGCTTTACAGGACCCATGTTCAACTTTTTAGAGGCTCAATAATGGAATGAGTTGTGTTTTCAGTTTGTCTCCTTCTCAAGATCGCTTCAGTTAGTCGCTTCATAAAATGTACACAGATAAGAGAACTCAAACTAACTCAACTAAGGGAAAATCGAGAACAGCTCAGCATGCCACAAACATGAGTCAAAGAGAAAGGAAGAGATAAAGAATCAACATCTCAATGTCAAACTGGTGACGGTGCTGTTTTTAGACCTCTCTCTATAGTCGCTGCTGTGGTGCTGTCCGTGGTGCTGAAATAGAAAAGACATGTCACTGTACAAAAAAGGTACTATATTCTTCAGGGCGACGAGGGGAAAAGAGGAGATCCTTTAGGCAAAACAAAAATTTCATACATTTTCAGGTTTAAGTCTCTGTTAACATTTATGTCAAAGTGCTCCTAAGGTATTATTACGCCTTACAATATAGTTCCCCTTTTTATCCGCTTAGAAATCCACATGTTTAATTTTGTGTGACTAGACTTGGATTGTGTAACTGTGTTTAAATAGGGATAACGTGGAAGAGCTTGGTCACTTCTAACTTCACCCCCGTTTGGCCCCATAGAGGAGAGGACACATATTATTACATAATAATAATTAGTTACTATAATAACATTTTTAAAGTAATACCAGCTTTAAACAGCGCATCAAGTAGTTTAGAAATATGCACATTTTTCTAGTCGATTTTGCCGTGATTTAACTTGGTAAGTTAAACAAATCTGCGAGCGGAACAAGTGTTTTTCTATTTAAATAAAGGTGCATTATGGAACTTTTTATGTGGAAAAACATATGTTTTATTTGTGCGTATTTAACCTTTCAGTGACCCGGTGGCTGTATGAGTGGTCAGCATGGAGCCTTACTTTCCCACCACAGAGGCTTTTATGATGCTCCAGGATCAATTGTTTTGAGTCTCCAGAAAACCTACAAAACAACTGATCCTGGAGCGTTGTAGAGGCTGTAGTAATTTAAAGGGGTCACAACGGGTGACAAAAAGGTCAAGGTTTTTGGTTTGATTATGTTGCATAATGAACCTTTAAGGATAAACATCTTGTTGCACTTAACTTAGATAATAAATTAGATACAACAAATATCAGATGATTTGATATAATATGATTTTCTCATTTACTTACTTATTCCACAGGCAGATTATCATAAGGAGACCTGTTTTCTAATTTTTATCTTATTATCTGTTCATCTAATATTGAGTTATTGAGCAATATTGAGCATCTGTTCAAGGACCCCCACACTCCCACTAAAAACATAGTTATATGGACCTAACCACTTCTCAAAACCTGCCTACCAGCACAGGAATGATCATTGATTATGATTAAAACGATCTTCTTCTCCTTACAGTATGTTTGGAAGTTAACTTTTACTGTTCAGATTGTACTTTTGTGCCTCTGTATTTTTGTATTCATTGTTGTATTTTTATATTGCCTTTTACGTTACAGCACTTTGGTCAAACTGTGTTGTTTTTCATAGTTCTTTATAAATAAACTGGACTGGATGTAAAACCTGAACTAGCAAAATCAGAGTAAACAGAAACGCGCCTATGCTCAATATTTCCAGTGGCCAATGAGTCGCCTACGCCACCAAGTCTTTTCTCACTAATATGACATTGTTGGTGGGGCTATAATGGTAATATAAGCAAACGCAGGCTCCCCATAATTAGAACACACAGCGGCGATGCCTTCAGGTGCTCAGTAATGGATCTCACTGGAGCAGAAAGCGTGGACCATGCAGCCGCTCAGACCCAATGTTGTTTTGGTAAATTGCAGATACACAGTGAGTCCAGTCCAATTATACTGGAGGGAAACAGCCAAACTGGACAACGCGCTGACCTTTCACACTTAATAAGCAGCGGGACCAACATGTGCTTATAATTGACAGGGTTCATGGACAGGTGTTTATATATGTCGTTATATAGAGTTGAATAATGAGTGTGAGAGCGCCGCGTTTATTTCACACCTGCAGCACAGTGGTGGCGACACAAGAGGAGCTACAGGAAACAAAAAACGGGCAAACGAGGAGATGGTGAAAGAATGTGGTGGAGTGGAGGGGGCGGAGGGAGCAGCGCAGGAGGAAGAGGATTGAGGAAGTGGAGCTGACCACCAGTGCAGGACACCACGCTCTGAAACAGGGACAAACCCAGGAGGCGCTGCACTGTTTCAGAGGAGTTTCCCTGACCTCCAAAAACATGCTGCTCAGGTTGGCCCACAGCAACTCAGGACTAACCCAACAACTGAACGTAATTTCAACATACAATTGTACAATGACAAATAAAGCACTTACTTAAAATTGCATATCAAATCTCAATATCTGTCAGAAAAATTGCAATTATTATTTTTTGGTCCAAATTGTGCAGTCCTAGTGCAGTGTCTCTTTTTGAGCTTAAACCTTTGAGTTAGCGTGTGGCGGTAAAGCTATCATTCAAAGGCTTTCCTAAACGAAAAGGTCTTCAAGTGCTTCTTGAAGGAGTCCGTCGTTTGTAGCCCCCGCAGACCTGAGAAAACTCCGTCCCCCATGGCGCAGGTTGGTCTTGGGGGGACAGAAATGGTGAGTATTTGTGGAGCAGAGGAGTCTTGTAGTGGACTGAGGGGTGAGCAAACATTCATATATAGTGGTGCATTACAGTGGAATTAAAGCACTGATAGGTCAGTAAACAGATTTTGTATTCAATCCGGAGGTTGATGGAAGCCCATGAAGGGTGCGGGGGATGGATGTTCAAACTTGCGCGCCCCCGTCTGGACCCTGGCAGCACTGTTTTGAATGTTTTGGGGCTTTTAGAGGCTAGCATTAGTGATGGCAAAATGAAGCCCCATGAAGCACTGAAGCGTCGCAGCCAACTGCGTCACACATGGTTCGAAGCATCAAGGTGCTTTATTTGCTCCACTACGCCATCATGTGGACAAAAAAATGTATAACATGCTGAGTGCTTACAATAAATGTTGGGGGCTGAAAGACAAATTTGAGAATTTAGAGAGTTGTGATGTAAAATGTGCTTGTTTTACTTTGCTTATGTCTGTGCTTATGCAACAAGTACATGTGTTTAATAAAGACAAAAATTAAATGTATTCATTTTTATTTAGAAATAATATTTTGTAAGTATTTGGACTCAGGCGGTTTCCTTTTTTGCAAAGGATTTCGCCTGCTTTTGAAAAAACTCTTTCACAGGCCACAGATGATGCAGGAGTGCATAAAAATGCTAAGGCAAGTTTGTACAAATGTGGATAGCTATATTTCTATATTCTATATTTTTTAGGTGAGATCAGCTCAAAATGCTCCCAAACTGGGGAAAATCTCTTCTTTCTAGCTGGTTCCATCGCAAAAAAATGAAGCTCAAATAGAATACCAAAAGAAGCGCAATAACCCAAAGACACAAAATGTGAGGGGAATCCATTACGTTTCACGGTCGCTTTTATTTGAATCGCGCTCCAAATCCGCAAATCATTTCCTGAATCTGTCACGTGGTACGGCCACTTCCCGAGGCTTCGAACGTCACCACATACGTCATCAACACACACATCGATACACGATTCAATAGACACACCCCTAGATTACTCGGCACACGCTTCGAAGCCTCGACACGATCGACACATCACTAGCTAGCATCACGGTGGGAAACAGAGGGGCAGAATTCCACTATATTTCTCAAGTGAAGGTATGGAGATGTGATGGATGTGTGTGTCGAATGTGAGGTGGGGGTCAAATATGACTCCCAGGTTTGTACCACAGCAGGAAGGGGCCAGAGAAGGAGATGCCGTTAACAGGTAGGGACCGGAGTTGGTGGGGAGTCCCAATAAAAAGGGCTTCTGTTTTGGTGCTGTTCAGCTGGAGAAAGTTCTGACACATCCATGCCTTTATCTCCTCCCAGCAGGAGGTCAGAGCAGAGGGAATTTTGGGGGAGGTTGGGTCCAGTTTCACGCAGAGCTGAGTTTCATCGTAGCTATGGTATGACTGTCCATACTTGCTGATGACGTGGCTCACGTTGAAGAGGGTCGGCCCGAGGACTGACCCTTGTGGGACCCCAGAGGTCACAGTGTGAGGACTCGACTTGTAGTCCTTCAGAGCCACATGCTCGGCTCTGTTAGTGAGATAGGACCTGAACCACTGAAGTGCTGCACCAGAGGGTCCACCAATGCGCTGGAGGCGATGGAGGTGAATTCTATAGTCAACAGTATCACATGCAGCTGTGAGATCCAGGAGTAGGAGGAGTGATGGTGAGCCCATGTGTGTTTTTATCAATGGTTTATTTACCAAAGCATACCTTGGCAGTGCCTGGGGGGGGAAACTGTTGAAAAGCGCCGCTCTTCCTCACAGCATATCATCATGTGTTTGCACAACTGATCTGAAATAAGCAGAAACAATAAATCATTCAGAGAAATATCACATGTATATATTCTCCAGTGCCACTGCAGCCCGTGTAATCTCCCTGACAGGCGCTGAACCGGCGAGCGCGAGCACATCAGCCGTTTCCACGCTGTAAATCATCTGTTTTATCATAATCACAATTCCACCGCGTCCAAAACAAAAGCAGGTCAGGGGAGTAAGCCTTGTCAAGGCTCCGCGGACGTGTGTGAGTGAGGCTCCATGTGTGTGTGTGTCTGTGTGTGTGTGTGTGTGTGTGTGTGTGCATGTCTCTGTGTGTGTGTGTGTCTGTGCGTGTGTGTGTGTGTGTGTGTCGCTCCATGTGCGAGAGTGGGGGAATCTGCAGAGTGGAGCTCGCTGTGAATCCAGGACCACAGGAGTACCTGGAGGGATCCTACACAGACACGGGGAGAACATGCAAACTCCACACAGAAAGGCCCCATCCAGGTGGGAATCAAACCCGAGACCTTCTAGCTGTGAAGCACGAGCACTAACCACAGCGCCACCAAGCCACAACATCTCCTCACGTTTTGTTGTGGTTCTCAACGGTACCGGGCCATGGCACATTTGCTCCCGGGTCGCACAAAAATAGTAAAGAATTTATAAACGAGCACATTTTCTCTGATTTCTCTTTGGCCTGTCCCTCATGACGCACCGATAAGGCCGTCCATAGATAATAAACATAATAAAACAGAGAAAGTGTAGTACGTCTGCTTTTATTACAGACTGAATCAGCGCAGCCTTGAGCAGATGAATGTGTTACGTGCAGCTCCTACGTCTTTTCTGTCTCCCTCAGCTCGTGCTCATTTCTCCAACACTCCATCACCCTGCTGCCTCAAAACCTTTATTTGCATTTACTGAGCAGTAATTATCCCAGTGAACAGTCCTGAGAGAAGAGAGAATGTGTCCTGTAAAAACATGACCCATAGTCCACTTACGCATGTGTTCCTAAGCGCATAATGGAGTCAGAAGTTAACAATACTTTCCAATGTCGGACTTTTTCTCTCGGTTTTAAAGTGTATTTTTAAGCTCCATATGCAGGAGACGTCCACTTTAACATGTGCAAACATTCCACCAGACAGGAATGAGGGGGAATTTTGATACAATGGGAAACTTTTGAGCAAAAACTTGTGAGCAATTTTAGCCAGGACTCTTGAATGTGTTTTAGACCAGTGGTTTTCAACTGGTGGGTCGGGACCCAAAAGTGCACAGTAAATATTCTAGAGTCATTTTACTCTGTTCAGACTGTATTTGGTCCCACTCTTCTCTGAATCTGACACCATGAGTGACAGTAACATGACGTTAAATAGAATGTGTTCTTTATTTCCAATAATAAGGCTGAGGCCTCATTGGACTTCAGTCTGTCCTAGACTGACAGGTAAAGAATCAGGAAAATCTGTCATTCAACAAAAGTCTAGGACTTCACCTGGAAGTACAAATTCAAAACTGAAAATCAAGCAATAATTATTAATATTAAGATTAAAGGAAATAATAAAACTGTGTATATATATTTTAAAACATCTTGAACTGTATCTTTTGTAGGGTCATGTGTGTCCCTGTTCCTCTGAGTCAGGGTGGACCACAGCAGATGTGGACAGGACTGTGGCATCCACAGTTTTAATTTGGAGAAAATAAAATAACCCTGGAGTGCAGTCTGCTGTAACATAGACCTGTGCACATCAGTCATGGCCCATCCTGACTCAGAGGAACAGGGACACACATGACTCTTTTAAAAGGTAATACAGGAGATGTTTTTGTTCTTCTTGCTATTACAAACTATTAACAGACCTTTGAACGTTGACATTTAAGATTTTGTTTGCTGATAAAGTCCTGCTCTGTCTAATACAAAATTAGCATGACTTCCTTCTTCACCTGTCGGCTTGTGACAGACTGAAGTGTGGCCTCAGCATTTTATACTTCTTCTTCTTCTTGTACTTTTCCGGCAGGCTAGACGCCGCGAGGCGCATTGCTGCCTTTCGCTGGTAGCTCGGAGGTACTACCCCCCTACCTCACATAGTCTGGGTAGAAAAATAAACTCCCCCAAAAAAACCCAAACAAAACATAATACTCCGAACGATCCATCATAGTCTCAGTTGCACTCTTCATCTCTTGTACTGTGCCAGCCCCTCGCTTAAAGCTTTGTGTATATCCTCTCCCGAGATGTCATCCACATCTAGAAATATTTTAGCCGCATCAAGCACCATCTCAATTCTTTCAGACTTCTTTGTCACTTCAGTCGAACAATTAACGATCATGGCCATAAACGCCAGAAACAGCTTTTTATCCACAAACAAAAGGTTCTTGGCTCGCACTTCAATCCCCTGGTCTGATGGCAAGCTCTGCCCCTGCGCTTCCTTAAGCCTACGGGATTTCACGCTCTTCGCAGCTTCAGCATAAGACACTTTATTGCTCACTCTCACATCTTGTATCTGTTCCTCTTGTTTCCTCCGCGGGCAGTTTACAGACCCCACTCTGTGGTTCCCCTCACAATGCAGACATTTTAAGTCGACACTCTCACAACACTCCTCACATTCATTCTTTCCACAATAAGCACACTTTTTGGTTCCTCTGCATACAGCTGCCGCGTGGCCATATTCCTGGCACGAATAACACCGTAACGGTGTTTTCTCAAAAGGTCTGACTGGATAGCTGACATACTCCAGCAGCACTCTTTCAGGCAACTCTCCAGTAAACGACAAACATAGGGAAGTAGTCTCAGTCCTCACTCCATTAGTCATTCTTGTCAAACGACGCACACCACATACACCAGGAACTTTCAAAAAACTGTTTTCAGAAAAAACGATTGGGACTCCCGAAATCACTCCCTGCACCCTCTTCACTCCACCAAGCCTAAAGCATTTCACACACAGGTATTCCCTGAACACCCTGATTTTCAAAGCTTTCTCCACTTGCTGCTCGTCTTTGCAGTTGATGATCACCATTCCCCCTCGGGTCACTCTGACATATCGGACCTCGCCCACCTCTTTCCCAACAAACTTCCCAACCTCGTGGGGATCCTTAAAAATCCCATCCTCCCGAGTGATGGCAAGCATGCCCACCACAAAGCTTTCTGCACTGTGTTCAACATCAGTAGCTGAATGAGTCTTCTTCCTTTTCTTTTTGTTTTCCATTTGACGGTGTATATCCATTTCAATTTCGCTCCCAGATTCACTAGTCGACGCCATGCCAGCCCTCCCCTCAGCATTTTATACTGAAAACAAAGAACACATTCTATTTAACGTCATGTTACTGACACTCATGGTGTCCGATTGTCTAACCTGAAGTGTAACTCTGAAAAGAGTCAACTCACATTTACTCTGAAAAGAGTGGGATCAAATACTGTCTGAACCGAGTAAAATTTACTCTAGAATATTTACTGTGTGGGCCGCAGAACCCTTTTACAGAGTACATTCCTTTCAAATGCTTCTCTTCAACAAAAGTAGGCCAATAGAAACAACTGAATATTATTGTTTGGCTGAATATTAATGTTTATTCAACACACATTTGTGGAGAAAATGTAATTCTTTAGTTTTTATTTATTGTGGCTTGTCATGAATCTTGGGCGGCACAGTAGCACAGTGGTTAGCGCTCGTGCTTCACAGCTACAAAGTCCTGGGTTCGATTCCCACCTGGACGGGGCCTTTCTGTGTGGAGTTTGCATGTTCTCCCCGTGTCTGTGTTGGTTTCCACTAAAAACATGTACAATAGGCCGACATGAATGAGAGTGTGCATGGGGGACAATGGATGGAAATTAGCCCAAGGCTACAATCAGGTGTGGCATGTTCATTCCCAACCAAATAATCCAATAAATGAAAATGGTGGGTCCCAGTTGGGAACCACTGTTTTTTGACGAATTTAAGTAGTAAAAAATATTTCAGAAATGTCATTATTTTCTAACAAATGTGGATTTGATGCACTTTAATGACATTTACCAATGACTAAATGTCAATGACTTAGTAACGTCAGCGCATTGTCAAATCCTAATCTTTTATTCCAACCTCTCCCTGTTTGGTCCGTCTTTAGGGACAATTGTCTCAGGAAATGATGAGGTCCCTCACGCACACGTACGCGCGCACGCGCGCGCGCACACTTTGGGACAAGGTTATGAAATTAACAAAAAATCGTTATCATCAATACCAGTGAACTGGGTCAGGGACTTTTCCTCGTTCAGAAAAAACGCCGGTCCTGATTGCGCTGCGCTCCGCTCTGCAGGTTCCTTCAATATTCCCGCGCGCGTGTGGGTGACTGGTGAGGGAGGTGTGGAGGAGGAGGAGACGCGCGTGGGGGGGAGAAGGGGCACAGAAGGAGGAGGAGGGGGAGAGAGAGTACAAAACGAGAACGGAGGCAGCGCTGGAGCGGCAGATGTGACCGGAGCGCACACGCGGCGGAGGGAGCTTCGCCAGCGCGTAATTAGCCGCGGATACGTTAACCGGGAGTAAACGGATTATGAGGAATTAAAAAAAACAAGCTTCCCCCTCCCCTGCTCCCTCCTCCCTCTCCCCCCCTCTCAGTGGATTAAAAAAAGTCCTCCACGCGCGCACACACACTCTCGCCGCGCGTTATGGGGATAGACCGGCGGCGAAGGAGGGCGTCCCTGGCTCTCTCCCTCAACTTTCTGGCGCTCTTCCTGGCCGTGTCCGCGCTGACCACGAGCTACTGGTGCGAGGGGACGCGGAAGGTGGTCAAGCCGTTCTGCACCGGCCCCGTGACCACCGTGAGGCAGACGTTCTGCATCCGCTTCAACAGCTCCAACATCAACGACACGCGCCTGGTGCAGTACATCTGGGAGACCGGGGAGGATAAGTACGTGATGAGGAAGTTCCACACGGGGATATGGTTCTCCTGCGAGCAGAACATCAACATGACCGGTGAGTGCATGAGGGAAGAAAGAAAGAAAGAAAGAAAGAAAGAAAGAAAGAAAGAAAGAAAGAAAGAAAGAAAGAAAGAAAGAAAGAAAGAAAGAAAGAAAGAAAGAAAGAAAGTTACTATTTTGTGTCACTCCAGTAAGAAACAGATACTTCATTTTTAATATTACTCAAGTAAAAAGTACGGTATGAAAAGTAAATACCATACCGCCTTTGCTCTGCCCGATCCTGTCAGACCTTGAAGCTCAGCAGGACGGGCCTGGTCAGTACTTGGATGGGAGACCGTTTGGGTGAATGTAGTGAGTGAGTGGTGGTCAGAGAGGCCGATGGCACAGACTGGTTGCTTCCGTCAGTCTACCCCGGGGCAGCTGTGGCGACATACGTAGCTTACCATCATTGAGTCTGGAGTGAATGAATACATGAAAACAAAATTGTAAAGCGACTTTGAGCGTCTGGAAAAGCACTAAGTCTAATGTATTATTATTATTATTATTATTATTAAATGTCAGTGAGTACTCACCTCTGGGTTTTAACATTGTTTAATTCATTTAGAAATAGCAGTTTAAACCTTTTCTTTGTGTTTAAGCCCAATGTTTCCCAACCAGGGGTACGGGACCCCTTAGCAAGTGGTACTTGGAATTATTTCAGGTTAAAAAAGAAGGTGAAACAGAGTAGAAATTCAATTACTTTCCAACTAAGGAAAGTTAGATTTAATGATGTTTTGTCGTAAAAATGTAAAATGTTGAAAATATCGGTGATTGTCGAGGTAAGGGGTGCTCAGAGTATAAATGAAAGACTCAAGGAGTACGCAAGACAAAAAAGGTTGGGAACCACAGTTTTAGCTTACTGACTTACGGCACATTTTCTTAATTTTAGATTTTCATATTTAAAACACGAGGCTTCATTTCATGCTGACAAATGTTGAGCAATAAGTGAATTTCGCCGAGCGCAAAGCATGCTGGTCCAGGTCAAAGATCAGGACTATCCAGCTCATATCCCGAACTGTAAACATGACCGTGTGACACAGATATTGAATATTTTGAGCGTTGAAAGTCACTGTTTTAAAATAATTGTATCTGATTCGTAAGGATGAGTAAAACCTGCTGACAAGACTAACGACTACACAGAAGGGGACTTCATTTGTCCGTTAGATGACATGTAAACAGCTTCTAAAATCTAGTCTATAGTACAGGCTATACTGTATATCAAGGTCTAACGTTATTTATTTACATGCAACTATGGCATAAATACATACATGGAATATAAATAAACCAATAAATAAAAAACTGTTGTTGTATAATCGGTAAATAAACGTATTGGTTACAAATAGCATTACTAGCTATAAGTCAAACTTACTAATTGAATCCATTCGTCACGATGTTCTGGATCTTTTCTTTCAGTAGGGAATTGGATGAGTACATATGGCGGCTCGCATATACAACGTGAGGTTCCTTTATTATAACTTGTTACACTCATGAATAGGGAAAAACTCTTCCATCCACTGATTAAGCCCACATGGACAGTCACGCACTGCAATGGGAACAAAGGGAACCTGCATATCACCGTAAAACCACTTTAAGAAATGGAATAGTCACTAAATAGCCCGTTGTTCCACTACGACACTATGGCTTTAATGGGCTTTGTTGACACCGTGGGTAGTTGTGAACTATATTACCACGCATGTGTACTGATAATGCTGATTTAGCTCATTGTTTATGTTTTTGGAGCTGGAATGCGTATACTATAGAGTAGGGACAAATGTAAAAACAATAAAGTTGGTGATACATTGGAATACATTCCCAGTGAAGGCAAGCATGTACAATGTCTTGTACTCTACTTTATTATTATGACTGTTATTTCCGGTGCTGGAGTATGTTTGTGTGTGCCCACTGCCCACTGAGCCCCCTCCTCTGATCCGCCCCTGGCCTGCAGCGCTGGTCAGTGCAGAGAAAGCCCTTGACTTTACGTAGCACACAGTTAATCAGGCGCCTCCAGCTTCGGTTTGATGTTATTTATAACAGGCACAAAAACTGTCAAAGAAAAGGCTAGGTAAAACATGTACAATAGGCCTGGATGAATGAGACTGTGTGTGTGAATGAATGGTGGTGGTCAGACAGACCATTGGCGCAGGTGTGTGCAGTCGTGACAGTGCTTCTGTCAGTCTTCCCCAGGGGAAACTGAAGCTAACGTAGCTTACCACCATCGAGTATGGACTGAAGGTAAAAGTGTCTCCTGTAAATCACTTTGTGACCATGTCTGTGAAAGGCGCTCTTCTTCTTTTTCAATGACTGTGTATTTCTGCACTGACGCACCTTCTTTAAGCCATTTCCAAGTTCAGATTATTTTCTGGGAATAGGAGGCGGATTCTTATCAAATATAGAGCGAACGGGAACTTGAGAAGCTGTTCCCAGTGCCTGTGACTGCCTCTGGCTTTTCCTGATGAGCGGCACACGCCAGGTCGGGACGAGACACCCAGACCCTCACTCCAGGGTTTTAGAGTGAGTCTGCCTTTTCCAGAGACATTCATAGTGATTTTTTTTATTCAAGGATGAGTAAGTGTGTTCTGCGCTCCTGAATTATAGATAGTAGCCTGGAGACAAAGCAGCTGTCTCTCTCCACAGAAGGAACAATGAGGAAAGCTGAGTCTACTTACAGAACTGTTCATTGATACCAGTTTGGTATCGGAAAAAGTGTAGGTACTACAAGTATCAACAAAATGCAAGTATCGCAAGCAGGTACCGAAAAAAATTATCTTCTCTCTTTAGATCCAAGTTTTGATGCTGTTGGTCCAGACACAGATTAAAGGAAGTGACTTGGTTGTTAGGTTCCCCCCCCCCATTGCCCCATACTTTTTTTTTCATTCAATGCATGTTTGCCACATTTTTTTCTTCCTATTTTTGCCCAATTTTCCTCCTCATTTATTATGACTAATATTGTCCCTAGTCACCCCCACTTTTTCCCATTTGCACCCAATTTATTCACCTACTTTTCCGCAAATGATTCCCCGTCTTTCACACATTTCTTGACATTGGAGATGAACCCGATATTGTAAATCTGCAGATCTTCCACACATTATTGTTCTGTTTTCCGGTTCTTGATGACACATATTATAGTATAGGTATCGTAAACAGTATCGTTCAGGTATCGGTATCAAAAAACCAAGTATCGTTACAGTACTAGTATCGAAAACAATGTAACGGTACCCAGCCCTAGTCCTTTCTTCTTACTTCTTACCTTAGCCAGGTGCTAAATTGTGAGCGGTACTTAAAATGTGCCAGTGCTATTTTGTGGGCTTGTTGCACCTGATTGACCATTGGAAACTGTGGGTATTATAAGTGGCACAAATGTGATATGTAAATGAGTTTACTGGTGAAAATGCCTGGGACAGAAGGATGGCGGCACTTGTCACTCGTTATGCACATAGTCCTGGTTCATTGGCGTGTTATGGTTCATTAAGTTATATGGGCTACAACGACATTATCTGTTATCACTTTATTGGTTCCTTTAAACTTCATTTTGAGCCAAATCTAGTCCTGTGCTGCCAGTTCAGATCTTTATTAGGCACCGTCTTGACTTTGTGAAGGACGTTTGCGATGTGTTTTTCATAGACGTTCATAAACTGCACTTTAAATCATCTGGAGGAAATAGAATCAGGAAGAACGATGCGTCATGACCTTGTGCTTCCAGACAAATGACGTGAAAAGTTTATTTTTACCACTGTCTGGCTGCAGACGTGTGAAAGGAGATAAAGAACACCGTTCACAGTTTTAGTTTCCTTTCATCCAAAACTTACCTGGAGAAAGATGTGGACTTGAGTGGTTCATTGTCTGCAGACCTTTTACTTTCACTCCTTACTTTGGAAACTCAAATATCTGTACTTTCTATTCTTTAAAGGGGGGGTATTATGTAAAATCGACTTTTTCAAGCTGTATATCATGTTATTATGTCATTCCCTCATTAAACACATGCCTGGAGTGTTGCCTTGGCTCATTCACATATTTTGAGTAATCAGTAAAAACTTAGACGGCAGCCATTTTAGGTGTCGCTATGCCTCAGTCCTCCTAGGAACGCCCCCACCTCCTGGAGACGCCTCTGGACCTTTCGTCACCAGCCAAGCCACCAACCACTGCTCCTCAGCTCAGCAGAGCCCCCTCCCCGCACAGTGTTGTTGTTTAGATGCCACAGCAGTGTGCTGAAGGGGGCGTGTCGGAAAGCTTCTTAAAGGGGAACTAAAGGGCAAGACAGAGGCTTAACTCCACCCACTCCCAAAATTCAAAAAACTCCGCGAAAGAGGCATGCTGGGAGGCCTTGGGAGAGACGGGGGGGGGGGGGGGGTTGGGGGGCGATGTCTGGGGCTGTCAGTGACAGCGGCCTGCTTGCAAGCGATCGCTTGTAGCTGCACAACTCGCTCGCTCGCTATGAATCCAACTCCAACTCGCTACGGAGGCGTATGCGGGAGGGAGTGGGGTTATATACGGCTGCAGTGATGACGTTCTCTGGTACCGTGACGTTGCATGGGTAAGGTCATTGGCCAATCACATAATTCCACTTTGGTTGAATGTTTTTAACCTGAAGAGGGCAGTAACTGCTCAGTTTTGGACCCAAAAGAGGGATTTTGAACTAATTTGCACAAAATGTCAAAATATTGACTGGGACATGTAGACAACTCTATTTGACACCTATTTAGGCAGCTTATCAGTAAAAAAAAGTGGATTTGGGGTTTAGTTGCACTTTAAAGAGACAGAGGCCTATTTCAAGACGTTCAGTACAGCCATTTTGAGAGAGCAATTTTATTCAAGGCAGTTATTTTAATTTACTGCATATACAGACCAACAGAAGGTTACGTCATCATTGTAGTATGCTATAGACTGGTGCTATGTGATTGAAAAAAGCATAATACCCCCTCTTTAAATGTAAAAATGGGCCTGTTTCTTCTCTTTAGCACCACATGTTTATCCCCGTCCCGTAGTGTAAGCAGTTTCACTTTTACCTATTGGTTTATTCATTTATACACTTTTTTTTTAACTAAATAATGCAAAATATATTTGGACTTGAGGAAGACCAAGTACCACCAGTGGTACACGTACCACAGTTTGGGAGCCACTGCTACATAGACTTTGCTGTAATTATTTTCGTAAGCTTTCATTCGCCCAGCAGTTTTCCTTTGTAGTAGATGCGTTCCGTTTCCACATGCAGACACACAGCCCGATGCCTGGTCAACCCGGCTGGGCGAGCTATCCGACTGCCGAGGCCAGGGCCAAACCGGTTTGACCAGGTTTAAGTTTAGGACCGACATATTCATTCACAAATATTGACAGATTTGACATCCACGTGTCCTAAAGGGTGTCCGCGATGACGCTGTAATCCAAATATGGTATTTTTCTTTCTGTGAGATGCCCGGTACAGAAGTGCGAAGAAAAGCTGTTGTTCCACATAGCGCAACCCGATTGCACACGCCACAATCTACGTGCATGTATCGACACTAGCCCGCAGACCTTTCTGTTTCCACCACACACACACCCGCATTTCTTGTGGGCGGAGCCGCACAGAAGAGCACGCTGTACAGATCACCATTAAAAGTTTTTAGAGACGCGATGAGAACAAATGTGGACAAATGCTGCCCTCTGGTGGGAGTTATGGAATCATTCAGAGGAGCCAAGCTGTAATAAAACAGCAAATGTTATGCTAACACCAGCTAAAGTTGCGCTAACAGCGGCTAAATGCTATTATCGGCAAAATCCCCTTTTAGAACATGATGTGTGAAATATTAAATCCGTATGACCTGTGTGTCAATAGTGAGGGCTGTCCACTCTCTCGTTGCCAATCAGAGGCCAGAGTCTGTTCACGTCACATCAGACACGGGTCAGCGCTTTGGCCACAGCCAGAGGTCGGGCCCAAAACCTATACCTGGTCAGACCGGTTTGGCACTGGCCTTTGTTAGCATTTGCTACAGAACGTTAGGGCTGGTTCTCTCAAAAAGAGGTTTTAGCTCTTACAGACTCCACACCTTTCAGTCTTGGGCTTAACAAGATTTTTAACAGTTTTTCATATGTTTTTTTAATATCTAATTCCCAGCCTGATCTATACAGCTTTGAACCTCCCAATGATTAGTTCATTCAAAAACTAAACAAGATCCAAAATGCCCTCTGAAAAGAAAATCGTTGTTATCAATATGTCAGTAAAATAAAACCATTTTAATCTGGGTCTGTCCATTATTTAGATTTTATTGCTGCAAATATCGGCAATTTTGGCCATTTTCATGCACAAAATGTCTTATTCTTGCAAATTGCAATACAGGTTTTTCTCATATTTATATCAGTAATGTACCGCACCTTAACGTGGTGGAGGGGTTTGAGTGCCCGAATGATCCTGGAGCTCTGTTGTCGGGGGCTTCGTGCCCCTGGTAGGGTCTCCCATGGCAAACAGGTCCTAGGTGACGGGTCAGACAAAGAGCGGTTCAGAAGCCCTTATGAGAGACCAACAGGCCCGGTTAGAACCATGAGGTCGTCCTTCTGTGGACCCACCACCTGCAGGAGGAGCCATAGGGACTGGTGCCATGTGATTTGGGCAGCTCCAATAGCTGTCCCCATGACCCGGCAACGGACAAGTGGAAGAAGATGGATGGATGGATGGATATCAGTAATGTTCAGCAAAAGTTTCAAATTGATATCTCTACGTTTACTTTTTTTCCCTATTCACCTGCAGTGTCTGGCCTTCATTCCTGTATTAACCTTGGCACCTCTGAATGATTCCATAACTCCCACCAGAAGGCAGCATTAGTCCACATTTGTTCTCATCGCGGCTCTAAAACTTTTAATGACGGTCTTTACGCTCATCTGTGCCGCCCACAACCACTGCGTGTGTGGTGTAGTGGAATCACAAGCGTGTTCTGGGTAGAGTCGAAACGTGACAAGGCGAGCACATAGATCGTGCCGAGTGCGGTAGAACCGTGTTCAGTGGAAACACGCCTTAATTGGACTAGGTTGTTTGAGTTGATGGCGTTTCATCTTTCATCCAAGAGGCTTCTTCATGCCCATATTCATCTTTGGTAATAAGCTGGTTTGTTCATATGGCAGTTCTCTGTCCCCTTAGCGCTACACCAGTGAGTGACCATCAGGACTAAAAAACTATCTGAGAAGGGTCTAAATCAGGGGCGATGCTGGACTCTTTAGGGGTACTCGTACTGTTCACGTTTGCAGGAGTAGGTAGGAGGGGGTACGTCTTTGCTTCACCCGTAATGGGACGTTAGTGCTCTGATATCTGACAGCATTGGGTTCGTTGGTGCCCATATAAATTCATCACACACATGTGCAAAGTGATGCAAATGGCCCATACTGAACTGGTGACCTTCATGATGGACTCTCGCTCACACCGGGGGCGGGGCAGCCACTGACATGAACATGTTGACTTCTGACGGACCTTCTGCTTAGATTCACCATCCAATAAAACGTTTCTTTACCTGAAGAATCAAGATTTGCGGGTGGTAAAGAGTAGGGCAGGGCGATATGGCCTAAAATCTATATCACGACATAATAAAAAAAATATCACGATAACGATATATTTGACGATATAATTGACAATGGACAAATGACTTCAAAATCCAATCCAACAGTTTACGTCAATTGTTTTATTTGACTTTTTAAGCACCTGCCCCCTGTTCTACAGTCAGTGTTTATGCTGCTCTGATGGAGCTGAGCGCAACATAAATGATATCGGGTCCACAACGATACAAAAATTACAACTATATTAAAAAAAAGTATATCGCAATAACGATATGCAATACGATATGGCCAGGGGCGTGCTGGGACCTAATTTTGGCCCGGGAATTTGGAGAAGACCGTCCTGGAATTATAGCTCTGTAATAGTGCGCTGGTCTCAAGTACAAGAGGTCTCTGGATCAAATACCACATTGACAATTTCTCTTTTCACATGGGCCGCTGCACACACAGTCTGAGCCTGATACAAACCCACAATCAGCACAAGTTATAAGATAAAAATATTTATTTGACCACTTTTCTACCTTTCACTGCCTTTTTCTCTCTTTACTCGCGCAGACACTTGTCTCCGCTGGATTGGACTGCACCAACTTGAACTAAAGCGGAGGGGTGTTCCACTTAAACACCTTAAACACCCCTCTGAGTTAGTTCAATATCAAATGGTATCTCCCTGGCACAAGAATGAAAAGTTTGATGCGAATATTTTTCAGATTTTCATTCATCAGTCATTATTTTTGATAGATTTTCATGACACTTACGCTTGTGTTACTTCATTTATATCTGGAACAGCAGCTCATGCTCCAGCTGCAGCCCAGTTAAAGCCTTTAGGCTGGAATAGCACAACTGTGAGTCTGTTATTATTTCATTATTTCATTCTGATGGCCCGGCACAGAAGCACCAGAACCTAGCGGCCCACCGGGAAACGTCCTGACTCTCCCTATGACCAGCACGCCTCTGAATATGGCCCACACCTAGTAAGGAGTCCTGCATCTCCCGTGTTGTTACGAAGCTGCTCTCGCATTCAGTTCCTACTCTCTCAAAACCCATTTTCCTCTCACAAAGTGAAACAACCAATCCCACAACAGGATTCAGACATTTTTCTGACTGGTTTCTAATTTTGAAGTTGCGTATTTTCACATTGAGAGGCAGTTCTCAGATCTGAGAGCACAGAAGCGTTTGGAGAGCCAGGAAAAAGAGGTTGCGGGAGTACAGAAATTGACTTTGCAAGCACAAAACAGCTTCACGTGCTCGAGGTCCAAATGTAGAGCAATACAAAGAAAAATCTTACTGCAGTCACTACAGTTGGAGCACAGCTGTCTGTTTATAACTACCTGCGACTCGTACGATTTGAAGACACGAGGAAACGGGTCGCGCTGCTTTGAGTGTGTACCGTTTTATAATTACCACTGATACAGCATCGAAATGAGTCACAGTTTCCAGCGTCTCCATAAAAGATATTGTCACTTTGTCGAAGCGAAGGCCATCTCTGTAGCGTCAGAAATGCAGCATTGCCATATAATCATTATGATACGTTTGCAGTGAAGTGTGCGCTCGTGCTGGCGGTTCAACAATACACCGCTCACAGATGACATTATGGAGAGTACAATGGTGATAATTGGGGCGTTTAGGGTCTGTACGAGGCGTTCAGGGAGCTATTGTTTTGGAAACGTGGCTGTGTCGTCATGAGGAGGATGTGAATGTAATGATGTCTCAGTCTTTTTGACAGTTTGAGGTGCTGCTTAAGTCTGGATAAGAACGTCTGAGTTCAATGGACGAGGGTGCTCAGCCCACAGTTTAATAATGACAATGACAGACCAGGATTCTATAAAGCAATTCTTCTCAAACTTTTAGATCAAGATATAACACAATTAGGTCGACATTGGGCTAAATTAAGCCTACACTGGGTTATATATCGAACAAATCAAACCAACTTGATTATCAGTAGCACTTTATTTTACCCTTGATACACTGTACCTGCCAAATTAGTACAATGTAATGTGCTGTGTAACAATGTGTAATAATACGTTTCTGAGGTCTTACAAAGGTTTGGACATAAGACCCTAACTCTAACCCTAACCATAAGGATCTTATGTCTTATTATTACATTATGTACCTTCAAAGTAATAACAAACATTATTCCATTGTGTATGTACACGCAGATTGCATTGTACTGAATTGTGTTGGGTGTAATGTATCAAGGTAGTGTAAAATGAGTAACCACATTATTTTAGCCATAATTAAAATCACGATTATTTATTAATTTTTTGTTTATTTGGTCAGGACAGTGCATGCTCATGAACACACACGAGACTCATGCATGTAAACAGTGTAGCCGTCCGTCGTCCCCCACTCGGATAGACATTCTCACTGATCCTGGCCTATTGTACATGTTCCCGGAGGAAACCTACGCAGACACGAGGAGAACATACAAACTAATGGGACGTTAGTGCACTGATCTCTGACACAAAAAGCATTGGGTTCGTTGGTTCCCATATAAATTCATCACACACGTGCAAAGTGATGCAAAAGGCCCATAATGAACTGGTGACCTTCATTGAAAAGAGCAGAGGTTTACTTGAACGGTTCATTGATTAAATGTAAATGCACGGACAGTCCTTGGTTATAGATCTTTCCCTGAATGCATATACAGTACGTATGCAGGGTTTGATCACCGGCCGCTGTGGCGAGTAGTTTTCTAAAGTTACTAGCCACAAACTGATTTTATTGTCCAAAACTTAAATATGTCGAAAGTGAAAACGTTTCTTTAAAGGAGACATATGATGGCATTTTTCTGGCATTTTCTGATCATCTTTTACACACATGCAACATAATTGAAGAAATAACTAATGCTGTAGATAACAAGAAATATGCAATAGGGTTATTTATTGACCTGAGTAAAGCGTTTGATACAATAAACTATGATATACTAATTAATAAACTAGAACATTATGGGATTAGGGGGGTAGCTCTACAGTGGGTTACCAGTTATTTAAAAAATAGAAACAATGTGTGAAAATAGGTGATTATCAGTCGAGTTGTCGACAAATTGTGTGTGGTTTACCTCAAGGGTCCATTCTGGGCCCAAAATTGTTTAACATGTACATTAACGACATTTGTAAAACGTCTCAAGTACTTAAATTTATCTTGTTTGCTGACGATACAAATATTTTTGCATCAGGTGACGACTTTTTTTTTTATTGGTTTATTTTGTCGGGACAGTGCATGTTAATGAACATACATGGGTCTCATGCATGTAAACGAGCCACACCGGATTGTAGCCTTGGGCTAATTTGCATCCGTCGTCCCCCATGCGCACTCTCACACGCACTCTCATTCATCCTGGCCTATTGTACATGTTTTTAGTGGTAGGGGAAACTGGAGTACCCGGAGGAAACCTACGCAGACACGGGGAGAACATGCAAACTCCACACAGAAAGGCCCCGTCCAGGTGGGAATCGAACCCGGGACCTTCTAGCTATGAAGCACGAGCACTAACCACTGTGCTACCGTGCCGTGCCGACTTAAAACAACTGTGTCGGTTTGTTAACTTGGAACTCAAAAGTGTCAATAAGTGGTTCAAACAAAACAAACTATCTTTAAATCTGAGTAAAAGTAAAATGATGATATTTGGCAACCGTAATTCCAATGCTCAGGAAGCAATTCAGATAGAGGGTGTTGTCATAGAGCGAGTGCATGAAATCAAATTCCTTGGTGTTATTATAGATGACAGAATTACTTGGAAAGCTCATATTAAATATATATCTACGAAAATTTCTAGAAGTATTTCAGTAATAGCAAAAGCAAAGCACATTTTAAACATCAAAGCTCTACATATCTTATACTGTTCTCTGATTTTGCCATATTTATATTATTGTACTGTGGTTTGGGGTAGTACTTATAAAAACACATTAAAACCAATAGTATTGTTGCAAAAAGAGCTATCCGAGTAATTCATAAAGTTGGGTTTTTGGATCACACAAACTCATTATTCAAAGATAATGAAGTTTTGTGACATTGTTGAGTTCCAAACTGTACAGATGTTATACAAAGCAAGATACAAACTGTTACCAGGCCAAATACAAAGAAGGTTCCAAGAACGTACTGGTTGTTATGAATTACGTGACGAATTAAACTTTAGGATTCAGAAACATAGCTCAACTTTGAAAAGTTTTAGCCCAACAGTTAATGGTGTACAATTGTGGAATAAACTGGAAATGGAGTTGAAACGAAGTCCAAATATCAACCTGTTCAAATATACATACAAACAAAAGACTTTTGAAATATACAGAGAACAAGAAATGTGTTGCCACTAGGAGGCGCAGTAGGATCAGTTATGTGTGTTTCCTCTATAATCAAGGAAGAGTGTTGCTGCTTGGAACGGTTGTCATTCTATTGCTCAAATTTACAAATTGAGAATTAGGGTAGGCAAGTTATGAATCTGTTGAGAGGGATCCTCCCAACGGGCTCAAAACCTTGTCTTTTAATGCACCACTCAGCATAGGAACATCATCTACAAAATCAGCTGTTAGGGCAGCTGGGTGGGGGTTTGTTGAGGGGGAGTTACTGCCCTCTACAACTGGCCCGCTCTACACCCTGGCTTTTTAATGCACCACACTATGCAGGGCTTACATCATACTTCACATATAACTCAATTAAACAAATATAATAATAATGATAATTAAACCCAAATTAAATTATATTGAGGATGGTAATGACAACTGGGAAGTAGCAAGATCTCAGAATATAATATGTATTAATGCACCTTTATAACATAAAAGTAGCACATTCTTTTGTTCTTTATTTTGCTATTGTTTTTATTTTATTCTGGTTCATCATTTATTGTTACTTTGCCCTATGTTCCTTTGTTTATGATTTGCTACCTTGTAAATATTAAATGTAATGTTATTATTTTTATTTTGGGGTGGGCGCTTATAAGCCTTTGGCTTCAGCCCACTCCCTTTGAGCAAGTTAACTGCTCAAACAAATAAATAAACTAAACTAAACTAAACTAAACTAAACTAAACATTATTCAACACTTCAAACATCGCAAGAGGCAATACTGACCTTAAACAGCTTGAAAATAGAAACGAGTCATTTGTTTCTGGTCCAAAGCTGCAGAATGGACTCAGCCAAACGTCACTCACCAAAACACAGCGTCAAATGTCTCACCAACCAAACCATCACGACCATCGCCATGACTGTGAAACATGAAGAAAACATATGATGGTGACTAAAGCACTGCCCTGTTTCTGACTAAACACCGACATGAGGAGAGTTTTGTAGTGATGGTGTTGTTGTGAGACATGTAATGTTAGTGTCACAGTCAGGTTTAATGTATTTATATTATGAGAAGTAGTTACTGGAGCTTCAGCCTCTCAAAGCACATTACATTACCCAAATGGACCCATTTCGTATAAAGTTTACTCACCGCTGTGGGCTCTGGGGAAGCAGCAGCGTCTTATATCTTGGGACTGTGTCAGGTTTGACACAAACTGCATATGCTGCTAAACAACTGGGAAATGGACATTTTAAGAGCCATTTTCTCACAATGTTTTTTCTCCCATTAGTGCAACAACATCTCCACTTTAGTAGCTCTTACAGACCATAGAGGGCCTCATTTTTGTATATGAAAACATAAAATGACAGGAAACTTCCAATATTCTTCTTATATTTATGTTAGTAATCTACAGCAAAAGTGTCAAATTGATATCTCTACATTTAAAAAGAAGAAGATCTTTATTTATATAGCGCCTTTCACAGACATGGTCACAAAGCGCTTTACATGAGAGCATTTTACATTCACTCCACACTCAGTGGTGATAAGCTACGTTAGTAGCTTCAGTTTCCCCTGGGGAGACTGACAGAAGCGCTGTCACGACTGCACACATCTGGCCTATTGTACATGTTTTTAGTGGTAGGGGAAACCGGAGTACCCGGAGGAAACCTACGCAGACACGGGGAGAACATGCAAACTCCACACAGAAAGGCCCCGTCCAGGTGGGAATCGAACCCGGGACCTTCTTGTTTCCCTATTCACCTGTAGCGTCTGGCCTTAAATTATTATTTGTCATATTGGGTCATACTGTGCAGCCATACCATCTCTATACACCCTAAAAAAGGATTGGTTAGAAAAACTACCAATTTAGTTGGTTAAGCCGATATTGGTAAGATTAACCAATATATTAGTAAGATTAACCAATAACACTGACCACGTTTTGGGACAACCAATTTCATTGGTTAGCCAAACAACCAATGAAAATGGTAACCAAAATTACACTTCACAACCAAACAGTTGGGCTGTACACTGTTAGAAAAAGGGGTACACTAAGGGCACATTGATGTTCTTTAAGGTACAATTTCTAGTTATGTACCCTCGATGGGTCAAATTTGAGCCACAAGATACTGATATGTACCCTTTTTGGGCTTAACCTCTTCAGCCCTAACAGTGCCAGTAATGCTCCAGGCAGTTGGACGCCACTGGACACAAGGGGGCGCCCTTCCAAACTTCTCAGTGTACATGTGAATTGACTTTCTTCAGAGTTAGACTTTAGGACACACACCATGAGTGACAGTAACACTCATGGTGTGTAACACTCACGCTAAATAGTGAGCTCTTTATTGTCTATAAAAAAAGCTGAGGCCTCATTGCTCTTCAGTCACAGACTGAGAAGTGAAGAAGGAAGTCATGGAGATTCTGCTTTAGACAGAACTTCAGAGTTCTGCTGGATATGAGAGTTATATCTGAAACTCAAAATGACAAATATAGGAGAAAATAGTTTTACAGTTTAAAAAAACCCACATTGATGCTTATAAAGGTTGAAGAAATATCCAAATATATTATCTGCTGTAGAGTCATGTTTGTCCCAGTTCCTCTGAGTCGTGGTGCAGCATTTCTCATTTTAACCCATTAAAGTGGTAATTATTAGCCAATATAAATGGTTCCAGTCAAACCAATTTACATTGGTTGCTTCCTATAGGGCTCTACAATATTAACCAATATCTTGGTCAAAATGACCAATTCATATTGGTTGGCCCTATAACCAATCTATATTGGTTAAAAGCCAGACCATATTAGATTGGCTGTTTTAACCAGTAGATCGGTTGGACACATATCTACCAACCAGATTGGTTAAATATGACCAATGGTTATATTAACCATTCTGTGTTTAGGGTGTAGCACAGCCATAACCTTGTTTCCATTGTAAATAAATAGGCAACACACTGGCTAATGCTAACGTGGACTCTCGGCTGGCCTGGAGGAGGAGCTGGAGAAGTGTCTGTCCATTTCTCCTTAGACTGCTGCCCCTCTCGTCTCCACTGTCTGTTGGATGACTTGTTTAAAAGACAAAGGGCCAGTCTCTGTTCTCTGCCCACCTCTGGTGCACTGTGTCTGGGAAGAGCTGCAGCACAACCTGGGTACTCTCTCTCTGTTGGAGCCCATTTCCATAACAAACATATCGCCCAAACAGACAGACTCACGGAGAGAGGGATACAGCTCGGAACACAACTGCGAGTTTAGCAACAGACGCCATCTTGAAAATGTGCCTATTCCACATAACAGTGTGCGTTACAAATCCCCCAATATGACGGAAAGGCGGTAAACTGAGTCAGAGGCCGGAAGCTTATTGGGTTGGAGAAGGAAAAATTGATGGTGCGATAAAACAATCCACGTTGAAGAAGAGAATTCACAAAATGTTTATAACTTTCCATAATCTTTTCCCAGGAGGATCAAAGACCAAAGTCTGCAATGAGTTTAATATTCGTGAATAGTGTCTTAAACTTAAGATACATTCACAGTGTCTTAGAGTTAAGTGAAAACGCTGTGAATAGGGAAAACAATAATGTAGTTTTAATTACTCTACCAAATAGTGAGCGAGGAATGAAATCAGAAAGAACTTTGGCAATGCCTTTCTGTTTCATTGATCTGTAACAGGGAGACAGGCCTTTCAGATTTTTGCCATGTTGCGATCGCAGCTATTTTTGCAAAATCCAACCAAATCAGTGCAACATTGCAACTTTTCCAAACCCTCGCAATATTCTTGAACGCCTTCCCTTCTGATCTTTCTGTTTGTGCATAGGAAGTGGTGTCCAGCGCCTCCGTGGGGTTAGGTCATTCAGGCGGGGCACTGCTGGCTCTGTCCCATCATCTCTCACTCGGCTTTTGTGCGGTCGGACTTTGTGCGGTGGCTGTTTAACGTAAACTGTCGCACTAAGACTGAGACCTGTGTCCTTATTTTGGGGAATGAAATGAAAGGAAGCTGAGGACAGGGGGAGAAGGATGTGAGAAGCCCGAGCATGAAGCGAGGACAACGGCGAAACAGTTGTTACCGCCATCATGTCGCCTTGTTGACTGAGCTATATAGAGGCATCAGCCTGAAGATAATAAACCTTAAAATAGACTGTACACGACCTATCTGCACATTTTTAAGCTTCCAGAGGTTTCCAATCAGCCAAACATTTGCTGAGCTTCTAAATTTGAAATTACAGACTTAGACAATTAGTGTTTTTGTAATTAATCTCATTTTGGTTCAGGTAAATTGGTTCAGGGCATCAGTGAATGATCTTTCAGGAGTCAGGTCCAGTTTCTGTCTGTTAGCCTATTTAGAAAGAAATGCAAAATGTACAACAAATGTCATTTAAATTTAGTGTAGAAAGGCCCAACCAGGGACTGGAGCTGATAATGAGCATCAGCTACAAACTTGTTTTGTACTGTGTTCATTTTCAATGACCCTGTAATATAAATAAATACATCAATGAATGTGTAGACTTGGCAACTCTCCAAATGCCCTTTTACAGACTCTGGTGTGTCTGAGATCAGCTCAGTGAGATTCACCTCATGGAAATAATGTGGAGTCAGTGAGAATTGATGGGGCTTTTATTTTTTACTGTCAATGTTGCTGTAATTATTTGCAGTATTTTTATACATTTCCATATTCTCTATTTTTAATGTAACAATGGATCATGTGGTCGCACATGTGTCCTTAATAAAGATTAAATTCATTGACATGATAATGTTGCTCTGAGAGAGAGATGGAGAGAAAAGGCTCCTCACTTTACTGTTGTGACACTTTTAAACACTAATTACGATGTTCATTTTACAAAGTCATAAAGGTAAAGATGGTAAAAGTGCTTTTGTCATGCTGCAGTGCTGGAACTAAAGTTTCTCCCTCACGTTCTGACAGTCTCTAGCCTGGCCTTTGCCATCCGTAAACTCTGGTCAATTATCTTTTCCCTTCCAGGCCAGACAGTCTCCCACCTGTTTCAGAAGCTCCTCTCTCAGTCCGCTGCTGTTAGTCCGTTTCTTTGTTGAAAAAAGTCGTCTGCAGAAGCGCCACATCTCTCTTCCCCTGTCTGATGTTGTCATTCTCGCGTCTGCAGCAACATTGGTGCTAATTTACCGGCGGGCCGCATATAATATTAATAAGAAATCGTCTCGCGGGCCGCAAAAAAATACCTCGCAGGCCGCATTTGGCCTCCGGGCCAGGTGTCTGAGACGCCTGCATTTAACAGTTGTAGCTTAATCAAGTTCATACACATTTAGCATTTGAATTTATTGTGCTTTGTTAGAAAATGACTGAAATGCGATAAAATCCATCCATTCATCCATAGTTTCCATTCTGCCTATGCCACTGGTTCAGAGTCTCATTTATCCGCTGCAGACTGATTTGGTGATATTATTGGATAGATAAATGCTGCGTGTGCATTGATTTTAGTACTTTCCGTGCTCTGTGTACGTTGCTGTTGAAGTGGTGCCAAAGCTCAATGAATGTCTGCTCCGGCCCCAGAGGATACATATACAGTAGCTGTTTTCAGCAGTATACTGTTGAGATATTGAGATATTGTTATTTTCGTATTATTTTATTTTCTCTGACCTCTGTCCTGTCCGACTGAAAGGTTCACATGGTTGATTTTGCACTTGCCCCTTTGGATTACAAATGTAATCTGGAGGAGAATCTTCACTTACCTGCAGTGATCTTTCTTCTTTCTTATCTGATGTCCTGTTTTCTGTTGCAGGCGAGAACTGCAGGAGTTTCATTTACGTCGCCCCGACCAACGAACGAGGTAAGGATTCCACTTTAGCCCTGTGTCATTGTCGTTTGGTCCTTTGTGTGGGGGGAAAGTTCTGCTGTGTCACGCTGCTGTGATGGAGTGATAAAAGTTTACGGCCAACTCTTGTAAAAGCCTGGGCTCATGGCCGTCGGCAGCAAAGACTCTCTTAGGGACAGGCATCAGGGTTTTATAGTTACACCAGTGTGAAGGGAAGGACTAAACCAGGAGCTAACCCACAGCAATATGAGGTCTAATGACTTTCTCCTTTGTTTCATCAGCCAAAACAACTCATTCTTCTTCAAGCTGTTGGCCTGAAAGTGCCTAAAGTGCACTTAAAGGGGCAAAACAAACAATTACAACAAATAGCTGGTTATATACAGGGAATTAAAATCATTCATTAGTGAAGCGTTTACAGGACTCATTAAAAATGTTCTTTTGCTGGAGTTTAAAAGCAGAGAGTCAGATCAGTGGTTCCAGCTCTTGTGTATTATTGGCTGAGTCACAGTCATCAGCAGCAGAGAAAGGACATGAGGCCAAAGGGCCATGGTTTGAAATCTCTGGGACGATCTTGTCGCTGTAACAGAGGCAGGAGTGTCTTATCGATGATGTTGTAACTGGACTCCAGAGACGGCCAGTCCATATTTTCAGTGACGTTATCTAAATAATGGATTAATCCAGGTTTAAATGTAAGGTTCAGTTAATCAGACAGGACTATGATATTGAAAAAAGTGTGGAGTCTGTCTTAAGTGGAGATGATTACCGAGTGGAATGAAAACGGCCCTAATGTTTAGTCCCTTTGTCTGCACATGCGCCCTGTGTATATTTCTCCCGTCTTTAGCCGCTGCTGTCTCCCACAAAGGAAATGACCATATTTGGATTACAGCGTCATCTCGGTCACAGCCTCTCGTGCTACAGGGGGGCCCAACTGATATGGATTTTCTTAGGTCCGATATCGATATGAAGGGGGTTAGCCGATAGCTGATATATAGGATGATATTTTAAATAATTGAATTTGATGTAATCTGCTTTTTATCTCTTACATAGCCTATAGTTAAACATTGATCATTATAGTAAAGGTTTCAATCATAGAAATATACAGAAATATATCTATTAGAGGTCGACTGATGTTTTTTTTTTTAAGCCCAATGCCGATCTGCACCAACAATATTTTTGGCCAAATGTTTAAAAATGTCTGTCTATAGTCCTGTGTATGAAGCTTCTAAACGTGTCAGTGTTGAACTGTGACAGCAGGGGGCGCTGTATGAGGGGCAGAGGGCTGATTAATTCAGGACATTCATGTTTAGTCGGTTCTTCAGAGGGAGCTTGTTTGCAAGACAAAAAATCAGCAAATTCCAAAACAAAAAATGGCTGTCTCTCTCTCTGGTGTTCTGAAATGATACGCAAAACACAAATACAACATAAAACATATAAAATAGGTGTACAAACTTGCGACCGATTTTCACTGCGATGTTTCTCCACTCCCCTGAAGTCTCTATCCCTTTCGTTTAGTGAGATATCGGCACATATCGGATATCGGCCTTTTTATTGGCCGATATCGTAAAATACCCAAATATTGGCTTGATATATCGGCCCTACACGTGGAAACCAAACATGTCAGTATTTGTGAATGAATGATGTTATTTCAGGAATATCTCTATATTGCTATAGCGACAAAACATCAACAAATAAGTTTGGTCCTTTTTTACTTAAGACGTTAAGAGAGAAAACTAGAAACTAATCACAACATTAAAAGATCATGAAATCTCGATGTTTTCACCTGCAGCGTCTCGCCTTAAATGCAGTCTCCATGGTCAAACAGAAAGGATGGACATTTCCACCATCACAAGTTAAACTAGAACTAAACACAGTCTATAGTAGGACTAAAGTCTATACCGGGAATAAACCAACATCCTGGACACTCCCTCGCTCCTCTAATCTCTCCACACACTCGACCCGGAGAACCCTCAGACGAGTGGATTTGAGTTCTTTTGTGGCGGTGAGACGTCAATAGCCAAATCTCCGCTCCGGTTTGCGGTGCCAATCACAGAGTCGCCCAAAGACATGTTTTAAATGAATGGAGCTGCAGGGGAGGATAGTCGCCGGAGTAAACAGCGAGCAGCATAATCCCCCTAATCTCTGGAGTAGTGTTTGGGGAAATCAATCAAAGCAGAGGTTCTCGGGGCAGACAGGAGCGTGAAAGAGTCAACGATAGTTTACAATGCAACATATTGACACAAGTTTGGCGATAATTCACCCCGCCTTCATGGATTTTGATATATACATTTTGAAACATAAATGCTATTTTGAGTCCATAGGCAAGGAGAAATCCCTGCACACTTTCAAAAATAACTTTTAAACAGAATGCACACATAAAGTGTGTGTGTGTGCGTGTGCGTATGTGTGTAAGTGACATAGTGCGTGAGGATGTATTATTACTTATCTGTTGTAGGGTTGTCAAAATATAGATTCCTCTCCCCTGCATTAAGGACATGTACTCCGCTCGCCCGCAAAGCCTTCAGAATCACCAGGGACCCTACGCACCCACATACAGTCTCTTCAAAGGAGACCAGGTCCAGTCGCCTGGACCGAAGAACCGTTTTATCCACCAGGATATCAGGTAGCTCCTGTGTATATCATGTATCAGTTAGCATTGGATAACAAAATGAAATGATACCAAAGCCAAATGTACTGGCCTCATGGATATATTTTTAAAGGCACATGTTAAAGATTGTTTGGTGCTTTGAATGAATAAACTGTTCTGCTCCTAAACGCGACAGCAGTGACTGTTCACTGTTCATGAAGGTCATGGGCCAAATCCAGTCTGTAAATAATTTATATTGTAGGTCAGTGATATATTCTTGCTGTAAAAAAGGTTGTGCACCATTGGTGTAGGTTATAGCCTCGTACAGTATAAGCATTTGACTATGAATATTGCAGCTAAAAATGCAAACATTAGATAACAAACAAAAGAGACTTTTATTACAAGAACATGGTAAACCAAATAAACTATGTAGTGATGAGTGTCATGCAATGAAGGCAAAAATAGACAAACAATTTTATTTTCAGTATCGACTTTGACATTTTAGTATCGTGACTATTAGACAGACACTACTCTGTAGATGCTATTTTGTGGGAGGAAAGCCATTTCACGGCCCATTGCTGTTACAGGGCACATTGTAGGACACAAGTTCTTATTTAATACCATATGATATGGAGCAGTGTTTGATTTTTGGATAGTTTTTTTTCCACTCAACATCTAAGTTTTAACCTCTGCTGTTGTGGATCTGCAGTGGCTCCACTCTGCAGCTTTATAATAGGGATGGTTTAAAGAGGCCTGGTGATTCTGAATGACTCTGAGACTAAATGCTGTGGTACATTGTTTCTCTCCCTGTTATGCCACTCCTGTTGCTCATATAAATAAATGCCTCTGTTTGCAAGGTCTTGTGGGGCAAGATATTGGCCCATCCCTGAGCTGAGGCCAGAGAGCCCTTAAACCAGGGAGCCAGTCAGTTACAATCAAATCAAAGTGACAAAACCATCAGGTTTGGGTCTTGTTTTCATCTGACAGCAACAGTCCAAGCTGTAATTTCCTTAGTTCCTTATCCCCATTAGTGTTCCTTTCCGCTTTACTGCTTCCTTCCAATGTCACAATTCCACGTGCAGTTTCCTCTAATGAAACCCGTTGTATCTGAGAAACGCTGCGGCCCTGGGAGTAAGGCAGTGCCAGAGGGTGTTGCAATGTCACTCAATGTTGTGCTTTTTTTAAAACAGCCCTGAGCCTTTACCAGGGGACGGTACCGCTCTGCTCCCCACCGGGCGTCCCACAACAGGCTGTGACTTTGGAGGAAACACAGAGTTCTACTGAAAGTTTCACAAGTCTGGATGGTTCATTGGTCTATTTGGATACGCTTCTTTTGTTTTGACAAATTTTGGTAAGTGAATCCCATGCAGTTGTTTGTAGAGCTCTAGTCTAGACCAGGGATTTCCAAGGTGGGGGTCGGGACTAGAGATGCACCGATCCAGCTTTATGGCTGATTCTGATACCGATATCAGGGTTTAACTATCTGCCGATATCCGATTCTAATCGAGACCAAGACTTTCTAAAAAATGGCTGCTGTGAGTAAAAAAGTGAATGTTCCTCTTTCCTCCAGAGTGAGTCAGTAAAGTCAGATCTTTTCAAACGAGATCATACAGGACCCAGCTCACTCCTGACCATACAGTGCCTTGCGAAAGTACTAATACACCTTGAACTTTTGCAGATTTTGTCATGTTTATTTTGATTTTTTTACTGAAAGTTCACACACAAGTAACAGACAACTGTGAAGTGAAAGCAAAATGATACATGATTCTGTTATTTTTCAAAAAATAGAAAAGTGAAAAGTGGGGCGTGCATAAGTATTCATACAGCATGACTTAATACTTTGTGGAACCCCCTTTTGCTGCAATAACAGCAGCAAGTCTTCTGGGGTATGACTCTCCAAGGTTTGCACATCTAGAGACTGACATTTTAGCCCATTCCTCTTTACAAAACAACTCAAGCTCTGTCACATTAGAAGCAGAGCGTTTGTGAACAGCAGTTTTCAGGTCTTTCCACAGATTTTCAATAGCATTTAGGTCAGGACTTTGACTGGGCCATTCTAACACATTAATATGTTTGTTTTTAAACCATTCCATTGTAGATTTAGCTTTGTGTTTAGGGTCATTGTCCTGCTGGAAGGTGAATCTCCGCCCCAGCCTCAATTCTCTTGCTGACTCCAGCAGGTTTTCCTCCAAAATGTCTCTGTATTTGGCTCCATCCATCTTCCCAACTATTCTTACAATCTTCCCAGTCCCCGCTGAGGAAAAGCAGCCCCATAGCATGATGCTCCCCCACCATATTTGACACTGGGGATGGTGCACTCAGGACGATGAGCAGTGTTAGGTTTGCTCCATACATAACGTTTTGCATTTGGGTCAAAAAGTTCAATTCTTGTCTCATCTGACCAAAGCACCTTCTTCCACATGGTAGCTGTGTCCTCCATATGACTTCTAGCAAACTTCAAACAGGATTTCTTATGGCCTCCTTTCAATAATGGCTTTCTTCTTGCCACTCGTCCATGAAGGCCAGATTTGTGTAGAGTACGACTTGTAGTTGTCCCATGTACAGATTCCCCCAGCTCAGCGGCAGTACGTCTCAGCTCCTCCAGAGTTATCTTGGGGCACTTGGTTACATTTCTGACCAGTGTTCTCCTTGTTCGGTCTGTTAGTTTAGGTGGACGGCCGTGTCTTGGTAAGTTCGCACTGGTGCTATACTCTTTCCATTTCTGAATGATGGATTGAACAGTGCTCCGTGAGATGTTCAAATCTTGGGAAATCTTTGTATAACTTAACGCTGCTTTAAACTTCTCCACAGCTTTATCCCTGACCTCTCTGGTGTGCTCCTTGGCCTTCATGATGTTGTTTAGTGACCAATACACTCTGACCATAGCTCTGAGGCCCTCACAGAACAGCTGGAATTATACTGAGAGTAGATTACACACAGGTGGCCTCTATTTAATGGTTAGGGCAAGGTGTTTCTGCAGTCATTAGGAATGTTATAAAGGCAATTTAATGCACTCAGAAAATGCTGTATGAATACTTATGCACGTCCCACTTTTCACTTTTCTATTTTTTGTAAAATAACAGAATCATGTATCATTTTGCTTTCACTTCACAGTTGTCTGTTACCTGTGTGTGAACTTTCAGTAAAAAATTCAAAATAAAATCTTTACGTTTATGGTTGTAAACATGACAAAATGTGCAAAGGTTCAAGGTGTATTAGTACTTTCACAAGGCACTGTATTTGCCAACTACTGGAGATCTGCCTTAGCACCACATATTTCCAGTTCAGAGGTAACTTCTACAGACAGATTCACGGCTGTGCGATGGGCTCTCCAGTTTCACCCATAGTGGCTAACCTCTACATGGAGGAAATGGAGAGGAAGGCCTTGGCCTCATACCCAGGTAACAAACCCAGCCACTGGCTCAGATATGTAGATGACACATGGATCAAAATTAAAGAGAAGGAAGTGGCACCGTTTACAGATCACATCAATCCTGTGGACCCCAGCATTAATTTTACTCGGGAGGACACAAAGGAGAAACAACTTGCCTTTTTAGATTGTAAAGTTATCATAGGGGAAAACGGACAAGTTCAGAAGAATGCAAAGAACATTATATTGGAGAAACGAAACAAGTTTTAAAGAAGAGACTTTATCAACACCGAAGAGAAAGCACAAGCCGCCCCCAGTCGACGGTGCACCTCCACCTCAAAGCCTCCAACCACTCCTTTGAGGACGGGGAAGTCAACATTTTAGCTAAAGAAGAACGTTGGTTTGAACGAGGAGTAAAAGAAGCTATTTTTGTCAGGAAAGAAAATCCTCCCATGAACCGGAATGGCGGGCTCAGATTTAATCTGTCTTCACTTTACTCCAATCTCCTTCGGGGAAAACCGACAGGGCATGCCCAGTCCAAAGAGACGGCACCTCAGCCAACAAAAGAACAATAGGCAGGTGATTAGCAGTGATCATCTATGAATAGGACAGGACTGACCGATACTGGGGTGAGCAGGCCGTTAGAGACGCTCTACTTCAAAGGTGTTTACCCACAGGGGAGAGTAGCTGTGATTAGAGGGGAGGAGCCGGGCCAACCCCAACTCCTCCTCCTGGTCTTTATCTAAGCTGCGGGCTGACCGGGACTTTAGTCCGCCGACGAAGCCTTTTGGATGAGAGGTGAAACGTTCAAGACTTCAACTACTGAGTACAGAAGATTACTCAAGTACCTTCATCGAAGATCTTACAGATCAATTATCAATTATATTTAACTAATGTAAAAACGTTAAACTGAGATCACTGGACTTTTCTACACAAATATCTTAGCGATTAGGTTACATTAATATTAACGACTCGCTTAAAGTGATCTGATAAGTCAGATATGTCAGTTATTCTTTAACAGCGTTTCATAAACTAAAATACAAACACTTGGCTGCACCAGCAGTGGTCAGTTTTATATGTTATTAAGGTCATTCAATTAGTTTCTGTCCCATTTCCAGGGGTTAAAACTAACTCAGTGATTCACACAAACCACGCAGGAGAGACTCTCAGGACAAGCGGGAAGGCGTCCTTAATAATTGCTTTACCTCGATGATGCTGTTTTTGTAATCATTAAGTGTAGGGCTGGGTATTGCCTACAGTTCACGATACAATATATATTCCGATACAGAGTTCACAATACGATTTGTATCGCTTCCATAATACAAGATATATTCCCAATTTGAAAACAAATTTATCTTACAGGTGCACAAAACTGTGGTTTATATTATGCTGAATAAGCTCAGTCTGCAATGTAAGCCTTTATCAGAGTATTTATACTGCGTGTTGTGATATGTCCTGAATATAGACTATGGTTAGTATCCGGATACAGGCACATCGATACGATACGCCTATTGTCACATACTCGTAATGATATATTTCCTAAAGGATATGTTGAGCACAGCCCTAGTTTAGTGTAATCATCGAAATGATAATTGAATTTCGATTCATTGCACAGCCCTAACCTGGAGCACAGCCTGATTGACCCTACCTAAGACGACTCCAAACTCCCGCTCTCGTTTTGGGAGATTTACTGTAGTGTGGGCCCAGAGTCTCGGCCGGTGTGCAGGGTGCCTGGGGGCGTTATGTAAAAAGCAGCTGCTTAAGCACAGTGGACCGGACTCCGTCTGTTTCAGGGATTAGACTTCCTTAACCTTTGTTCAGACTCTAATCCACAGTCTTTTGGTCAACCGTGCGTACGCTACATATGTAGGTCACAGAGAGTAACTGAGAGCGGTCGCGTACATGGGACAAAGCCGGACCATTTTGGCAGTATATCGAATTGTTACAAACACATCCTGGAACATTAGTGCCTTACGGCGCGAGGTGAAAAGTCAAGAGAATCTATTGTGAAGCTCCGTCTCGTTCTTGGTCAAATGTCAGATTTAACGATGTTCTGTTCTACACCAACATCCACCGAGATAATAGTAATGCTAAAGTATTTAAGGCATGGCATTATCTTCCTAAAATCCTCCTTGATATTTTACTTACTAATCTGCGCTCTCTCTGCTTTAATTGTATGTAAAACCCTTAAGCCCGGGATCGTCTTTATGCCGGAGACACTTCTGTGGCTGAACTGATAAATGAATTCAAACCATCCTTCCGCTTCTCTTGTGTTTAATTACTCCTGCGCTGTCCCGTCTCCTGTGGGCTCCGATATCCGCATCACTGCACTCCTTCTGCAACCTCCAAGCTGCCCCCAAGGTCACCCGTACGTACCACAGAAGGCCCTCAGACCGCCTCTTCGCCACATCCCTCATTACTTAACCATACATGTCTGTAATCCCCTCCCACAGGCGCATCCTATTCCCACAGCTCCTCCAGTGGTGAGGAGAAGGTGACCATTGACCTCACGCTGCAAACGTCTCTGTGCTGCAGCAGAGCGGGAGCGGATCACGGTAGTGCTGCAAGAAAGACAAGGAAAGACAAATTTAATTTGGTCTCGATTAGCAAAGGCCACTGTCATTAAGGTCATTTCTTCTGCAGAGAACTAAATATCCATCCATGATATATATGTATCAAATGTGGGGTCTGAAGACTATGCAAGTTTACAAGGAGAATGACAGGGAAAAACCATTCACCGCTGAAAGCTGGTGAATGCACCACACTATGCAGGGCTTACATCATACTTCACATATAACTCAATTAAACAAATATAATAATAATGATAATTAAACCCAAATTAAATCATATTGAGGATGGTAATGACAACTGGGAAGTAGCAAGATCTCAGAGTATAATATGTATTAATGCACCTTTATAACATAAAAGTAGCACATTCTTTTGTTCTTTATTTTGCTGTTTTTTTTATTTTATTCTTCTTCATCATTTATTGTTACTTTGCCCTATGTTCCTTTGTTTATGATTTGCTACCTCGTAAATATTAAATGTAATGTTATTATTTTTATTTTGGGGTGGGCGCTTATAAGCCTTTGGCTTCAGCCCACTCCCTTTGAGCAGGTTAACTGCTCAAACAAATAAATAAACTAAACTAAACTACACTAAAGCTCAAATGGAGTCCAAGCGTTCGTATGACAGAAGTCACCTGAAGTGTCCCTGTAAAGCAGGGGTGTCGAACTCATTTGGTACAGGGGCCAAAAATGTGAAAATAGTGTTGGTCGGAGTGTTGGTCTGAAACAGACTTACACACCTAATGAATCGCGTTACCGCTTCTATTTGGTCGCTTGAAACGGTTGCAATCAGTTGCTCACATGTGTTCACTTCAGGAGGAGCCTCTGCTGATGCGCGATTCTGGAAATACCTCTGGGTTTGCACTGTTGCTGCTAAGCACTAAGATGTGAATGAAAATGGTTCCCTGATTTTTTTTCTTGTACTTTGGTGACAGTGGAATAGTTTTACTACTGTTCTCAGACATTTGACACTTAGTGCACACCTGGCCTCTTTCACCGCCACAGAATCAACACCGCCCGCCACATATTGCGTTTCATATAAAAAATTGTTTTTTTAAAACGCTATTTAAAACACGCATAGAACCGCTGCAGCGGTCAATTTGACTGCGGGGAGGGGGGGTTTAAAATGCGGCGGCTATTCCTCCGTCTCACTCATGCGTCTCTCTCCCTCTCCCATAGCCCACACACACAGCCCCTCCCCTTTGTGTACACCGCGTGTCTCTATCAGCAATCATTGCTGGAAGTGTGGAAGCTGTGTCTATTTGGTGCAGAGAAGACGGCTGGTGAAATTCACTAAAGGCCTCCCAACCGCCACAACTGCAACTTCTATGTGAAGATCTTACTTGTAGACATTATTTTATTGAGTCAGCAGGTGGCAACAGTGCTCTTTGGATGCCCGATTACAGGCAGCAGAAGTAGAAACCACGGCTACTTCTTTAGATATACCGTGATCTCAGACGAGGGAAGGACAATAGCAATGAGAGTAGTAGAAGATTGAGAGAGAATGGCAAAACTTAAGGAAAAATACAGGCAACTTACACTTGAACAGGTTTTGGTTAGCGGCGGTTCTCGTAGTAAGAGTGTTGGAGGAGATGATGGTGATCATGGTGGAGGAGGAGGATCAAGGAAGCAGACAGGTGTTCCACCTAAAAAAGCCCCTGACAAGCATGCTAAGGATGCTAACCCCGAGCCCACGTCCGGACGTAGCCTTTCATCGTAGCGTACATGAGAGAGAAGCAGTGTTTTGCTGTTTTATAGAAGGAAACCACTGTTCAGATGTCTGAGGTGTCACTAAAGCAAAAAATATTAGCGTCAAAGTCACTGTTCTGCTTGATGTGTTTCTTTTTACAAAAATCTCGTTTTCGCAGCTGTTTGATCAGAAGCTGGTGTTTTCAGTGAAACTTACCTATATTCAACTAGTGATTTCGGAAGAACAAGCTAGAACATTTTTTTACTGAAAGTAGAAAGTCTATTCTTTCAGAATCTTGTTTCAGATTTGACATAGTCATAGTAGACAATATTCTGTGGGTCTTGAAAAATCAGTGAAAAAAATTTAAAACGCCTGGCAATATGGGCTGTTCTGAAATTAGCTGGCAGCCAATGAGTTAAAGCAGTACTAAGTAACTTGTTCACCTTAATAAATCCTTTCCGTAGTCCCTCTGGGTGTAATAAGTGTTAATGGGATGATTGGGGGGTTATTCATCTCCATTGTGTAATTGGATGTACAATATCCCTCTCTCCCTTTGTCTTTTCTGTCAGCATAGTATTTACTCTCATGGACAATTAATGAGTAAAAAAATCATGCTACGACAGCTGCAGTGGCGTTTATGGCCTCTAGGGGCATGAGTTACTTAGTACTGCTTTAAAGGATCTGTATCATGCTATTTTAGCCATTCCAAAGTAAAGTATAGGCATTTATATGATATATTGTACCTCTATCACTATGGAGTACTCATTTTTGAGTTTAAGTATTTTCACAGCTTGCAGGGTCACTTTCATTAAATTGATACGAAAGCTTAATATTTAGATGCACAGTATTTTTCCAACAAATTGCTGTGTTTACAATATACTGGAGGTGGTTGTTGAAGAAGGTAAAAGAACATGTTGTTGTACTAGTATACTCGGGTATACGGCCTATAAAGTTCCAGGCTTAAGGCTGTGAGGGATGGTTTAAACGTCCCTTAAATGCTCCCAGTTGAATGTTCGGCCGCACTGACCACTGTTCTGTCCCTCGATGAAAAAGGTTTGGACACCCCTGAATTAAACTGACCAAATACCACTTTTACATTCAAACCCATTAAAGGTGCATTTATTTGCACTTTCTGTTTGTGACCCAATGGCTGTATGAGTTGTTTTAGCAGGAGGGAGGCCTGGCTGGCCCAGTGAAACCTCAAAAACCTTAAACACAAAGGCCAAATCTTCACAAGGGGAATGTGTTAAACTCAAAAATGCTTTGCACTTGTGGAAGAAAAGGAAACTGACCAAACAAAGTCTTGTCATGTGGGATTGTACGGTTGTGACGTATGGAGCCTTTGGTAAATGAACTGAGCGGCGCTAGAGTATTCATACAATTGAATATCACTTTGACAAAGTATAAATTCCCACAGTGTCCAAAGCTTAGCGATTTGAATGATGTAACATTACGCCGTGCTGTTGTTTTGCAGGAGTGCTGTGGCTGTGCATCGTGGCCGAGTGCCTGTACATCCTCCTCCTGGCCACCGGGGGAATCCTCATGTCCTTAGAGGTCTGTCAGTTTGGGAACGTGATCGACGGGCTCAAACTCAACGCCTTCGCCGCCATTTTCACCGTGCTGTCAGGTCAGTGCCGCATCTGAGGAAAGCTGAGTATAAGACTAATACTAATAATACTAATACTGAAACTGATTATACTACTTTTTTATCAGTTCATAAGCCCTAGCGCATACAGTACATCACAGTTGCATTAAGCAATGACGGTTAGTGCTCATGTCTCACAGCGAGAAGGTCTCGGGTTCGAGTCCCACCCAGACAGGGTGTTTCTGTGTGGAGTTTGCATGTCAGCGTAGGTTTCCCCTACCACTGAAAACATGTACAAGAGCAATATCTGAATCACTGCTGATAACACACCCCTCAAAAGTCCTGTATGCTTCGTACAAACACTGGCCATGGGTCACTGATTACTACCACAACATTCCCACAGATTTCTTCTAAAAGGTCACTTTTAGAAGTTTTCTCTCACATACAAACATAGTCCTAAACATTGTCCACAGCAGCATGTAAAAAGTATGCAGCACGGAAAGTTTTCGTCCTCATCAGAGTATCTTGAATCGTTCCAACACAAATCATAGCTACAGCGCTGTGTTGTCATCATTATTCAGTACTGCTTATTGTTTTGTTTAATTGTTTTAATGTTTTTATAGTCCTGTGAGGCAACTCCCGTTGTGATATTGGGCTATACAAAACCATTGACTGATTGATTATTCTGTGGTTTGGGCGTCTATTCAGCTAAAACTCACGGAAATGCAAGTTGATATAATGAGCACGTATGCATGGTGAGTCGAGCTCTTTTTAGCAGACACACTAGACACAGCCCTATAGGTTTATTCACAGCCCCTAAAGGTCCCCTCATGGCCAATGAGGATGGGTCAAATGCAGAGAAGGAATTTCCTTATGGGGATTTTATTTGTTTGTTTATTTGGTTGGGACAGTGCATGTTAAAGAACATACATGGATTTCCATCCGCTGTCCCATACTGGAAGTCTCTTCGTCCTGGCCAAACTCCACACAGAATCCACGTGGGAATTGAACCTGGAACCTTAAAGCTGTGAAGCACGAGCGCTAACTACTGCACCACCGTGCAGCTTATTATATAGTATCACTTAGCTTAGCAGATTTTTTTGTCAGTGCAGTTCGGAGGGATTGAGGAAAGGAGCTGTGATGTTTCCTTTAATCCCTCCTTTAGCAGAGGAACCTCAGGATGTTCCTCATCAGCCCATAAGGAGCTAAGAACAATCCCACAATCCACTGCTGCCTCCCGGAGGTTTCCGAACTCTCCGGTCTCCGCACGAGCGTGAAATGCGTGTTTTTCTGCGTGACGTTTCATTCAATAAAAACATGAGCTTTGTCCTAAATATATGAAAGTATAAAGCAGGCCATGCAGCGTTAGAGAAAAGCAGCATCTGAAAGTTTTATTATAGGAAATCTATGAACTTATGGCAACGTTTTACGCACTTTTCTTTGGATTCAGACTGGCACTAAATCTAAATTTATTGAAAAATTATGACATTGCTCAAAAGTTCATCAAAAATACCAAAATGATGGGTCAGTTGCAGTTTAGGCTGAAATTGACCACTTTTTTGCTCAAAAGTTGCCCGTTTAGTCAAATTTTTCCACTTTTTGTTTGATGTAATGTTAAATGATGAAATGTTAGCAAATCTTAAGAAATGAAATATGTGTGTTGCATTAAAATATAGTTTTGACTTGCTTCTGCCTGCATAAACCCTCTATAAAGAACTGTTTATTTAACACATCATTCTGACATTTGTGCAGGTGTTTAGATTATGTTTGTCCGGCAGGTAATTGTCGATAAATCCGTTGCACATGCAGCACGCAATGTTTTTAAAGAACTTAAATGAATTTAAGTTCTTAAGTTCTTTAATTTAAGTTAATTTAAGTTCTACGACGGATGGAAATTAGCCCAAGGCTACAATCCGGTGTGGCTTGTTCATTAACTTGCACTGTCCCTACCAAATAAACCAATAAACTAAACTAAACTTAGTGGTTTGAAATAACAGCTTTTTTGGGAAATGTAAAGTAACTATTTACCCATAATCCTACATACTCCCCTTTTTAGACATACAGAATACTGCTCGTGTGTTTAGGCTTAAGGATAGCAGGCGAAAAGTCGCTCCTCTAAACCACACAACCCTATTTCCTTACAGTGATCCCTCGTACAAAGTGAGGAGATGGAGCGTGTATTTGCTGAGTCTGAACACAGGCTGTAGAAGTGATGAGGCGTCACTCTGCGCTCTGTTTCTGATGGATTTACATGGAAATGTGGTGCAGACCAGGCAGATTTGGTTTCAAGATTACAGAGATGCTTCCATAAACACTCTCTTCCATTTTACGCATCTATTGTTTTTGCTTACTTCAAAGAAAGGGCCTTTTGGGTGCATCATTTAATTATAGACCCGACAATACTGTGATATTAAAATGATGATGTTTTGTGCTGGACAGTGGATTGGACTGATCTCCCCCGATATGTGCACTTAAGTAGTTTGTTAATGTTAGGACTGAGTATTGTAATGGGATGGGTGACTTGCCACAGTAAGCAGCCTGGGCTGTAGCTTTAGCTTTGACGTGTGCCTTTGAGTAAAAAATAAATGGAATGTCCAGACTTACAGGATTAACGGAGAAGATTGTTTTAATGTGGTCCAAGTTCTACAAGGTTCAAAAACAGGCAGTGAGCTCCACAGTTCCACAGTTTAGCACAGTACGGCGCGGACGTCGAAGTGCTCCTAAGGTATTATTACGCCTTACAATATAGTACCCCTTTTTATCCGCTTAGAAAATCCACATTGTTTAATTTTGTGTAACTATACTTGGATCATGTAAAGGTTCACGTAACTGTATTTGAAAAGGGAAAACGTGGAACAGCTTGGTAGCTTCTAACTTCACTCCAGTTTGGAGCTATACCTATGCTGGGAGAGGCTAAATGCTAACAACATCTTTGGTCTTTTGCGTGACTGAGGGCACGCACAAAGACCAGACAGGTACGCATCAACTCATCTAAGCTATGTAAGAACATATCTCAGTATGGAAAATCGGTGGCCTGTTCCTTTAACCCCGAATCAAGCCCAAACTGTCCTGAAAATGATCCTAGTCCCGAATGAGCAGCAGTAACTGCAGTGTCACGCACAAAGAGTGTTGTTGAATAAACAATTGGTGAACTATTAGCTACCCATTAATTATGTTTTTGAACCATAAAACATGCAGGACAAAACAAAAACCTACCTTTTGTATAATCCTCTTAGAGAAGCGGCTACGTTGTCCGAACACAGTGTGTGATGCTAAAGCCTGTTTGGGCTTGAACTGTGGCTGGGAAAGGGGTTTGTATGAACTTTTGTTGATATTATGTTGTGGCCATTCCTGTTACAATAGAGAAATGAATGGGAGGGAGTTGGTACGGTGTTTTCCTGTGTATATTCCATTCCAGTCATTGACCGCAGCATTACGTCACTTTTGGCTCGGTAAAATCACCCACGCTTTTCCTGTGCATTCATAATTGGGCTTAAAAATCAATGTTTGATTTCCTGCATCTGAGGTTTAGTCACGTCTTTCTGTCACCCACATTACCCAATTCGAACACGAGTGCAGTCGTGAACCCTCCCACACTACGCGACATCCTTCGACTTGTCACCAGGAAGGAAGACTCTCTGCGACTGAGAATAAGAGCAAAGTCAGGCAAAAACATGTGTAGTGTGTGCACAGCTTTAACCATATCTGCAGTGTGATACCTTGTGGTTTTGTGAAGGAGCGCTCGCGAGTGGAATCTCATTAACGGAGCGTGCATTTTAAGATTGCTTTCTGGCGACAGGGTTTGTAATTTGGAAAGGTTCCAACAAATTTTTAGATACAAGACGAATGCAGTGAGTTCCATGAGGTGTTAGATTGAGGCCTTGTCCATGTGTAGCAGGGTATTTATAAATCCACCCTCCATCTAGAAAAAAAAAACTCCACACAGCCTTGTTTTAATCCACACCTATCCGCATATTTGTTGTCAAGTACATTCATTGTTCTAATCTCTCCACAAGTTCCTGCACCACACATCTCTTTGCAGCTGTATTAACAAGTGCACCGTTAGAGCTTTACACTTTAGACCAGCCTTTTTGTGACAACCTGCCTTGACGAACCAAATGCATTTAGCTGTTTTTCGTTATCGTCCGTCAGATGAATAGCACAGCATGCAAGCAACTGTCTTGACCAGACTGACCGGGGATCACTGACAATAGACTGTCTTTGCACGTAATAACTCTGACAACAGCAGCAGCGAGGACCATGACATTTGTCTTGCCATTCCTCCGGGAGGACGACTCCGTCTCAAAGTTCTCCAGCAGAAGTGCGTTCCGGTCTGACCCAACACCGCTGTTGCCGTCTTCGAGGAACATGTCTTGGACGTGCGATGGTTATTTGGTGTTATTAGCTGTCTGTAAAGTGCTCCTTGGCCTGCACTCTTCGACGTGAAGCACAACTTGAGCTTGTAAAAACAAGTAAAAAGCACCTGAACAATCATTAAAACAAAACAGTTTTGAGGCTCTGTGCTGTTTCTGATGTAAACACAGGTCACATGTGTGATGTCAGTGCAGATTTAGGAGCTGTGACATTAGGCTTAAAGCTCCATGTCCATGTCCACACTCAGATCCATAACCAGAGTATTCCTAAATCTTCACTTTGGCCAAAGTTTTTTTTAAACCTTTGGTTTTATGGACCTGCAGTTTGGTGTGGATGACAGGCCAAATCGTAGGAAAATATCTTTGTTTTGTCAGATACCCTGCTACATGTGGACAAGGCCTGAATCCACAGAAATGACATACAGCTCCAGTCTTGTGGTTAGTAGTTTTGTTATTGTTTGTTCACAGTGACCTATTGTTTTTCTAATGGACTTTGCAACGTTTTCTCTCTGACTTTGTTCCATTACTCGTCTGAATCATTGGAGTTATTTGTGGAGCGTTGTTTGGGGCCCCAGGGCATCCTTGCTATGCCACTGGATGGGGGACACACCAGAACCTGGACTCTGCACAATGGGCTAATCCTCCAGTCGGGTACTCCTGACTGAGATCAGTCTTATCGGGGTGAAAATACTTGTGGTTTTTTGGTTGAAAATGGCTCATTATTATTGACCCGAAGCCCAGCGGTGATGATGGAGATAATTGTGGGAGCAGCAAAATGACGCTAATGACGGCACTTAGAGGCTTTTTCCGTTGGAGCGGGGTCTATAGAGATAAAGAGGGTCTGTCCGAGCTGCTCCATTTGGCTGTGAGGTTTGGGACTAAAATACTTCATCCTCTAAACTATAACCCTTTCTAATGTGTACTGTATGTCTTTGCTCTCAAACTGCAGTTTACAGGCTCTATCTCCTTATACTCATGGTCATTTTTGAGTTTTTATACATGTTTTAGTCTGTTTGGGTAAGAAGCACAGGTGGAGTCAGTGGTAAAGAGCGGCTTTTAGGCTTTTATTCTGGTAGGGTAGATCTCCATGGAAACATGCCCTTAGTGCAAAACCTGCTGTAGCGACATCGTGTTGTAACTTTTACTACACATGTGGTTGATGCAGATTCTTATTTACTACATGAAAAAGGCTTTCTCGTTCACATAGTAGTAAAAGTGTTGCATTTCAGTTGTAATTGTAAATGTGAACATTCTCCTTATGAGCTGCTCGGTTCAGACTCGTGATGTTCGTGGCGCTGTAGAATATATTTGTCATGAGTCTATATTTGTCTGACTCTTCCTGAGAGAAACTCAGGGCTAAATAAGCCGACTGCTTTGTAGAACCGCTGATCGAAAAGCACCATTTCAGGGTCAACCTGGGTTTGAGGATCAAGTCCAGGACATGTTCAAGTAGCTTCGTACTATAGCCTCTGGTCTGTTTTTTATGAGAGAACAACTTTGTAACATGGAATGTGTTTATGCACTGGAGTATCCAGGTTATTAGTCACATTCTGACTGTTGGTAAATCGTTCCTTTTACTCATCCTGGGCCAGTATTTGCCACCGACCTGGACCAGAAAGGACTGGATGGAGTTCACTGGTTTGTTCAAACGATCGGCGACATTACAGTTAGGCCTGCCATGATAACAAAACTTCAAGTTTGATATATTGTGGAAAATATCGCAGTAAATTATCATTTTGAAGACCACTTGATGCCACTCAGAAAATGGCAATCTCAGTGATGTTCTAAAAGACAAACCCTTTATCACCCTTTAGAACACACGAGTTGCAATTAACATAAAACACATATTTACTTCTGTAAAATTATTAAGTATTACAAAAATACAATAGAATAAGGGGAAATGTAAATAAATGTACTATTAATTGTATGAGATTATACATTTTTATGTTTTTATATATTTATTTTGTGAAAACAAAGAGCAACCTTCCGCTCTCTTGGTACAGCTGCATTTTTTGCCTTTATCTGCAAACTGCACTTGTGATTTCTGTGTTCCACATTGTTTTACTGGATACTTTACTGCATCTTTGCCGGGTTTTTGTGAGGATCGGTGTATTTTCACTGCAGAGAGTCCATAATTGTCCTGAAGAAAGCAGATACACAGCAGCTTATGAGCTAAAGATATTCGAGACCGACACATTTTTTCTTCTGAAAGACTGAAGAGGCACTAAGAGCCCCACAGCTGCAGCACAGTGGAGGCGTCACAAGAGGAGCTACAGGAAACAAAAAAGGGACAACGGAGGAGGTATCCGGGCGAGACTCACAGCTAAGCCACACATGCATCTATTGCTCAGGTTAATGGACTGGAGAATAAAATAGATGAACTGCTAAGCTCTTCACAGAAGATGGTGAAAGACTGTTGTGGAGCGGAGGGAGCTGCACAGTACGAAGAGGAAGGAGGAGGTGGAGCTGACCAGTGCAGGACACCACGCTCTGAAACAGAGACAAACCCAGGAGGCATGCACCGTTTTAGAGGATCAGAGGAGACTGAAGGCAGACAGGTTTCCTCTGGGTGCTCCGGTTTCCCGACCTCCAAAAACATGCTGGTCAGGTCGGCCCACAATGGCAGTGCGGCTCAGTCGCAGCGGCTCAAGACTAACACCTGAACACTATTTCGTTGCACGGTTGTACAATGACAATAATGCACTTACTTACTTACTTACAAGCTGAGCCATAATAATCCAAATTATAACAAATTAAGGCTATACATATCTCACTTTGCATGTAATGAGTCTGTCATATATTATTTTCACTGTTTCAGTTGAATAATAGAAGTAAATGCACTTTTTAACAATATTCTAATTTTCCGAGTTTCACCTGTATGTGTTGATTGGGCTGCAGTGAATGAGTTTGTCACTCGCTGTTGTTAAGATTAGCGTAGTTAGAAATGTTGTGTGATAATAAGAATAATTTGACGTAAAGCTGCGGCCGTTGTTTTGGACAATCAATCATAAGTGAGAGAAACCTTTTAAAAGTGACTTGTGAGAAGAATTCTGTGGGATTATTGTGGAAGTAATCTGTTGTATACGACTCGTGGCCAGTGTTTGTATGAAGCAAACGGGACTTTAGCGGCGTGTGTGTTATCAGCGGTGACTAGGGCTGGGTACTGTTCTTTTTTTCCGATACCACTACTTTAACAATACCTGCTTTTTGGTACCGGTGCCTTAATGGTACTTTTTTTATATACCTATGTTATTTTAATTCTATTAAAATATAATTAAAGTAACGTGTCTGAAATAATATTATTCAGGAGGTCATAAAACAGCACATAAAGTGTAGCAGTGCAGCAGCATCACCTGCTTCTTCATGTTTTGAGCAGAATTTCCACTTAAGCAGTGATAAAAAGAGAGAAAGAACATTATTACCTCCTGAGCTGCAGAGACAGATCCACATCATGACACGGTTTCCTTCGGCTAAACTTGTCTAAACACACTGCACTTTGATGAAGCCAAAGTACTTCACACATCAAAGATCTTTACACAGTGAGAGCGCTCACTCTGTCACTAATAATTAAGTCTAATAAGTCTAAACAAGTCTAAATGTTGTGTAGCGCGTACCTATGTGTGCGTGTGTGTGTATGGGTGCATATGGGTATGCTTACAGTACGCATAAAAATAAAATATAATTTAAAAAAATTTTTAAGAGGAAAACATTTTCAGTACAGGGTGAGCAGGAATGGAGGGAATGTCGGGTGTAGCACCTCTGGACTTCCACTAACTCCTGTCTTTTTAAACACACACACAACTCTGTCAATCACTAATGTAGGGCAAGCAGGTGCCGGGCAGCTGTGAGAGGTCAAATATCTTTCCACAGCTGCCCACTCAAACCTTGTTTTTTTAATGCAACACACAGCATAGGGCTCATCACAAATACATCAATAGATCCTCTCCATCTTTTTGTGTGTGTGCTGTGGGTGTGCCTGTGTGTGCCCGTGCATGCCTGCCTGTATGTATATGTGGGTGTGCATTGTGTAGTTTGATGGACTCGTCGTTGTTCCCGTCGTTGTCACCATTGCATCGCTGTTGTTTTAGAAAAATTATTAATAATAATTGGAAAAAAGAAAGAAAATGTTAAAATTGAAAGTTGATTACATCTGGTTTGTAATTTGTAACGTTTTTTTAAAGAATGGGGTAGGAGCTTATAAGATTTTTCTTCATCCTGCTCAGTTTCTTCTTTCATGGAATGTATTATTGTTGTGTTGTTGGATTGTTCCAATTGTATGTTGCATTACCATGAAAAAGAATAAATAAAATGAAATGAAATACAGAGTGAGCGCTCACTTTTCCACCAACAATCTTTGATATTCCCCTCACACTGCAGTGTAAACATCTGTCTGAGGCTAAAGGTAACACGTCTTTCTTCTACAAACTGAAGTTCACTCTAAGTCTGCGGCAGGTCTGAGCTTTAAGGAAACAGCTGCATTGCACACTCATGTTTTCGTAGACTCACTGGGGGTCCTATATTGACGTGTGGAGAGTAAAGTAACGAAACTTGGAAAGAATTTTAGTTTTTCGATACTGGAGCTTTTCGGTCATCATTTAGATACTGCGCTATTCGCATTGGAGCAGTATTATCACAGGACCTCAGAGTTCAGCATATAGTAGGTCATTTAAGGGGGAATTTACAAATGACTAACATGGCCGATACGCGTGGGTTTAACAATCTCCGCAGTTATTACAAATTCCATGTGGTCCCGAGTTAAAACTAATCCCGTCAGAATAAGGCTTTTGTCTTGGTTTAGTTCCTCCTTGCTGATCGCTTTGTCCTGGCCTCCACGTGTGATTGACGGCTCCAATAATAAACAATAATCATCGCCTTCATTACCCCGCATTGCCAGTCGGCCCACGGCCTGACGCTCATTGGCGAGGCCTGATGATGAAAGCTGTGATCTGATTGCTAAGTGCTGTAAAAGGCAAAGTGCTGTTCCAATCTGTATCAGAGGCCAATAAAGCCCAAACATAGTGCACCGTGCAGAATACGCAAACTCCTCAACCTGCCTACAGTGTGTCCCTGGAGGGCCACCGTACTGAACGCTTTGCAAGATTGTGCTTATGTGGCTTTGTTGTTTGCATAATGGAAGTGCCTATAACTTTTAAAATAACAGTACTGTAAACTATTAAACTAAATCAGGTCAAACCGGGTCAGGCCCAGCCCTATAATGCTGCAACTTTGTGAAATCTGCTGTGGCTTAAAGCGAGTGTGTCTGTGATCTGTGCATTTAGCAAGGCAAGGCAAGGCAAGGCAAGTTTATTTGTAGAGCATAATTCATACACAAGGCAATTCAAAGTGCTTCACAGTTGCAGAAAATTACAAGAAAATAGATCAAATCAATCAATAAAACATCAACATAAAGTTAATCAATGACAGTAAAAGGCAAGAGTGCAGATAAAATACTTTCAGTTTTCATATGCACGGGTAAAAGAGCTGTTTTCAGCCTGGATTTGAACATTGTCAGAGTTGAGGCCTGTCTCACATCCTCATGAAGACTGTTCCAGATTTTAGCTGCATGAAACTGAAACACAGCCTCACCATGTTTATTATTGAGATGGAGATGGATGGATGAACATTACTGATATAAATATGAGAAAAGACATTTTATGCATAAAAATGGCCAAAGTTGCAGATATTTTTAGCGACAAAATCTAAATAATGGATTGACTCAGATTTAGCTTTATGGTTTTATTTAGTCTATATGTAGTTACCAATATTTTTTTCCAGTTTTTGAGCTATTTAATAATGATAAAAATAATAATACATAAGTCTTATATTGTGCTTTTCAAAGAACACAAAGACGCTTTACAAATGAGACAAACAAACAAAAATGAGAGTGCTATTGTAGGTTGTAGGCGAGCTGAAACAAGTGGTTTTTAACAGATTTTTGTAGGTGGTCAGCGAGTCTGCGTTTCTGATGTGGATGGGGAGTGAGTTCCAGAGGGTGGGGCGCGATGGCGAAGGCTCGGTCCCCCAAGGTTCGGTGCTTGACTTGTGATGTGTTTGAGGAGGTTTAAGTCGGCAGAGCGGAGGCGACGGGAGGGCGGTGGCGTTGTAGGAGTCTGTGAGGTATGAAAAATCTGAAAAAATTCAAATTTCATCTATTTTGTGAGGTGTTCAAAGGTCAATAAATCCGTCTGGGAAAGAGATAAACTTAAATATGTGGCTGAGTGGGAGCCTGTAAAGTGTGGAGTCTTATGGAGCGACTAAAGTGCAGATGTTGTTAAAGAGTTGTTAAAGTTAGTCCCTTTGTCTGCACATGCGCCCTGTGTATATTTCTCCCGTCTTTAGCCGCTGCTGTCTCCCACAAAGGAAATGACCATATTGGATTACAGCGTCATCTCGGTCACAGCCTTTCGTGCTACACGTGGATACCAAACTTGTCAGTATTTGTGAATGAATACGTGCGGGAATCATGTTTAGTTTAGCTCCATGTATTCTGCAGTCTCAGATTACTGCTAACATAAATAAAAGGTATATATTTAATTAAGCACCTGACAAAAAATGGCATATTATAAAAGATGAATTAATGACGGATAAAAATAGATCATGATAGATTTTTCATGACCCTGTTCATCAACATGATGGAGAGAGATGATGCCTAGTGAAACTGCTGCTCTATACAGTGCCTTTGCGAAAGTACTAATACACTTTTGCACATTTTGTCATGTTTACAACCCTAAACGTAAAGATTTTATTTAGAATGTTTTACTGAAAGTTCACACACAAGTAACAGACAACTGTGAAGTGAAAGCAAAATGATACATGATTCTGTTATTTTTCCAAAAAATAGAAAAGTGAAAAGTGGGGCGTGCATAAGTATTCATACAGCATGACTTAATACTTGTGGAACCCCCTTTTGCTGCAATAACAGCAGCAAGTCTTCTGGGGTATGACTCTACAAGGTTTGCACATCTAGAGACTGACATTTTAGCCCATTCCTCTTTACAAAACAACTCAAGCTCTGTCAAATTAGAAGGAGAGCGTTTGTGAACAGCAGTTTTCAGGTCTTTCCACAGATTTTCAATAGGATTTAGGTCAGGACTTTGACTGGGCCATTCTAACACATTAATATGTTTGTTTTAAACCATTCCATTGTAGATTTAGCTTTGTGTTTAGGGTCATTGTTCTGCTGGAAGGTGAATCTCCGCCCCAGCCTCAATTCTCTTGCTGACTCCAGCAGGTTTTCCTCCAAAATGTCTCTGTATTTGGCTCCATCCATCTTCCCAACTATTCTTACAATCTTCCCAGTCCCCGCTGAGGAAAAGCAGCCCCATAGCATGATGCTCCCCCACCATATTTGACACTGGGATGGTGCACTCAGGACGATGAGCAGTGTTAGGTTTGCTCCATACATAACGTTTTGCATTTGGGCCAAAAAGTTCAATTTTTGTCTCATCTGACCAAAGCCCCTTCTTCCACATGGTAGCTGTGTCCTCCATATGACTTCTAGCAAACTTCAAACAGGATTCTTATGGCCTCCTTTCAATAATGGCTTTCTTCTTGCCACTCGTCCATGAAGGCCATATTGTGTAGAGTACGACTTATAGTTGTCCCATGTACAGATTCCCCCAGCTCAGCGGCAGTACGTCTCAGCTCCTCCAGAGTTATCTTGGGGCACTTGGTTACATTTCTGACCAGTGCTCTCCTTGTTCGGTCTGTTAGTTTAGGTGGACGCCGTGTCTTGGTAAGTTCACAGTGGTGCTATACTCTTTCCATTCTGAATGATGGATTGAACAGTGCTCCGTGAGATGTTCAAATCTTGGGAAATCTTTGTATAACTTAACGCTGCTTTAAATTTCTCCACAGCTTTATCCCTGACCTCTCTGGTGTGCTGCTTGGCCTTCATGATGTTGTTTAGTGACCAATACACTCTGACCATAGCTCTGAAGCCCTCACAGAACAGCTGGAATTATACTGAGAGTAGATTACACACAGGTGGCCTCTATTTAATGGTTAGGGCAAGGTGTGAACATTCTGCAGTCATTAGGAATGTTATAAAGGCAATTTAATGCACTCAGAAAATGCTGTATGAATACTTATGCACACCCCACTTTTCACTTTTCTATTTTTTGTAAAATAACAGAATCATGTATCATTTTGCTTTCACTTCACAGTTGTCTGTTACTTGTGTGTGAACTTTCAGTAAAAAATAAAATCTTTACGTTTATGGTTATAAACATGACAAAATGTGCAAAGGTTCAAGGTGTATTAGTACTTTCGCAAGGCACTGTATATACATTATTTGTTTGAGACAAGTAAAGCCAATATATTCATAGGTCACTGTGGCGTTATCGGTTTGATTGGTTCAATTCAGGGGCATTTATTTGTTGTAGCCTTGCCTGAAAATGGAAACTTTACACATACAACTGGGCCAGATCAGACGGATTCTAAAGATAAGGTGTGCAATAACATAGGACATGGACACAGGAAGTGTGTGGAAGTTATTGCATTAACTTGCAAAGTTTAAAGTAGAGCTGTGCACAATATATATTAAAAATAGAGCACACTTGTAAAAACTATAAAGTAAAATAAAAAATAGCCAAAATACCCAAGTCCTTGTATAGTCCTTTAAATTAGTGATGTGCCGATCGTGTCGAGGCGTCGAAGCGTGTGCCGAGTAATCTAGAGGGGTGTGTATTGAAGCATGTATCGATGCGTGTGTTGATGGCGTGTGTGGTGACGTTCAAGCCTCGGGAAGTGGCCAAATCAGTCACATGGTATGTGGTACGTGACTGATTCAGGAAATGATTTGCTGGTTTGGAGCGCGATTCAGTGAAATGCAATGGATTCCCCCTCACATTTTGTGTATTTGGGTTATTGCGCTTGGCATCCTATTGTCTTTATTACACACATTTTCTTGTTGCATAAGCACAGACATAAACAAAGTAACACAAGCACATTTTACACCACAACTCTCTAAATTCTCAAATTTAGTCTTTCAGCCCCCACCATTTATTGTCCCCATAGCCCCCATACTTTTCTCCGAATTTTGTGATACGCAATGCTCTGTCCATCTGGAGCTTGGAACTGCATTTAATCACAACCATTCCTCCTCAAGTGATTTTAACTCCTTTGACGTGTCCCAACTCTTGGTGGACAAATCGCCCCACCACATGGGGATCCTTAAACATCCCATGCGAAACTCCACTTTGATCGATTGAAATCATCAAAATCTTCTTCACACATAGAGTCACTATAGGCATGCCAACATTTGTCTTTCCATTTCTCTTTATATTTCACATGTTTAAACTCCCAGCTCTCGCTTTCACTCACGCTACCACTTCCTTCCGAATCCAATCCAATCCAACTTTATTTATAATGCACTTTAAAAACAACATAGTTGACCAAAGTGCAGAACACAACAGCAAAACGTCACAGTAAAAATTAGGAGCACACCGGTAAAAAGAATACAAGGAATACAAACAGGCAAAGAAGATAAAACCACAAAAGATTCTTAACTCAATTAAAAGCTACAGTAAACGGATACGTTATAAGAGCCGACTTAAAAACAGAAAGGGACTCAGCCTGTCTAAGGTGCGAGGGCAGTGCATTCCACAAAGTTGGGCCTGCAACTGAAAAAGCAGGATCGCCTCTCAGTTTCCTTTGAGTTCTTGGGATTACTAACAAAGAGTGGTCTCCTGACCTGAGGCTGCGAGCAGGAGTATAAGGCTGAAGAAGGTCAGACAGATATATGAAGGTGCAAGGCCGTGAAGGCATTTAAAAACAAATAAAGATCATTTTAAAGTTAATCTGGCTACAGACAGGGAGCCAATGTAGGACTTTAAAACAGGCATTATGTGCTCACGCTTTTTAGTGCCAGATAGAAGGCGTGCAGCAGCATTTTGGACAAGTTGAAGTCGGGCTAGGGAAGTTTGATTTAGCCCAATGTACAATGCATTACAATAGTCTAGGCGACTGGTGATAAAGAACAGGTTTTACTTTAGACAGTTGCCGAATTTGGAAGAAACTAGTTTTTACAACAGAGTTCACCTGAGCGTCAAGTATAAAATCACAGTCTAACCTCACACCAAGATCATTACAACAGGCTTCAGATACTGAGCCAGCGCCCCCACATCACCATGGGCAGAGGTAGCTCGACTCGGCCCAAACACAATGACCTCGGTCTTTTTATCATTTAAGAGAAGGACGTTTAAAGACATCCATTTCTTAATTTCCTAATTTCCGAATCCGCCATGTCTCCCCTCCAACAGCTGTTTCTTTACTTCTTCTTCTTTAAGGTTATTGGCGGACTGCAGGCCAAACAAATACTGTATTGCATATGCAACAACATAGTGTCAAAATAAATACATTTATTGGCTAATACTGATTTTAGACTATAGCGCGATTGGCTCCTCAGTGTGTCAAACAAAAATACTTTTCACAACTTTTAATAGATTTTTAACAATATTTATCAGTATATTAATTCATATTTACACTTTTTATCACTATTTATCACCATTATCAAATGACTGTTCGTAATCACAGCTACTTAATATTTTTAATCACATTTTTAGCACCCGGTTACAAGCGAGTTCTCCGTGGTACTGTGGCTTAGTTGGTCAAAGTGCCTGTCTTGTAAACAGAAGATCCTGGGTTCAAATCCCAGCAGTGCCTTCCCAACTGGTGCTTTGAAAAATGTTGCTGATTGAAACACAAACGTGTCATCCCTGGAACAGACTAAAGAATGACAACAAAAGACCTGCCTGATTTTTCCCGTCTGGTCTGGAGGTTTTGATGAAGAATTGTTGGAATGAAAGATTAAAAGTCAGTTCTTTCCAATCCCATGAGGCCGTAACTCCGCAGAGGCCTGTGTGAGTGGATCTGGGACACGGATAATCCACAGATATGAAATGATGAATATGAAAGAGATTGGGGCGAAGGTGTTTGCCGTGTTAATCCCACTGGAGAGGGGATTTGTACCCATGTTCGATCACTAAAGCTGCACCAACAACAGGGACCTGCAGGGAACGTCAACAATACAGGCTCTATGGCGACACGCTGCAGGTGAAAACATTGATTTTCCTCCCTGATTTTTTGGCTAGTTTTCTCCCTTAACGTCACGTTTTAATGTCAGAGGCATTCCATTTCCAGGAAGTAACAACAACATCGCGCTGCACCGGCCTTTTTCCCACATTTATTCATTCACAAATCCACGTGTAGCACAAAAGGCTGTGACCGAGATGACGCTTTAATCCAAATATGGTTATTTCCTTTGTGGGAGACAGCAGCGGCTAAAGACGGGAGAAATATACATGGCAGAGTTTAAATTAACTGAAAATTCTCTGTAATTTTAGCTTTGACGGAAGATTTTCTTTCTCTGAGCTCACCGGGCTCTCTTTAGAGCACACATCACTCTGGAACACCACATGGTTTTGCTTTGCATTTTGCACAGAAACTAAACAGCTTTTTAGTGCCACAATGGACAGAACACTGGACCTGAGAGCGCATGAAGGACCGAGAGAGGAAAGGCGTGGTGCATGGAGGTAAGAGCAGATGGACTGGGCGTCGCGTGGAGTGCAGGTTTCAAAGATGCATAAATGAACTGCTATACTGTATATTGTCCCTTTCGCCCACTGTTTCTTAAACATTATGTTAAAATTTAGAAAATGCAAATAATTAGCTCCAATTTGCATTTGTATTGGTAACATATGAGCCTTGATATTGATGAGCACATGATGCTCTGAATAAGTCGTCTGCCTTTGAGACTTTAACACACGAGTTAAACATATGTTTGTTGCAAAATTAATGTTCAAAGATTCTGTTTAGATCATGTTTAGTTGAGCTCCATTCATCCTGCAATCTCAGATTATTTCCTAACATCAATAATAGGTAGCTATACACTATACACATTTCTTTTAAAAATGCCTTGAATATAAGATACAAATAAAAAAAGTTAAAAAGTGTATTAAAAAAAAAAGAGCTAAGGTTGGGAGTGATCCAGCAATCTCATGGTTGCAAACCCAGTGCTCTACTTATGGAGCTACACAGCCACAGCAGTTACCACAGCAGGCTTGGACAATGTGTGCAGTGGCCCATGTAAAAGGCCCTATCCTGGTACAAGCAACACCTACACTAAAGCAACTTGAACTCCAGACCATACCTGATAGCCGCACAGTGCACATGCGCATGATTTTGTAGCTGCATCTTTCTGTAAAAAAGTTGAAGTCCAAAATAAAATATAAAAATTAGAGTCAAGGCTGGGCTTGAACCAGCAGTCTCATGGTTGTAAACCCAGTGCTCTACCTATGGAGCTTCACAGCCTCAGACAATAAGTGCAGTGAACCATATAAAAGGCATGATGTTTTTAAATTTTCTGCAGTGTTGCCTCAATTGTACCACAGTTCAGGCAATATTTATTGAAACATTTTGTAATTAGGGCTAATTCCCTGGGCGCCCAAAGATCTGAAAAGGTGCTCCAACCCCGCAGAACCCTCGATAGATGAAGGAATATTTTGGTGAGACCCATATAGTATGAGGAACACAGAGAGACACGGACAAGAAACAGCCTATCTGAACTTCCTGTGATTGTACAGTCCAAAAAGCTGAATCTGGAGCCAAAAACGTCCAAATTAAAGTTTTTTCTGTGACAGAGGGGTACTATAAATACGTATGAGTCTAAAACTGTGGCTTATGTGAATAAAGGGGAATTTGGGAAAATTGACGAATGTCAGGACAAACTCTGACAGAGACCAACATGCGCCAGAATAACAAGTCTGGCTACCTCATGGAGGATGGGTGGGCCACATGACAAGTCAAAATTGCCAACTCCCTGTGTGTCCAGGCGTGGTGCTCTAATTCAGTTTTTGGTTTGTCCTTATGTCCCCTTTCACTGTGCCGAAGGGTTTGAGCCTATGTCAAAAAATTTGCATTTTCATTTGAATAGGGGTCAACTTTGAGGGGGCGCTGTTGGGCCATTTTGTTTTGAGCGTGGCCAACACCTCCATTTCCATCCATTTTCACGCCACCCGAATGTCTCCGCCAAATGTGGTGAGTTTTTGGTGACATTTAGCAGGTCAAAAATGCGCTCCTTGACGGAGAAAAATTTTAGAAAACCAAAAACAATAGTCCCTTGCCGTTAGTAATGTTCAGCAAACAGCAAGATATATTTATTTCTCTATTCGCCTGCAGCGTCTTGCCTTAAATATTGTAAACTGCTTTTCTCCTCCATATCTCTACGTTCCACCTGCTGATGTCACTAGGTGGTATGGTATTTCTTCTGCAGAAAGTGAAAAGGAGAGACTTTTTTTCTTATCTTAGACACAATTATATTGTCAAACTTACCCTGGACATAATTTTTTCTTCAAAATCCATTTCGCTCACACTCTGGGCCCAGCGTTTCCACATTAAGTTCAGACACCAGATTGTTTTTTCAGTAAGAGTGTGTTTATTCAGAGACTAAATAAGATTCCCTCTCTAAAACGTCAACAAAATAAATCTGTTTTGCTGTCCCTGAACGTTTGCCCCCCACAGTATAACAAGTGTTTACGGAGACACAGGGACACTTCTAATAATCTCTAATTACTCCATGATTGCCTTTTTACCACCAACGGTGATCTGTTTATTGTAATGTAGCGCTCGATGATTGACTGAGGAACATAATAAGTTGTTTACCCGTAAGTGGCACGTGTTCGTCATGGATCAATAGGGATTTTAATAGCTTTGCACGAGCCCATCCAAAAGCCCATCAAAGCTCAGGGTGAACGCTTCATGAATCATGCAGAGCGTTGGTGCTGGGTATGAAGAGCTTTAACTGTGCTAAAGTCATCTATCCCTGTATTTGTTTAGATAAAAGTACGAGAAAACAGGCTCAAGAACGTGTCATCCTGCGGTGAAATACTGCCCCCTGGTGGTTGGCCTGTGGACAGCAGTGAATCTGAGCTGGTCTGGCTTACAGGGCACAGAAATAGGCCATGATATTAAATTTGAAGTTCGACATATTGAGGCAGGAAAATATCGTGATAAATGATAATATTGACTCTAAAGATACTAGATACGGTCAACTCTAAAGCATAAAAATGAGAGTAAACCTTTGTTCTAGAAGTGCATAATGATATCCTAAAATACCACACAAGCTACAATACACATGAAATAATGTAACCCATTTGCTTCAGTTAAAAAGTCAAGTTTTACAAAGACAAAATAATTTGAAAATGCAAATAAACGTACAGACGATAAATATTTAGCCCATAAATATATTGTTTATCTGTTATTTATTGAACGACATATATGTAAATAAAATGCAGTGCATCTCATTAAATTGTGCCTGATAAGTACAATAAATTGTCACAGCAAATCCTCAAAGCCCATTATTATTATTATTATTATTATTATTATTATTATTATTATATTTAGCATTATTTATTGTATATACAGGGCGACAATGGCGCAGCTAGTAGAGCGGGTCGTTTCATGATGGAAAGGTCAAGAGTCCAAATCCCAGCTCCTGAAGATACACTGTTGTTGTGTCCTTCACTCACCTCGCCTCTAGTGTCTGTGTACATTGGTGTATGAATGAGCAATGGTTCATTACTGTAAAGCACTTTGGGCCTAATGAAGGTAGAAAAACGCTATATAAGTTGAGACCATTTACCATTTGAAATTGCGTGTAGTGTTGCAATGTAGGATTAGTTTCTCCTCCACGCGGGGCAGGAGAAAGGGGCAGTTGTTGTGATGTAGCCAGTGAAACCAGAATGATTCCCCTCCATGTTTTTTATACAGAGGGGGATCAGTCTGGAACCCCTGTTGCCGGCATCAGAAAAATTAAAATGCGCTTGTGCAATCAGATTAGTTTATTCACGTCACGTGTTGTTCTCGAGCAGCGTCACTCACAGGACGTGGAAGTCTCTCAATAACAAACTACGAACGGCGCACGAGAGAGAGAAAGAGCGTGTCTCCAATCGGCAGTAAATGACCAAAAACACATTGACAGTAGGTGAGTTTCGTGATTCATAATCCTGTGCGAATATTAACGCAAAACCGCTAATAACACCGCATCAACGGCAGACGCTCGCCCCTCGTTGATTGGTTTACTCCACTTCCTGTTTGCTGGCGCATGTATCGCTGTGGGAAATGGAATTGACGCTGCCGTCACCAGACTCACTGACTGGTACAGCGTTGTTCATGGCTACCTTCTCCTTCGTTCTTTGACTCACATCTTGCCCTGTTCGTTTTACTTCCTCTTTGGTTCTTGGAAAGATGCCGACAGCATTGATGATGGTGTTAGTTAATTTTTGCCAGATCACGGTACGTCTGGAGACATCTGGAGAGGGCGTTGATGTAGTTCTGTAAAGTGCTTGTTTGCCTCCTCTACCAACGCCTTCAGCTCCTCCAGGTCAAACCTTCTGGTCCCTTCCTCACTGTCCATGGTGAAAGACATGACACGCTAAAGTGTGACTTTAAATAGTCCCGTCTCTACCTGGTTTCACCTGTCTTTGGTTACCAATTTCCTTTAGTTGATCTCGTGCAACATGCCCACTTTTTAACGCCACAAATTGTGGCACATGTTATTTCCCGTCTTAGAGAATCAGACCCTTAGTGTCCAGAAAAGTGTTGTATTAACAGGCACATTATAAACATAGAGATTACCGCTCTGAGGAAGTGTAAATCATTCAGATCCAGCTGTCTCCATTGATCACACTTTATGATGGAAGCTATATATGTATATATGTGCCTTTATCCATGTAGTTTTATGTTATGGCCTAAAACATGGCCTCATTGGACAAAAGTAAAAGCCATCTCCTCAATACACTTCATACGATTGAAAACATTTTAAAAACTTAAATGCTTAAATGTGACCTACAGAGGAGAAGTACTGTGCAGATTTCACACTCCTCCACTGCGCTCGACGTCCTGCACTGGATGCGAGCTGAAGCTCATGTTCATCGTGTTGGTTCTTCGGTGCTGTAGTCAGACAGACAGATCTACAAAGACTTGCTGGAACTTACAGCACAACCGTCGTGACAAAAAAGGATGATAATCTGGGCTGAGGAGTTGTTAGTGAAGGTGGATAGAGCTGGTTCCCTCCCTGCTCCGAGGTAGAAAGTGCTGTGTATGTAAGACACTTTAACAGCGCCCCCTTGTGTCTGTTGCAGGTCTGCTTGGGATGGTGGCCCACATGATGTTCACCACGGCCTTCCAGCTCACAGTGAGCCTGGGCCCTGAGGACTGGAAACCACAGAGCTGGGATTACAGCTGGTCCTACATGTGAGTTACTTTGGTCCATTTTGATGTTGGGAATTGACCAAATTAAACCGCGCCCCAAAAGGGTTAATGTCCAAATCATACCTCATTCCCTGCATCTCCTCCCATGGAACGTAATGGAGCACGTTCTTTCCCCTGTATAGCCGGAAAAAATTGTCATGAACAATATCTGCACTCTTACTTTCTAAGTAAAAGTGCAGATATTATAAGTTAGTAGTTTTAGGAACACTTTTGGTCTGATGTGATGGATTCGGGGAACAGGCCATAACATTTGCCGGAACACTCTCATTAAACACCATTATATCAGATCAAATCTTTGCCGGATCCTCCTAAATATTTCCCAGATCCTTTAACCTGAAAAACTGATAATTGGGGGAATGTGTTCCCACAATGTCCTACTCATGGTCCTACCCATGGTCCTACCCATGGTCCTACCCATGGTCCTACTCTTCACAGAGTAACTGTGAGTTGACTCTCTTCAGAGTAAAACTTCAGGTTAGAAAATCAGACACCATGAGTGACAGTAACATGACGTTAAATGTGTTCTTTATTTCCAATGAAACACTGAGGCCTTATTGCACTTCAGTCTGTCACAGACCGACGGCTTCACTGCTAGAAGCCTCAGCAGCAGCAGCAGAAGAAGCTAGCTGGTGGGTAGCGCCACTTTAGCAGTATTTACAGCCAAGTTTGTCTTTTCTGTCAGCGGAGTATTTACTGTCACGGACAATTAATGAGTATTTTGCACCATAAAGAGTCACTACACGCTAAACTCCACTTCTTGACGGAGCTAGCTAACAATTGCTAAGGGGGCGGGGCTTTTGCGAAAGGTCAAGTCCATACATCACTAGTACATCGCTCCCTAACCTGAAACGATTACGTGTTTACAGACTCGCATGGAGCTCGTTCACCGCCTGCATGGCCTCCTCCGTCACCACCATCAACCGCTACACCAAGACCATCCTGGAGTTCAAGCACAAGCGCAGGAACATCGAGAAGAACCTGAAGATCAAGCAGAAGCTGCTGGAGCTGGACTCGCCGCAGCAGGTGTGGGACATGTACCTGAGCTCCGTCCCCAGCACGACCGAGGAGCTGCTGGACCTGTCCTCCAGCAGGAGACTGTCCAACACGTCCATGTTCCTGGACCTGAGCGACCTGCCCGAGTCGTCCCCGCACTGCGAGGAGTACTGCTGACGGGGGAGGGGGGAAACAATAGGCTTTTATTGCACTAATCATTCTGTGGCATAGCAGCTGTAGCAGGGGCGCGGACACTGGAGTTAGACCAGATTCACTCACCACATGGATTTAGACTTGACTTGACGGGTCTTGACTTGGTCGTAAGGCGAGACATGGCAGGTGACATTTTTGACATTTTTTTACTAGTTGTGTCCCTTCATATCTTAGTTTTGATGTAATAAATAGAACAAACTCCTCTTTTACTGTTTATTTAATGACAATGCCTGATATAATCCTAAACAACAATGCATCACCCAAATACACTGCCCGACCAAAGACGCCACAAAAAAAGTTCACACACCCAAATATTTGGTAGTAGCGCCTTTAGCTTTGATTCTGCCTGTGACGGTGTTTCAATAAGCTTTGGCAACGTCAAAAGATTCAGCGTCGCGTTCCTTTTTCACCAAGATCTTGTATTAATGATGGGAGAGTGTGACCACTGCGCGTTGCCTTCTCCAGCACATCCCAAAGATTCTTAATGGGGGTATGATCTGGACTCTGCAGCGACTGATTCATCTCATGCTCCCTGAACTGCTCTTTCACAATGTGAGCCCGATGAATCCTGGCACTGTCATCTTGGAATATGCCCGTGCCATCAGGGAAGAAGAAATCCACTGATGGAATAACCTGGTTATTCAGGTTGTTCATCTAATCTCATTCTTTGGGCACATAATGTTGCTGAACCTAAAGCTGACCGACTGAAGCAGCCCCAGATCAGAAGAGTTAGTTATATCCAGGTAAAGGTCAGGCCGTGGGGTCCATGGGGGTATCTATGGCTGATAACGCATATGTTGCAAAACTTTAGGTTCCGTTTTCTGATAGACAACATCTCTGCATTAGTAGCTCCTACAGATAACAGATTTTCCAGTCTTGTACTTTGAAATAGTTTTTTCAATCTAATTCCTGGCTTGATTTAAGCCAGGAAAAAAAAAAAGAAGCCTAAATTTGACTTTTGTACTATTTTTCCCCCTAGCTTACTCAAAACCAGGCTTTATAATAATTTAAGGTACAAAATATTTAAAATCATAATGATAATGTATTTTCAAAATCGCCTTGCGACCCCTGCTTTGGGAACCATTGCTCTAACAAAACCTTTGTAACTAATATTTCAACAATATTAAACCGCGAATTGATACCTGGCTCTATCCATTATTTAGGTTTTGTGATGAGAAATGATGAGAAAACTTGGAATACATTTTCATTTTTTTCTTCAAATTTTTGTCAGTAACCAACAGCAAATGTTTGAAATTGATATGTGGAAATGTATTTCTTTTCCTATTCATCTGCAGTGTTTCGCCTTTAGCACCAACGACTCAGGACTTGACTTGGACCCCATTAAAGAATCGTATATGAATAATTTCTTAAATGGACATTAACAAAGCGTGTCTGAGTCCTGTGACCTGCACCAACCAACAAAACTGTAGCTTCAACGACACAGTCAAATTAGGAGAAATATTTAGAGTTTTATTGCAGTTCACCAAACTGTTGTCCTTTATCTAAGCTACCTCCAAAATGTTTAGGTCATATTATATAGCACTAAGATACCTATAGTAGCACATGCCAACAGCAGTTGTAGCCGCTGCAGGAGCTTTGTCTGTGTGGAGAGTTACGACATTAACAATAGATTTGTTTGTTCTTGCAGCAGAGCGGTGTCTATACATTTACTTTTACTGATTATCAAACACTTAAATGTTAGCATTCTGATGAACTTGCTTGGAAAGGTTTGCGAGGTGACAGCAGCTAGTATTTTCTGTCAGCTGGACAGTGAACAGAGAGTCCTCAGCCTGGTCCAGAGGAACATGTCTCAGATCCTTCACAGAACAGCAATAACACGAGAGAACTTCCAACTGTGAAGAGGTGAGGTTTGAAGCCTTCTACAGGAGCTCCAAGGCTGTGTCTGAATGTCCGCCTAAACCCCTCATTAAATCCAAAGTAGACTATCTAGTGCACTTGTTCAATTGGTGACTTCGACACACACTGACCACTTTTGCTGCGTTCCAAGTAACTGGACCTCCAACAAGGAAAACTGCCTTGGAGCGCAACTTGAATTGGTCATTTTAACATGTAAACTCGGACATGATCAGAGTGCTCCGAGTTTAGATACAGAGAAAGACTACTCCCCTCAGTGGAGAAGTGTAGCTTATGATAAAACGGTGACAAAACCATCGCATCACTGAAGGGAATGTTACTTTTGGGTCACAGAGTGTAGATGAGAGATGTAGGATGTAGTGAATTATAACGTTAGCATCTTATTAACTGTTTTAGCATTAGCTGCCAGATCAGCTGGATCACTCTGAGGTTGTAAGTCGTCATTTTCAACTTGGAAAAATTGCCGTCACCAGTCGCCTGGAACGCAGCATTTCTCCTCCTTCACCAGATCACATGACTCTGGCACAAACTAAACGAACTTATAAGAATTTCTGCATTGAGACCATGTGGACAAATATGTGCATATAACATTAATGAAGACACAGTTTTGATTACTATCGTTCTTCGCTCAAGCTAAAGGTCAGCAGATAACATGACCTTTCTCCATAGAGGTTTATTAAAGTGGTTTATTCATAGATTATATACAACTCATGATTAAACCAGTGTCTTATGTTTCATTAAGTCTGGATGAGTCCACTTCAAAGACCTGTTGCTGTCGGCTGTTCTCCTCTGACTCCTATTGACCGTCGAGTGACCATCGAAACCCGTTAATCTTCTAGATGCATTGTGGGATTTTTTGAGTGTGCTACTTTTTTCCTCTGGACATTCAGACACCTCTACAAAATGGCGAAACCACTATAAAGTGCACTATTGGTCTTGTGCATACATGTGATTAGTGGCTGCTGCTGGAGGACGCCACATTTAGGACAAGTCATGTGATCGGTGACTGATACAGCGTGGTTCCATCCCATTGGTGCCATACTGTGACCCCAGATCAGTCGGCCGTTATGTGATGGTATGTGGTGTTATGTGACGTTAAGCAGTAAGGAACGGTGTGGACTTTAAGACACACACAACTCTCTCCAACGGACACCCAGATAAAACTGAAAGATTACAGTCTGGGAATTTTCTGAATAGGGTGCGGTGTAAACATATCTCAAACTTAAGACACGTGTAGGATATGTAGTAGTACAATTACATCAACAATGTATTGGTAAAACTTTTTTTACATTTATATTTTTGTTTTAGTTGTTGTGACGCTTACCCAATCAGAAGGCAGAAGGAATCCCACACTTTGGGTTTGTCAAATCCTAAGGCTTGAACCAGTTTGCAATAAAGCCAAAGGACTCTCTCCCACTATTCTACACTACGTATACTAAGTGTCTCCAATCAACTCCGAATAGGTTCTGGTGCAGGAAGTGGCTCGGATACATAACATGATTTCTTTCTGTTGTATGCGAGTAGTAAAATACAGCAAAAAGGGTAAACTAATGTGACGAAGACGGAAAGATTGAAAACCGTTCTTTCTTCATATTTGACGAAAGGTGTCAAACAAAGCACAGTTGATCATTGTTTGTCTTTGCCCAATGTGCAGGGATTTACTAAAGAATATAACACGCTGTTTAGCTTCAAAAGATTAACAGAGCAAGTCTGATTATTTCTTAATGGTACAGGCTTGAACCTCAAACCTTTCTGTTCTTGATTCTGTGCTGTATCCACTCTGCTGTTGTGAAAATCCAAATATGGATGGGGAAATCATCGATCAGTTCCACCTGATGCTGCAGGTGGAGTTGATTGAACCGAGGAGATCAAAGATCGTAGTTCAGTTGCTATGAAAATCCACCACCCCGGGATTTGAAGGATCAGATTGTTAAGTGAATGTAAAGATATCACATCTGATTATTCCAGTTGTGTATTTGATTACTCTGACCAAGCATGCCCTCCTAAACATATGACTAGTACGTGGTGACTGTAGTACAGGTATGATCATCGGTCTTTCGCAAACAAGTGAATAGCTGCCGCTGGTGGAGGTCGCAGTTTTTGGAGCAAGTCATGAGACACAACATCTGTCACACGGCAAAAAAGGAGCAGTTATACATGACTTTTCTTTATTTTCTTCATGAAAACATGGGTGTTTAGCCAATGCATTACAGTTAAAGTGGTTGTTCTAGTCGGTTGGTCAGGATGTGGTTTTAGGGACAGGAAGTGAAGGGCTAGTTGTGCGACAGGTTAGCTTAATCCTACTCATGTGTTGTTGCGATACTTCTCCTTAGTGTTCCCTGTTGTAGTACCTTTGATTAACCCCTAGGAGTGCATGCTACATACACTGCCTTTAATGCCACAAAGGAGACAAGAAGCTCTCTGTGACCCCACAGGTAACTTGAATTGATGTACATGCTTTTTGTGATGTCCAACAACAAACTGCCAAACAGCAGGGGGCGCCTCTCCCAGCTCCAGCTCCTCTTAAAGGGACATCGGTTCCAAATGCATTAGTCCATCTGTTGGAATATTGTCAAGAGACAGAATGTTCTTTCTGAAGTGCATTTACAAACCTGTATGATATTTATGTCACTGTTTTGATCAGTTCTGATTTCTGAAACTTAAGCATGTTTTGATTGTGTGTCATGTATCTGCTGCGACATTGTGTGTAGTGATTACTCATTTAATTTATGTGGAACAATAATGTTATGTATGAAATATTTTACAATGAAAAAAACGATTTAAAAAATAAAAACTGGCTTGTTTTGATATGGAGATCTGTTGTTGCTTCTGCTGTCCACTAGATGTCAGTGTGTATCAGGCTAAGATCAGTGTGCATATTTGCATATTTGAAATGAGCAGGTCCAGGCGCAAAGTGAACTCTTAAACTGGAACATGAGTCACATGACTTTCAGAACATGTTTGTAGAGCTCTAGACTACAGGGTTAGACACGTGTTCAAAACTATATACATTACTCTTTATGTGTCGGCTTTTCTTTGTTTTCAACACTATTTCCACTGTGTGATTCTGAATGACATGAATGAACATGTGGGACTATGTAGGACAGACAAAAAGGGTGAAATAACTCCAAATATGTTTTAAATTCTTTAAAACTGTCTTCTTGGTATTTTCTCAATGAACTTCACGAAGTCGTCCCTGAAATACTTGAACAGTCTGTGAAGTCCAAACCATTTGTGGTGACGACATCGTGAGGCTCAGTGAGAAAATGTCCAGAGTGTAAAGCAGTAATCAAAGCAAAAGCCAGCAATTTGAAGAAACTATTACCCTTTTTTTTAATAAAACATAATTCCATGTGTTCATTCATACTGTAAATGAATGCCTTCAGTGAGAATCTACAATGTACAGTCTTGAAATAAAAGAAAAAACAATACTGCTACTGTATAGTGTGTATGAACAGTATGTCACAGAAGTGAGTACAACCCTAACATTTCTGCAAATATTTCATTACATCTTTTCATGGGACGACCCTGAAGTAATGACACTGTGCTTCAATATAAAATAGTCAGTGTACAGTTTGTATAACAGTGTGATTGTAATGTGTCATTATTTATTTGGTCAGGACAGTGCATGTTAATGAACATACATGGGTCTCATGCATGTAAACAAGCCCCACTGGATTGTAGCCTTGGGCTAATTTCCATCCATTGTCCCCCATGCGCACTCTCAAACACACTCTCACTCATCCTGGCCTATTGTACATGTTTTTAGTGGTAGGGGAAACCTACGCAGACATGGGGAGAACATGCAAACTCCACAGAAAGGGCCCATCCAGTTGGGAATTGAACTCGGGACTTACTAGGTGTAAAGCATGAGCGCTAACCGCTATACTATGGGCGGCCCACCCAAAAACATGACAACATGTTAATGTTTGGGAGGTATTAGTTTAAGCAGACACTGTTTAATCATTCTTATGATTTTAATAAAGATCAGAGCACATTTTATGATCAATTTAGGCAGAAATGTGAGAAGTTCCAAATGGTTCACATACTTTTCCTCCCAATGTGTGTAGCCGAGCCTATTTCTATTTAAACAATGAACAAGGAATCGAACAAAGCAAATAAATAAACACACCATCAATACGAAATAAAGATAGTCCACATACATGTCAGACTACTACCCAACGTCACAATTCCCCAATGCCCACGAATGCATCACCATGTCCACAACCATATGACACTATAAAAGCAGCACACTGACGAGAGGTAGCGTTACCGTGGTGGCAAAGAGCAGCTGAGGGCAGCTTTAAAGGCTCTATACCAGTTTTTATTACAATGAAAGAGGAAGCCATTGAAATGAAGCCGTGGCACAAACTCATCCCAAACTTTCCAAACCTAATGTGTCTCAGTTCTTCATGGGGACGAGTTTGTCGACAACTTGTAGAGTCACTTTCATGAAAATGCTCAGAAACAAACCCGTGAGAGCTTGATATAAATGCTTTGTAATTAAATGTGGCGTTTCCACCACAAATGTCTGAGCTCATGAGAATATACTAAATCAGGTATAGTGCCTTTAAGGTTTATAAAAGAATAAAACATATGCTACACGCAAACAATGTTGAGAGGGTCATCAGAGGCTGTTTCACAATTGCAAGGATCCTTCCTTTGTTATTTGTTGCTTTATTTGTTATTATACATGAACTGTAAAACGAAATGTGTCCCTCGACGCCACTGGACGAGGGACACATAGGGAGCAGTGGGCGGCGGCAGTGCCCGGGGACCCATCTCCAGATGTGGAGCCAGGATGGTGGTCAGAAACACCAACGTCCTAGTGGTGGGCTCCTCCAAAACAGAGTCGAGTGTCCTCTTTCCGCCGCATTTGATATGAGCTCAATTGGAACAATCTCTGAAGCGAGCGGCAAATGTATTGGGGGGAAATAAAAAATCTTAAAATTACATAGTGTGTTTTGGTTTATATATTCATAAAACACATTCACTTCTATCCAGTGTAGTAGGTCATGTGTGTCCCAGTTCCTCTGAGTCATGGTGGGTCATGGTGGAACATGACAGATGTGGACAGGACTGTGGTAGATCTACTTTTACTTTGGAGAAAACAGTTACTATAGTAACTGTTGAAGAAATTAACCTCATAAGCTTCTTCTGTAACATCTGTCCACATCAGTCCTGCTGCACCACGACTCAGAGGAACTGGGACAAACATGACTCTACAGAAGATACAAGTTTTTGTTTATTTAATTTAGTATACATGATATAAAAGTATATAAAGAGTTTCACATCTTAAACTTGTTAATAACAAACACTTTGTTTTTTGTCTTTACTTCTTATATCCATTAGAAGTCTGAAGTTCTGTCTAAAACAGAAGCTCCATGACTTCCTTCGTCACCTGCAATGAAGCCTCAGCCTTTTTACTGGAAACAAAGAGCACATTGTATTTAGCGTCATGTTTCTGTCACTCATGGTGTCTGACCTGTAGTTAACACTGAAGAGTGTCATTCACATTTACACTGAGAAGGTGTGAACTATATAGACACCAAACAGTGTCAAATTAACACTGGAACATATGCTGTGTATTTTTCATCTTTTTAATGTATAGCCTATAGAGAAATAATCTGAAACAATTGTTATTTCGATCCACATTTTCCACAGGACCGTTTACACCTATGCAATCTGTGTTTCATCCACTAGAGGGGGTGAGTGCTCCACTTTCCTCTCCCCGTCTCAGAGCTCAGCTTCAGCACTGTTCAGCTAATGGTTGGAGACTGCAGGTGAAATTCAGACATGTCCATTTTACCTTTTTATTGTTAGCCCTAAAAATTGAAAAAAGGCCAATATTTTCAATAAGAGGATCTAAAAGATGGATGAAGCCGGGTTTAAACGTGAGATTTGAGGTATACTGAATGGCCTACTTTATTTTGTTTTTGACTTAAATGTTTTCCCTGATCTTTGAGTATTGTCACCACTTTTGGTCACCCTTGTAGGGAAATAATTAGACCATGGTTCACATGAGCTGGAGGAGATGACTCTGAGCTTTGTGACGGTTTTTGTTTTGTGTGGATTGGCTCAGGAATTGCAGAGGGATCTGCAGTTTGACGGTTGCCATGGTTGCCGCCGGAAAATGTTCAGCTGCTCCACCTTTTGAACTGCGGGCTCTTTGGAAGGTTGTGATGTCACGTGAACACAGGCTATTGTTATTGTCAGTCAGCTGCTTTGTGTACTGTTTGCTTATTTATTTATTCATGTATTTATCTATTTTCTGTTCTTTAATTGGCTGTATTTTTTGGTTTATTGGTCTTCGGGCCGACGGTGGCGCAGATGGTAGCGCGGGTCGTCTCATGATCGGAAGGTCGGGGGTTTGAATCCCGCCTCCTGAAGGTGCACATTGTTGTTGTGTCCTTGGGCAAGACACTTCACCCTCCTTGCCTCTAGTGTCTGCGTACACTGGTGTATGAATGAGAGTGTGAATGGGTGACTGGATCCTTGCTGTAAAGCGCTTTGAGTGCCTAATGAAGGTGGAAAAGCGCTATATAAGTTGAGACCATTTGTTTATAGTTAGATATTGTGCTTTTTCTCGACCTAATTAAAAAAACATGTTTATTGTAAACATAAGGTTTACCCAGTAGAGGGCGAACTCTCCTTATGTCTCCTACTGAAAGATAGTGTTGGGAGTAGCTCAATACATGTACTCTATTTAGAATACTCTTTTTAAGTAACTGTATTCAGGTACAGTTACTCTTTCATTTGAGAGTATTTAGAATAGGCAAGGCAAGGCAACTTTATTTATACTGCACGTTTCGTACACAAGGCAACTCAATGTGCTCAATACAGTTACTTTCCTCAAATCAAAGGAATACACTATAGTACTCAGTCATTAGAGTTTAGCTTCATATTGCAAAACCTGACCTGCTCCTCCTAAAATGAAAAAAAGATTTAAAATGCCTTATGCCACATACGTCACATGATCGGCTCCTGTGTATTTGCCCAGAGAGTTTATGAATTCCTAATTATTGGTTAATAAGTTTATAACAGACGTTTAAGTGTACCCTATATTTTTGTAATTATGCACCATATACATACATTTAATGCAAATCAATGTAAAAGTATTCGAAGTATTCAAAATACAATACTCTTATTGGACAAAGTAACGGAATACGTTACAAAATGGATTTTAAGGCAAGTATTCAGTATTCTGTTACTAAATACGATCATAAAGTATTCTCCCCAACACTGCTGAAAGCTTCAGAGGTACACATGCAGAATAATCTGTACTTTAGAAATGTGCTTGGAGCTGTGCACAAAGCAAAGTCAAATGGAACTAAACTGTTGTGCAAGTGTTTACACATCATTTGGTCCAATTTATCCAAGACGAAGATCCTCAAATCATCATCTTTTCCAGATCAAAATTGTATTTGTTTATTTTGAGACCATCACGCTCATGGGTATGCAGCAGATTACTGGAAAGAAAGATGTACAGTATCCATCCATCCATCCATTTTCTTCCGCTTTATCCGGGGCCGGGTCGCGGAGGCAGCAGTCTCAGCAAAGATGCCCAGACTTCCCGATCCACGCACACCTCCTCCAGCTGTTCTGGGGGGACCCCGAGGCGACACCAGGCCAGCTCGGAGACATAGTCCCACCAGCGTGTCCTGGGCCTTCCACGAGGCCTCCTCCCAATAGGACATGCCTGGAACACCTCCCGAGGGAGGCGACCAGGAGGCATCCGGAACAGATGCCCTAGCCCTAAAACAGTATGTTTTAGAAAATAATGACTTGACTAAACCGGACCTGTCCTGGGATTCATACCTGGACTTTTACAGCTTTGTAGTAAAAAGCAAGACAGAAATTCTCATTGATAAGGCTATATACAGTATATGTGCTGATATACTGTGTTCCAGTCCTCAACCCAGGGTAAATCTGACGTGCAGACAAAATAATAAACCACAAAAACAACACTCATGTTCATAAAAATCATTTATTGTTTTCAACATCAGCCTAATGTTTGCATCATCTCTAAATACACAGTGCAATTTTTGACCTGAACGCAGAGAAATTAACTTAAAACTTGCTACAAAAAAAACATCCCTGACAGAAAACGTCTACAATCTTAGTGCAATAACACGCCAACCCTGTTCAGCCCTAACAATAAATACTAGACCATTTATAACTTATCTCATCCTCATTCTCCTTTCGACCTCTTGGATTGGGCTTGTTACCAGTTTTGTCCCTAAAACCATTTGAAATATGCAACAGTTTGAAAGCGAGATCTCCAAAGGTATATATTGTTTCCTGTTTGGCGCGCATTAGTTCACATTAGCCTCACAGTATAAGCTTGTTGAACACCGCGGGGGCAGATTGTGTCGGACAGTGAGGAGATTAGCCGCAATCTTCCATCCATTTGGGCCTATTCATTATTCAGGAGCTCTTAAACTTCCCCTGCCCACATTAAACATTGAAAGATTGATCCGGGTTTGCAGACACAGAGCTGGGATGGTTTCCAACGAGCGCCCACTGCCCACACTTTGGAAAAGGACTCACTGCAGCAGGGATTCTGCGGGCTTAACAGTCGTTGAATTAACTGTGCCCAAATCAAGGCCTTAAATGTCATTAAAAAAGCATTAATTGGGTTCAAACTGGCATTGAATCCAAGTTTCTTGGAAAATGATGACATTGCTCAACAAGCAAATAACAAGGACAAAATAAATAATAAAATAACAAGGAGCAGTCAGCCAGTGTGAGCTATATGATTGAAGGTAGTACATTTGAACAAAAACATGTAAATTCTCTTCAAAATATACTGTAGTTTTGTCCAATTCTCTCTCCTCTGTATGAGGAAGTGTTTTTTTCTTCGATTGTATTTGGGCATTAAGGTGAGACACTGCAGGTGAAAAGGGGAAAACAACCTTCAAAATCCAAGACTGTAATTGTTTGGAGTCTGTAGGAGCTAAAGTGGTGAGGTCGTTACATGAGTGGAGCCAAAACCTCATTTTGAGAAAACATTTCTCTGGTCTTTTGTACCGGTGGCTCCCAGAAAGGAAATGACCATATTTGGATTATAGCGTCGTCTCCGGGAGCCTTCAGGACACGTGGATATAAAATATGTCACTATTTGTGAATGAATGCGAGAGGGAAAGACGACTAAGATGTAAACGGAGGAAACTAGCTAAAAATCTACACCTGCCGTGTCTCGCCTCAAAAGGCATGAACACATTCAAACATCTGTTCACATTGTTAATACGTAACAGAAAGGAGTACGGGGAAGAGACACTTGATGAGTCAGGGCTTGCGTGATGTTTGAAACGCCCTCTGCTGGAGACAGTGGGAATTAACCATAGTAAACACTAAATACAAGCCACCGTTATAAGCCAGTAGCATGCTAACAAAAGAAAAGGACTGTTTGAAGTTCTATCTGTTATGCTACAAAACCCAGGAGTTAGGCTCAGAACGCTGCTGAAGATGAAGAAGTAAACAGGATTACTCAAAACAAGTCCAGGTTTGAGAACGTTGTAACGTGGCTAAAGAGTTCAGAGTTCAGTTTTTGCATATGTCGGCGCTAAGAACGCTCAACAACAGGCTACATTTGATTTCCCGTGTCACGCTTTTTTTGACAGACCAAAAAAAGTCACACCCTTTGCCCACCTTTTTCCATTCATACTGTATAAATTAAATAAATAATCAGTCTTTTATCATCTTGCTGACGAAACCTCCCGTTCTGCTGAGTGTAGCAGTCCTGTAGACGCAGAGTTGGTGGAGCTATATTTTGGATTATTTCCCAAAAAAATGTGCCATCACTTTTTCTTTTCTTTTCTTCTTTTGGGACCGTTACCATCACAGTTCTGGCAAAATGGCAGACGCTTTGGTTGTGGTGTCGTTGTAGTCCCTCTGCAACAAAGTTTGTTTAACCGTTCTCTAACAATCTGTGGATTTTCTTTCTGGACAGCTGATCAAAAATTCCTAACCCGGTTATCTTCTAGCTCCTTGCAAACAAAACAAATAGTGGACCCAGGTTACATTTGGGTTGGATTTCCTGGATCATATTTCTTGATTGACCAAAAAAAATTCTTTTTCCCCCACATGTTTGTCATTGCCTGCCAATGTCCTGTCAGTGAGCAGGTAGAACCTTTCATTGTGGGGCCTGTTTGGACATTTGACAATCACTTCTCATTTTTCCTGAGTATATTCTAACTTTTTTGTCGATGTAAATAACAGCTCAATTGACATCACTAGCGGGCAATGTTCTTCCCAGTGAACTGGTAGAATCTTCCAAGTCGGTAGAGCCAAGTTGCATTTGGACTGGATTACCTGGACCATATTTTTGATCACGTCCCTGGTCCGTGCTTGGCCAGCCAAAGACGTGCCTGGTTGTGGTGGGTCTGTAGAAGCGCGTTGGTCGCAGAGTTGGTGTAGCTTGGTTACGACAGGATTGGATTTCCCCAGACCCTATTTCTTGATTGATCAAAACATTTCTCAGATCCATGTTTGTCATCGTCTGCCAATGGAGCTGGTAGAACCTTTTGATGCGCCGTCTGTTGAAGCTCCTCGACATGGAGTGTTGGTGGAGCTATGCTGTGACTGAATTGGATTTCCCAGATCACACATTTTTTGATTGACCAATCCATGTTTGTCAAAGCCAGCTAAGGTTCTACCCAGAGAGCTGGTAGAGCCTTTTGTTGGAGGGTCTGTAGAACAAAGTTTGTAGAAACACTTTCAGCTTGGACATTTCCTTCAAAGAACAAAAAGAGTTCCCTAGTCCTCCATCTCTTTTGACAAAGTACAATCACTATACATTTGTTCTGATCATATTGTAGTGCTTGTATTCTCGCTCCTTGCAAACAGGCTTCTAACAACTGGTTGCACATTTTTGATTGACCAAAAAATGTGCCGCGCCCTGTGAGCTGGTAGGACGTTTCACTGTAGCCATAGACTTGTTGGATCTACGTTATGATTAGATTGGACTTCTGGGTTCCATTTTTTGCACTGCCAGCCGAAGTCCGCGGAGCTGCAGGAGTTTTTCATTGTAGGCCTGTAAGGAGTCCATCACTCACACAGTTGACTTTCCAGGCCCGTGCTTCTGATTGACCAAAGTCCATGTTTGTCACTGCCAGCCAAAGTCCTTCCCGGTGAGCTGGTAGAAGCGTTCATTATGAGGCCTGTAGAAGTCCCTCAGCTTCTGCAGCACCTCCGGGTCAATGGGTGCATGGGGGCGCCCTTTAGTCTTGCCCAGACAGTGCGGTTTGCTGCTGCCCTCTGGCTTCTTCAGGCATGGGAAGCCTTTGGTCTTGTTGAAGTAGAAGTGCTTGTCCGTGACGATGCGCTGGAGCCCTAGGAAGTCCTGCACTCTGCCCAGCTCCCCCGCGGGGTCGCTGATCAGACGCTCCCCGCTCACCAAGTGGATTTGGGACAGGGGGAACCAGTCCAACCAACGCTGGAGGTGCAGGGCATACAGGCCGATCCACAGGGGGCTCCACTGGGCGTCAATCTCACCTGCAAGAGAAACAGTAGATTATTATCTGAAGCTGAAGTAGTAATTCAACCAAGTAGATGAAGAGGTTATGTCCAAATGTTCATCCTTGCCCGTAACCTCTTAATCACTAAATAATGGTGCACTATATAGAGTATATAGTGCATTCATTTCACCAGGAGTTTCGGAAGCACAGTTCACTACTTTCTCCTTAATGTGGACCATGTGATTCTGGTGCTTGGGTAAAAACCAATAGGCCAGGGGTGACTCCAAAAGACACTTGGTAAACAGGGTTCCTATGAAGAATTTGACCTTGTTCGCACTGCTTAAAAAGCCTGGCTCCAAAGAGTTTTTCTTTTTCTACAAGTTGCTATGACCCATGTGACAATGCTAGGAGGGTTTTTGTACATCAGCAAAAAAAAGTGGAAGCGCGGCTTTCTGTCTTTTTTCCTTTTTAAACAGGCTTCGTAGGAGGAGATTGAGCAGCCATGTTAAAGGAACAGACCACCGATTTTCCATATCTGAGATCTGTTCTTACCTGAGCTCAGACGAGTTGATACGTACCTGTCTGGTCTTTGTGCCCGTGGTAGAGCTTGGTCGATTCTAACTTCACCCCCGTTTGGAGCTATAGGAATATGCTGGGAGAGGCCAAATGCTAACAACATCTTTGGTCGTTTTGTGTGACTGAGCACCCGCACAAAGACCAGATAGGTACGCATCAACTCATCTAAGCTCAGGTAAGAACATATCTCAGTATGGAAAAATGGTGATTAATGTCACAGACCACTTGGGATCATTACTAATGAACAGGGCTGAATGCAACACCGCATATCTCTTCTATCTTCAGTATATGGTAAAAGCAAAGTTAGCTAACCTTCAGTAACTATTGCCCTCTGCTATAAAGACCAACCAAATGACTGTTCAGTATGTATAATAGGTCATACATGTTTGATTTGACATAGTTCTGTCCTTTTTGAAGCTGTGAATTATCACAGTTACATTACATTCAAATACAGTTCATTATCCTTTTAAAGTAATAAACACACATCATGATTATTGTAACATGAAGCTAACAGATACTTAGCAATATAGCAATTTGAGGACTTAAATGATCAGAATGAGTCCTAGGACTTTATAAACAAACACTACTCAACGATATGTAATTGCAACAATGCTACCTCCAGGTTTTTAATGAAGGAACAAGCTCCTCCCATGAAAAGTCACGCCCGCACCTGTGCTCTGGTTCTTGAAGGCCAGGCTCTCAAACGCAGGGATGTCCGGGGTTTTGGAGATGATCTGGGTATAGTCCGAGATGGCCCTGGTCACCGGGTCCCTCACCACCACAATCAGCTTCACCTGCCCAGACATGGCGTGGACTCGCTCCGGCGTATCCATGGTAACGAAGTACCGCGGCGTCTTCTCCATGACGACCTGCCCCTCCAGCGCTTTGGGCATCATGGTCCTGAAGACACAACCAAGAGGGGACATATCTTTTTAAATACCGGATTGTTATGGATTATTTTCAACAGAACAGAAATTTGATCACATTTACTAAGGTTTTAGAAAGTCAAACTGTTATATTTCATTTGTACCTCACAATGATGGACCTGACGAGGCTTTTTATCATTAATATTTTAGGGTCTTTTATACAAAGACTCAAGGGGTTTAATAATGTTTTATGCCTGTGACCAGCTCGACATGCGATACAAAAGATGTGGAACAATCATAGTGTTGAGGTAAGTATTTGAAGCTTCTGTAGTTAATGAATTTTTAATATGTTTATAATTTATCAAAACAAATTTCCGTTTCAGTTTCAAGGTTTTTTTGATGTGACTTTTAAAACCAAAGTTTGTTTCAAGTATTAGATCTAAATATTTAATTTCATTTACATACATTGATCTATGTTTAAGGTAAGGACATCTGCAACCATTCTGCATCTCTTTTGTTCATTTGTCAGCGACCTCCCGCTTGTTTTCCCTAAAAGTGAAGATCACTGTGTCATTAGAGTACAAGTAAGTAAGTAAGTAAGTAAGTAAGTAAAGTTTATTTGTTGAGCACTTTTCACAGATAAAAATCACAAAGTGCTGTTCAGAACATGGGTGAATTAAAAACAAAAGCAGTAACAACATAAAATAGATGACAAAAGAACCAAAAGAGCTCCTACATAACAAAGTCTTCAAATGCTTTTTAAAAGAGTCCACAGAGTCGAGCTCACGCATGGACTGGAGCAGGCCATTCTAGAGTCTGGGGCTACAGCCTGAACTAAGATTTTAAAGTCCATGCAAAATTTGACAGGAAGCCAATGGAGACTTGATAGAATGGGGGTGATGTGGGCTGGTCTGGGGGCATCTGTCAAAAGTCTGGCAGCAGCACAATCCGCAGTCGTTTAGAGTCGTCTTATTGCAACAAGTGAAAACAGCATTACAATAACCAATACGAGATGAGATGAACGCGCGGATGATCAATTCAAGCTCTGACTTCGGACAACATTTTCCTGACTTTAGAGATATTTCTCAAGTGATTAAAACAGTTTTTGATCAGCTGACGAGAGTGACCCTCCACAGACAGACTGATCAAACACAACCCATGGTTTCTGAGGCTGTTTATTACAGACAAGCCCAAAGCACCAACAACGTTTTATTATCAGGAGCAATGATCAGAGTTTCTGTTTTGTTCCAATTTATCTGAAGGTAATTCGAAGACAAACCAGTTTTGGATGAAAGATAAGATACACATTCCAAGAACACAGATAAAAAGTGAAACTCTGATGAGCAAATCAACTGAATATCATCTGGGTAGAAATGACAAGACACATTTTCCAAAATCAATTTGATTTTGGAAATTTGAGTCAGCATGTTAACTGTGTTTGAGTGGGTATCCCCCATCAACCCAAAACATGCACATTAGGCTAATTCTCCATGTCAGTACTTGTCCTGACTGTCTCATTATTTAGAGGTGGGTCTCTGGGACAGAAGATAACCTAACCTTTTATGAAATCATGATTTTCGCGACTTTTAAGTTCATTCAAACGAATTTTGATATTTCTTTGGTTTCCCTGATGTTTTGGGTCAGTTTGCAAAGTACAGAAGCATATACTGTAAATAGCTTGGGTTGATTTCCTCATTAATAAACAAAGGTATCTTCATTTTTTCCCCATAAAGTAAAATGGGAAACGACAATAAGGAAAATAATGACAGTGATATTTTATACAATTCTTTGTTTGTTGTTTGGCAGCTGTAGGTGGTAGTGATGTGACGTTCATGACCGAGCGGCTCTTTTGAACGGCTCTTTAAGGTGAACGCTTTGAACCGCATCTCAATTGTGAAACGAGATTCACTCGATTTGACCCAGAACTCCCTCAAACAGCACAAGAGTCAGCCCGACAATGGAGCAGGCCACATGAAAGCTTTCAGTCTTAAAGTCAAAGCTAAATGCACTAAGAATGATTTGTCTGACAATTGCAGTATCTTTTATTAGTTGTGGCGCAAGAATTTATTCACAAACACATTCCCATTGTGATTTTAAATTTTTTTAAATAAAAAAAATGCCTTTTATCGATCACGTCTTAGATATTGTGAGTTTTCTGGCTGGAGTTTTAAACATTTTATACCAAAAAGAGCCAGTCTTTTGAACGGCTCTTTAAAATGAACGGATCCCAAAGCCTCGGCTCCCAGTAAAGAGCCGTAAATCCATCACTAGTAGGTGTTTGAGACAAATAATATGTATATGTATTACATTTGCTTATTTTGTTGTTTTTTCCCCACACGTTTTTCCTGCATAAAATCACGGAACAAACTGAAATGTAAACAATGTAAACAAACCCTGAGACCCGATTTATCTGATCTGCCTCTTGTTCTGTAGGTTCCAGAATATTTTCCTTCAAAGTTGAAAACAAGCAGAAAAGATCCTAAAATGTCAATGGTTTCATCTTACATTTCTGACATATTGTTACAGCGCACGTCTCCCGTCTCTCCTACTTTTGAACTGATCTATCCTTTATTGGTGTTTATTATACGGCTCTTCACAATGCAAGTAGAACGCTCCATTGACTTGAATTGTATTTTCCAACATTCTACAGGTCATTATTTCTGCTAGAGGACCTCTGAAAAAAATTATGACCGCTGCCAATGGCAACGGAGTTCGTGTTCGTAATACAGGTCTTTCATATCACTCCGTAAGTAGCAGTAGTGGACACTATCTCTGTCCCTGTCCCTGAGCGAGACGTTGGGGGAATCGCTCGTGAAGTTAACGGGAGTCCGACTTTCACCTTACCCAGAGATTCACCACCATTCCTCCTCTCTAACTGCACCTTCAACTAAGGAGCTGCTACTAGCCTAGCCACACTACCTGGAATCACAACAAGCATTGCCAAGCAATCTTTTGGGAACTATTTTCCGTGGAAATCATTAAATAAACCTTTTGGCCTTCATAAAAGTGTATGAAGTTTATTGTGTGTGTGTTCAGTTGGCAAATAGCCGTATAATAAGTGAGATAATGTATAGAACAGTGGTTATTATCGGGACTGGGCAAACCGGCCGCCCTGAAGTTCTATACATTATCCCTTACGTAATCTGGAGAGTGAGAAGAGTGACTCTAAAGTGTTGGGGCGCGTGATGAGCGTGTGTTTGGTGTTTGGGCACGTGTTTAGGCGTGTGTTTGAGCCATGTTTAGGCGTGTGTTTGGTGTTTGAGCGCGTGTTTAGGCGTGTGTTTGAGCGTGTGTTTAGGCGTGTGTTTGGTGTTTGAGCGTGTGTTTTGGTGTTTGAGCGGTGTTTAGGCGTGTGTTTGGGTGTTTGAGCGTGTGTTTGGTGTTTGGGCGCGTGTTTAGGCGTGTGTTTGAGCGTGTGTTTAGGCGTGTGTTTGGAGTTTGAGCGCGTGTTTAGGCGTGTGTTTGGTGTTTGAGCGCGTGTTTAGGCGTGTGTTTGGTGTTTGAGCGCGTGTTTAGGCGTGTGTTTGGTGTTTGAGCGTGTGTTTAGGCGTGTGTTTGGTGTTTGAGCGTGTGTTTGGTGTTTGAGCACGTGTTTAGGCGTGTGTTTGGTGTTTGAGCGTGTGTTTGGTGTTTGAGCGTGTGTTTGGTGTTTGAGCGCGTGTTTAGGCGTGTGTTTGGGTGTTTGAGCGTGTGTTTGGTGTTTGGCGCGTGTTTAGGCGTGTTTTTGAGCGTGTGTTTAGGCGTGTGTTTGAGCGTGTGTTTAGGTGGGCGTGTGTTTGGTGTTGAGCATGTGTTTAGGTATGTGTTTGGTGTTTGAGCGCGTGTTTAGGCGTGTGTTTGGTGTTTGAGCGTGTGTTTGGTGTTTGGGCGCGTGTTTAGGCGTGTGTTTGGTGTTTACGCGTGTGTTTGGTGTTTGAGCGTGTGTTTAGGCGTGTGTTTGAGCAGTGTTTAGGCGTGTGTTTGGTGTTTTGGCGGTGTTTAGGCGTGTGTTTGAGCACGTGTTTAGGCGTGTGTTTGAGCATGTGTTTAGGCGTGTGTTTGGTGTTTGAGCGTGTGTTTGGTGTTTGAGCGTGTGTTTGGTGTTTGAGCGTGTGTTTGGTGTTTAGGCGTGTGTTTGAGCGTGTTTAGGCGTGTGTTTGGTGTTTAGCGTGTTTGGGTTTGGGTGTTTGGCGTGTGTTTGGTGTTTGAGCGCGTGTTTAGGCGTGTGTTTGGTGTTTGAGCGCGTGTTTGGTGTTTGGTGTTTGGCGTGTGTTTTAGCGTGTTTGGCGTGTGTTTGGTGTGTTGAGCGTGTGTTTGGTGTTTGGCGTGTGTTTGGGTGTGTTTTGAGCGTGTGTGTTTGGTGTGTGGTTTGAGCGCGTGTTTAGGCGTGTGTTTGGTGTTTAGCGTGTGTTTGGGTGTTTGAGCGTGTGTTTGGTGTTTGAGCGCGTGTTTAGGCGTGTGTTTGGGTGTTTGAGCGTGTGTTTGGTGTTTGGCGCGTGTTTAGGCGTGTTTGGTGTTTGAGCGTGTGTTTAGGCGTGTGTTGTGTTTGAGCGTGTGTTTTAGGCGTGTGTTTGGAGCATGTGTTTAGGGTATGTGTTTGGTGTTTGAGCGGCGTGTGTTTAGGCGTGTGTTTTGGTGTGTTTGAGCGTGTGTTTGGTGTTTGGGCGCGTGTTTAGGCGTGTGTTTGGTGTTTACGCGTGTGTTTGGTGTTGAGCGTGTGTTTAGGCGTGTGTTTGAGCACGTGTTTAGGCGTGTGTTTGGTGTTTTGGGCGCGTGTTTAGGCGTGTGTGTTTGAGCACGTGTTTAGGCGTGTGTTTGAGCATGTGTTTAGGCGTGTGTTTGGTGTTTGAGCGTGTGTTTGGTGTTTGAGCGTGGTGTTTGGGTGTGTTTGAGCGTGTGTTTGGTGTTTAGGCGTGTGTTTGAGCACGTGTTTAGGCGTGTGTTTGGGTGTTTGAGGCGTGTGTTTGGTAGTTTGACGTGTGTTGGTGTTTGGGTGTTTGAGCGTGTGTTTGGTGTTTGGGCGTGTGTTTGAGCGTGTGTTTGGTGTTTAGGCGTGTGTTTGGTGTTTGAGCGTGTGTTTTGGCGTGTGTTTGGGTGTTTAGGCGTGTGTTTGGTGTTTGAGGCGTGTGTTTGGTGTTTGAGCGTGTGTTTAGGCGTGTGTTTTGGTGTTTAGGCGTGTGTTTGGTGTTTAGGCGTGTGTTTGGTGTTTGAGCGGTGTTTAGGCGTGTGTTTGTGTTTTAGGCGTGTGTTTGGTGTTTGGCGTGTTTTAGGCGTGTGTTTAGGCGTGTGTTTGGCCGTGTTTAGGCGTGTGTTTGGGGAGCGTGTGTTTAGGCGTGTGTTTGGTGTTTGAGCGGTGTGGTTTTAGGCGTGTGTTTGGGTGTTTGAGCGTGTGTTTGGCGTGTGTTTGAGCGGTGTTTGAGCGTGTGTTTGGTGTTTGAGCGTGTGTTTAGGCGTGTGTTTGAGGCGTGGTGTTTGAGCGTGTTTTAGGCGTGGTGGTTTGGGTGTGTTGGTGAGCGTGTGTTTTAGGCGTGTGTTTGAGCACGTGTTTAGGCGTGTTTGGTGTTGGCGTGTTTAGGCGTGTGTTTGGGTGTTTGAGCGGTGTGTTTAGGCGTGTGTTTGGTGTTTGAGCGGTGTTTAGGCGTGTGTTTGTGTTGCGTGTGTTTGGTGTTTTGAGGCGTGTGTTTAGGCGTGTGTTTGGTGTTTAGGCGTGTGTTTGGCGGTGTTTGGAGCGCGTGTGTTTTAGGCGTGTTTTTTTGGGTGTTTAGGCGTGTGTTTGAGCGCGTGTTTAGGCGTGTGTTTGGTGTTTGAGCGTGTGTTTAGCGTGTGTTTGGTGTTTGAGCGTGTGTTTAGGTGGTTTTGAGCGCGTGTTTAGCGTGTTTAGCGTGTTTTGTTTAGCGTGTGTTTGGTGTTTGAGCGTGTTTAGGCGTGTGTTTAGCGTGTGTTTAGGCGTGTGTTTGAGCGTGTTTTAGCGTGTGTTTGAGCACGTGTTTAGGCGTGTGTTTGGTGTTTGAGCGTGTTGGCACGTGTTTAGGCGTGTGTTTGGGTGTTTGGCGTGTGTTTGGTGTTTGAGCGTGTGTTTGGGTGTTAGGCGTGTGTTGGTGAGCTGTGTTTAGGCGTGTGTTTGAGCAGTGTTTGGTGTTTTGAGCGTGTGTTGGTGTTTAGCGTGTGTTTGGTGTTTAGGCGTGTGTTTGAGCAGTGTTTAGGCGTGTGTTTGGTGTTTGAGCGTGTGTTTGGTGTTTAGGCGTGTGTTTGAGCACGTGTTTAGGCGTGTGTTTGGTGTTTGAGCGTGTGTTTGGTGTTTGAGGCGTGTTTAGGCGTGTGTTTGGTGTTTGAGCGTGTGTTTGGTGTTGAGCGTGTGTTGGTGTTTGAGCGTGTGTTTGGTGTTGGCGGTGTTTGGTGTTTGAGCGTGTGTTTAGGCGTGTGTTTGGTGTTTAGGCGTGTGTTTGGTGTTTGAGCGTGTGTTTAGGCGTGTGTTTGGTGTTTAGGCGTGTGTTTGGGTGTTTAGGCGTGTGTTGGTGTTTAGGCGTGTGTTTGGTGTTTGAGCGTGTTTAGGCGTGTGTTTGGTGTTTAGCGCGTGTTTAGGCGTGTGTTTGGTGTTTGAGCGTGTTTAGGGTGTGTTGGCCGAGTTTAGGCGTGTGTTGGTGTTGAGCGTGTGTTTAGGCGTGTGTTTGGTGTTTAGGCGTGTGTTTGTGTTTGAGCGTGTGTTTAGGCGTGTGTTTGGTGTTTAGGCGTGTGTTTGGTGTTGAGCGTGTGTTTAGGCGTGTGTTTAGGCGTGTGTTAGGCGTGTGTTTGGTGTTTGAGCGTGTGTTTAGGCGTGTGTTGTGTTTGGCGTGTGTTTAGCGTGTGTTTGGTGTTTGGCGCGTGTTTAGGCGTGTTTGGTTTGGTGTTTAGCGTGTGTTTGGCACGAGTTAGGCGTGTGTTTGGTGTTTGAGCACGTGTTAGGCGTGTGTTTGGTGTTTGAGCGTGTGTTTGGTGTTTGAGCATGTGTTTAGGCGTGTGTTTGAGCGTGTGTTTAGGCGTGTGTTGAGCACGTGTTTAGGTGTGTGTTGGTGTTGAGCGTGTGTTTAAGCGTGTGTTGAGCACGTGTTTAGGCGTGTGTTGGTGTTTGAGCGGTGTGGTGTTGGCACGTGCATCCTTCTAAGACGTGAAGAAGGATCTCCTGTGGTGTCTGAGTTAAACCGGGCGTCTTGCTGCGCTCTCCTCCCTCTCTCCCTCCTCTCATCTCTCTGACGGCACGGGGGCAGATGGGACTCGTTTAAAGATAAATGACTGTGCGGGCCCCCGAGGAGCGCCCGGAGACTGGGGACATCTGCCGCACACCTGCCGTACACCTGACCCGCGGCCCCCTGCTCACGGCGGGGGCATCGCTCCGGAGACAATGAGGCTGATGTGGTCTCTGGTTTAACCAGGCTCTGACAGCACTGACCGGGGCGGCGGGAAACTCCTTCTTATTCACTATGAGTGATTAGTGTTATTATTTATATATGGGTGTTTCATTTCTGCTGCTTCATGTAAGTCATTTAGAGCAGTGTTTCCCAACCAGGATGATTCAAAAAGGTCAGACTGAGCAGAATTTCAATATTAGTTTCCAAGAAAAGTTAGTTTTCATTCTTTTAGTAGGTTTAACTTTGAGAGCATTATGGCTATATTTTGAACATAACACTACACTAAATACTGAATAATCTATGTTTAATTGCTCACTTTGTTCAAATATTGGCAGGATTAGTTAGTTAGGGGTTACGTAACTCGGAGTATAAATGAATGCCTCATGTGGGACAAAAAGGTTGGAACTGCGATTAAAAAGAATTGGTCACATTATCTTTGAAATGAAGAACAATGGGCCTATCGTAACATTCTTACACACAAATAGTTCTTAAAGGTCCTATATCATGCAAACTTGACTTTTTGGAGTTTTTAGCCATGTTGTTATGCTATTTCCTTCTCAAAAACACCCCAGAGCGGTTTTGGGCTTCATTCACGCAGTTCTCAGTAATCCTCCTGAATCCTGCTCTCTGAGCAGCTGCTCCGCCCTCTCCTGGTAAACGACTGAGCTGTTCAGTTGTGTCGTCACAAAGGAACGGAAGTGCTCTACGTCTGTAATGTAATGCCTTACGGCCTGATTTTAATTTATAAAACAGCTTTTTATTTTTTTTAATTTTTTGTTGTTGTAAGAGAGAAATAAAGAAAACAAAAAAAAAGCAACTCTCCGACGCGTCTGTGCTGTCCCCCGGCCGGAGGATCCATGGAGCCGAGCAGAAGTCATGTTTTTGAAGACGGAGTTCTTTCTAACATACTCTGGACACGCCTGTTCTTTTTTCTTACCCAACGATAATGTCACGGGTTCGCGTTTGGCTACGAGAGGAACAGGACTATTCAACCTTCCTAAAGAAGAGTGCACTCGCCAGAAGTTGGAATTTATTTCTGGGATTCAGCGACTTTATCAACCAACCTGATGGATGCTTAGTGAACCTTGGCCAGAATCAAAGTGGATTAACTTTTATAACCAACGCGATCTCATGGGGAGTCCAGACTGAGCGGTGAGTCAATCAAAACGCGTGTTAGCGTGTGTGTTAGCGTGTGTGTTAGCCATTTATGAAACTGTGTTGCACGTGTCAACTCCTTATAACTGCATTAAGTGAAGTAACTTCACTTTTTGCAGCGATATTTATATTTATAATACTGTGAATGTGGAATGAGCGGAGAGAGGGGCGGAGTTAACTGAATCGAAGCGTTTTGTCTTCCGGGTAGGGAAAATACCCTCCAAAAATACTCTCAAAAATGAGTACTCCATAGTGATAGAGGTACAATATATCATATAAATGCCTATACTTTACTTTGGAATGGCTAAAATAGCATGATACAGCTCCTTTAAGGCCTTCAGACAAAAACGTTTTTGTATTCACAAAATGAGTTCTTTGCTGAAAGTGTTTTTCTAGAAGAACAAATACACACAAATGCCTTTTCATTGTCAGTAACATATTCTACTAATTAGTGGTTACCAACCGCTTTTGTCTCACGTTTCCCTTGAGTGGTTCATTTACACTCCGAGTACCCCAGACCTCGAGGATCTTGCCTCGAGTTGGTCGCTTTTACAAAGCGACCAACTATAAACTGAGATTATTTCTTAATTAATAGTGTGTTGTGTTCAATATGAAGACACTCTCAAAATCAAACCTTTTACTGAACAACATAATTAAATCCCTTTCCTTTGAAATTAATATTGAAATTGTTGTTCACTTTCCTTTTAATGAAATTATTCCAAGTCCCTGCTAAGTGCTCAAGTACCCCAGGTCCCTGCACCCCTGGTTGGGAAACACAGAATAATTTCATTTACAAAAAAAACATTGATTATCATTAACTCTGAAGAGGAGGAAACGCTTCTCTTTGGTCATCATGGCGAGTGCTGACATAGATGAGAGGAACGTCTACGTCACATCAGTAGTGCCAAAAGGCTACCGCCCCTTTTGGGGAAACACAAGCTACTTTGGAATGAATGAGGAAAGATGGTCTGAGAACTTTTAATTTACATATACAAAAAGGTTATCTTCTGACTTGTTGCTTCAAATAATTCACAGAGAAGACAGTTAAAGGAGCTATATCATGCAAAATCGACTTTTTGAGTTTTTAGCCATGTTGTTTTGCTATTTCCTTCTCAAAAACACCCCAGAGCGGTTTTTGGCTTCATTCACGCAGTTCTCAGTAATCCTCCTGAATCCTGCTCTCTGAGCAGCTGCTCCGCCCTCTCCTGGTAAACCACTGAGCTGTTCAGTTCTGTCGTCACAAAGGAACGGAAGTGCTCTACGTCTGTAATGTAATGCCTTACAGCCTGATTTTTATTTTGTTGTAAGAGAGAAATAAAGAAAAAAAAAAAAAAAAAAGAAAGCAGCAACTCTCTCCGACGCGTCTGTGCTGTCCCACGAGGCTAAACAAACGCACCCACGGCCGGAGGATCCATGGATCTGAGCAGAAGTGTTGTTTGTGAAGACTGAGCTCTTTCTAACCTACTCTGGACACGCCTGTTCTTTTTTCTTACCCAACGATAATGTCACGGGTTCGCGTTTGGCTACGAGAGGAACAGGACTATTCAACCTTCCTAAAGAAGAGTGCACTCGCCAGAAGTTGGAATTTCTTTCTGGGATTCAGCGACTTTATCAACCAACCTGATGGATGCTTGGTGAACCTTGGCCAGAATCAAAGTGGATTAACTTTTATAACCAACGCGATCATAACCCATAACCCGATGGGGAGGCCAGACTGAGCGGTAAGTCAATCAAAACGCGTGTTAGCGTGTGTGTTAGCGTGTGTGTTAGCGTGTGTGTTAGCGTGTGTGTTAGCCATTTATGAAACTGTGTTGCACATGTCAACTCCTTATAACTGCATTATGTGAAGTAACTTTTTGCAGCGATATTTATATTTATAATACTGCAAATGTGGAATGAGCGGAGAGAGGGGTGGAGTTAACTGAATCGAAGCGTCTTGTCTTCCGGGTTTGGAAAATACCCCCCAAAATACTTATATTTCTCTCAAAAATGAGTACTCCATAGGGATAGAGGTACAATATATCATATAAATACCTATACTTTACTTTGGAATGGCTAAAATAGCATGATACAGATCCTTTAACGTTTTAAAACTGAGCTGCTAAACCAACTGTGATCATGACTTTTTTGCTGGTTGCTTTATGATGCCATTATAGCTTCATCTTTTAGTCTGTCTCTTTTATATTGTTATTAAATAAAAATCATACAGCCCACGATGGTACATGGTTCATTCAGCAGCTAACCTACTAGATGCTAATGCTAACGTTAATGCGTTTTGAAACCGAGAGAATCATAATTAGGCCTAAAGCTGAACATGTTTGAGTTTGAATAATTACCGATTAAAGACGTTAAAGTGCATAATACACAGCCACCAGGGGGAGCTGTTTCCTCAGTAATGAGCCCTGATATAGCTTTGGCAGATGCTAGCAATCGATAAACTCGCTCATATACGTTTCCACAAAAGATAAAAAATCTTCCAATCGTCTTCTGACAGTGAGTTGATGTGTCTGTAATCAAGAACGGCCATTTTCCTGAGGTTCTGATCACTGGTTTGGAATATTTTATCCCCAGAACGAGAAATATTCCTTTTTCCATATACACACTAATGCAATTTAAACCCTCGATTCCCCCAAAAGGGGGCGTTTCTCCCATCTACCACCCCCTTGCCTGTGCCTTGATTGGCACATTATCCTGTGTCTTTTTGACCCTTTTAGGAACATGCTCTGTAGGAGGAGCAAGGTGTGCCATGTTCATTTCACACACCACATGGGCCCGTGACCATGAATGGACCAGTGTCCTCTCCTAAATATATATTGATATCTGAATACTGGCAGGGCGAAGACGAACATATGTGGATTACTTAAAAGCTGAACATTTAACCAAATAATGGATGTTTGGTAACGCTTAAGATTACAGCCCACGACTTCCATGTGTAGGTACGGGGAACAGGGAAATAATTACACATGTACAGGTTGTTGGAGCATAACATTAAATCTCTATTTATCATACTGGGTCAAGCTGTACAGTCGTACTATCTCTGTCATAGCCTTGACTGTGGTGCTCAGGCGCCCACTCTCAGCCACTGAATGTTTTGCTTGTGTATCAGTATGACGCTCTTAGACGGTATTTATCTCTTCTGTGGAAGCATAGACAGACTTGAATGGTAGGACTAGCGCAATGTCTCGAGTTCATGTCTCCGGGTCCCGTACCGATGGTAAATAAACTTCTCCTGTATAAGAGGTAAGACTGGGGGGGGGGGGGGGGGAGTCTTACCCCCCGCCATAACCAAATGCATTTCTCCGTTTTACCCATATTGAAAAGATTCTGGACTGGAGCAACCAACGCCACATTTGAAAGCTAAGACCTACAAAACTGATAAGATTTTTCCTGTTGTTGTCACTTTTTTTGGTGCTTTTTCATCACATTATGTCGCTCTTTTGATGCTTTTTTTGCTGCATTTTATTCCCCATTTATGTCTTGTTTTTGTCGCTTTTTTCGTGAAGCTTTTAGACATGGGTAAAGTCGAACTGGAGGAAAATGTGCTCGGTTAAGGTTATAGTGAGTCGCTCACCCCTAAAAACATCGGGTAACACTTTAGATTACAGCCCACTAGTTCCATGCGTAGGTACAGATACATTATTAAACATGTAAGTGAAGAAACACGGAAAGGAACGATCTGGTTCTGACAATGAGCTCATGGCTGCGACACCATTTCAAAAGCCCTTAAGCCCTGCCGCCGCGCTCTACCCTCGGCGACCCAGGGGACAGTCCATGGACACCGCGGGGACAGGACGCTCCCTCTGTCCTCCTCGACTCACGTTTCAGCAACCCTAGCCCGCATCGATACGCACCCACCCGGCCATCCGCTCCGAGTGCGCGGCGTTTAACAGCACTTAGCCTTCTGACGCTGGGGCAGAGGAGACTAACTGTCTGCACTGATACAGACACGCTTCACACAACAAAGGTTACAAAAACCACAACGCATTTGAAAACTGAGTCAATCTAAAGCCTTGTGGGTGCCTGAGGGTTGGTATTTTACCATTTATAATCAGAAATCATGTCTCTGTAAGGATAAGGGCTGGGGAACAGTTTGGGAATGAGTGCAGAACTGATCCAATGTAAGATTATGGGCTTTAAAAATGTGGAGGATAGTTTTGTGTATTTCCTGTAAGTTAAGATAAGTAATGAGAAAGGACTTTATTGATCTCACAATGGAGAGATTCACTTGTTACATCAGCTCTGAAGAAACACTCAAGGAGTCCAAATAGTCGAGAAAAATCCAATCAAAAGTCCAATTAAAGAAGAACAGGAAACAATGAAGTGACAATGAATAAAACAAAACTTGAGGCATTATAACCATATAACATAAATGATCTCTTGTGTTCACTCCTTACGTTAATAACAGGATTCAACAAAGAATCCATGATGGCTGCTCAATCTCCTCCTACAGAGCAAGTTCCAAAAAAGGACAAAAAGGCGAGAATGACAGATTTCATAAACTCTAGCCAGCCCGGAGTTATCGCGGGGGAATATCTACAGTGGGAGGAAAATGTATGTGAATGCTTTGGACATTTTTATATTTCTGCCTAAATTGGTCATAAAAATGTGGTCTGTGATCATATTTTTATTGGGTATAACATGTAAACATTCACAGGACAGGGAGGAATAAGTAAGTACACCGCCTGAATCTCACTGAACTGCAGCAGTTTTGTAAAGAGGAATGGTCCAAGATTCATCCTGATCGTTTGAGCGTCTAATCTGCAACTACAGAAAAACAGTTATTGCTGCAAAAGAAGAATCAGCCAGATATTTAATACAGGGGTGTACTTACTTATTCCACGCTGTTGTGAATGTCTCAGAACCAATAACATTACGATAATATGTAAATGTTTGGGTGGTATTAGTTAAGCAGACACTGTTTATTCATTCTTATGATTTTGATGAAGATCAGACCACATTTTATAACCAATTTAGGCAGAAATGTGAGAAATTCAAAAGTGTTCACATACATTTTCCTCCCACTGTAGCTTTACAAACACTAACTTTCTTTGAAACCATGCTTTGCAATGGGTCAGGGGTCGGCAAGTCTGCGTCGTGGAGGGACGATTTTCTTCATGGCCAAAACACCAAGGGCTGAACCTCAGCCCACATAAAGCACCTTTTAATACAAGTTTTGTACATCATACTGTATATGTCCTAATGGGGTGTTTTGCCAGGAAATTAAAAAGATATTGACGGTATTTTCCACATTACTTTACTGAGTATTTGGTCTCTGATTTGCAATATTTCTCAAAATCCTCTCGGGGCCAGACGCTCTAAGATGGAGGCCGGATCTGATTTATGAACTTAAGACACACCTTCAAACAACAACAAACTGCTTTCCTCCAGTTTCATCACACAAGAGCTGTTTCTGCCAAAGAAATCTCTGTAAACCTGACACTTATTGAGATTGATCCAAAGCAGAGATTGCGATTCCGATTACATTTTGATTAATTGCCACGGTAAATGTCAAACTGCTGCGTAAGAAGTCTGTGTAGGCTCTCAGTCGTACAGGAGTGGTCCATCTTCAGTGAAGGTTCTTGAATTGTCTTCTGTACTCTTATCTGGGCTTCAGGCTGAACTGGAACTTCAGTGTCACTGACGAAGCCTTTTGGATAAGAGGTGAAACGTTCAACACTTCAACTACAGAGTACAGACGATGACTCGAGAACCTTCTTTGAAGATGTTGCGTAAGAAGGCTAGAGTACACCCAGTGATATTGAGTTAGAGAAGCCCTGCTCTCATAATGGACTGTAATACTGTAACACGGGCGTGGACACAGACAGAGCATTATCCCTGTGTCAGAGCAGCACCAATAAAAGCTCATCGTGGAAAACAGCTTCACATGTTCATGTTTTAAAATATCAAGAGAGAAACAATAAATGGATTGTAGTTCAGGCTGATGCAGTTAATCGATTCATCCACAACTGACTGATTGTTGAAATACTTCACCACTATTTTTAGTGCTCAGGTAACCTCTTATCCCCCACCTTAAACCAGCACATTTTCTCCAGTTCTCCTTACAATTACCCAAATCTAAACGCTTCCTGACTGGAGCTCATGCCTATAGGCCAGTGTGACGCCTCATTTGAAAGCTAAGACCTACAAAACTGAGCTGAACTTTTTTTTGTCACCACGTTTATGTCACGTTTTAGATGCTTTTTTTGTTGCTTTTTCATCATGTTATTGTTGCTTTTCCAGCAAATTTTTTTGTCACATTTTTGGCTAATCTTTGTTGCATATTCATTACTTTTTCATATTTTTAGTCACTTTTTTACGTGTTTTCGTCACCTTTTTGACATTTTTTCTTTGCTTTTTCATTGTTTTTTGTTGCATTTTTGATGAGTTTTTGTTTACAGCCTATAGGCCAGTGCAGGGCCTTATTTGAAAGCTAAGCCCTTGTAGAAAATATGTGTAAGATCTGAGTGAGTAAAACACAGCTTACAGGTGGTGGATGGCAGGGTACTGGTTTACACGGTCTCAAAAAGAGCAAAAATGTTTTTCAAAGTTAGGGTTTATAATGTTTTTTTACATTGTAAAGTTTATCGTTATTATGTCTATGTCTTTGGACAATTATCAGAAGAATTCGCTCATATTGTTGCCAGATCCAATAGTTGAATCCAGTTTGTAAATAAACATAAAATGACTCTCTCTCTCACATCCTCAGTCCAGCTCCTGTCCCTGATAAAGTCCCAGTCAGAGCAGTTCATGTGCAGCTCTGAGCAGACCGAGCTCAGCTGTAGAGACTGTTTTAAAGTTTAAACTAAGAGCCTCATACAAACTTTAAGTTTACTCCATCGACAGGTCCTCAGGTGAAGCCACTTTATCTTTTGGAAAAATACACTGTTCATGTGCGTCTGACAGCTGAGCGATGGATCGTAAGATAATGGTTTACCATAATAACCGTTAGTTGCAGGTCTAATTGTAGTCTTCGGTAGGGCTGAAAGATATATCGTTATCATATTGATATCGAGATATGAACATTCGAGATATTAAAGGAATAGGCCACCGTTTTTACATACTGAGATCTGTTCTTACCTGAGCTTAGACGAGTTCATTTGTACCTGTCTGGTCTTCACGTGTGCCTTCCATAACGTAAACACAGCACAGACGGCGTTAGCATTTAGCCTCTCTTCTCCTCTATAGCTCCAAATGAGGTGAAGATAGAAGCTACCAAACTCTTCCACGTTTTCCCTATTTAAATATTCACTTTACAGTGCGGATGCCGAATTACTCCTGCTATTATTACGCTTTACAATATAGTTCCCCTTTTTATCCACATTGTTTAATTTTTGTAATTATACTTTATGGTGTAACACTTCATGTAACCATATTTAAATAGGGAAAACGTGGAAGAGTTTGGTAGCTTCTATCTTCACCTCGTTTGGAGCTATAGAGGAGAGGAGGAGAGGCTAAATGCTAACGCCGTCTGTGCTGTGTTTACGTGACTGAAGGCACACGTGAAGACCAGACAGGAACAAATGAACTCGTCTAAGCTAAGGTAAGAACAGATCTCAGTATGTAAAAATGGTGGCCTATTCCTTTAAAATCGAAAAAGCAAGATATAAGCGATATACTGTAGATTTTGATCAATAAAACTGCACTCTTTTGTATTATTATGTTTTTATTTTTCTGAAAAATGCTGGGTTTTCACCAAACCTGTAGTTATTTCGTATCGTATCGATATTGAGATATCTGGCATAAATATCGAGACATGACATTTTGTCCATATCGTTCAGCCCTAGTCTTCAATTCACTCAAGTTCATTAGTAAATTTTACAACATGAAATGTAAACTATAGTGAAAGTTCTGTTTCCATGCGGTGCAAGATTTTCAACTTTTTAAAAGGCTATTTCCTCATGATATGTCTATACTGTCTAGGGCTGAAACAACTAATAGATGAATTCTCAACTACAGTAATTGAGAAACGAAGCCGAACAATATATTTAAGGAGAGACCCTACATTTTCAGGTTTTGGGCCAGTTTGGTCTCTTAACATATGAACTTTTACCTGGAAACAAAAAAACTAATCTTCACAGTAGCATGTTTAATTATCCACTGATTCAGTGTTTGTCCGTAGATTTATTTAGGTCATTTCAAGGCCATTTATTTAAAATGCATTTTTCACATTGACGTGACATCTCCACATCAGTAGCTCCTACAGACCTCTAACTTTCCAGCTTTGGACTTAACAGTATTCTGAAGGAATATATCTATTTCCTGGCCTGATTTCTTGCGTTTTGAATTTTTAAAAAAAGGCAAAATTAGGTATTTTTTCTTTCTGATTTTTCCACAAATCATTTATTATTTTAAAACAAAATAAATCCCTTTAAAAAGTATTTGTCACTAATATGTCAACAAAATAAAACCGTACTGAACAAGCAAATGTATGAATGTGGAATGTGTGATTGTTAACTGAAAACATGAAATAAGGCATGACATCCATTAATCGTCAGCAAACGTTTCAAATTGATATCTCTACAGTTAAAACGTTTCCCTGTTCATGCTGCTTTAATGTCACATGTTACATTAATATCATAAATCAATGTTAGACCTGCAGTCAGACCATGAACACAAGATGGCAGCGCCCACAGAATAAGATCACTTTTATCACACAGATAAAGTCCAGTCAATATCAGATCACTTGGAATGTATTTTCCACTAGAAATGAAAACCAGCATTGGAAGCTGCGGTTAGCATTAGCATGAAGCTAACATTAGAATGATGGTTAGTGTCTCTGTATCTTTAATTGGTAGAACGTACATCCATATTTGTTGAAAGTAGCTGTGAAGAAGTTGGTGAAAGAGTTATTTTCCTCTTTGTTCCCTCTCGAACGTGATCATTTATGTTTCCAAAGATGCCGTCTGTAGAGTCCTTACTTTATTTCTGTTTAGATGTTTTATTTAGTAAGAGAGGGTGGGTCCAAATGACGACTATCACAATGTCACCTCAATGAAATGGTATGGAGCGATCCACATATAACATTACAGCATCATAAACGTTCCCCTTCACGTGGTCACTCTGTCTATAATTGCCAGTGGTGTTCGCCCTCTTATTGCCTCGCAGTTAATGTCTCCTTTGGGAAATAATATTGGCCAATATTTAGTTCATCTTTACTGACCTTCCATCTGTTTGCATTCCCTAATCCCAGAGCGGCGATGGGCCCTCTATAAATATGTTTGGATAGGCTGTCTATGAATAATACAAAAGGACAGAGGAAACACAAAACTGTCCTCCATGTTTTCACAGTCCATAATCCATCTCTGAACTGTAGGGTGAGTCACAAAATTAACTCTGGCCAGATTTTCCCAAATCACCAATTGGTATTCTAAGCATCTGTGCCAGTCGACTGCTGCACATTTAGGGGCGGCACACTTTTTCACCATGTTGACCATGTTAATGTTAGGCCTGTCGTGATAATAACATTTTAAGACTCAGCACGACTCGCTGCATGTGCTTAAATACAGAAGAATGAACGCCCTCACAGATGAGTGAGCTCAGTCTGTGGAGTCTCCCTGAGCAAAAAACCAGAGCCACAAAAAGAAGCCAAGCAGAGCAACTGCCGTCTCTCGCCTTGTCACTCGCTGTGCAATCCACTTCTTTCAAAGTTTTACTGAAGCCAAATGATCGGCAGGAGGATAACCGTGAGGATGTGAGGCCCGCTCTCACAGAGGAGAATCTGAGACAAAAAGTTCATTCCTTATTAAAGGTTCTCAACAATCTGCAAAGTCTTCATACATCGAATCTAGTGTTGTAACTAATATTCTGACGTGTTGTATAAGGACAGGAGACTGGGAGAGATTATTAATGACCCATTTATCTTTGGATCTTTCAAGTTTCTGTTTCCAAAGTTACACACTCACAGGCACCTGTCGCTGTGTGTCTTTCTTAAACGCAGCCCTTTGTCTGTCAGATCAAATCCTATGGCCAAATGAGACGCAGACAGAGAGTGTAAGGAGCGCAGGCCGCTCGCTGCAAAGTCCGATCTGAGATGAGTGTGAGGAGGCAGCCCTCGCTGAGACCTCCAACCAGGCTGAACCAGCATTGGACATTTAACAAATAAAAAGGATTTCATTGATCAGAAACTGTCACATTGGCTGCGGGGAAGTTGCAGAGTTCTACAGTAGTTGCAAGGAAATTGTCGCTTATTGGAACAGTTGCTACAGTTGCAGGATTCTTGGAGCGGCTGAATGAATGAAAGTTTACTATGCGTCCTGTTTGTGGAATGCTCCAAACTTGGATTTTGGATTGAGCTGAACGCGAGGAGCAGCAATGCAAAAAGGAAACACAAGGCTCATTATGACGACCCCCACTGATGCTCTCTTCAGTCACCAGGATGTAAATGCAGCACTGACACACGTTGTAGGCCTAAATACAGCCTTTTCTGACTTACTGTGCAAATACAGCCGCTCATATCACAGCTCCTTAACCATGGGCACATGCAACCGTGCTGATGCATGCTCTGGCCCACTTTCTCCCTCCCAAAGTCCGGAACCAAGCTGGATCTGAGCACCGTTTGACTGCGCTCACAAACGAACCACGCTGTAGGGCTTTCCGCGCTTGGGCACGGTTCAGATGGGCAAGTATGTGTGCACCCTTAGAGGAGAAGGGAAGGGAATTCAGCAAGCGCTCGTTGAAGTCAGTGCTGTTTGTAACATACGCCTTAACCGACCCACTAAGCGAACCCTCAGGCGACCGGCGAATGCACTACAGCGCAAAGACGTGTGTGCGATCAAAGTCTCGCCTCGACCAAGACTGTCCATGCATCAGGCGGAAGATCGGACCCTGAATGGTAACAAGCTCAAATGTATAAAAAAACATTTCAAATACAAAAAGTATAAGGTTGATAATCGTGAGTAATCGTAAAACAACGCTGCTGCTCCTGACGGCCCAAGCAGTGTTTAAGGTTGGGTCAAATGCAGGTACACACACATCCTGCATGGACAAGACACCTGGTGAGTAAGCACTTCAGCTTCGATCTATCACGCAATCTATTCCAGAAAATACAGATGGCAGAGCTTCCTGTTGTGGAAAGAAGCAACAGCTAAATAAACAGGATTTCAAACTGCTGGGATGACGTGATAATTCTGTTGGGTTCCATATGGAAAATGAAAGCCGTGACTCGCTAAGACCACAACAGTCAGCGTTCCACGAGATGACGGCGCTCTGGCTGTGAAGATCAGAGGTGCCACATGACGCAGCCTGGATTGTGGGGCGGATTAGAAGGATTCACTGCTCTCTTTGAAGCCTGCGTTTTGTGGTGACTTTGCCCACACTCCAGCTCTCGTCCCTGGGGAGAGAGTTGCAGAGAGCAGGGGGGTGTGACCAAGGCCAGGGGCTATTGATCCAGAGGGGCAGGGTAACTACAGGGGTGTGCCAGTGCAGACGGGGACTCAATATCAAGGCAATTAAAGAGTCCGCATTTCAAGCATTTTGTGATTCCACAAATCACTTCCTCAGAGGCAAAGATGGAGACAGAACCCACAAGACCTCAAGGTGGGCCGTGACTACAGCGCGGCGAAACAAAGACAGACCCGTTTAAGACAGTCATGTGATGGTACGCTGCTGACTGCGCGCCGGCAAAATGATTACAGCTTTTATTTATTTTTTTGGAAGCAAAGACGCTGTATAGTATAGGCACATTTGATCCTTGAAATGTGAAGAGTTTGGGGCCAGAGTGTTCTCAAAGACAAAGTCAAATCTACACAATCCTCGCTTGCATTATAGTTCACTGAATAAACTGTTCTCTAGATTTACATGGAACATTGTCATTCAAAGGCCTTGTCGTCTGTCTCTGCTTTGCGTTGCACCTCCACCTACCACCTTTAACCATATCAATATGTTTTGAAGTATTTGTTGATATCTAATTTCTGTACATATTTTATGAGAAACACAAGGCAAAATTAGATTTACTGAAATTTCCATAAACATTAGTAAGTATTATTAGAAACTAAACGTCCCTCTGTAATGACTTTAGTATGCAGCCTAAGGATCTTAAGGATCAGACAGAATGTGACTGTTACTTTTCCATATAAACATTTGTGGAGAAAAGTCTTTCGAATGATGCACAACATGCATATTGATCTGTAGCAGAGCTGCGGCTGCCGCTGGAGGCTGCCATATGCCTGTGTCCACGTCTGTCTGACTGCACCGAGAGGGAAACACCTCATTTCCTCTGCCGACAGGAGAACGGCATTTAGGGGTTGTCCATCCAAGGTGAAGGTTCTTGAGTCATCGTCTGTACTCTGTAGTTAAACTTCAATCGTCATCTAGGATTTTCAGTGTGTGCCAGGGAAATGGACACAGAAACAGAAAGGGATCTTAAGATGTCACCAAACAAACACAAATGTTTAAAGCTCTATTTATAAATCTGTTTTGGTCCCTCAAAATATATTTAATTTGAGCCATTTTTACACATTGCATGCATTATTTCCATATTCAAACATGAAGTAATAGAAAACTCAAGAACACTTAGAGGTATCTTTAAATGATTCTCCTTTTTGAATGACCAGCAGAGGCTGTGTCCTTTACATGTACAGGATAATATCACCACTTTCAAAGCTTGATATGAGCCACACTCCACACACTGAGCTGTGTGCTGTGGGGCGTCTTTACACAGTTTTACATGGTGTAACATATTCATATTTGTCTGTGAACTCCCAGAGCCCGGCACAGAGCTGTGCTGCCTCCCTTTAAAGTGTCCCATCTGTCGTGCATTTGTTTAAATTAGCCCTTGAAACATCACACTGGACACGGCCTGACAGGGCGGGACGTCCCGGCACACCTCATTTACAATTCATATATGTGTACATGTGCTTGATATTCATACCCATACAGCCCCCGCACACAGTGGGAGGAGGATGTTATGCTCATATTCAGGACATGTTTGCTTTGTTAAAGCCACTCTGCGGAGTGTTCCAGGGTCAGGTCTGAGGAGAGGAGAGCACTGTGCCAAAACCAGGCCGTAAAAGTCACTGAAAAGCAATTCAAACAGTTCCCAGCAGGACTTACATCAAAATGTATTTGAACACTGCCATCCTGGGACTCATGGACACAGACATAGATACATCAGTGTACACGTCAGAGGTGGAGTGCTTTGAGCGGTGGTGTGATGATCACCACCTCACTGTCACCGTAAATAAAACTCAAGAAGTAGTTATTGACCCAGGACATGTGCAAGACCACATCCCACTCTCTATTCACAACACTGAGGTCACCCAGGTTCATTCTTACAAATACCTGGGTGTCCACATTGACTCCAGCCTCATGTGGGACGTCCATGTCTGCGTGGTTGGGGAATTTGAGAGTCAAAATAAAAGCAGAATTGACTTGGTTGGCGCACACGGCACAAAAAAAGAAAAAGAATACCCATCATTACAGCAGATATTTGAGGAGGTTATTATCAAACAAGCAAGGACAATTACTTCAGACCCATCCCATGTCCTGCACTCCCAGTATGAGCTGCTACCATTTTTCTTCAATTTTTCCCACTTTTTCCCTATTTTTTCCTAAATTTTCTCTCCTCATTTCTGCTTATTTTTTATTGCTAATATTTTCCTTATTTCCCCCAATTTTTACCTAAAGTATTCCCAATTTTTCACACATTTCTTGACATTGGAGATGAACCCGATTTTGTAAATGTGTAAATGGTATCCAGCCCGAGTCATCTGCAGGTTTGGCTGAGATTTTATGAACTTTTCCGTCATGTTTCAAACACAGGGTTAATGTTGGCAGCAGCAAAACCAATGCAATGCTTCATAATGCAAACGCAAACACATCTTCATCACCGCCTTACGTTTGTGGGTTAGAAAACGCAAAACAGAAACTGAATAAAGTAGATTCACTTCCTGATTGTCCAAGTGATCTCCCCTTAAGCCCCACCCACTCCCCCTCCCCTTGCTCCATAACCATATTTGGATTACAGCGTCATCTCGGTCACAGCCTTTCGTGCTACACGTGGATACCAAACATGTCAGTATTTGTGAATGAATAAGTGTGGGAAACCGGCTTTTGCGGTGCCATGTTACTTTTGGTAACATTATAAAATAATAATAGCTCCCGTTTACAGCCTTAATGACGGCTAAGTTTCCATTTTAAATGCTCTGCGGGCTTTGTCTTTAATAATATCACGGTCTTTAAAGCCGTCCAAACGCAATTACTGAAGGCCTTGGCTGGGCTCCCGTGGTGAGAGGGGTGCAGGTGCGGCCCATCACCAGACGGCCCAGACGGGTGGAGCTATGGGCCCTCATTAGGCCCCTCCCCTGGGGTTAGGCAGAATGAGCTAAAGGGGGGGGGCCCTCTGTGATGGATGTCTCCTGGAAGTGGACAGGGCACGGTGACAATGGGATGACCTGGTAATGGCCCCGGGACACACACAAACATTATGACACGGAGGTGGGCCCTGATGTTGGGATTATGGAGTCCTGCATTATCAAAGAGTATTAGTACTTGTACTTTCAGTAACCATGTGCTTCCTCGATGAAAAGTATCAGATCCAAATTCTACTGAAGTTAAAGTATAAACTTTATGAATTGGGCGGCACGGTGGTGCAGTGGTTAGCGCTCATGCCTCACAGCGAGAAGGTCCCAGGTTTGATTCCCACCTGGACGGGGCCTTTCTGTGTTGAGTTCTGGTTTCCTCTGGGTACTCCTGTTTCCCCTACCACTACAAATATGAACAATAGGTTCCCCTTCTAGGACCAGGACTCCCCTGAAAAGAAAAGAAGAAGTAAAAAAAAAAGAAGTGAAAAGTCAAAGTCTACCACATAGATTATTGAAAGAGTTAAATGACTTAACCTGGATTAAAGCAGGTCTAATTCCCTCAAGGGTTTAAAAATGTTCTCTGCTGTAGTTATTTTGTCCATTTTGATGGAGGAAGTAGCTTCAGAGTTGGATGAACACTCCCCCCTCTCTCTGAGACACTGTGGTCCATCCATCTTCAGAGATGGAGGATGAAACATGCATCAAAGCGTCGCAGATCAAGATGCAAGTGCAAAACCTGTGCACAGAGACCAGGTCCACTGTGTTTCCCAGCAGAGGAGCTGCTTTTTGAAGTTCCACTCCAACAAAGCTAAAGAAAAGTGATGAAGGAATTTTGCCATCGAGGTTCAGTTTCACACAAATGTTCTGATGTTTATTTGTTTGTCAGTCTTTTAATTACATTACAAAGATTGTGGGATTTAAATAAAAGTGATTGGATCACTTTTCCCCTGGTGGTCAGGAGGATATAACAGTATCCATAGTATTCCTGTCTGATTTCCTCAGATCCCGGCCCCTCCCCCGCCGCGGCGACTGTGAGAAGTGTGTCGGCGCTCGACTTAACTCACTGGGAGCAGACAGTGGATGACGCAGCATGGTGTTGAAGGGGGAGGGGGGGTGCCTGCTCTCCATAGGGTCCTCGTCCCCCCTCATCGCGCTCTTCGCAGCTGAGGCCCCTCGCCGTACACACATGATGTCACAGCTGAGATCACACCAGGTTATCAAGGCCGTTTTGTACCTGCTCTTTAGCCGTGAAGTAAATAACAAGGCTCCTGTGAACAGAGCATCAGCGCCACGTCCGGTTTGTGATCGCTGAAAAGAGTTCACATTGAGGGTTTTTAAGGGTGTTACTGTATATAAAGACAATACGCAGCACAGAACTGTCTTTTTACCCACAAGGGTCTCAGTAACAGGACGATTTGCTTCCTAAATGTATCGCCACGATGAATACTTCCTGGACGAATGAGAGCCTTCACAAACACTTCCTTAATAAGCAGTTACATTTACCAGAAACTCTAAAAACAATTGGTCCTGGAGCAACTGGGACCAAAACTAAAGGCGCCATGTTAACCACTCATACAGCAGTAAACAGTTACATAGTGCACCTTTAAAGTGCATGACAAGTTAGACAACATTTTTGCTAAAACATACGTAGCACAATTATATTTAAGATTTAGCTAAAAATAAAATAAAATACCCAGCTTTGTTTAGTTTGACTATTTTTGGTTAAACATAACCATGTTAAGTCAGTGGGAAAGTCAGTCAAACTGCTGACAATAGTTTAAACATTCAAACATTTCTTCCCAACATTTCTTCAATACATTGCTGCTTCACTGAAATAAAAGTATATTGATAGCTTATTCATTTAAATATGTCATACTTACAAAAGCTTTAAAAAACTGTCATAAGACTCAGATTCAGAAAACTGTATTGATCCCAAAGGGAAATTCATTGAAAGTTGACCAGTTGATCAGTTTCACTCAGTTAGCAGAGACCGAGAGCTGAGAAGAAGACCTCAATAGGCGACAGAGATTTTGTTCTTTCGTTTGTTTAGCAAAAGTTCTCCAGGCTACAGTTACATAATGGAAAATAGGCTTAAAGTGCAGACTCGCAGCTTCTATTTGAGGGTATTCACATCTAAACCAGAGAAAGAGTTCAGGAATTACAGCCCCTCTAATTACAGCTGTGTGTTTTTCAGAACACAAAGTAACGGGACAGGAACTGAAACTACCACTGGACTTTCTACTTTGGACAATCAATCAATCAAAGTTTATTTCAGTCGCCCTTTACGCCAACACCTGGCAGACCAAAGTGCTTTACATAAAACACTCAACATTAAATGACTAATCTATGTTTAACATTTTTGTTCAGCACTCTGAGTAACCATCACATTTGATTTGGGCTTCTACGCTGGATGTGAAATGGAAAACATTTAGCTGCAAAGTAAATACAGACTTTAAGGTTTAAGGAGCTGTAATTCCTGAAATCTTCCTCCAATCTGGAAGTGAATAGCTTCAAATTAAAGCTGAGATTCTGCACTTTAAGTCCACACCAATGATATAACAGTTGCCTGGAGAAACCTTTGCTGAACAGATGAAAGACTGACTGTAGACAATCATTCTAAGATCCTCCAAAATTCAGTCTATGATTAGGACTTGAGAAAATGGTACTTTTGTCTTTATTGCTAACTGGTTTTAGCCTTGTATTCGGGGACACAGCAGGTCATGCTCATGAATTATGAATCAAACATCCAACATGCTCTACCATTAAATAATGAACTCTCGTCAAACTGGAATATGTATCAATATTGCAACTAAATCTGCACTCAAACACATCGAACGGCTCCATCAAAACGCCATTGAATAAGTATTTCCATTACAGGTGCGGCGCATTCCTGTCCTTATGAAACATGACTATGAGAAATGATCAGAACTATTGACCGCTTTGGCCATAACCACATCAGGGTCAACTTGAAGAGAATAAAAAGACAAACAATAGGCTGTTACAGGATAAAAGTACAAAGGAGTTTTAATTCAACAAAGTCAGGTCACATTATGTTTGAAGGCAGATACAGTATTCGCAGGATGGCGTTCGTCAGCATGCCATTAGCAGATGTTTGTGGCCATCAGATTAGCTCAAGAAAAGAGTGTAAAGCGAGTTTCATGGAATAGGTTTCCGTGGCCCAGTAATCCAATCAGCTTTATTTGTACAGCCGTTTACCGACACAAAGTCCCCAAAGTGCAGCACAGAGAACCAATTAGCACTCATGGCAACATTCAAGTCTCTGAAAATAGTAGTTGAAGTCGGATAAAACCTAATATGACAAATACATAGATTCTATGAAAAGTGAATGAAAGTAAAAATAAATGAAAGACAGAATGGTACTTGGCTGACTGCATTGTGCAAAGTTTGGATGAGATTAAGGAATGGAAGTTTATGTGGACAGCACTCTTCACATGACACCAGTCGCCCAAAGAGCTTCACACAGTGTTCTTCATACGGTGAAGGTATACTACTGAGGTAGACTGCACACATCTGACCACCATCATTCATTCAGGCACACACATCATTCATCCCTATTGTACATGTTTTAAGTGGTAGGTGAAACTGCAGTACCCGAAGGAAACCTATGCAGACACGAGGAGAACATGCAAACGCCACTCTAAGTGGGAATCGAACCCGGGACCTTCTATCTGTGAAGAGCACTAACCGCTGGCCACAGTGCCGCCTGGTATTATGGTGTGGGGTTGCTCTTCAGGGGTTGGGTTGGCCAGTGAGAGGAGCGGATTCAGCACCATGCTCCAACTTTGTAGGAACAGTTTAGAAAGTGTCCCTCCTGTTCCAACAAGCCAGGTCCAAAAACACACGGATGATGTTTTACAGAGTCCTGACTTCGACTATGGGGCAGAACACCTTTGGGAAGAACTAGAGCAGCGACTGAGAGCCAGGCCTTCAGTGTGTGACCTCACAAACGATCTGGAAGAATGGTCAAAAATCCTCATGAACACACTCCTAAACCTTGTGGACCGCCGTCCCAGAAGAGGTGAAGCGGTTATAGGAAACAACGTCAGATTAAACCCTGTGGATTAAGTGATGTCAGTTACAAGCTGGTCAGGAGGGCCAGCTCCGTCCTGAGCTGCCCCCTGGACTCTGTGGAGGAGGTGAGGGACAGGAGGGTATTAGCCAAGCTCACCTCTATCAAGGACAACACCTTCCACCCACTGCACGGGACTGTAGAGGAGCTGAGCAGCTCCTTCAGTGGAAGAAGGAGCGCAAGGCCTTCATCCCCACTGCTGTCAGACTGTACAACAAGACTGTAAAGTAACATGTGCAATAACCCCTTAGCAGAACACATGCAATAAACCCTGTAGTCACATCACTTCTGTTTACTTTATTATTATTTACTGTTTACACTTTTTGTCCCCACAAAGTCCTTGGTAGTCATTGTATATAAGATACCACTATTTACTATTTAATTGTTGTTGTTTATTTCACATTTCCTGCCTATTTGCCTGAGTGTTTCTAAGAGCTGAATCTAACCAGTTAATTTCTCCATTGTGAGATCAATAAAGGCTTATCTTATCTGAAGTTTGAGGAAACGTAATACAGTGGGTCAAAGGACACAACCCAAAGTACTGACTAAAAATGTTCTTATAATTGTTTTGTTTTCATATTTTTTTAATTCTTTGTGTTTGGGACTAATTCCTCTATTGGTAGTCTGCAGTATATGTTTGTAAGCTGCAAGTTTAAAAAGTTTTAAGGGAAAAGACCTTGAAGCGCAACATTTTTGTAACTCTCAGCAGCACCTTTAGAAATAATACTTCAATACTTCCTGCACCTGCTGTATGAAGAAGCTGTTTTATTTTTACACCATATCAGTTTCCTCAGGTCTGTTTTCCTTAACTCTAAAAACTGCAAACGTTTGAAGGGATTCCCAGAAATGTCAGTCCCCACGCGTGCCTGTAAATCACATCGATATCATCAATAATGGCACATGATCATGTCACTGAAGCAGCCGCCATATTGGAACTCCCATCACCTGTCAGGGATCGGACAGGGGCGGGGCAGGGGTCACGGAGATGTATGCTAACAGTGACTTGGCCTCTGACCCAAGGTGTCTCTGCCTGATCTGCGGCGTCTCCATTTTCACCGCTCGTTTCCCCTGAAGACGGATGATCATAACCTCTGCTTTGAAAAATGACGGGCCAGTTTCCTGTCTGCTGTGAGCACATGCCATTCTTAGTGTTCATGTAATCGTGTCATATGCCTTTTTTGTCATTCACAAAATGTGTTCTAAACTAAAAAACGTTCCTCTGGAAGAACAAATCCTAAGAACAGTCAGGAGGACTCTCCAGTTCAACCAGGGGTATGGGGACTCTACCACTGACAGGTCCAAGGGGTCCACGAGACAAAAAAAGGTTGGAACCACAGCTATACACGATCGTGCTCCTGATGGAACCCACAATTCTTAGTCATATATATTTGTACACATTAAATCTAATCCAATATCAGTTAATAGAAAAGGTGCACCATCTTAATTCATTGCTAGAAACATGTAAATATAAAGATAATAAATGACATATCCCCTGTTTATTCAGAAATAAGTTGGCAATATCACTTGATAAAATTATACATTTGCAAATAATGCCACAGCTTATAAATAGAACTATATGTGCACCACATTGAGGTTATTTGATAAAGACGAACAAAGAAAAAAAAAGAATTTGTTCCTAGCTTAAGTGGGTGAAGGATTCCAGTTGTAAATGGACTATTGGCCTGGGATATTTTGGCTGAAGAAATGTGTGCTTCTGAATGTTCCAATATCGACAATAATACAAGACCAGATTAGTAATAAACTACTGTAATACTCAATAATGACTACAGTTGAATTTCCAAAGTGCACCCAGTCCCTCTCTGCTCATGCACTCACTGAAGAAGACTTGATTCTGAACGATTTTCCAGGATTCCAGTGGAGCCCAGAGTAACCGGACCCCTTTCCCCACCGCACACGAGCATGAGTGTGTGTGTGAGCGTGCACATGTCGGTGAGCGTGCATGTGAGTGAGCGTGCACATGTCGGTGAGTGCGCATGTGAGTGAGCGTGCGCGTGAAAGTAAGTGCCGGTGCGGAGGGATGGAGTTTCCAGCTAATTGTAACTGAAGCCACGCTAACCCCGGCTAACCGCGCTAATACTGGAGTCACGCCAAGGTCAGATACAGCCATCGATCCCACAATGCACTGCAAACAGCGCAACTCTGTCAGGGGCCCCATCGTCTCAATGGCAAAGGGCTTTTGGGCTGGAGGAGAAAGATCATCTTCATCTACTGTAGCCTGTCCAGCCCGACTGCACAGCCACGTGAAGATACTGTATGAAAAAGAACTAATAAAAATCACACTGAAGATGGTGAAATAGCACCATCTTCAGCCAAATCAACAGGTGAACAACTAAACTAGAGAGAAGTGTCTGCTTTTGTCCGTTTATTCTAAACAGAACCCTCAAAGCACATAATGTGTCATTGACATCCATTTGGCTTCTGTTGCCAGGCTGTTGCTATGCGCTGACATCACTTGGACTTTAAGTCTATTTTATGGCCAAATTGAGGTGACACAAAAACAAAACTTACATTGAACCTTCTGTTTGAGAAAAGTCCATTAACTGGCCGGGACGACCCGTCAGGAGCAATGGGCGACCGCAGTGCAGCGCCTGGGGACCCATCTCCAGATATGGAGCCAGGCTGATGGTCAGACTCACCTGGCTGACAGATTAACCTATTGCACATGTTTTCGGGGAAACCCATCCAGACACGGGGAGAGGAACATGAGAACTCCACACACAAAGGCCCAGATCATCTGGATGTACTTTTACCTTTACTATATGTGTCATAGTTGTCTTGTCTATTAATGTAGTGTTTATCTGTGTTATTGCTCTCAGTGCAAGACAAATCATCCATTTATTTTATCATTCATCCTGATAACTGCATTTGTCTTTCCCTTGTCATCTTTCATATTATTCAAATAGATTTCATCTTATTCAGAGTCGACCTCAGCCCTTACAAGTTCATCACCTTTGAACACAAAAAGCTCTTGAGTAACATGTATGACTATGGAAGATGAATTCAATGAGCAACAGATATTAAATAATCAGGTACTCGGGGCCGCTGCAAGGCATTTTGGTGCCCTAAGCACAAATGCTTGATGGTAATTAAACACACTCTCAAAACAACTCCAATAATATTTGTAGAATTAAATTAATTTAGTTTAGATGTTGTCTCCTCATGTGGCACAGGGATTCCGTCATCGGTTGCATTGGCACACATTTCTATAACTCTTCTCTCTGATCATTCTCATTGTAAATACTGTACAATGCCATTGGACCACAATGCCTCAGCGTGGTGCCCCTCAGAGACTCGCTGCCCGGGCACACAGTGCATTATGAGCCAATAGGGAGCGGCGGCACTACTGGCTGTGAAACTTTGAAACATCTCTGATGTGGTTGCCTAAATGAAAATACATCGATGCACTGACACAACCAACATGAAATGTTAGTCTGAAGCCCTGTTATGGTTTTAAATAGTCAACATTTTATAGACAAAAGGTGATAGAAATGAGTATGAAACAGCTATGGTTATGTTGAATGTTTTGTCCGCTCACAGGCTGAAGAGGACGACTTAGAGAACGTTCATGTTTTTGCTGTGAAAGAGTTTGAAAGGTCTGACCTGATCAGTGCGACCTCTGCATTACAGAACTGAAACATGACACAAGGAAGTGGTCAGGTCAGATACGCTTCATGTGGGGGTTGGTGCTAGATCTGCTCACGAGGGACGGGCTACTGTGAAAACGTTCATGTTTCATGACACAAATTACGGTTAAGACCAGGGATATGGTTAATAGGTTACAATTATTTATATTCCAGACAAACCAATTCATAGATCTAAAAAAAAAAAAAAAAAAGAATCACAGCAGACTGTCCCATAATCGAGTCTCCCAATGTAGCCATCTTTGGACTCTCTTGTCCAATGTCTCAACATCCTAAAGGTTCTGAACTCTGAAAACTAAAGGAGAGACACTGCACAATATATCGTCTACATGATTGGAAAGATCGAAATTGCTGTTTGGAAGATATGCACATTTGCAATATTGAGTTTGTCTCGAGTGTTAAGTAAAATGGGGGAAAATGTGTTCAGTGTTTTATCTCTGCCCTTTTGTAGTTTGTTGAGGAAAATGATCTTTTTGAGCGACAAAGTGATATGACTTAAGATGTTTCTGATGGTTTGCAAAAATATCGCTTCATCATCGTCCCTAAAAGTATTGAGATATTCCATTTTTGTCAATATCTCCCAGCCCTTCCTCAAGTGGAGGAGTTGAAGTATCTCGGGTCTTGTTCCGAGTGAGGGACGGATGGAGGTGAGATCGATAGACGGATCGGTGCGGCGTCAGCAGTGATGCGGTCGCTGTATCGGACTGTTGTGGTGAAGAGGGAGCTGAGTCAGGGGGCAAAGCTCTCGATTTACCGATCGATCTACGTTCCCACCCTCACCTATGGTCATGAGATCTGGGTAATGACCGAAAGGACAAGATCGCGAATACAAGCGGCCGAAATGAGTTTCCTTCGCAGGGTGGCTGGGAGTGAGGAGCTCAGTTACCCGGGAGGAGCTCGGGGTAGAGTCGCTGCTCCTTCACGTCGAAAGAGCAGCTGAGATGGCTAGGGCATTGTTCTGGATGCCTCCTGGTCGCCTCCCTCGGGAGGTGCTCCAGGCATGTCCTATTGGGAGGAGGCCTCGTGGAAGGCCCAGGACACGCTGGTGGGACTATGGCCCAATCTCAATTCTCTTTTCTACCCCTACCCCTTCCCCTAGCCTAGCCCTTCCCTTTCCCTACACCCTGAAACCAAGGGCTAAGGGCGAGGGTTGAAAATACCACCGTAAGAAATGGGACAGCCCTCCATTTGACTGCATTTACTATTAACACAGATGATTAAGGTTATGTAAAAAAATAATAATAATGAACAAAATAAAAGCAAGCCTACTTGTCTATAGAGCATGTTTCTACTGAACCAGTTTATCACTTGACTGATGCTGTTTTGTAACACCTAAACAACAGGACTCGGTCTCAGCCCAAACCCTACAGATTTCATCTATTTCTGCTACATTCTCCTTCCCCCTGTCCGTGTGCTGCTGCTTCTACCGCGGGTCCTGTGGCTGCAGCCAGAGCTGCCAGAGATCAGCCCATCCTCCTGTAGCGCACTCAGCGGGACAGTCAGAGGTAGACCCGCTCGCACTGCGCACAGGGCGGGGATAGGCACCCGCAGCCTCCCACTGAGCCCCGGGCCTGAGCGGAGGCTGCCGAGGTGCGCTCAGACCGGGGACAGACCGGCTCGGACCCGGGCTCAGAGCACAGCGGCACGGGGAGAAATGTCAATAGCGATGTATCGAAAATTTGGGAGCGTTCGCAGCAGCAAAGCAAAACGTAGAACTGACACGTTTATAGCAATGGCTGTTCTAATTGTTGCACAAAGCGAAAAAGTCATGAACGAAGCGTTCTGCAACTTTATAAATGTTTAAGAGTGCTTATGATGATATTCGTGAATTCATTTCGCAGCTTATTTCGTGTTTTGTCAAACTCCTCCTACCCCTTCGTCTGAAGTGTGCATCTGAAAAACCCTCGCTGGAAGGGCTATGTGGCCCTCTCCCTCACCCCTACCCCTCACCCAAAATAGAATTGGGACACCCCTTCGTCTCTCGTGAACGCGCACAACGAAGGGAAAGGGCTAAGCTGAGGGCTAAGGGGGAGAATTGAGATGGGCCTATGTCTCCGAGCTGGCCTGGTGTGCCTCGGGGTCCCCCAGAACAGCTGGAGGAGGTGTGCGTGGATCGGGAAGTCTGGGCATCTCTGCTGAGACTGCTGCCTCCGCGACCCGCCCCGGATAAAGCGGAAGAAAATGGATGGATGGATCTCCCAGCCCTAACTGCAGACAAAATTCACTGCTTTTTACTTTTTCAGGTTTGGATCAGTTTGGTCTGAACATGTGCTCTCACCCATAGAACAAACAAATCAATGTTTCTCCTTAGACTTAGAGTTAAAATAATAACTTCACAGGCCGTTTCCTCGCACCTACAGACCTTCAGAATTCACCTCACCAGGCAAATTAATGTCCATGGCCCTGAAACGTCAATGTTACTTTTGTGTGCGGAAGTTTCTCCTGTTAATGAACATAGTAACTGGGTCGCCTTTGAAATGCAGAGGTGTCCAAAAACATTGTTCAAAACGACACGCACAATGAGACTTTCTAGGCGAGACACTGTAGGTGAGCGGAGGAAAAGAAGAGGAAAACTGACAAAACCTCAGTAATGTGTGGGTTTAGATCGTTGACATGTTAGTTCCATTTGATCAGAGGCGATTTGGCTTATTTTCTCTTCTAATCCTAGAGTTATGAATGAAAATATGAGGCGCATAGAAAAGAGCTGGTGAAATAACATGACACAGACGTTAGCTCCCACAGTGTGTGTTTGTGATTAAGAGCCCGGGCACATCATTAACTGCTGAGCCACGGCCCCCGGGGTCAGAGGTCACGCTCAGGTCAAGTGTGCGGACAGGCGCCGGACTCCATCTGGCCCCTCCCCTGGGAAATCTGTCCCCTCCCCCTCCCCGCACCGATGTGATATCACACAACTGTGGGTTCACCAGCACTGCCCGGGATTAGGTACACGTGTGGCTTTTTTATGTCATTATTACTTCATATGACACCGGGGCTGGTTGTCACGCGGGTTGGCTGTCACATTGCTTTTAATAACCACACCAGGGGGCCTTGTGACCTGAAGTTGTTATCAAGTTTAACCTCCTGATTCTCCTGCTGTAATGTGTTTTCACTCACACAAATAAACACTGCAATGAGGAGAGGATTCGTCTTTTTTGGGGTTGGACAATTTTTAAACTAGATAAATAGAAAATCTAATATCTTGCAAAAAGCTACAGATCATTGCTTTGAATTGAAGAATAATTGAGTTTTAAAATCCACACGTGGAGTGGTAGTAGGTCGGCTAATGCGAAAAGAGGCCACTCTGATAGTAGAGTAACCGTCTAAATATCGGTTCTATTATAAAAAATAATAAGTACAACAACACAGGCTTTGAGTAACTTTTGGACATGGGCTGTTCTGTCTATGATGTTACTCATTTTCATCTTTATAAATCAACAAAGTTACACACAGGAAATAAATGACACATTAAGTGTTTAATATTATATTCAGTAAATATCACAAATTATATTGAATGAAAATATATTAAATAAAATAGCAAATTCTGATTCTCAGGTAAATATAAATGAGTAACTAATTACTAATCAATCTGCTATGAAAACGTCAGTCTATAAACCGTCTATACACAAAATACATGAAGAAAATGCCTTGTACTCGTATTGGTATTCGATATCAGCAAGTATTCAAAGTACTCGAACTCGTATCGGAGCATCCCTAGTATTAACTTAATCATTAGTGTTTGTTGAGTACATCATTTACTGCATAGTGATTCCCTGTATTTTTAAGCTCATTACAGAGGATTTTGTTGAAAATGTACAATTACTTTACTCAGCTTTGTTTGCTGAGTATTTTAAAACCTATTTTGTCTTTTGCCTAAAACTCAATAGGAACATGCAATCCTGCTCACTGTGACCAGCAGCTCTGGGGACATTGAACAGTGGGTTCTTCTGTCAATTAATAACTGTATTTAATGCAATAGGAAATAATTAAGGAAGCCAGACCTACTTCACACCAATGGGTTGAGGTTTCATGTCATGTAAGTGTGGCTCTGTGGGATGTTGTGTTGATGAGCATTGGACTCTAAAAAAAACACGTGTGACAACCAGCCCCATGTCTCCCCTATAGGAGCCACTTCAGACTGTTCTGTTTGACATGAGGTTCTTTCAAACGCTCTCACTGAAGTGACACTGAACTCCCTTCTTTACATATATTTCATTTTTATCTGGAGATTTCAGTCATAGTTTTAGTCTCATTAACTACTTTTATTTAATTGTAGTCCATTTTTAGTCAGCAAAAGTAATTGTCTTTGTTTACGCTGATGAAACGTGTTCTCTGCTGCCAGTGCACTTCAGACACAGAGCCGTTTCATATTTCTGAGAAGTCTGTTTCCATGATCCAACAATAAGCAGTGAATTATTAATATGATATGAACTCCAGCTTTGGGTCTCAACATGCGGTCAGCGGCCCCTCTCATCTGCCCCTGTTGTGGCAGAAGCATCAGAAACACGCTCCATCACCATGACACCAGCTCGACTCATGTCCACATGACGAGGAGGTCCGGGAGCCCCTCCCCCACTCGTTTGGACACGTTCCCCCGGTCGCTTTATCACATAACTCCCAGATCAGAACTGATACTTTACATTTCTCAAAACAATCAATATGACCAGCACTTATAACCACCATCATGATGCTTCAACTGATTGTCGGCTTAGGCTTCTGCAGAAAGTGTTTGAAGGAGGACAGCTAAAGAACTCATCTCTGCCATTCTGATGAACTAACACCAACAACTTTGGGTAACACTTTGTTTTACATTGTACCTGCCAAATGGAGTACAATGTAACAATGATGGAATGATATGTATTAGTAGTTTGCAGGTACATAATGTAATAAGACATAAGACCCGCACTTTAACCCTAACCCTAAAGCTCGGAGAGGCCGTCCCTGACACTGTTATGTTTATTAAAGCCTATAATTCCTCTGATCGGAATGCCTGGGTCTACACATATACAACCACAGACTGCATTGACAAAACTTTGCTAACTCCCTGTTCTTCTCGTTTGGTCTTCGGCTAACAACTCCACTACGGCTAAGTAAACTGACCAGTCGTGACCTACAAAGTGCGGACGCTAATCCTTTGACACCAGGACTTCTGAGAAACACACGTTAGCATCGGCAGGCGTAGAGGGTACCAAGGGCCCAAGCAGAATGTGGGGCCCTGGTGCCGATCGGTGTACTGGCACTGGAGAGAGGATTCATTGTCACCTGAAAACTCCATAATGCATTCTCTGCAGAAGTTCCTCAGAACAGAAGCTGGTTCTTAGTCATGAAGAGATACAATAACTGTCACTATTAGAAATATAATCGGTGAGCATGAGTAAAAGTCTTTCATTCTCATTAAAAGTTAACATAGGATCATGACTAAAGCATGCAGCAAGATGGGATAAACAGCGCACAAGTGTGAAGATGATGTAACTACATCACCAAAATCACTAGAAGGCTGTATATATCAAGCGTTACTGCAGGTATCTGAAAACGGTTGGTGCATGGGTTCACAGCTGGGCCCAGGCATGCTGCCTTGCCTTATGCAAGCTACGCCTCTGAGCATCGGAAGCAGTACGGCTAACGGGTCAAGCTAATCAAGTAAGAAGCAAGCAAGCAATTTATATACCACGCATCATACACAAGGCAAAGGGTTTAGCCGCGTTTCAAATAACAAAGAATTCAAATAAAGTCAAAGGTGCTCTGTCACAATGTTACTGAAGTGAAAGTACCTAAGTATTTGCCAAAGAAATAACGTATTAAAGGTATTAAATATATTTTTAAAAAGCAACAACAACAACAACAACAAAAAATAATAATAATAATACTGATCATCTTCGTACTTGTAGTTAATATGGAGACCTCAACTACCAAGTACAGAAGATGACTCAATACCTTCTTGAAGATACAACTCCTGACGACTGAGAATTACACAGAAATAATAATAATAATTCGTACCTTTTAAGTAAATTGATGTAACTTTAAGCTAGTAAAAGTAAGGTAAGGCAGTTTTAATTAGAGTAGGTAAGGTTAGTTAGTAGGTAATAGAATAGGTATCTAAGGTAATATGTAGGTTACTAATGTATGTTTGTGTTCTTAATATTGTGTATTGTCTTGGGCCCCATATATAAGCTAAATGTTGCTTCAAGGGTGTCCCGTTATGAATATGCACTATCATCTATGAATGGATGTTAAAATGTTTTTACTGTATATTTGTAATAAACTAAACTGAAACTGAAACTAAACTAAAGTACAGTCTATTTAAATACATTTGCGGAAAAATAACTTTGCAGCTTTAAAAACACGATAATCAAGGCCGAATTCCCCCTCTGTACGGCAACACGACAGGGACAAACCTCCTTCCTAGTTGTAAGTCAGTGACGTTTGACAGTACGTCTGCACAGCGCCACCTACTGTTCTGGAGTGAGCATCATTAGGCTTTTCAATCGAGCCAAACACATGGACAAATGGACCTTTGAGCCTTTATGGAAATGTAGCGGAGTAGAGCAAAGTGTTACCTATATTTTTCTTTCAATGTACAGTAGTAAAAGTAAGTAAGTAAGTTCAACTCAGCACAAATACTACTCGAGTACAGTACAGATCCTTAAAAAACGTATCAAACTTTGTCCTCTTTCAATTCATTCTTTCTCTTGGCCTGGAGTTTATGACTTTTTGGATCCAAAGAGCCGAATCCACCCAAATACAGGCCCACTATGTTTCCTGTAAAGAGCCGCGACCATTTTGAGTATGTTTACGGCGAACATGAGGCTAAACCAGCAACCAGGATGAGATTATAAACAAATAATGACCATGCCTTCTTTTTCTTAGCTCTAACTGCAGCAAACCAGGGCTTGATAACTGCATTCGACTTTAGGGTCTGTTGTTTTAGTGTAACAGAACAAATGTTAGCCTCAGCGATGATGCTAATGTCTAAAGCTGTTGCTCATTAGCCTGCTGGTTTATGTGTGCTTCTTTCTAATGATAAAAGTGTCTTGAAGGACATTTGTCCTTCAAGCTCCACTCTGTTTATCAACCACAAACGAAAAGGACCAGAGCCGGCCCTCAGGCCATACCGTTAGCTTGATTACATCATGCACAATCGTCTGTTTCCCCGAGACCGCGTTCAAACACAAAGTTCAGCCCACGCCGAGTGACGTCCGCAACATCTGGCCGCGGCGATTACAGCTGTCCGTGCACGCTGACACACACTGAGCACTCTCGCTCTCACACGGGGGCAGATGGCCCTGTCTCTGGGACGAGCACCCCGGAGCACAGAAACAAACAGGGAGGGGAAGAGTGACGCCTTTGAGGGGGAGACACATGTCATTCGTCACTGTGAAGCTAATTATTTCCGTTTCTAACAATTTATCTCTATTTTATTTTTTTCAGAAGGGATTTTTCAATGTCTAATTCCTGCCTGATATTAACTTCATTATTCAGATTCAGATGATACACATAAAACACCTTATTCTCAAATTTAAAAAACACACTAACTGAAAGAAAACTTACATGAGGGAAAAATGTAAGCTGATTTAAAGGCCCGATTCCTGCTTCTTCTTTTTTTTGGATCGTTTTTGTTTGCTTTCATTTCTTCTTTCATCTCCAAACTCATCCCCAGCATGCCCCACACAGTTTTAACATCCCAGTTCTTCACAGGGAAGAGTTTATGAGCACTTTTCCACAACTTTCAAGGCCACTGCCACAATAATGCCAACGACACTTCGCCTGCATTTCCTCAGAGGAGGAAAAGGCGTTAGAATGAAATGTACAGCGCCTTTTCAAAAGTCTCTACTTTCACAACTCAATGAAGGAGGGGAAAGACTGTTTCATTCCACTATACAGAATAATATCAGGTACTGGGCCTTTAAGGGGGCTGTGGTGTGCAACCAGAAACTTTCAGGATTTCACTGAATTCACTTTCCTCCATAGAGTTACATGGGAGTTTGTAACAGCGGCGTTTTCCTCACAGTCTGGGAACACTTGAAGTAGCTCCTACACAGGTTGAGTCCTGTAATTAGCTTTTTTTCAGTTGGATGTGTGAATATCTGATTCCTAGTTTGATTTATTGAGTTTTTAACCCAAAAAGGCATGCAAAATTGGAATTTCTATAGATTTTTGACTTAAAGACAATACCCTTTACCTATACCTTTACCCAAATCTAAAAGCTTCTTGGGAAAAAAGCACAAAAAATGAGACAAAAACAAGGATGAAAACACAACAAAGGAGTGACAAAAACATGACAAAAAGGTGTCAAAAATGTGAGCAAAGAATAACAGTAAAGTGAAGAAAATGTGTGACGAGCCACAGAAGAGCAACAAAGAGTAACAGTAAGTGGCAACAAAAAAGCAATGAAAAGAAAAAACGACACAGCAACAACGCAAGCAAAAAGATCTGTTTAAATGAGTTTTGTAGGTCTTAGCTTTCAAATGAGGCGTTACACTGGCGTATAGGCTGTGACCTTTTAGATTTGGGTAAAGCTGAACTGGAGAAAATGCACTCAGTTAAGAGATTAAAGTCTGTATCTGATATGTCACACCTGAATTTGATTTTGTTCCACAGGTTAAGCTTACCCCCAATGTACATGTTTATAGTTGTAGGAGACTGGGCTGCACCATATTGAAGGAACGTGCGATACGCCAGCACTGTAAGTTGTGATTAGTAAAGGTTGCTCAAAAAAATTGCAGACACAAATTGCCACAATTTAATTGAGTAACAGTTCCGTCATTACAACAATTAAAGCGTACTCTAAATGATCAATGAAACCTTACTCTTTACAAAGTAAAGTTGCTTTGAAAAGAGTAAGGTTTCATTAATGACTTAGAGTAAAGTTTACTCTAAATCAGTAGCCCCTAAAATACCTGAGCCCTTATAGGACCTGCTGTTATGGGCCGGGCTGTTTTCAGAGTTAGACTTCTGTCAGAAACCATGAGTGACAGTAACATGACACTAAATACATTGTGACCATTATATTCAGTAAAAAGGTCGAGGCCTCACTGTTCTTCAGTCTGTCACAGACCGACAGGTGAAGAAGGAAGTCATGGAGCTTCTGCTTTACACATGTGCTGTAAATTCTGAAACTAAAGTAAGTAGTGAATAAATCAAAAGTAAAATATGAATTATTATTATTATTATCATGGTGCAGCAGAACAGATGTGGTAAGGCTCATGTTACAGAAGCTTATGAAGTTCATTTCTTTGACACCAGTTACTTTAGTAACGGTTGACTGCACAGTGAAAGTAGATCTATCTCAGTCCTGTCCACACCAGTCATGGTCCACCATGACCCACCATGACTCAGAGGAACCGGGACACACATGACCCTACATCAGATAATACATATTGATAATTTTCAATCTTTATCTGCATCAACTTTGTGATTTTTTTTAAGTGTTTAATCATTTCCATTTCATGTTTAATTAAGTCATTAATGAAACCTTACTATTTTCAAAGTAAACTTTACTTTGTAAAGAGTAAGGTTTCATGGTCACATTTTATATAGCGCCTTTCTACCTGCTTTAGGCACTCAAAGCGCTTTACATCAAGGAACCAGTCACCCATTCACACACCAGTGTACGCAGACACTGGAGGCAAGGTGGGTGAAGTGTCTTGCCCAAGGACACAACGACAGTGGGCACCTGCGGGATTCGAACCGCCAACCCTTTGGTCGCAAGACGACCCGCTCTACTCTCTGCACCACCGTCACCCAGGTTTCATTGATCATTTAGAGTACAATTAAAGCTAATTGTTCTAATGACGGAACTGTTACTCAAATAAATTGTGGCAATTTGTGTCTGCAATTGTTTTGAGCAACCTTTACTAAACACAACTTACAGTGTGCGCAATATCACAATAACGATATTATTGCATATTCTAATTAAACACAAATCATAGTTTTTCAGAAAATGTTGTCAAAAGAAGACTTAAAGAAAGAGTATCAGGACCACAATAAGACTAAACTAACTAAAGACTAAAACTGAACGTTTACACATTTATAAGTTCAATGCCTTGTTTGTTTTTGGCTGAGTTTGTAATAAAATGTGTGGATCTCAGTCAGGTGAAGACTTTGTGTGGATATATTTTGGCTTCGTGCGATACGGATATCGCATCACCAAATATCGCGATACGATACGGCTGTGAGGCACTGTGCCACCGGGCCATCAGTAATATGTAAATGGAAGTGAAGTATTGCCATTATGAAAAAGTGGAGTTGGGAAATATGAATTGAGAAAGTAAGAAAGCCATAACAGTGTCTTAATGGATCAACATCATTCAAGAGACTTCTATTTTGGAAAAACTCACATGTACCTATAGATTTCAAAGGGACATGTTCTACACAAGGTGGTCAAAGAGGAGCATGTCAAGCCCACATTTTATTGTAAAACTTTCTCCCAAAATCTTTTAAACATTGAAAGTATACGTGTCAAAAATGAACATGAAAAAGATGGAAGTAGTTGCTCTCCCTTGTAACGTGTCGAAGTACAAATCAGTGGAACGTACCTGTACCAGTCCAGCCCTCGCGCGTAATGCCGGTCAAAGAAGTGCGCCTCGGAGCCCAGCGCGCGGATGTCCGGGTGCAGCCGGAGGAACTCCAGCAGCGCGCGCGTCCCTCCCTTCTTCACCCCGATAATGAGCGCCTGGGGCAGCCTCCTCACGGCCGTGTAGTCCCTCTCCATCCCTGCCCCTGCTCCTCCTCCTCCTCCTCCTCCTTCTCCTGTCGCGTTCCATCCCGCAGACGCAAACTCCCTCTCGGGCACCTTCACATACAGCCCCCCTGGCCGCGCCACCAGCTCCGTGTCGCAGCACCCCGTGAAGATGTAGACCAGGGAGAAGCAGATAACGGCCAGGGAAGACGCCACTGCGAGCCGCTGGAAGGTCGCCATCGACATCGGGCCATGCTACCACCGAGAGTCCGCTCCGCCGGGCGGCATGGTCCCGCAACTTATTCCCAGGGACAGGGTCGGAGTCGCTCCCACTCCTCGAACCAAGAAAAAAACAAAAAGTCACTCTCTACACAAAAATCCCCCAAATCCAAATAAGTATTCCGTATATAACGTGTGCGTAAAAGCTGTGCGTAAAAGTGTGTTCCAAGACTGCGCGTTAGTCCGGGATCCTGGATGTGGATGTGTCTCGGAGCTCTCCACGGGATTATAGTGCTCTGGCTCATCCCGCAGCGGGCCGGGGTGAGCCGCCCCCTCCCTCCCTCCCTCCTTCTCTCTCTCACTCCCTCTCCGTGTCCTTTTCTCTTCTCTCTCTCAAATAAATTCAAACCGAAACAGAAAGCCGGCCTGAGCAGAACCATGTTGGTGCTTCTGTGTTTGAAGGTAAAAACATTATTATTTTTCACCTGAAAAAAAAAAAGTCTCTACAGTCAGGAGGAGAATTTTGTCCACGTATTAAAATGATCATCCACACTTTCATCTCGTCTCTTGCATGGATTAGCCCTTTGTAATTCCGTTTTTACTCCAAACTTCAGGTTTAACCAGATCCAGATCTGACTGTATTACTGTTGCCTTCAACTGTGATTTCTATCTGTGACAAGCACTTCATTTTCTCCCCTCCCCTTTCTCCCCCTCTCCTCTCTCTTCAACCTCTCTCGCTCATTCTCTTTCTCTTCCCCCTTACTCTCCCTTTCTATCCCCTTTCTCTCTCTTCTCTCTTCAACGTCTCTCTCTTTCTCTCTCCCCCTCTCTATTTCTCTCCCTCTCTACCCGTCCTCTCTCCAACCTCTCTCCTCGTTCTCTCGCTCTTCCCCTCTTTTCTCTCCCTCTCTCACCCCCTTCCTGTCTCTTTCCCCTCTCTCTCTCTCTCGCCCTTTCTCCCTCTCTCTATTTCTCCCCCCTCTCTCTCCACCCTTTCTCTCTCATGTCTCTTCAACCTCTCTCTCTCTCTCTCTCTCTCTCTCTCCCTTTAATTAGAGGTCGAGGCCTCCTGGTGGAGTATTATTTATGGAGGATCACACGTGAATATTGCGTGTGATGAAAAGAACGGACAATCATTACATCGCTGTTGACTCGACTCAAAGCCGTAGAATTCTAGACGATTTCATCAACAAATAGCCGCCAGGCCAACACACGACACAGACGTCATATCTTTATGTTTTATTTTATTTTGCAGAATACAAGTGAGATGAAGTGAATAAATGAACCTCGTGTGCTTCGATAAAGATAACAGGGGTAGTTAGCATCAGCGTCATGCTAGCATTTATATTTAAAAAATGAATTCCAATGAGCAGTTCAAGGCTCGAGTGACCGTTAGTGGCGGAGGTTAAAGTGTAGCTCCTCTGCACCGCGATTAGCAATAAATTAAAATATCTCATATATTGGAAGAAGCTACGGTTGACCTCAAATTCAGTTGGGTCTTCAGACTGAGATTTACACATTTGCAAACGCAGCTGAAAACAGACCTAAAATTGTGCAAAAGTACAGTTGTGATCAATCATTTCCTAATTGACGTCCATGGTTTGTCATGATTTTGACCCCTAGCGCATGGTTTCGATACCATTACCTGAACGATACTTTTTCCAATACCTATACTAAAATATTTGTCAGAACAATAATGTGTGGGAGATCGGCAAATTTACAATATCAGGTTCATCTTACTTTCAAGAAATGTGAGAAAAATGGGGAATAATTTTGGGGAAAATTTACACATTTTTTTCACTTCCTGCTTTTGATACTTTCACTTTTTCAATACCGTCATATAGTGTCATAAGGTGCAGTCCCGTCACTGGTGTAACCCGGCAGGAGCAGTAGGACCTCTGCAGTGACATACTAAAATAACACAAATCAAAACTTTAGCCAGTTTGTCCGTGCTTTTCCTACACATTTAAATCTCACCATTTGATCGGCCATAGTATTTTGCTGTGCCCCCTGCCGTGTCGGCCGTGATTGTAGTCTGTGCCCGGGCGTCACCATTTGGCGCTGCTATACTCTGTCCCAATCACTTAATTAGCTTAGCACTGTCCCGCACCTGCCCACAGTCTGCCCCGCTGACCCACTGCACTACATGGACGAGGGGTCTCTACACGTCATCTCCTGGTGATCTGCAAAAGGACGGCCTTTTTCACAATTTACAACTGTTATGGACAAGCACGCGTACTGCTTCATCCCTCCTTAAAGAGGGGTATTATGCTTTTTTCAATCACATGGCACCAGTCTATAGCATACTACAATGATGACGTAACCTTCTGTTGGTCTGTATATGCAGTAAATTCAAATAACTGCCTTGAATAAAATTGCTCTCTCAAAATGGCTGTACTGAACGTCTTGAAATAGGCCTCTGTCTCTTTAAGAAGCTTTCCGACACGCCCCCTTCAGCACACTGCTGTGGCATCTAAACAACACTACTGTGCGGGGAGGGGCTCTGCTGAGCTGAGGAGCAGTGGTTGGTGGCTTGGCTGGTGACAAAAGGTCCAGAGGCGTCTCCAGGAGGTGGGGGCGTTCCTAGGAGGACTGAGGCATAGCTACACCTAAAATGGCTGCCGTCTAAGTTTTTACTGATTACTCAAAAATATGTGAATGAGCCAAGGCAACACTCCAGGCATGTGTTTAATGAGGGAATGACATATAACATGATATAAAGCTTGAAAAAGTCCATTTACATAATACCGCCCTTTAAGGGACGCGGCCAAGCGTCAGGTTTACATTGAAAATACATGGAGGACGCGCCTCAGGGAGGGTCGAGAGGTCCCGCAGCGAATCACGCGCCTCCTGTGTGGCGCGTTGTGAAGATTGTCGTGCGTGGGAAGCTTTTGACACGCCTCCAGAGCGTCCAGCGCGGCCGACGCTAGAGTTGGAAATGTTGAACTTTTTGGAGCGTCGACCAATCAGGAGCTTTCCCCAACAGTGACGTACGTTGTAGCTGAGCGGCCACCGGGGCAGAAGCTATGCCCGCAGATGTAAACAAGTCATGGAGGATTAGCTTCATTGTGAACCGGAGCTACAGCAGCTCTGGGACTTTTACAAAGACACACATCAGTGTTTCTTTTACCTAAACACCCAGGATTAAAAGTGGCGACAAGAAAACTTATTTGAGTGGCTGAATCTGTGCTGGGAATGTGTTTGGGCCTCGAGGATGACTGTTGTAGCATTACCACCGGAGAAAGCTAATGCTACAAGCTAAATCTCCGGTCATCACGTGAAAACGAGAAATATGCAAAAAATAAAGTCAATGAAACCACCATCTACATAAAGAACCATTTAGCAATGATCACACACTGAGCTGGGCTTCACACATTTGTGGTTTATTGCAGACTTTTAATCAACAATGAGCTGTTGGCGATTGTAACATGCTAACGGGGCTAACCTGGACAATAGCCACTTGCTACTGGCACAAAATATGTCCCATATTCAATCGTTTGGGCTGGATATGAGCTTAAATACTAGGGAGATTTCGCGTAGACAATGGGGATCTATAGGACATGGTAGTAGCAAAGAGGGAGACTAGTTTGTCCCAAACAGCAGGGGTCTCATTTATAAAACTGTGAGACTCTGCCATACGAGCAAAACCCAAACTTTACGTATGGAGAAAACAAAAAGGGACTTATGAAACCCTCCGTACGCGCAGCACCACGTAAACTCCCCTTCACTGATTCCACCTGGAGCAGAAATGTGCGCACATGACCCCTCCTCAGGCCACGCCCCCTGCACGCCTCCATGTCACCATATAAGGACATGCAAAGTAACTTATGAATGAGATTTACCTAAACATGAGGCGATAATGACGGGTTTTACCGAGACCCCGGGAGCAGAGAGGGAGGGGCCACACGCCGCAGCAGAGAGGGAGGGCCACACGCCGCAGCAGAGAGGGAGGGGCCACACGCCGCAGCAGAGAGGGAGGGGCCACACGCCGCAGCAGTGACAGTAGAGGCCGGGTGGATCTTTACTGACATGTTACCGCTGTTTCTCTGATCACAAGTAACCTATTGGCAGAGTGCAGAGTCTCATCAATAACACTTTTGGAAATACACTTTTAGAACATAAACAAGAGCCTTTTAGACGCTGATTGTGATATTTGCCTGTGCCATTCACGGAGCTCAAATTTCCTGAAACTACAGAATAATCTTTAAATCACTCAGATGTTGTTTTTGAGCTCGCTGTACATGCAGTCGGAGTTTTAGGATGAGGCAGCGGTTCGCTTTGGGCGTGATTGAGGAGCAGAGTCTGGGTGGTGAGAGAGAGAGGGAGGTTATGGAGCTGCAGCGTCTCTGAATGGACTTGTACCTTGGACCAGCCCTCAGAGCGGTCTATGCAGGAGTTCAGACTATGGTTAAAAGGGTTCTGTTCAGATCCTTCCTGCTTCTCGCTCGGAGGAGGCGGCAGCACGCTCCGGTGTCCGTGCATGAGCGTACATGAGCGTGCACATCTTTGACAAAAATATTGCTGTAATCTGTGACACTCAAAGTATAAGAACTAAATATTTAAACGCTTTACTCAAAGCCTATGGTTTAATTCTTATATTTTATATTTTTATTACCAATCATTTCTGATGAACAGTTTGTACGGAAGGTTTTGGCCTCCTTTTACGTGAGCTTTATAAATGAGACCCCAGGTATTTTTCAGGCAAGAGCTGCTTCCAAGATGGCTACAAACACACTCTGAAGTGACGCGCGGCCAGGGCGTCTTGACGCTCGGTGATATTTGTGACAAGCGTCTGACTTCAGTAAGCACAAGCGTCCAACTACGGGCTTTAGGCACGTTTTTGACGCCCGAAAAGTGTTTGGTGTGGAAGCACCTTTAGGGCACTTCAGAAGATGAATCAAAACATATAAATATAGAAAAGATCCATTATCCAAATGAGTCTCACTCTGGAGCATAAGTGTCCAAACCTTTTGCATCGAGGGCACAACTGTGTGCATAAAAGAGAGCTTTAAACCGTTCCCCACACGCTTATTTAGGATTGGAACAGTTAAAAGTACCATCTCTGGTGATGTGTGCCAATTCTTCAAGAAGCCTGAGGGCCATCAAAAATTGCATTTTGGGCCCCACTGGGCTAGAACAGGGGTTCCCAAAGTGGGGTCAGGACCCTCTGAGGGGTCGCAGGGTGATTATAAGATATTCTAATTACATTGTGTATGTATGAACAGGGGTGGGAGTCAATAAGCTTGTCTTCTTCCCACTCCTTTTGAGCTAGAATGTTAATTATTTTTCTTTTATTATATTTTTTCTGGCTTTTGTGCCTGTGTTGTGTAGCTCGAAATAAAAAATCAAAGCACGCTGCGGAGTGGACGTCGCCGCTGTCTCTCGCCGTCTCTCTCGCCGTCTCTCTCGCCGTCTCTCTCACCGTCTCCGCCGTCTCTCGCCGTCTCTCTCGCCGTCTCTCTCGCCGTCCGGTCTCTCTCGCCGTCTCTCTCGCCGTCTCTCTCGCCGTCTCTCTCCGCCGTCTCTCTCGCCGTCTCTCTCGCCGTCTCTCTCGCCGTCTCTCTCTCCGCCGTCTCTCTCGCCGTCTCTCTCGCCGTCTCTCTCGCCGTCTCTCTCGCCGGTCTCTCTCGCCGTCTCTCTCGCCGTCTCTCTCCGCCGTCTCTCTCGCCGTCTCTCTCGCCGTCTCTCTCGCCGTCTCTCTCGCCGTCTCTCTCGCCGTCTCTCTCGCCGTCTCTCTCGCCGTCCTCTCTCCGCCGGTCTCTCTCGCCGTCTCTCGCCGTCTCTCCGCCGTCTCTCTCGCCGTCTCTCTCAGCCGTCTCTCGCCGTCTCTCGCCGTCTCTCTCGCCGTCTCTCTCCGCCCGTCTCTCTCGCCGTCTCTCTCGCCGTCTCTCTCGCCGGTCTCTCTCGCCGTCTCTCTCGCCGTCTCTCTCGCCGTCTCTCTCGCCGTCTCTCTCAGCCGTCTCTCTCGCCGTCTCTCGCCGTCTCTCTCGCCGTCTCTCTCGCCGTCTCTCTCGCCGTCTCTCTCGCCGTCTCTCTCGCCGTCTCTCCCGTCTCTCGCCGTCTCTCGCCGTCTCTCGCCGTCTCTCTCGCCGTCTCTCTCGCCGTCTCTCGCCGTCTCTCTCGCCGTCTCTCTCGCCGTCTCTCGCCGTCTCTCGCCGTCTCTCTCGCCGTCTCTCTCGCCGTCTCTCGCCGTCTCTCTCGCCGTCTCTCTCGCCGTCTCTCTCGCCGTCTCTCCGCCGTCTCTCGCCGTCTCTCTCGCCGTCTCTCTCGCCGTCTCTCTCGCCGTCTCTCTCGCCGTCTCTCTCGCCGTCTCTCTCGCCGTCTCTCGCCGTCTCTCTCGCCGTCTCTCTCGCCGTCTCTCTCGCCGTCTCTCTCGCCGTCTCTCTCGCCGTCTCTCTCGCCGTCTCTCGCCGTCTCTCTCGCCGTCTCTCTCGCCGTCTCTCGCCGTCTCTCTCGCCGTCTCTCTCGCCGTCTCTCTCACCGTCTCTCGCCGTCTCTCGCCGTCTCTCTCGCCGTCTCTCTCGCCGTCTCTCTCGCCGTCTCTCTCGCCGTCTCTCTCCCGTCTCTCGCCGTCTCTCGCCGTCTCTCTCGCCGTCTCTCTCGCCGTCTCTCTCGCCGTCTCTCGCCGTCTCTCTCCCGTCTCTCGCCGTCTCTCCGCCGTCTCTCTCGCCGTCTCTCTCGCCGTCTCTCTCGCCGTCTCTCTCGCCGTCTCTCTCGCCGTCTCTCGCCGTCTCTCGCCGTCTCTCTCGCCGTCTCTCTCGCCGTCTCTCTCGCCGTCTCTCCGCCGTCTCTCTCGCCGTCTCTCTCGCCGTCTCTCTCGCCGTCTCTCTCGCCGTCTCTCTCGCCGTCTCTCCCCTCGCCGTCTCTCTCGCCGTCTCTCTCGCCGTCTCTCTCGCCGTCTCTCTCGCCGTCTCTCTCGCCGTCTCTCTCGCCGTCTCTCTCGCCGTCTCTCCGCCGTCTCTCGCCGTCTCTCGCCGTCTCTCTCGCCGTCTCTCTCGCCGTCTCTCTCGCCGTCTCTCTCGCCGTCTCTCTCGCCGTCTCTCTCGCCGTCTCTCTCGCCGTCTCTCTCGCCGTCTCTCTCGCCGTCTCTCTCGCCGTCTCTCTCGCCGTCTCTCTCGCCGTCTCTCGCCGCTACATTCACTCCTATGGGCCGCGGGCATCAGCTGCATGGGCCAAAATCACGTGCCTCTACGAATTGGAAATCGCGTTGTGTGATATGGCGATAAAATTGCAAATTAATCGCTCAGCCCTACTATTTAGCTACTTATAAATGTGTAACTAATGACGATGAAAGCTTTGTAAACGCTTTAGGAATGATCAAATGCGTATTTAGAAATGCTTTGATGATCTGCAACCTTCATTACCCTACAACAAAATTAGAAATGAAAAGAGTGTACAAAAAGAAAAGGAAAAACTGAACGTAGTGACAGAAGTATTCAAACCCTTTAATGCTGTTTCTGAATGTTAGTAAAAGTTAAAGTCTGCTGTAAACTTCACTCATTCCCCTCAGAGAAATAGAAACCTCTTTCATCCTCACTTTGATCAGAAAACAAACCCTGTTGATTCTTTTCAGTGTGGGCAGTGGAGTGATCTCACGTCAGCCCGGGCGCATGTGTTAGTGTTAGCCTCTGAGGTAAGGGATAATGGCTCATAGGAGGCTCATTATGACCCCCGCCCCCTTACACACACACACACACACACACACACACACACACACATGTACAGGGGAGCGTGCACGTTCCATTTGGCTTATAGGTTATTATCCAGCAGCAGATGTGACGCGCTGTGGAAACAAGGCATTGTCCGACAGAGGACGGAGATGAGGATGAGCAGAGGAATGGACCAGAGCAGACAGTCAGCCTGCACAGTCTGGGCAGTGGGCATTGTATTACTATTATACTGTAGTTCACAGTGTATATTTCAAACATGTCCATTAACATTGACTCCACTCTGTACCTAGACTCTTTTCATCACAGCAGCACTCTGTGGAAGAGGGAGAAGAAGAGGAAACTTTATCCTGTTACCTGCTGTCCCCCGTGATCAGGGGTCAGGGTTACGAACGGGAAAATGTGATGTCAGTTGTGTTTTACTCGCACAGATCTGACACATGTTTTTAGAAACTAGATGGTCTTGGCTTTCAAAGGACGTATCACACTGACATACAGTATAGGCTGTAAACTCTCCAGGCAATATGCTTTGAGATTTGCACCATTGCTAAACTTAACCCTAAGCTGGCAGGTAACAGGTGAAATACAATCACAAAGTGCTTCACATTGTTCTGGAAGGATAAGGGTAAGGAGCTTTATTTGTCATTATACAACATTGTACAACAGGTTTTTATCATATCAAGCTGATTAGACCTCGTGAATATGTCATAGGTGCCTTAGGCTGCCTACAATAAAAGGACACTGTTCCGGAATGTCTACCAGAGCTGGGCATGAGAGTGACGGATTTTACAATTTAGCCATTTTCCACATGGTCTGATTTATTTTTCATTTTTCATTTTTTTATTTATTTCATTCATTTAAAAACAAATGCAACAACAGCATTTAACATGAATGAAAAGGAGCAGAAAGAAGTAAAACTTATAATGTCTGCCCCCTATCAACACAAAATCATTTACAGTTCCAGTTCATTTAACTTTTAAGCTGTCTCATGCAGCCATCTTTTTTCTTTCTCTTTTTGTTTTTTGGTCAAGACATCAAAACACAAAATACATAAATAAAGTTGATCTGCTACTCCGCAGTATCATATTTCTGTAACATTGATAATTTAACATACTTCTTGAACACGTAAATGGACTTAGAAGTTTTAATTTTGCAATCAAGACTGTTCACAGATTATTATTATAATAATAATAATGCCTTACACTTGTATTGCTCGTTACAAGCTGGATTACCAAGTTTCTCAAAGCGCTACACTGTCGTCATTATTCATTCACTCCATACTTGGTGGTGGTAAGCTACTTTTGAAGCCACAGCTGCCCTGGGGCAGACAGATGGCAACCGTCTGTGCCATCGGTCCCTCCGACCACCACCAGCCACTTACTCACACATCACATTCACCCCAGGCTTCCTGGTGTTCCCAAACGGTCTCCCATCCAAGTACTGACCAGGCCCTTCCTGCTTACAGTAGCTTCCGAGGTCTGACGGGATTGGGCAGAGCAACTAATTTCAAAAGCACAAATGAATTGAATGAATCCGATTTATCACCCAGCCCGAATTCACAGGCCACAGACAACAATCTGATCAACTGCTTGACCACGTGAGGCAAATGGTGGTTACACCAGATACTGAGTGGTTTTCTGACCCCACAGACCCCCCAATAAAGCAAAACTGGTGTTTTGTTTTATTGTAGACAGCCTAACACAGATCAAAGCTCATAGCCGTTTTGCATGAGAGTGTTTCCATAATCCTTTTGAGTGAATGGATTTGTGACTATATGCAGAGCACATCTACCAGGCTAATAGTGCTGTTAGCATGGTGTCCTGATTTGTGGCACGTTAGCCTGGCTTTAGCCAGTGCCTGATCACTGTGGTCCTGTGATGAATGACCAAGGACTGCTCCACTGACCTGCAGCACAATAATCATTATCACACAGACGTCTGCATCGACACAACCAGAACCCAGCCAGGATACCAACATTCACCTCTGACTGATTAATGTTTCATATTCCCCCACCCTAACTGATGCAGCGCCGCGATCCAACAGACAGACATCCGTGACCTGGTCTTCCTGTTTATGTGCTCAAGCCCCGCCCCCTCATCTGAAGCCGTGAATCTTTTGTCCGCTGATGAAGTCCTCGCCCGAAAGGTCACACGGCGGGTCAGGGCCACGGGATACAGCCTGATTCATTGGCTGACAATGGAGCCCCAGAGCTATTCACGCAGCACTCAGCCGGTCAGGCACTTAGAGCCGCTCTGCACAAGGTCACTAAACAGTACACAGGGACTTTTTTCTAGATATAGAAGAGATATAAATACTTTTTATAAACAATTAGAAGCAAAATTGTTGTTTGTGGGATTTGTAACAGCTTTATTTTTTGATATTTTACATTTATTTTATTTTTACAATCAGAAGTTAATCGTCTTCTTTTCAATCCTATTTTCAGCAAACGTTCAAAGCACATTGCAATGTCTCTGCGTGCCAGGTGCCCTCCCGCCCTCCTATACTACGCTTGTGTTAGTCGGAGATGGGTCAGGTCAGCTTGTCACTAATGTGTAATCTAAAGATACGTACACACCTAACCGGTCTACTCGTGTTACCGGGTTGCAATGAGCCGCTCACATGTGTTCACTTCAGGAGAAGCCTCTACTGCTGCACCATTCTGAAACAAACATCTGGGTTTGCACTGTTGCTGCTAAGCACTAAGATGTGAATGAAAATGGTTTCCTGATTCTTTGCTTGGTGCGTTGGTGACAGTGGAATGGTTTTATCCCTTTCTCTGACACTTGACACTATTGGCTATTTCTATATATGTTTTTGTTATAATAGGCTTTAATGATTATATGAAACTGTGTTGATTGTAATCTGTGCTTTTGGGGTGATTCGAATTGAATTGCTGTATTGTTGTCCTTACTCTTGGAATCCACTGGGGGGGCAGTGTGTTGTAATGTGGAGTCAGATCGCGCAGCAGAAGAAGCATTCCAAGGACATTGATTGGTTCTTCAACAAGTAGCCGCCTACTTCCTATGTTCATAAAAGGTCAATCCAGGGGGCTCCTCCCTCTCTTGCCCTCTCCTCTTGGACAGACATGCTGTGCCCAAGATGACTTTTGTTTTAGATTGTAAATTCAGGGAATAAAATAATGATTTTGATTTTAATAGAACGAGCCTACGAATTCTTTTTCATACATTTTTGAACACAACACTTAGCGCAAACCTCACCCTGCTTTCACATCCCTTCTGTGTCTCCCGGATATTATTTCAGTATGTGTGGGTTTAGAGTGTGTAGTTCCAGCCTCATGTCATGATAACATCCCTTTAAAACATGAATCCAGTGCATTCTTTATTGCGTCTGAGTTTTCATGATTTTATTGAAGCGTATACTTCCTCTGATCCGAATGCCTGGGCTCAGGAAAGGCATTTCAAACCACAGCTGCTGCATTGTCATAAAACATTTCCTTCTCTTTTCAGACGCTGTTTCTGTTTCTCTTGTGTCTTTATGATGTAGTAGAGGTGGTTATGTTGCTCCAAATTGAGACAGATGATCTGTGTCCTTTTTCCCGAATGTGTGTTTTGGACTCCACTTCCTCCGTTCACCCCGCTGTAAACAGCTGACGTGCACTAATTTACGTGTGTGCGCCTTTCACATTGACATTACACCCACACCTGCCGTGGGAGCTGCATTAGGTCTGTATGCACCTTAAAGGGGCGGTATTATGTAAAATGGTCATTTTCAAGCTTTATATCATGTTATTATGTCATTCCCTCATTAAACACATGCCTGGAGTGTTGCCTTGGCTCATTCACATATTTTTGAGTAATCAGTAAAAACTTAGACGGCAGCCATTTTAGGTGTAGCTATGCCTCAGTCCTCCTAGGAACGCCCCCACCTCCTGGAGACGCCTCTGGACCTTTCGTCACCAGCCAAGCCACCAACCACTGCTCCTCAGCTCAGCAGAGCCCCCTCCCCGCACAGTAGTGTTGTTTAGATGCCACAGCAGTGTGCTGAAGGGGGCGTGTCGGAAAGCTTCTTAAAGAGACAGAGGCCTATTTCAAGACGTTCAGTACAGCCTTTTGAGAGAGCAATTTTATTCAAGGCAGTTATTTTAATTTACTGCATATACAGACCAACAGAAGGTTACGTCATCATTGTAGTATGCTATAGACTGGTGCTATGTGATTGAAAAAAGCATAATACACCCCTCTTTAAGTATAATATTTCTCTCTAACTCCGGTTCTTTGAAACTTAGTAAACAAAACACATAACTGACCCTGATCACCTGCTGTAGAAACTAATGGAGCGCAAGACTTGTTGAACATCCGTCTTGTCGTTGCCAAGAGATTGTTGCTGGACATCATCTGTTTCAGCCGCTGGAATATCTGCACGTTTACTTTGTAAGTGCCTCAGGAACGTTGCTTTGAGCAGAGCCTTGATATCTCAGCCGCGGGTGGTTTTGTTATTGTCACTGCACTGATAGCACACGGGACATCGCACATGGAGAATCACGACTAATATGTTACCTCGCTGAATAAGAGACGGGGGAGACAGAGCCACTGCAGTCAGTAGCAGTCGGAGCCGCTTCCCCGCGCTCTGTTAATCTGGACTTCGCCCCTCAGACTGCTCAAGTTACCTTGGGTGTACAAAGTGTTAGTTAGGGTCATAGGTTGAGAGAAGAGGAAGTCGTACTTTAAGTCAGACGTGTCAGTGCACGAGGAGCTGGTGCTCCTGTAGATTTAGCAAACTACTAACTTAATAACAAGAACGTACCCGGTAGAGCCAGAGCATGACTGTGCTGGTTGCATTTAGGCATTTCACTGGTTTTCACACTGGTCCTTTAGCCTCAATAGTTGTAGTGTCCCTTTCGTTGTATATTTTAAATATATTCCTCCACTGCACATTGCAACCCATATAGCCTTTATCTGGAGGATGTCAGGCTAGTATCGCACCAACCATTCATTTACGTTAATCAAACCAAAGATATCTACTCACAGAAGGAAGCCTTTCAAACTTACGCACGGGATTCTTGGATTCATCCGTTCTTCTTTTCAGTCTCCTCTCTCAGATTTGTTCAGCAGTGTCCGGCCTGTTGGTCTCTTGGGGAATTGCACCGGCATCCTTCACCTGTCTGCATGCTGACAGTGTAATTAGAGCCAAAGTAATGGCCCGTATAGTCAAGGCTAAATTACAGCCATAAGTCACAGCGCTGAGGCCCCGAGGACCGGCCGGCACGAGCCAGGGGCCAAAAGCAACGACCCGCGCCCCGACCACCGACCCCCACAGCTGGACACACACTTAACACAGACTTTAATTATGCAAGAGAGCGCACGTTATCCTGTTTACTTTGGCGTTTCTTCTTCTGCGTAAGCAACATTATTTAATATTTTAAACACTTAAAGAGTCGTCACCGAAACACAGCGTCATGGCAAAAATGTCTCTCCCAAACCAGTTACCGTGATGTAACACATGCAGAAAAGAAAACATATGATGGAGAATAAAGCACTGCCAGTTTCAAACAAAACATCGACATGAGGAGAGTTTTGTGGCGTTGTTGTTTCTAAGTCGTAACCTTCATGTCACAGTCAGGCTTAGCATATTATATTACTGTATAAGAAGTACTTACTGGAGCTTCTAGCCTCCCAATGCACATTACGTTCCATTTGGCCGTCGTTTTACTCAGTGTTGTAGGTTCTAGGGAAGATGCAGCGTCTTATACTGTATCTTAGGAGAGCATCTGGTTTGATACAAACGCCGTATTTTTCTGCCTTCCAATAAGTCCTTGTTTATGAAGCGTTCATTGGTAAAATGCCGAGCACGAGAGCAGATACTGTAAGAGCATTTTGTGCTAAAGGACGGTCCCCATGCAAACTGACTTATCCTAGCCTTGTGCCGTCGCCTGGAAACTTGAAAATGAGGCTTCTCCTGCCACTTTAAGGAAGCTTGTAAGTTGCAATAAAACAGGATCTGTTTTTTTTTTAGTGGTAGGGGAAACCGGAGTACCTCACCTGGAACCCCCACCTTACCGTGGTGGAGGGGTTTGAGCACCTGAATGATCCTGGAGCTCTGTTGTCGGGGGCTTGGTGCCCCTGGTAGGGTCTCCCATGGCAAACAGGTCCTACTGTAGGTGACGGGTCAGACAAAGAGCGGTTCAGAAGCCCCTTATGAGAGACCAACAGGCCCGTTAGAACCATGAGGCCGTCCTTCTGTGGACCCACCACCTGCAGGAGGAGCCATAGGGGCTGGTGCAGCTCCAACAGCTGCCCCCACGACCCGGCAACGGACAAGTGGGAAAATGGATGGATGGATGGATGGATGGATGGATGGATGGATGGATGGATGGATGGATGGATGGATGGATGGATGGAAACCGGAGTACCTGGAGGAAACCTACGCAGAGACGGGGAGAACATGGAAACGCTACAGGCCCCGTCCAGCTGGCAATCAAACCGCTGCGCCGCTATGCTACCCGTGTTCCAATGTGTGTTTATAATTTATGTGTGTGGAGTTATGAGGCTCCTTCCCTCCCGGTCCTCTTACCCAGGCACACATGAGGACAAATGTGCACCATTACATGTGAGTGTTCACAATGGCCCCGGGGCCTCTCTGCAGGTTTTGATGAGGGGCCCGGCCTGAGCGCTCGTGTCAGACGTGTGGGAGTGTGTGCAGGGGGTGGTCATGGTCCGCTGAGACACTGAGCTTTTCAATGATGCGACACGAGAGACGTGCCTGTCACCGTTTACAGTGTCGGGATATGAAGGCGAGACATGTCCATGGTGGTAACTGTGGTCAAAAAGCTGAGCCAACGGAACCCAGAAGTAAGAAAACCGGCGTCGAAAGACCGCTCTGCAGCGGGTATTTCCTTCACAAATATTGACAGCTTTTACATCCACGTGTGCTGCAAAGGGTTCCGTGATGACGCTATCACGCCCAAATATGATATATTTCCTTCTGGGAGACGCCTGGGACGGACGAGCATTGAATTATATATGCGGACAGCCGAAGAAGGTTCCGCGCATGCGCAGTCGCCACCATGGCGCGCAGAGGAGGAGCTGCACATTAACAGGTTGTTAGTGATTTTCTTAACTTTCTTTCCATTTCTCTATTTGTATGAACGAGGGTCGAGGATATTCTTGTCAGCCCTTCAGCGCCGTAGTTTCTGAATGATACCAAGCACGCAAAAGCACATGTTTCAGCACGTGCGCTTGTTTTGGTTCCTAAAAACGTAGCAGCTGCACGTATAAGCGTAAATAAAGAGAACAGATTTAGATGGACTCATTGCAACGTGTAGCGCGGATCCTAAAACAGACGTTTGGGATGAAGTGCAAGTGGTGCGTGTATCTGCAGCGGCTCCGCGCCTGCAGGTTTATAGTGTGCTGCGGGTTGCCGACCCCTGGTATAAGCGCAACTGCGGTCCACTTCTTAAACAAACGGTTAACCGGTTAACCGGTTACAATTTTTTCGGTTAACCGGTTACCATTTTTTGTAACCGTTCACACCCCTAGTTTCTACAGACTCAAACGGACTTAAGGAAGGTATTATTTAAAATATTAGTAGGGATGGGTACCGATAAACGATACTGATATGTATCAACAAAAGTTTAGGTTCTATTGGTAAAAATAAAAGTATTGAGAGCAGGTACAGAAAAAAAGATATGATATCTTTGGAGACCAAGTTTTGATGCTGTTGGTCCAGGGACAGCATTGTTTCAGCTCAAATAACTGATACAAATTTAAAAGAAATCATCTTTTAATGCATAAATAAACATTATTGTTCTGTTTTCTAGATGAAAAATATTTCAGTATAGACATTAAAAGAAAGTGGTCGTCAGGTATCGGTATCGGAAACCAAGCATTGTAAAGTTGTTAAAGTAAAGTCTGCAGAGCTTCAGCAGAGACTGCAGAGCTTCAGCAGAGTCTGCAGCGCCGTGCGAGCAGTGAGGAGCTTCAGTGAGTCTGCAGCACCGTGTCGAGCAGGTGAAGGAGCTTCAGTAGAGTCTGCAGCGCCGTGTCGAGGCAGGTGAAGGAGCTTCAGCAGAGTCTGCAGCGCTGTGTCGAGCAGGTGAAGGAGCTTCAGCAGAGTCTGCAGCGCTGTGTCGAGCAGGTGAAGGAGCTTCAGTAGGTCTGCAGCGCTGTGTCGAGAGGTGAAGGAGCTTCAGCAGAGTCTGCAGCACCGTGTCGAGCAGGTGAAGGAGCTTCAGCAGAGTCTGCAGCACCGTGTCGAGCAGGTGAAGGAGCTTCTGTAGAGTCTGCAGCGCTGTGTCGAGCAGGTGAAGGACTTCAGTGAGTCTGCAGCGCTGTGTCGAGCAGGTGAAGGAGCTTCAGCAGAGTCTGCAGCGCTGTGTCGAGCAGGTGAAGGAGCTTCAGCAGAGTCTGCAGCGCCGTGTCGAGCAGTGAAGGAGCTTCAGCAGAGTCTGCAGCGGCTGTGTCGAGCAGGTGAAGGAGCTTCAGCAGAGTCTGCAGCGCTGTGGTCGAGCAGGTGAAGGAGCTCAGCAGAGTCTGCAGCGCTGTGTCGAGCAGGTGAAGGAGCTTCAGTAGAGTCTGCAGCGCTGTGTCGGCAGGTGAAGGAGCTTCAGTAGAGTCCTGCAGCGCCTGTGTCGAGCAGGTGAACGGGAGCCAGTTTAGAGTCGCCGCTGTGTCGAGCAGGTGAAGGAGCTCAGTAAGTCTGCAGCGCCTGTGCGAGCATCGTGAAGGAGCTGCAGCAGCCCCGTCTTGTCACGCTGTGGTCGAGCAGGTGAAGAGCTTCAGCAGAGTCTGCAGCGGCTGGTCGAGCAGGTAGGAGGCTTTCGTAGAGTCTGCAGCACCGTGCGAGCAGTGTGAAGGAGCTTCAGCAAAAGTCTGCAGCGCCGTGTTCGAGCAGGTGAAGAGCTTCAGTAGGTCTGCAGCGCTGTGTCGAGCAGTGTGGAAGGAGCTTCAGTAGAGTCTGCAGCGCTGTTCGAGGGCAGGTGAAGGAGCGTTTCAGTAGAGTCTGCAGCACCGTCGTCGAGCAGGAAGGAGCTTCAGCAGAGTCTGCAGTGCCTGTGTCGAGCAGTGTGAAGAGCTTCAGCAGAGTCTGCAGCACCGTGTTCGAGCAAGTGTGAAGGAGCTTCTAGTAGATCTGCGCGCACTGTGTCGAGCAGGTGAAGGAGCTTCAGCAGATCTGCCACCGTGTCAGCAGGTGAAGGGAGCTCAGTAGAGTCTGCAGCGCTGTGTCGAGCAGGTGAAGGAAGCTTCAACAGAGTCTCAGCACCCCGTGTTCGAGCAGTGATAAGGAGTCGCAGAGTCTGCAGCACCGTGTCGACAGGTGACAGGAGCTCAGCAGAGTCTGCAGCATCCGTGCGAGCAGGTGAGGAGCTTCAGCAAGGAGTCGCGAAGCACCGTGTCGAGCAGTGAAGGAGCTTCAGTAGAGTTCTGCAGCGCGGTCGAAGCAGGTGATAGGAGCTTCAGCAGAGTCTGCGCCACCTTGTCGAGCAGGTAAGAGCTTCTGTAGAGTCGCCGCACACGTGTCGAGCAGCGTGGAAGGAGCTTCAGCAGAGTCTCAGCACTGTGGTCGAGCAGGTGAAGAGCTTCAGAGAGTCTGCAGCGCTGTGTCGAGCAGTGAAGAGACTTTCTGTAGAGTCTGCAGCACCGTTGTCGAGCAGGTGAAGGGAGCTTCAAGCAGAGTCTGCACGCCTTGTGTCGAGCAGTTGTGAAGAGCTTCAGGCAGAGTCTGCAGCGCTTTCGTGAGCATGTGAAGTGAGCTTTCAGTAGAGTCTGCAGCCACTGTGTCGAGCAGGTGAAGGAAGTTCAGTAGATCTGCAGCACGCGCTGTCGAGCGTGGTGAAGGAGCTTCAGCAGAGTCTGCAGGCACCGTGTCGAGCATGAGAGAGCTTCAGCAGGAGTCTGCAGCGCTGTTGGCGAGCAGGTGAAAGACTTTCAGCAGGTCGCAGCGCCGCTGTCGAGCAGGTGAAGAGCTTCAGCGAGTCTGCAGGCCGTGTCGAGCAGTGAAGGAGCTTCAGTAAGTCTGCAGCCGTGTCGAGCAGGTGAAGGAGCTTCAGAGAGTCTGCAGCGCTGTGTCGAGCAGGTGAAGGAGCTTCAGCAGAGTCTGCAGCGCTGTGTCGAGCAGGTGAAGAGCTTCAGTAGAGTCTGCAGCACCGTGTCGAGCAGGTGAAGGAGCTTCAGCAGAGTCTGCAGCACCGTGTCGAGCAGGTGAAGGAGCTTCAGTAGAGTCTGCAGCGCTGTGTCGAGCAGGTGAAGGAGCTTCAGCAGAGTCTGCAGCACCGTGTCGAGCAGGTGAAGGAGCTTCAGCAGAGTCTGCAGCACTGTGTCGAGCAGGTGAAGGAGCTTCAGCAGAGTCTGCAGCGCTGTGTCGAGCAGGTGAAGGAGCTTCAGTAGAGTCTGCAGCGCTGTGTCGAGCAGGTGAAGGAGCTTCAGGAGTCTGCAGCACGTGTCGAGCAGGTAAGAGCTTCAGCAGAGTCTGCAGCACCGTGTCCGAGGCAGGTGAAGGAGCTTCAGTAGAGTCTGCAGCGCCGTGTCGAGCAGGTGAAGGAGCTTCAGCAGAGTCTGTGCAGCACCGTGTCGAGCAGGTGAAGGAGCTTCAGAGAGTCTGCAGCGCTGTGTCGAGCAGGTGAAGGAGCTTCAGTAGAGTCTGCAGCACCGTGTCGAGCAGGTGAAGGAGCTTCAGCAGAGTCTGCAGCGCTGTGTCGAGCAGGTGAAGGAGCTTCAGCAGAGTCTGCAGCGCTGTGTCGAGCAGGTGAAGGAGCTTCAGCAGAGTCTGCAGCACTGTGTCGAGCAGGTGAAGGAGCTTCAGCAGAGTCTGCAGCGCTGTCCGGTGAGGCCAGTGAAGGGAGCTTTCAGCAGAGTCAGCACACTTGTGTCAGCAGATGAAGAGCTTCAGTAGGAGTCTGCCAGCCACCGTGCCCAGCAGCGTACAAGGAGCCTTCAGCCAGAAGCCGTGCAGCACCTTGTCGGCAGGTGAAGGAGCTTCAGTAGAGTCTGCAGCACCATGTCGACAGGTGAAGGAGCTTTCAGCAGAGTACTGCAGCGCTGTGTTCGAGCAGGTGAAGGCATGCTTCAAGTAGAGTCTGCACGCGCTGTGTCAGCAGGGAAGGAGCTTCAGCAGGTGCTGCAGCACGTGTCGAGCAGGTGAAGAGCTTCAGCAGAGTCTGCACGCTGTGTCAGCAGGTGAAGGAAGCTTCAGTAGAGTCTGCAGCCGCGTGATGCGAGCAGGTGGAAGGAGCTTCAGCAGAAGTTGCCAGCAACCGTGTCAGCAGGTGAAGGAGCTTCAGCAGAGTCTGCGGCTGTGTCGAGCAGGTGAAGGAGCTCACAGAGTCGCAGCACCGTGTCGAGCAGGTGAAGGAGATTCAGTAGAGTCTGCAGCGCCTGTGTCGAGCAGTGAAGGAAGGCTGTCAGCAGAGTCTGCAGCACCGTGTCGAGCAGGTGGAGAGCTTCAGCAAGTCTGCAAGCACCGTGTCGAGCAGGTGAAGGAGCTTCAGTAGATCTGCAGGCTGGGTCGGCAGGTGGAAGAGCTTCAGCAGACGTCGCAGCACCGTGTCCGAGCAGTGTTGAAGCGAAGCTTCAGTAGAGTCTGTGCAGCGCGTGGTCGAGCAGGTGAAGAGCTTCAGTAGAGTCTTGCACGCTGTGTTGAGCAGCGTGAAGGTAGCTTCAGCGAGTCTGCAGCAGCGCTGGTCGAGCAGCGTGAAGGCTTCAGATAGAGTCTGCAGCGCCGCGTCGAGCGTGAAGGAGCTCAGCAGATCTGCGAGCACCGTGTTCGAGCAGTGAAGAGCTTCAGCAGAGTCTTGCAGCGCCGTGTGCGAGAGGTGAAGGAGCTTCGAAGTAGAGTCTCATGCTGTGTCGAGCAGTGTGAAGGAGCTTCAGCAAGTCTGCAGCCTGTGTCGGGAGCATGAAGAGCTCAGCGAGAGTCCTGCAGCGCTTTGTCGAGCAGTGTGAGGAGCTTCAGTAAGCAGTCTGCAGCGCGTGTTCGAGGCATGTGAAGGACGCTTCCACGCAGCGGTCTGCAGCGCTGTGTCGAGCAGGAAGAGCTTCCAGTACGAGTCTGCACGCTGTCGTCGAGCAGGTGAAGAGCTTCTGCAGAGTCCTGCAGTGCTGTGTCAGAGCAGGATCGAAGAGCTTCAGCAGAGTCTGCAGCACCGTTCGAGCAGGTAAGGACTTTCAGTAGAGTCTGCAGCGCTGATGTCCGAGAGGTGAAGAGCTTAGCAGATCTGCCAGCACCGTCGTCGAGCAGTGAAGTAACTTCCAGCGAGTCGCACGCACGCTCGTCGAGCAGGTGAAGACTCAGTGAGTCTCAAGCGCCATGTGTCACCGCACGTGAAGAGCTTCACCGCAGAGTCTGCAGACCGCCCTGTCGAGCAGCTGAACGGAGCCTTCGAGTAGATCTTGCCACGCGAGCCTGTGTCGAGCAGGTGAAGAGCTTCAGCAGAGCTGCACAGCACACGTGATCGAGCAGGTAAGGAGCCTCAGTAGAGTCTGCAAGCACCGGCTCGGAGCAGTGAAGGACGCTTCGGCAGAGTCGCAGGCTCCTCCGCTCCCGAAATGCTCCTCCTCACCTCTCCATCTCTGGCTAGCTTCATTCCTCTTCATCGCGAATGAAATGAACTCTGACATTTTCTTGAGCTTTTAGCATCCAATATTGCCATTTTTCTAAACCAGCAAGTATAGATCAGGATAAAGTTGTTTGACTCTCTTCACCATAATACCTCCAAAAAGCAACACCGCTCTATAACAATATTTGGAAGGTTTTTCCAAAGGGATTCATCATTCAGTTTTGAAACCAATTTGCTTCCTTACAGATTTTTTCACTAGTAGCTCATTTAAAAAAAGAAATCTTTGTATCTATCAAGAAAATAAATACATTTAGACGTTGAAAATATAGATTACTTTTTACGCCTAAATTGCCTAATTTTTTATATAAAAACATGGAATGTTTCTCATATTTATCTCAGTCATCTACAGCTTATTCAAAGTTTAAATATGATCAAATCTCTCTTTCCAGTCTGAGTGTTTCCTCATAATATGGGTCATTTTAGTTAAAGCCACACTGCGGAACATTCCAAGTTAATTATTTATTTGCCACAAAACATCATAAATGAACAAGTCATCAAAAACGTATTTCATTCTCCGCAGTGTGGCTTTGATAAACTGCACCGTGAGGTTAAACGAGCACATGTAGTGGGTCTGGATCTATAGGAAACTGTTGAATGGACATTCATTTTTAACAAAATTAAAAAAAAGAATAATGGGGGAAAATAGAAAAAAATAGAAAAAGCCTCATCCCTCACTGAAAAAAATATAACCATGCTCAAACTAAAAAACATTATGTCCAGATATCACAGCTAAAATATTTGACTTCACAGAATCTAAATTGAGTAACTTGATATGACCCGATATTTTATGTTGATGTGAACAATAATCCTGCACTTGACTCAACCTTAATTTTTTGCCTTGATCCAAATTATTTTCTTAATTTTTAGTTATTGAACCAAACTAATACATTGAAATTAAATCAACCTAATGTATTCACTTTAATTTATTTAAATTGAATTGTTTGCATTGACACCAGTTAACTAATTTACATATATATAAACTATATTTTCACATTTTGACTTTATTGACCCAAAAATAATTTCTTTCCCACCTTATAACTCTAAAAAAAAAAAAGACACTTGGCCAAGAGATTACATTAAATGCATTTATTAATCTTAGCACAGTAATAACATATTACATATAACATTATCACCTCTGACAACTGGAGTCTCCCTTTAAATGGGCAGTCCTAACCTCAATACTGTATCTGAACTGTAATCTGCTGCAACGTTTTCAGCACAGATCTTTATGAAATGTGAGTCTGATTAAAAAAAATAGACTAGCAAATGAACCAGGACAAACACACACGTGGCAATAGGCCTATACACAGACTATCCAATATGAACAACTGGTAAACAAAATTGAATGGCTACAGCACCCTGGCTAGGTGCAAGTGCAGCTGAGGTTCTCTACCTCATACAGTGCTGGCTGGCAGCTTGTGGTTACTACAGGCTACCTAAAAAACGAGCCTGTGTACGCATGCCACACATACTACTGTGCAGTGTGGAGTTCTCCATTCAGTTGCGAATCTTGGAGCTCATCTTGTGGAACCAGCTCCATAAGATCTTCTGAAGAGCCTCAAAGGTGAACCTGAACCCCTGTGGATATCCATGTTAAGAAAAACAGAGTCCAAAGAGCATTACCACTCCAGCTGCCACAGAAGGCAACTCATGAGGACTTCCACACCATCAATGATGATCCGATCTCTTGGGTGTTGTAGAAGGCTCGAGTTCTCTCTTAAGACGAAGACTGCCATGGTGGTACTCTCCAGCTCTTGCTCGGCTTGATCTTCTCGGACATCTGATGTAAAATTTAGGACAAAAATATTAGTGAACAACTAATTATCAATCAGCACATCCATGACAGGGCTGTCAAGCTTCCCAGGATTAGTTAATTGCATCTCATAATGGGAGCAACAGATTTGGACATACCGTGTATTCCTTTATCAGGTCCTAACACATTCTCCCAGGTATATGATGAGAGATTTGAGGACACAGTCCCTTCTGAGATCAGCATCAGCATCCTGCAGGGACAGTGAAAAAGGGTTACTATGCAGTGTGGAGGATAGGCAAGCTTTTGAATTTCCAGCTCTACCACAAACCGTCGGTGCTTGTACAATTGGATCCATAGCACAATTAATTGAAAACCAGAGCATTTCAGGATCTATGTTAGATACCACTGGCAGTCTCTCTTAGAGGGATGACTGGATGTCTCTTTGCCAGGTCAGGTCAATTCTGTCTTTGCAGCCCTCTCTCAAGACCTGCCAGTGGTCATTTACATGTTCTAATCCTGGATGTGTCTGCTATCACTAATTGTGCTGTAGATGAATGTGGATTTGAGCTGGAATCAAGGTATTGTACAAGCATATACCTGGTTTGTGGAAGAGCTGGCATTAGAAATGGTCACTTCACAAATGCAACAATGACAGTAGCTCCCCACCAAGGGAGAAGCCACAGCAAGGTGCGTACAGAGGTTCCTCCAAATCCCTCAAATGCAACTCTGTGTGCACCAGAGGAAGGGCACATGTGACTAGTGTGTAAAGAACATTTGCAAAGCCCACACATCCTGGCTCTCCCCTTTCACCCACGCTCCTCACTCCCCTCCACACCATAGACCACACGCTGCTCTGATTGCATTCAGTGAAATACAGAAATCTTAATAATCTTGTGTGAAACACACATTTATCAGCATAAATAAGATCTGTAGCAAAGTAAACATTTGAGACTTACATTATTTACTAAACTGCAACTTTCATGAAAGTCTCTTTTTTTGGGACATGTAGAACATAATACTTCCATTTAGAAGTGTTTACAGCGCAGAACTTTTCCCCGCAATCCTTGAACGCCTCACACTCATAGCCTCTTGGTGCTGCTGTAATCATGAGAAAAAAGACCTGACAGCTCCAGTAGATATGGATTATTAAACAAAAGCACATTTCATGAGGATTTCAGCTGCATCAGAGCAGGTCGCTCAGATGTTTGTCAGTTCACAATCTTTTGTAAACTTCCCAGCCAGCAAAACAATGTGGGCTCTGCATGGGTTTGCCCACCTGGGTTATAAGTGGTTTGTCCGCAGTTTCCATGTGGGCCTCAGGCCGGACTCAGACCAAGCCGGAAAAAAACGCTTTCCGTCGCTCAGCTCTCTCTACTTCCTTGGCCAGCCCCCTTGTGCAGGAGCACGTGGAGGTGGGTGGAGACGTAGCTGAAGTGCATGAGCCAATTACGCACAGGTGTCTGTCAGATCTTGTTCTGTGGTTGGTGTCGCTGCCAGAAATGGCTCTGTATTTGCATAGTATTGAAAAATTTCAACGCTATGCAAATACAGAGCCGCTGCGGCCGCCTGTATCGTGCCGCTCTCCTGTGTATTCCGGAGGCTTCTTTCCGGTCGCCAAGCAGCATAGGAATGATGGAAGCTCTCTTCTCTTCCGCCGCTCTTGGTGTGAGGGCGCCGCCATGTGTGTTGGCCCATGTGGGCTGGACCTTTACAAGTCAAACTAACCCTTTCACTCTGGTTTTATTATTTTAGTCTCAGAGCTTGGATCTGGCATTTGGTCACATTTGAGCCCAACCCACTCTGAGTCACTGTGATTTGATTGGCTGCAGAGTTACACTGTAGGTCAGACACCATGAGTGACAGTAACATGACGCTAAATAGTGAGCTCTTTATTTTCAGTAAAAAGGCTGAGACCCCATTGCTCTTCCGTCACAGCCTGAGAAGTGAAGAAGGAAGTCATGGAGCTTCTGCTTTAGAACATTACACTTATGCTGGATCTAACAATAGAATATATTCACATTCAAGTATTTCTTAATAATAAGTGTGGAAATCCTGACTGTATGTAATTAAAATGTCAGTTAATTATTAATGACTCTCATTCTACAAAAACAAACCCATGTCATTTGTATCTGCTGTAGAGTCATGTTTGTCCCAGTTCCTCTGAGTCGTGTTGCAGCAGGACTGATGTGGACAGATGTTACAGAAGAAGCTCATGAAGTTCATTCTTCAACACAGTTACTATAGTAACTATTTTCTAGTAGTAAAAGTAGATCTACCACAGTCCTGTCCACACCTGACATGGTCCACAATCACCCACCATGACTCAGAAGAACTGGGACACACATGATTCATACGTCAGATAATATACATGGATATTTGTTCAACTATTATAAGCATCAATTGTGTGATTAAAAAACTTTAGTTTCAGAATTTTCCTCTTACAGCAGAAGTCTGAAGTCTGTCTGACTTCCTTCTTCACCTGTCGCTCTGTGACTGAAGAGCAATGAGGCCTCAACCTTTTTACTGGAAACAAAGAGCACACTGTATTTAGCGTCATGTTACTGTCACTCATGGTGTCTGACCTAAAGTCTAACTCTGAAAAAATTAAATTCACATTTTCACTGAGAAGATTGGAAGGGCGCCCCTTGTGTTCCTTTGCGTCCAAATACCGGGACCATAACTGGAGCCAGATCTGGCTCTTAGTAGCCTGGTTTTAACCATACCCTCGTACTCATTTCGTTTCTTACAGAGGGTCTGGATCTTCACAATTGAGCTCTGTTAACAGGTGGGAGGGGTGAACTCCTTTGAAACGATTGAATCTGATTTTGCTAGCGTTTGGTCGTGACATATGTAATGCGCCCGTGTTGATGAAGCAGCTATCATAACTCTATCAGAACTCTATCAGAACTCTTGGGAGAATTCCTTGCACATTCTAAGGCTTCAGTTATAATTTCTGGATATTGGGAGCCGAGCCAGAACGGATTGAAGAGCTTCCTTTACGTTCGTATCCGCCGCCATTACCGAACTACAACCAGCAAATGCTTGAAGTCACCTACAACACCCGCCTCCCCCGCTCGCTGAATGGTAGGTTGAAAATCAACCGATGAAACGCAGCCACTGAGATCAGACCCAGACGTACATGTAGGGAAATTATAATATACCGTTGTTTATGGATGGCTTAGGCCAGGCTAGCTCTAGAGTAGAAAGGGTTAAGTTTGAGTTGTAAAGGTCCAGCCCACATGGGTCAACACACATGGGGCCCACAATGAAACTGAGGACAAACCCACTTATAACCCAGGTGGGCAAACCCACGCAGAGATGAAAGGATAAAACTCTGCACCGCTGTCCCAAAGAATTTATTTTGCACCACAAGGTAACGTTTCGGGCGTCACTTAACCATTCATCAGACGAAGGGCTAAGTGACGCAGAAATTCTTTGGGAGCGCAACAGCGGTGCAGAGTTTTATCCTTTCATCTCACGTACTATTGAACTCTTGCACGCCACTAAACTGACCTGGGATGTGCGTGTCTGTCTAACCCTCTCAAACCCATGCAGAGCCCACATTGTTTTGCTGGCTGGGTTCTGTCATAATGCTAAACTGTTAGCCGCTATTCCAAGATGGTAGTATGGCTGTATAATAATGATCTGATGGCTATATCTTTAACTATAGCTGGAAACGGGCCCAAAAAAATCAAGCCCGACCCGAGCCCACGGGCATAAAGCCCAACCTGACCCCGAAAAATTAACATGACTTGTCGCCCGAGCCCGAAACAAACCTGACGTAAATAATCATTTATTTAATGCCTGGTCAGAGCCTCAGTGCAGTGCATTCATTTCAGCAGCAGGAGCGCCTTATGTGAGAGGTACGCGCACGGCACACGTGCACGCAGCAGCGTTGCGCACATACAGGCTGAGAGGTGTGTGCAGTGTGGGCAAGAGCAGCAGCGCAGGCTCTCAGCATCCCTCCTGCCTCTCTCTCCTCCTTCTTGTTCATAAACATGCATTGCAAAAGCCAACTTTTTACGCACAAACAGAAACCAAACTGCTTATTTAGCCACTGTAAGTTAAACACTGTCCTGAGAGAAAGAGTGAAGAGCGATGTTTTCTGTTAGCGCTGGTATCAAAGCGCCTGGACATGCTGCTTAAACGTGACAACAATCAGCACCTGCGCCCACCCCGCACCGCCGCAGGAATAAGTATAATCATATTGTGTATCCAATAGTCTAAGCTTATAGCTTAGATTTTATTAGAAATTATAATCACATTAATAATAAAAATAAATAATAAAATTCTTGAAGCCTGACACGATCCAAACCCGACTCATGTGTGACATCTCGGCCGACCCTCGGGCAAAGATTTCCAGCTCTAGTTGCATCTTAATGTTGTAGGCTTTATAATGTAATATTGTATATTTGCATTATCTTTATTATCCATGCTCAATGTGTTGCTGTGTCAAACATGCGATCTCTCTCTACATGTGTTTGTGTTTACATGGTGTGGGGGCATGTGGGCTGAGGGGTGAAGGAGGTCGGCGCTGCTGCTGTTTGTAAGTGTGGCGCATCTAGCGATGCAATGTGGGAATGCAACCTTGCCGGTCCGGCAAAAGGGGAAATGAGATTTAAAATCAGTCTAGTTTAAAGCATAGAATCCACAATGACACTGATAACTAGGGCTGCACAACATATCGCAAAAAAACAGTGCATCGCGATATTAGGTGATGCAATATCTGTATCGCAAGAAGCATCGCAACATCGCTATAGTCCCCATCGGACAGAGATTGACAAACTCAGCCAAAAAATGCACTGAATTTATAAATGTGTAGATATCCTCTTTTAAAACAGTCAATAGTACATTTATATAGCGCCTTTCTACCTGCTTTAGGCACTCAAAGCACTTTACGTCAAGGAACCACTCACCCATTCACACACAAGTGTACGCAGACACTGGAGGTAAGGAGGGTGAAGTGTCCTGCCCAAGTACACAACGACAGTGTGCACCTGCAGATTCGAACAGCCGATCACAAGATGACCCGCTCTACTCTCTGCGCCACCGTCGCCCCGAGTTCAGTTAGTTCATTTCATGCTGTGGTGCTGATGTAGTGTTTTTAAGTCTTGTTTTGACACAATTTGCTAAAATAAACAAAAAATGTTACCTACAATTTGTGCTTAGTTATAATGGAACATATTGTGTTGAAATGGTTTGGTGAAACATCAAAATAATATCGATATTGATATTGCACAGCGGTATCGCATATTGCTAGTTTCTTCAATATCGTGCAGCCCAATTTATAACACACAATTACAAAGTTTTTAAAGCTTTAGAAGAGTTAATTATGGTGCCCCATGTGCATCAAATTGGGATGGTTAGCCTCTTAAATCATATTTAATCAGAGCTTGGCTAATCACAGACACCTTGACCCAGACTGGACTGGATTAGCTCAGATCAGTGACACACATTCAGGCCGTCCAGTCCACCAACAGACAACACAAAAAAGACCTAAAGCCTTTTATTGATGGTAAACTAGCAGCTAGTTGTTGTTGTTTACTGTGACGGTGTTAATCCCTGAAAGTTGACAAACGTGATGACAAACTCATCCCTGTGGAGAACTGAATGTTAGAAATGCTTTAGAACAGTTCAGTTTGGACCATGCACAGCAAATGTTCCAGTGTTAATGTGACACTGTTTGGTGTTTATATGAGTCCAACCTTCTCAGTGTTAAAATGTGAGTTGACTCTCTCAGAGTTAGACTGAAGGATAGAGAATCTGACACCATGAGTGACAGTAACATGACGTTAAATAGAATGTGTTTTCCAATAATAAGGCTGAGGCCTAATTGGACTTCAGTCTGTCCTAGACTGACAGGTAAAGAAGCAGGAAAAGTTGTCATTCAACGAACGCCTAGGACTTCAACTGGAAGTACAAATTAAAACTGAAAATCAAACAATCATTAATAACTGTTAGATTAAAGCAAAGAATAAAACTGTGTGTGTGTATATATATATATGTTTAAAAAGCTCTCAAACTGTATCTGATGTAGGGTCATGTGTGTCCCTGTTCCTCTGAGTCAGGGTGGACCACAGCAGATGTGGACAGGACTGTGGTATCCACAGTTTTAATTTGGATAAAATAAAATAACCCTGGAGTGCAGTCTGCTGTAACATAGACCTGTGCACATCAGTCATGGCCCACCCTGACTCAGAGGAACAGGGACACACATGACCCTACATCAGATACAGTTGGAGAGCTTTTAAAAATAAATATATATATAGTTTACTCTTTCCTTTAATTTAACTGTTATTAATGATTGTTTGATTTTCAGTTTTTAATTTGTACTTCCAGCTGAAGTCCTAGACGTTTGTTGAATTACAAATTTTCCTGCTTCTTTACCTGTCAGTCTAGGACAGACTGAAGTCCAATGAGGCCTCAGCCTTATTATTGGAAATAAAGAACACATTCTATTTAAAGTCATGTTACTGTCACTCATGGTGTCAGATTCTCTATCCTTCAGTCTAACTCTGAAGAGAGTCAACTCACATTAACACTGAGAAGGTTGGACTCATATAAACACCAAACAGTGTCACATTAACACTGGAACATTTGCTGTGTGGCTATCATTTAAATATATCTGTATACTGTTAGCATAAAGTTAGCTGAAAACAAATGATGTAACAAGAAAAACCTCTCCTTAAAACACTTCTCTAACCGAGCCATACCAATATGTCTTAGCGGTTAGCTGCATTAGCACATGAGCAAAGCAGTAGCTGATGTGCGTGCTAGCTGGGGGTCACCTGCTTTAGACCGGCCCAGCTGACTAGTATTGTTGCAGAAGAGTGGGATACAGCCAAGGATCAGGCTGTTGGTCAGAGATCCTCCTCTCAGGGATTAGTGCAGGACTACACCAGTACAGGCGTAATCCAGGCTGCACCTGCTAATCCGCCACGACAGAAGGACTTCCAACACAAATAACTTCTATTGTCATTACGCAAAGCACTTTTAGGAGCTTTATCCGAGGATAATGTTTCTATTCGAGCAAATGAAAGCAGGAAGCAGGAGTTCCTCTGGGGGTATTTTAAGGTCTGATCAATTCACTTTCATTTATTTCAGCAATGGTCTTACAGGGCTCCTCAAATTCTGTTTTTTTTAATCAAATGAAAGACAGTTTATGACATCATTTCAGACAACTGGATCATTGTCCCTGGGCTTTATTCATCTGTGGCAAGTTAACCCTCAAAAACCCTGAGTTGAAAAGAAGAAACCTTGAGGAGAAACACATTGAAGGAGAGATTAACTGAAGGAAGCGATGCTTCTTATCCACCTCTGAACACCACCAATCACTCCAATGTTCACACATACAGCGTGTTGCCAAGGACACAGTGACAGTGTGCTGATCATAGCTGAGATTCACACTGTCAACCTGTGGATTCATGGATTATTGTTCTAACCTCCATACCTGCAGCACAGTGGAGGCGTCACAAGAGGATCTACAGGAAACAAGTAAGGGACAAACGAGGAGATGGTGAAAGACTGTTGTGGAGTGGAGGGAGCTGCAGGAGGAAGAGGAAGGTGGAGGAGCTGACCAGTGCAGGACACCACGCTCTGAAACAGGGACAAACCCAGGAGCGGGGCACCGTTTCAGAGGATCAGAGGAGACAGAGGGCAGCCAGGTTTCTTCCGAGTGCTACAGTTTCCCCGACCTCCAAGGTCATGCGGGTCAGGTTGACACAGTGGCAGCGCGGCTCAGCCACAGCAGCTCAGGACTAACACCTGAACACTATTTTGTTGTACGCTTGTACAATGACAATAAAGCACTTACTTTATTACTTACTTACTTAACCACTGAGCCACTGTGGGCCCACTCTTTTTCTTATTTCTTTGCAAACGACCGACAGTTTCATGATGAACCCAGTTTCTTCTGCCTGTGCTGTTGGATTGAACTAGAGTTTGTCTGGTGACTGGGAGTAATCTTAAACACCTGTGCACTGTTACTTTGCAGTCTTTTGGAAACTCAGTTACCTGGACCATGGAAGAAATGTTTGATTAATGCAGAAACTGCATTGTCTAATGCCCAGCCGTATGGTTTTATGGTACTTAGGGCCTGATTTCCTAAGCCTCATGTGGAGAGATATGAACACCTATATGTGGTTAGGTGTGGATGGGGTTTGTTTTGGCTGTGGTGGTTTTATAAACACCTGCTACTTATCCTCAGAGTCAGAGCCGGTAAATCTTTTGGAAAAGCTTTTGTCCAGATAAATAATTGAAATATTAATTTAGGGTGCATTATCCTGTGGTTTGGAGCACTAATGTCTGGACAGATAATCCCATTCACTTCTCCTCATGAGACATTTGGACATCAATTATTAACTGGACTGATTGGGAAAATGTCTACGCACCTTTTATGGTGATCCATCTCTGTCCAGCAAACGAGAGCAAAGACAAGGGAAGGCACCATTCTCATTTATGAATGAATGGAGAACTTTATTGTGATAATACAATAACAGCCGCATGCATGCATGCCTGGGTACGGACTTGTGGCTGCAGACTCGGAGCACAGACTTGAGGAGTGTGGACTCGACTTTTTCAGCGTTTGGAACGAGTGAACTCAATGACATTACAGGAAGTAGCTCATGAACATAGGGCTGTGAGCTTTAGTAACATTAATAACATAAATGAAAAGGGTGAGACGCTGCAGGCCAAGTGGAAAGATGTATTTCTGACATCAATTAAAAACTTTTGGAGTAAACAAAAAACATTTGTACATTTGTACAAAATAGCGGATAAAAAGGGGTACTATATTGTAAGGCGTAATAACATAGGAGCACTTCGAAATCCGCGCTGTAAGGTATTATTTCGCCTTACATATACTGGTGAAACTTGGAAAATTAGAATATTAGTTCATTTATTTCTGTAATTCAACTTAAAATATGAAACTAATATATGATGTAGACTTATGGCATGCAAAGTGACATATGTCAAGCCTTTGTTTGTTTTAATGTTGATGAAACCCCAAAATCAAAATTTCAGAAATTAGAATATTGTGAACTGCTACCTTAACGTGGTGGGGTTGTTTGAGCGCCCGAATGATCCTGTTGTCTGGGGCATTATGCTCCTGGTAGGGTCTCCCATGGCAAACAGGTCTTAGGTGACGGGTCAGACGAAGAGCAGTTCAGAAGATTTCTATGGACAGTATTAGATCAAGGACTGTGACGTCGCCCGGTATGGCGCAACCGGGGACCCACCCAGGAGTCAGGCCTGGGGTTGGGGGCTCGAATGTGAGTGCCTGGTGGTCGGGCCTCTGCCCATGGGGCCCTGCCGGCACAACCCGAAAGGACGACGTGGGCCTGCCCTCCTGTGGACCCACCACCCGCAGAGGGAGCCGTAGGGGTCGAGTGCAGAGAGGACTGGGTGGCAGTCGAAGGCAGGTGCCTCGAAGACCTGGTCCACGTGCGCAGCTTCTGGCGTTCGGGACATGGAACATCACCTCGCTGTGCTCCAATTACAGAGGGATCACACTCCTCAGCCTCCCCGGTAAGGTCTACTCCAGGGTGCTGGAGAGGAGGATCCGGCCGATAGTCGAACCTCGGATTCAGGAGGAACAATGCGGTTTTCGTCCCGGTCGTGGCACACTGGACCAGCTCTATACCCTTCATCGGGTGCTCGAGGGTTCGTGGGAGTTCGCCCAACCAGTCCACATGCTTTGTGGATCTGGAGAAAGCGTTCGACCATGTCCCTCGTGGTGCCCTGTGGGGGGTGCTCCGGAGTATGGGGTCCGGGGCCCTCTGCTAAGGGCTGTCCGTTCCCTGCATGACCGCAGCAGGAGCTTGGTTCGCATTGCCGGCAGTAAGTCAGACTTGTTTCCGGTGCGTGTTGGTCTCCGCCAGGGCTGCCCTATGTCACCGGCTCTGTTCATTACCTTATGGACAGAATTTCTAGGCGCAGCCAGGGCCGGAGGGTGTCCGGTTTGGGAACCTCAGGATCTCATCTCTGCTGTTTGCAGACGATGTTGTTCTGTTGGCTTCATCAAATCAGGACCTCCAGCGCGCACTGGGGCGGTTTGCAGCCGAGTGTGAAGCGGCCGGGATGAGGATCAGCACCTCCAAATCTGAGGCCATGGTTCTCCACCGGAAAAAGGTGCTTCCCCTCTTCAGGTCGGTGGGGAGTCCTTACCTCAAGTGGAGGAGTTCAAGTATCTCGGGGTCTTGTTCACGAGTAAGGGGCGGATGGAGCGTGAGATCGATAGACGGATCGGTGCAGCGTCAGCAGTGATGCGGTCGCTGTATCGGACTGTTGTGGTGAAGAGGGAGCTGAGTCAGGGGGCAAAGCTCTCGATTTACCGATCGATCTACGTTCCCACCCTCACCTATGGTCATGAGATCTGGGTAATGACCGAAAGGACAAGATCGTGAATACAAGCGGCTGAAATGAGCTTTCTTCACAGGGTGGCTGGGTGCACCCTCCGAGATCGGGTGAGGAGCTCAGTTACCCGGGAGAAGCTCGGGGTAGAGTCGCTGCTCCTTCACGTCGAAAGGAACCAGCTGAGTCATAGCAAAAGAAGTTGGATATTCTCAAAGTGCTGTATCAAAGCACATTAATAGAAAGTTAATTGGAAGGGAAAAGTGTGGAAGAAAAAGGTTCACAAGCCGCAGGGATGAGCGCAGTCTGGAGCGGATTGTCAGGAAAAGGCCATTCAAAAGTGTGGGGGACCTTCACAAGGAGTGGACTGAGGCTGGAGTCAGTGCATCAAGAGCCTCCACACACAGACGGATCCTGGACATGAGCTTCAGATGTCGTATTCCTCCGGTTAAGCCGCTCCTGAACTACAAACAACGCTTGTGTGGGCTAAAGAACGAAAGACCTGGTCTGTTGCTCAGTGGTCCAAAGTTCTCTTTTCTGATGAGAGCAAATTTTGCATCTCATTTGGAAACCAAGGTGCCAGAGTCTGGAGGACGAAAGGAGAAGCACACAATCCACGATGCTTGAAGGCCAGTGTGAAGTTTCCACAGTCTGTGATGGTTTGGGAGCCATGTCTTCTGCTGGTGTTGGTCCACTGTGCTTTATTAAGTACAGAGTCAACGCAACCGTCTACCAGGAGATTTTAGAGACTTCATGCTTCCTTCAGCAGACAAGCTTTATGAAGACGCTGACTTCATTTTCCAGCAGGACTTGGCACCTGCCCACACTGCAAAAAGTACCAAAACCTGGTTCAATGACCATCAGATTACGCTGCTTGATTGGCCAGCAAACCCACCTGACCTGAACCCCATAGAGAATCTATGGAGTATTGCCAAAAGAAAGATGAGAGACATGAGACCGAACAATACAGAGGAGCTTAAGGCCGCTATTGAAGCATCTGAAGCATCCTCACCAGCCCAGCAGAACCCTACATTCTGCCCAACACCACCTACTGGAGGTGCCCAGGTCACATTACAAAAAGTGGGGTGATCGGGCTTTTGCTGTGGCAGGTCCGAAACTCTGGAACTCGTTGCCACTTGAGTTGCGTGCCGTTTCAGACCTGCCCCTGTTCAAAACAAAACTAAAGACTCACCTGTTTAAAAAGGCATTTGACATATAGTTCTGTGGCAACTGTTGTGGATGTGATAATGGTCTATTTTTAATGAAATTGTACTCCTTTTTAAATTGTATTTTTTTATTGTGTGCAGCGCTTTGGTCAACTTTGGTTGTTGTAAGGCGCTTTAGAAATAAAACTTGATTGATTGATTGATTGATCCTGGTCTTTCATAACACCTCAGCAGTGCCACAGGCTGATAGCATCCGTGCCACGCAACCACATTAAGGCAGCCATTCAAGCAAAAGGGGCCCAAACCAAGTACTAAGTACATATGCATGATTATAGTTTTCAGAGGGCCCACATTTCGTTGTTTAAAATCATTTTTTAATTAATTTCATGTAATATTCTAATTTTCTTAAATTTTGATTTTGCGGTTTTTACAAGCTGTAAGCCATCATTTTCAAAATTAAAACAAATAAAGGCTTGGCATATGTCAACGGTTCGAGTCCTGAATCTGTCCATTTGCTGAATGTCTCTTACTGCTCTTCAGACCACTTTCAGTTAAAATCTTTCAAAAAGTAACAGGAAACAAAGCTTTAATTGTAGGATACAGTGGCAAAGCAGGGACATATGTCGAACCTGAGCAAAGCAACATTGACGGTGTTTCTTTCATTTATGTGAAGGCTCCTATAACTGACTTAACTTATGCTTACACAACAAGAGCTGTAAGTGTTGGATTTTTTTAATATAACCAAAAATATATATTTATTCCCATGTGACGTATATCGTTGTGGAGGCTGTCATTTTGCGTGCGGAGGTGGACTGAGCAGGACATCGGTAAAAACAAGTCTGTGAACCAAAGTGGGCTCACAGAAATGTATTTGGTGGCAGATTAATAAACGCGCGCATTAGCTGGTAAGAAGTCCTTATGTCAAAGGAGCAGGATATTTGGAAGAGAGCGGTATCAGAGAGAGGGATTAAAATAGTCATGACTCCTGGGGATTACAGCGGTTTCTCTGATCTCAAACAGGATTATGGTGGATACGAGCTCGCGCAAACTTTACCAAAACCTTAAATACAAGCGGGAATAATCCCGTTTACAGTCCACGGACATGTCAGGACACTGCAGTGGCGGAAGAGGTGTAGTCTGGCTTTGGCGTTTGGGGGACGCAGATATTACCACTGTAATAGGAGCATAAAGCTCTCCAAACGCCGTTTACGTGACGCCATATTTACGACCACCAGACGTTTTCTGAAATGATGACTGCACAGCGCCATTGTTGTGTCTGTTCTGCATAATCTACTGACCTTATGACTTTTGAGAAGGAGAAAATGTCACAGGTTTAGAGTCTATTGTGGAGTTTGAATATGGCAGAGCCCATTGAAAACTATTTTTAAAACACCACTGTTAAAATGTGTAACCAATAAAACTTACAGTATAAGACTACAGAATAAAAAAATACAGTTTATTGAACATTAAAAAAAAAACTGTGCAGTTCCCTCGTCCCTTGGTCCAGCCCTCCTTGACCTTTTGGCAAACACATCGTTCCCAGCGGGCCTTTGTCTCCGGGAAGGAAAAGGTGCATTTCTCCTCCGTCAGTGACGCGACGTTGGCCACTCAACTCTCCGGAACTGCTGCTCACTTCTCCAGTACTGGGTCCATGCAATTTCCCAGGTCTGCTCAGAAAAGAGATTTATCTCAAGGGACTTAAAGAAAAAAAGAAATACATCTTCTCCTGGCCCTCAGCCAAGGTCGTCTCTGTCCCATCTCGTTCATACCTTAGTCCGTCACGTCTCTGTCATGTGGGCACATCCGCAGCTCAGATGGTCCTGATCTCGTCCCGCTCACCCCGGGCCCAAAAGTGCGACCATTTTCGCACATGCGCCTAAAAGGTTTGCCCTGATCCTCCACACACACACCTCTCATCAGAAAACTCTCATCACTGTGAACACTGACCAGGATGTGCACAGCTCTAACACAAAGGAGAATTTACTCAGAAGAGCATTTTAAGATCACTACAGTCATGAAAAAAGGTTAGAAAAACTACCAATTTAGTTGGTTAAGCCGATATTGGTAAGATTAACCAATATACTGGTAAGATTAACCAATATATTGGTAAGATTAACCAATATATTGGTAAGATTAACCAATATATTGGTAAGATTAACCAATAACACTGACCAATCTGTGGTTTCGGGACAACCAATTTCACTGGTTAGCCAAACAACCAATGAAAATGGTAATTGTTCAAAAACTGACCAATTGGTTGTTTTTTCAAAAAAACTATCTTATTGGTTAGCTAAGCAACCAATGAAAATGGTAACCAAAATTACACTTCACAACCAAACAGTTGGGCTGTACACTGTTAGAAAAAGGGCTATGCTAAGGGTACATTTATGTTCTTTAAGGTACAATTTCTAGTTATGTACCCTCGATGGGTCAAATTTGAGCCACAAGATACTGATATGTACCCGTTTTGGGCTTAACCTCAATGCTCCAGGCAGTTGGACGCCACTGGACACAAGGGGGCGCCCTTCCAACCTTCTCAGTGTACATATGAATTGACTTTCTTCAGAGTTAGACTTTAGGACAGACACCATGAGGGACAGTAACATGACGCTAAATAGTGAGCTCTTTATTAAAGCTGAGGCCTCATTGCTCTTCAGTCACAGAATGAGAAGTGAAGAAGGAAGTCATGGAGATTCTGCTTCAAGGTGCGTACAGACCAAACGCCACCACACCTCCAACTTCCATATTAACCCTATGTAGACATGCTTTGACGCTTCCAAATGTAAGCAAAGCCGTCCGCGCGTATGAAGCGTAGCAAATGCGAGCAGATGAGGATAAACGTGCGTCAAAGCCAGGGAGAACAGCGCGGTACACGAGCAGGGATGCCCCGCCCACTGCTTCATGCACTCAAGTAATCACAATCTACACGTGCGTTCATTTACGCCTTGTTAACCAATCAGGGACTGGGCTCAAATAGTGAAAACAAGCGTCACCTGTTACCTGCAGCATGGAGGAGAAGTTGATCATCGCGGTTTGCGCTCGGCCTGAGTTGTATGACACGCCTCCTAATTATGACGCTTGCAAAACTTCACGCGCCAGCAAACAGGCGTTTCTCACGAGTGTGAAGCGGCAATGTTTGGCGTCCAACTAGAGGCGGATGAGGCGTGGACGCACGTTTGGTCTGAACGCACCTTTAGACAGAACTTCAGAGTTCTGCTGGATATGAGGGTTATATCATATTCTGAAACTCAAAAATGTTAAAAAATTACAAATATAGGAGAAATTAGTATTACAGTTACCAAAAAAAACACATTGATGCTTATAAAGGTTGAAGAAATATCCAAATATATTATCTGCTGTAGAGTCATGTTTGTCCCAGTTCCTCTGAGTCGTGGTGCAGCATTTCTCATTTTAACCCATTAAAGTGGTAATTATTAGCCAATATAAATGGTTCCAGTCAAACCAATTTACATTGGTTGCTTCCTTTAGGGCTCTGCAATGTTGACAAATATCTTGGTCAAAATGACCAATTCATATTGGTTGGCCCTATAACCAATCTATATTGGTTAAAAGCCATACCATATTAGATTGGTTGTTTTAAGCAGTAGATCGGTTGGACACATATCTACCAACCAGATTGGTTAAATATGACCAATATTCTGGTTATATTAACTATTCTATTCGAGCATAAACTATTCAAGTGACTTTACAGGCATATAGAGGCAATCGCGGTGAAAAGGCCAGGGCTCATTCTAATCACCAGGGCATTGCTGGAGCATGTATGAGGAAGACATTTTAAATGTGTATACATTTATTTGTGGTTAAACTTATGTATAGTCCCTTTAAATAAATTATACAAACGTAATACATAGCCAAACTTGTTAAAGATAGCCTATTAAAATTAAATTGACCAATTAATTAAAACAACTGAGGCTAAAAATGTAGCTATATAATAAACAATTATTTTAAAATGGAGTGAAATACCAATCACTGCTTCATCCTTGAGTTCTACACCTTTTAAAAAGAAGCTCTTATAACATTCTGAACTCCTTCCTGTGATGTTAAAACAAAACAAAAATCACTGTTTAATATTTATTTGGTCGGACATATGAGACTCATGCATTTAAATATATCATTATATAAATGTATGACTATGGAAGATGATTTGAGCGAGCAAAAGTTATTAAATAATAAATACTGGCTGTGAATCCTGTTTGCAGGAAAATTTGAAACATTTCTAGTGATGCACCTAAATTATGTCCTTGTGCGCCTTAATTAGAATACTTAGGCCCACCGACGTAACCAACATAAAATGTTAGTCTGGAGCCCTGCACTCACCACTCAGCCAGCGGTCCTTCACTGCTGTGACCGCGGTCAGCAGCCCAGCCCATGGCTGCCATCAGCTCTCCTCAAACAGCCGTCTGTCCATTTTTCTTGTTCTGTCTTCTTCTTCTTCTTCTTGTGACGTCTAACAGGCTATACACAGGGATGCGCAATGCTGCCCCCTGCAGTTAACGAGACAAAAAAACTAGATTCTTGCCATAAGGCCTGAGCGGCAAAGGAAAAGAAGAATAACTTCTTCCATTTGCTTATCCCTTGATGAAAAAATGGACTTGACTGAAAAAAAACACTAAAACCTAAATCAGAAAGCTGGCTGTCTCTCTTCAGCATATTTACTGCATGTTTCCATATTTCCACACACAGACAATTTCCTATTTTAAATAAACAAGCAGCAAGAGCAATGTCCAAGCCTTAATCTAGTTAACACCACTTCATCTCTCCTAAGAAGTGATTAAACGACCAACATTTGAAGCTGACAACTGACAGGAGAAATAATGCCTCCTCGGCATCCTCTTCCCACTCTTTGCCACTGACTATGAGATGCTTAGTACAAATGCTGTAGCATTCCTGTTTCCCCAGCAGCACAACAAAATCTATCAAGTTACAACCAAGTGACTCTTTGGCCAACGCATCAGCCATTTCATTTCCTTCAATTCCAGCATGTGCAGAGACCCACACAAACACTACACTAGAACTCTACTGAGGACATGCCTCTGAAGCCCTGTGACTGACAGCCAATAGTGCTCTTTTTCTGTCTGCAGTTTGTTCCCTATTTTATTCATATTAGGCGCCAGCGTCCAGGTGTGCGTAAGTGCCACAGGCAGGGATTGGTCACCGTCAGACCACATGGCCAGGTTGTCATGGAGACAAGTAGGGGGAAGTGCTAATCATTTAACTAAAATTAAGTCCCGTGAGGTCTGTCTGAAGCAGAAATTCACCTCCTTGTCTCTTCTGTAGCTTATGCAGTGCCACGGGTGAGCCTGGCCTGTGCCCACTCAGTTTTATCCCACCCAACAGTCCACATCATTCAGTGTCCACTGCCTCTGCCAGGACAGAGACAGCTGCACGGCCTGCACCTTTGTCTGCAGAACCTATCGCGCACACCTGGCTGTCTCTGTGCAGAGTTGCCTCGTGCTCTGATCCACAAACTCATTTATGTCCGTTCCTCGTGTCCCCGACTTGCAGCTCGTCATCCCCACAGCGCTGTTTGTGGCCTATTTTTAACCCAGATGCAGATGTATTGGTGAGACACATCTTGTCACATCATGTTTTTAGTGGTGGGAGAACCAGAGGAAACCTACGCAGAACGTTCAGTTTGGCTTTATTGGGGGTAAGAGGTGTGACTCCATTAGCCTCACGGTGCAGCTCCTGCATGAAAAGTTCAGCTCATGAACAACAGGAGCAAAAACAACAGTGTTGTGTTTGTATTTGTGCTCAGTGTATGCATGAATAATCTTCAACCTTTACGACGTCAAACAGTCACTACACCTGCCTCAGTTGTTCTTTGGCCCCTCCCACAGCCCTAACCAGGAAGCGAGTCTGTTTTTGTTTGTTCCAGCGCCCATGCCCTTGCAGCGCGTGTGCCCCGGCCCTCGCTCTCCCCAGACGCTTCATTGTCCCCTCAGTATAATCCCATCATGTAAAGAGGTTAACCACCGTGAGGGGGTCAGGACATATGCTGCTTTCACCCCAGGAGAACGGAGAATTAGGCTGGGCAGGGATAAAGGAAGGTCAGCAGTCTGACCCGTTACATGTGACAGATTCACAGACAGAATCCGCTCTAAAGACTGGTAAAAAGCCTTTACTTACACTACCACTCAAAAGCACTGCTTTTGTCAGTGAGAGTGACATTAAATGAATCACAAATACAGTGTAGACATTGTTAATGTTGTGAATGCCTATTCTAGCTGGGTGATTTTTATTGGAATACCTCCATAGGTGTGCAGAGGTTCGAATGGTACGTTGTATTAGTTAATCGTGTGAGAGGGAAATTGATTAGAAAACCCTCGTGTAATTATGCTGCACTGCTGCTCCACCTTGTGTTTCAGACTCCATTTTTATATATTTTGCCGTTCCCTATCACCAAATTTCAGTGAAAAAAAATCAAACCAATAATAACCAGAAAAACTAAACATCTGTGTTATTTTAAGCCTTACCACACATGTATTCACACTGAACAAATGAATGTATGAGAATCACAGCACATGTGTATCAAGCTATAAAAAAGCTGCGAGACCATAACACCTGTGGTGCTGATGGTGTATATGCTGAGCATCTAAAACATGCCAGCATTAGACGAGCTCTCCTTCTGTTGTTTGACCCCTGGTCCTATCTATCACCCTGGTCCCAGTCGGTCCCCGTTTTTCCATACTGAGAGATGTTCTTAGACGAGTTGATGTGTACCTGTCTGGTCTTTAAGTGCACGCTCAGTCACGCTAAAACACCGAACATGTTGTTAGCCTTTAGCTTCTCCTCCTCTCCTCATCGATCCAAACGGGAGTGAAATTAGAAGCGACCAAGCTCTTCCACGTTTCCCTATTTAAATACGGTTACGTGAGCGTTTACACGATCCAAGTATAGTCACACAAAATTAAATTAAAGACCATCCAGGGTTACACGGCACTCATCAGTGAACAAGACTGTTTGAAAATGAGTCTTCATGTATTTCTGAGCCACTGCAGCCATTTCTGCTCGTCAGCTTCAGTGAACAGTTTAGGGGAGGCCGGATAGAAGGTTTATGCACAACTGCAGCCTCTGGAGGGTCCTACACCTTGATGTTCAGGAGACTCCAGAGGCACCAGCAGCTTCAAATACCTGTTTGCTGCTTTGTAGCAGCTGTTCTCTTAATCTGATGTGTTTGTCTGGCAGAAACCGTCCTCATTGTGCCTTTATCTGCACAAACCTGTGTGTGCTCTGAATCAGCCACAAATCTGTTAACAGTACAATAATCATGCTTAATCTTTCATGAAATATCGAAGGTATTTCACTCTTTTCATCAGCAGAGAGATCCTTTTTCTTTCCCATATTGCTTGAAAATTGTGGTCTGCTTAATAATGTGGAACGTCCTTTTTCAGTAGTTTTTCCCTTAACTGGGCTTAACCTGACAACTAATCATCCCAGGCGTCTGAGATTGATGTCAGTGATTCAAAGAGCCCTGAGACACAATACCATCCATGAGTTTCATTGAAAAACTTTTATTTGTTTACCTTTATGACACTGAAATACAATTTGCATAATCATTTGGAGACTCATAAGTAAGTAAGTAAGTAAGTGCTTTATTGTCATTGTACAAGCGTACAACGAAATAGTGTTCAGGTGTTAGTCCTGAGCTGCTGCGGCTGAGCCGCGCTGCCACTGTGTGTCAACCTGACCCGCATGACCTTGGAGGTCGGGGAAACTGTAGCACTCGGAAGAAACCTGGCTGCCCTCTGTCTCCTCTGATCCTCTGAAATGGTGCAGCGCCTCCTGGGTTTGTTCCTGTTTCAGAGCGTGGTGTCCTGCACTGGTCAGCTCCACCTCCTCCTTCCTCTTCCTCCCTCCGCTTCACAACAGTCTTTCACCATCTCTTGTTTGTCCTTTTTGTTTCCTGAAGTTCCTCTTGTGACGCCTCCTCTGTGCTGCAGCTGTGGGGACTCTTGGTGCCTCTTCAGTGTCTCAGAAGAAGACATTTGTAGCTCTCAAATGAGTTTAGCTGATAAGCTAGCATTGTGTTTACCTTTAAAAAGCTGCTTTCTTCAGGACCATTTTAGACTCTCAAAGTAAACAAATCCACCAAACCTCCACAAAAACATGGCAAAGACGTACAAAAGTATCCAGAAAAACAATGTGGAACACAGAAACCACAAATGCCTCGCAGAAAAAGGTGAAAAACTCAGCTGCACAAGGAGAGAGCGAGGTCGCCTGCTGTTTTCACATCGCCATGACAATAGGACTCATAGCTCATAGCTTCTTTTCTTCATCCACACATTTTTAATAGAAGTTGAAGCACAGTTTGTGCTATTTGTATTTTATTTCACCTCACTGCTACAATTACGAAAGGAAATAAGACCGAGCTGACTGAGTTTAAACCCCAGACCTTTGAGATACTAAACCTGTGCTGTGTCCACTCAGCACAAGAAACTACTGCCACATGGACAGCAGTTTGACTGAGAGTCCAGATATTGAGGTGCTGTCATTCTTCACCTGGTTCTGATTTTTCTGACCATGCAAGTGTAGTCACTGACTCTTATGACAATATGATGTTGTAATATTGCACACACTGAGTGAAAGTAGTGACGCAGGTGGATCCAGAAATGGAATGAGTCCGTTCTATTTCTCAAAGCTTTTCTTCGCATCTGCCACACACTGCCCTCGTCAAACCCTGGTGACAGACACGGCCTCGATGACTTCTTAGACACTGGTTCTCCCTCTCCTCTGACTAATCTCTGAGCGCTTTATGATTCAATCCCATTCTTATGCTGCGGTTTGTATCTTAATCCCATTAGTTCACTTTTTTCCTCTATTTAGTGGATGAAATGTTATGCAGTGTGGCTTTTATTACATCAATGATTTGATGCAAAGGCATACAGTTTTCCTACATTCTGAGCTCGCATTCATGGCTCATACAATATTACAGGGACTCCCATGTTATTACTGTCCCATTTGCATTGTAGACAAGCCCAGTCTAGACGCATGAGGTCAGATATTGTGCAGATGTAAATGTAGCACCTCTGTGACTGCGCTAATCCTCCTCCTGACCCGCTCATTAGGCCTCTCACCCGGCCTCCCCAGTCACAAAATCTGAAATACCCCACTGACGCCCAATCACGGCCCGGCAGCCACGGGACAGTCATCAGGCGGCCAATCAGAGCGCAGAGCTGTAGAGGAGCAGTGAGGCGGAGCTGTCCCACAGTGAACATGAGTTAAATCAGTCTGTTTATACTGTCAGGGTTTTTACAAAGACCGTTTCATTGTTTTAATGTTTGGCACAGCCCTGTTACCAAACATCTTGATTTGATGAATGTAAAAGTCACAACATCAGTGTGAACTAATAGGGATGCACAGATAGCACTTTTTCTAAAAACCTATACGAGTACAAGGCATTTTCTTCAAACATACTTTTTAAAGTGAATAGACAGTTTATAGACAGACTTTTGCACAGCAGATTGGTCATTTACAATTCCTTACTTTACTATGGCCTTTACTGTGGCCATCTCCTATCTAGCGTTTTCAAGATCTTTGAGAATAAATAACAAAAAACCCAAATGAAACTTCTCCAGGGATTTACGGTCATCAGAAGAGACGAGGTGGTGGGTTTATTCTTCAGACTCACAGGGCCAAAGCAGAAACACAGTCCAAAAACACAGACTGAATGAAGGCCTGCTCTGCCGTGTTTTTCTTTGCGTCACCTGTGGCTCGTCGTGGGGCAGAGGAGCGGAGGATTGTGCTGTAAAGGTTATTATAAGGTCAGTAGATTATGGAGGAGGGCACAATGCTGGTGCTGTGAAGTCATCGTTTTAGTCAAAGTTGCGGAGACGCCGTAACAGCGGAGCCACGTAAACGGTGTTTTGAGATCTTTCCACTCTGGGACACTTTGGAAAATATTCGTATACAGACCTCCAAAACACCGGGTTCCTGTGGATGATACGCTGCATAGATCAAATATTTGTGTGTTTAGTCTTGAGCTTGACTTCGTGTGGACAGGCCATAAGTAAGGCCTCACAAACCTGCACCGTGGGCTCAAACCTCCAGCTGGGTCCTCATGGTTGGGCCCACTGCTCCTCACAGTTCTCCCGGAGGCCCTGGTAGAAGGATGTGTCAAAGTTCCCTATGGAGACGGTGAAGTCTCTAAAACAGTTCACACAGGTCCAGCTCTCCCCAAGAGCCACAACCGTATTCCGTCATATCTGATCTTCATAAGGAGAAAGGCGGATTAGCCTGACCCCCCCAGAGCCCACGCCATGACAGCACAACTCTGGGATAAAAACTCCTCGTGGACACGCATAATCTGATCCAGGATTAGGAGATGTCATCCTTCTCATTCCACACGACAGCAGCAGATGATATCACTGAGGAGAGGGCTTTATCTGGGCACTCAGCACATCAGCTGTGTCAGACCAAACAGTGAAAGAAGCGGCCTCGTGATATCGTTTTACTTTAGAAATCCGAGCTGAGAAATAAGCTTTGTTCCTTGCTGTGGCCACATTATTAAACACGGACTTTCAGATATGTGCCCGATCTAGATGGTGTACGGCAGTATCGGACTGTTGCAGTGAAGTGTGAAGAGAGAGTTAAGTCCGAAAACAAAGCTCTCACATCTATGGTCATGGCATCTGGGTCATGACCGAACGGTTGTGTCCGTCCCTCTTCTTCCACTTGTCTGTTTCCGGGTCGTGGGGGCAGCTGTTGGAGCTGCACCAGCCCCTATGGCTCCTCCTGCAGGTGGTGGGTCCACAGAAGGACGGCCTCATGGTTCTAACCGGGCCTGTTGGTCTTTCATAAGGGGCTTCTGAACCGCTCTTTGTCTGACCCGTCACCTAGGACCTGTTTGCCATGGAGACCCTACCAGGGGCACCAAGCCCCCGACAACAGAGCTCCAGGATCATTCAGGCTCAAACCCCTCCACCACGTTAAGGTGGAGGTTCCAAGAGGGGCCGAATGGTTGTGTGAAAACACAAATGCCAGGAGCACATGTCGAACCACTTTGTCTTTGGCGAGACAGCTGACCAGGACTCTCCGAGAGAGAAATGGGATTATTCGAGTCGCCTGGGTCATAGCACAGTATACAGTACCTGTCAAAAGTTTGGAAACACTTTTATGTATTAGCTTTTCTTTATTTCCATTGTGAAGACATTAAACTATGAACCAGTGGGAATATGGAGGAAACAAAAAAGGATGAAATAACTCCAAATATGATCTATATTTTACATTTTTCAAAATTGCCGTGCGTTCATTCATAAATCAGTATCAGCCTTCAGTAAAAATGTACGATGTAAACAGTCTTGAAATAAAGGAAAAAGCAAAACATAAAAATGTGTTTCCAAATTTTGACTAGTGCTGTACTAAGGGTTAAGTTTCTGTGCAGATGTTTAAAGGTAACTAATAAGGTTAAAAACAAATGAGAAAACATGTATCCATGGTTCAAACATAGATACATAACTTATTTGTTAAATCCGTTTGCTTGAGTGCTCACTATTCAACATAAATGAAGCATCCCTTGTAATCCAGCCGCTTTGCTCCGACGGTGACGGGCCCAAAGGCTGAGGACACCTGATCGCCCCCAAGGCAGGTCCACACATATACACCAGTAAGGCTTATTGGAGACATTAATAATAATGATAGCAGCCATAGGGACATGCGCTGCTCTATATGTCACGATAAGAGCGCTCCCCCAAACACTTGGAAAAACCACAAGCCCATGGCAGACTTTTATTTGCAGATTTCACTCATCGGCTTTTAACACAATGCAGCCTCATCTTTTAATTCAAAAAGCTCTGATGCTCTAAAGGAATTGCCTCATGTATGATGAATAAAGTTGACTGAACTGAACTGAACACGCTGGTCTTTCTTGACTGAGCCGTGCCATGATGCCCCTCACAGGGAGCGGGTTAGCAGTGTCTTAAGAGCAGCGTATCGACGTAGATTTGACGTATGGAGGTGATGTGGAGGTTATGCTAATGCTAACAGCCGCCCGCGCACACTGGGGGAGCGCTGTTATCGTGACATATAGAGCAGCGCATGTCCCTATGGCTGCTATCATTATTATTAATGTCTCCTTATGGCAGAGTGGCTATAACAAGCCATTTTTTAAAGAAAACCGTTAGAAGTCCTGTTTTCTGTTTGCCAGAAGCCACCATGTGGCCTCCATGTGGCTTCTAGCAAACAGAAAACGGGACTTCTTATGGTTTTCTTTCAAAAATCGCTTGTTCTTTCCACTCTGCCATAAGGCTAGATTTGTGCAGTGTACGACTAATAGTAGTTCTGTGTACAGTTTCCCCCACCTGAGCTGTAGCTCTCTGCAGTTCATCCAGGGTCATCATAGGCTTCTTGGTAACAGCTCTGGTCAGTGCGGTCCTTGTTCGGTCAGTAAGTTTAGGAGAACAGCCGGATCTTGGTAGGTTTGCAGTGATGCCATACTCTTTCTATTCCTGGATGATGTATTTAACTGTACTTTGAGAGATGTTCAAAGCTTTGGAAATGTTTTATAACCTAACCCAGCTTTATACTTCTCAATAACTTATCTCTGACCTGTCTGGTGTGTTATTGGACTTCATGATGCTGTCTGCTCCCAATAGTCTCTTAACAGACCTCTGAGACCATCACAGATCTGCTGTATTTGAACTGACATTAGATTACACACAGGTAGACTCTATTTAGACATTAGATCATTCAGAAATCTTCATTCAACTTCTGAAGGCAATTGGTTGCACTAAAAGGAAAGGGGGCCGGTACTTATGCACATCCCACTTTTCAGCTGTATGCCATGATTTCCCTTTTTATAATTTTTTCAACAGTTTTCATACACACACGTTAAAGCAGTACTAAGTAACTTGTTTCCCTTAATAAATCCTTTCCGTAGTCCCTCTGGGGGTAATACAAGTGTTAATGGGATGGTTGGGGGGTCTTTCATCTCCCCCTGGTTTCTCTGGCCAGAAAACTACAATTGCAACTTCCCTGCCTCCGGGTCGGAGTCAACAATACACACTAATGGAATCACAAAGAAGAAGCTAACAGGCTAACGGGCAAAGCTAAATGCGGGATAGTCCCACTTAAACAGTATTTACAGCCAAGTTTGAGTGAAAAAAATGATCTCCATTATGTAATTGGATGAACAATATCCCTCTGTCCCTTTGTCTTTTCTGTCAGCGTAGTATTTACTCTCACGGACAATTAATGAGTAAAAAAACACAACATGCTACGACACCTGCAGTGGCGCTTATGACCTCTAGGGGCATGAGTTACTTAGTACTGCTTTAATGCCACTGGTTTAAAATCCTTCATTTGCTTTGGCATTTTAATCTTGTTCACAGGGATAACTGTAGATGTCTTCCATAGTGAGGGAATCTGATCCAAATTACAGTTTGGCCCCTAACAATATGAATAAACACTAAAATCCATACACATTTGTCACGCTTTGGTCATGAATTTAAATGAAAACCATTACAAAAAACTATTTCAGTGGGAAAAATGCTAATTCAAAGTATAGTATTAGCAGAGCAGTCTTTCACAATCTTCTCCTTGTTTGTCCCTTTTTTCTCCCTGTTACGCCTCTTGTGACGCCTCCTCTGTGCTGCAGCTGTGGGGGCTCTTGGTGCCTCTTCAGTGTTTCAGAGGAAGAAATGTGTAGGTCTCAAATGGGTTTAGCTCATAAGCTGCTGTTTGTTTACTTTAAACGCCTGGGTTCTTCATGGCTTGTAAGGACTCTATGCAATAAAAAAAATCCACTGAACCTCACAGCAAAGATGTACAAAAGCATCCAGTTAAGCACTGTGGGACACAGAAAATACAAATGCACTTCGCACAAAAAGGAAAAACCTACAGAATACCACAGTACCAGGAAGTTGCTGCTTGTTTACATTGTTTCTTTCCTCTCGTATTTTCCTTGTCATCTCTGAATAATTCCATACTGTAAACACCACCAAAAGGCAGTATTTGTCCACATTGTTCTCATTGGGGTCTGTTCCTCCAGTAATGTGTCTTCTAGTGCAGTGGTTCCCCCCAGGGGCGACGTCTGGGATTGCAGGGGGGCCCAGAACTTTGTCTGGTCAGAGGGTCATAAGTGATACAAGGCGCATTGAGTTGCCTTGTGAACGAAATGCGCGGTATAAATAAAGTTGCCTTGCCTTGATATAAATTAAGCTAATTTAATGGTTAAAAATCATCCAATATGACTGACAAATGTGTACAGGTGCATGAAACACTCCAATTTCCTTTATTTGCTTGACATAAATGCGTACTGGTAATAATTTATGTTTAACCTGTTTACTGCCACCTTAGGGTTAGGGTTAACAATTATTTATATCCAAATCTCAAAGTGTATAGACTGGAGGGCTTACAGCTATGCCAGTGTGATACCTTATTTGAAAGACCTTCTAGTTTCTAAAAATGTGTGTGAGATCTGTGTGAGTGAAACACAACGCGGCCTGACTACAGCTCCATTATAGTGCAACCCTCACGTGTTCTAAGTAGAGTAGATACGTGAGAAGCCGAGAACTGCGACCGAGCCATACTGAATAGAAGCGTGCTTTATGGAACCCTGGCATTAGTTGCCCTGATTTTGTACATTTTGGCTAGCCTGGTTAACGCCAGACTAAAATCACAAGTGATATTTAGTCTGGGGACCACCAATTCATTTTCTCGTAGGAGAGGTGTGGTTTACGATTGTCCATAGCCGTTTATTGTGCTGAATGTCTCTCATGCGTCTGCACGTAGCCATAGCCAATCGTATCATGGTATCATATGACGTATGACCCGCTGTAAACTTTGAGCTAAACTATTTAGAACACGTTTAAAGCTTGATCGAAAGATGGCATCGCGTCTGCTGCTGTCATTTGGATCCGTAAATATTTTTAAATTTTTTTATCCCTAAACAAACTACAAGCTTCCGTATGTCAAATAGCGCGTCATCGTCTTACCGTCCCTCCTCGTTCTGTGATTGGTGCCCAAATCCATGGAAAAATGTCGACCATGGTCCCCAGGCTGTTGTGAAGTTCGAAAAGATTCGAGCGCACACAGCAGTCTGGCGTTAGCCAGGCTACATTTTGGCAGTCTTTTAGTAAGACTACAGACTTCTGTCCAGGACTATGAATGAAAAATGTATTTTTTACAGAAATGTTTATTATTGTACAGTGGCAAATAAATCCTTAGATAAACCTTATATCTTTTCCTTTGCTTGCGAAGTATACAGCCTTTGAGGCCCCCCTGCAGTGCCTCTGATGCTGATCCCAGGTTGACCCGGGCCTCTCTTTGAGAACCATTACGGAGTCCAAAATGTTATGCAGCCGAAACAGAAGAGACTGACTCACTACAGCTCATTTGTTTTTTGATAAGGGAGGTTACAAAATGGTTAAAAGCTCAAAAAAGTCAATTTTGTGAGACATGTGTCCTTTAAAAAGTCGTCTGCGATCGTCCTTGGAAAGGTGGTCTTCTCCACTGGACCCGTCCTTCAAGGCAAACTGTCTGGAGCAGTGGTCTATGTGTTCCCTGGCCTGCCAGACTACATGCTTTGTCAAACAGATGTAGTCTGGGAGTGACTCTGATCTCAGGGATTTCCCGGTGGGCGTGATTGACAGACGAGATCAACCAATTAGAGCAATGCTGGATATGAGGCAGGAACAAGCGGCAGGAATCCTTTTAAATAATGTCCTTTTTCACGAGGAACGCAACGCTGTTTCTTGCTCCGGTTTTAGAGATATTATATTTTACTAATTATTTAAGAAAGACAAAAGAGCAGAAGAAACCTGTGTATCAGTTGCCGCGCCGTCATCTTTAATGTTTTGGAAGAGTGCGGTGATGGCTTCTGTCTCTTGGTGGATGAACTCCCGCCTCTCGGTCCGTGAGTCCGACACGGGTAAAATCGGGAAATGATTGGCTGTGAGCAGCTGCCCACATGGTTCTTCTTTTGAACAGAAAGGAGGGGTCTATCTGTAGATCTTGAGCTAGGTTTGGTGTGAGGAGTACCTAGCTGGAAGATAAGACTACTGTGTCACAGTTTGGTGTGTTTAGAACTGGATGAGCAGAGCAACCATACAATGCACACAAAGGTCTTATGCTGCGTTCAGACCCACCGCATCTGAAGCGTCAAAATCAGGTCATAAAATCAATCAGTCAGTCTTGTCACTGAGCTCTTGCCTGAAAAATAACTGCTGTTTTAGGGCTAACTAGTCCCTCTTTGCTAACTCAGAATCAGAATCCTTTACTAATGGCCACACAACAGTTACAGCACATCATGCTCACATTCAGTGTTATTTTTAACATATTTTAATTTAGTTTTAGTTTTAGTCTTTTGACGAAAATGTAATTCAATTTTAGTCGAGATTTAGTCAAAAAATATCTTCTAGTTTTAGTCGACTAAAATTGCAAGTAAATTTAATCGACTAAATTTAAGACAAATGTAGTGGACTTTGCATTTATAATATTCATTATAATCATATTTAATCAGCTCCTCTGCTTCATGGAGCTGCTCCACATGAACAAAGCTCAGAGGATTTACATGATCTGAGGCTCTTTCAGACGGTCAATAGAAGTTTGGATGATTTTAGTCTCTCCTTTTCAGTTTTATTTAGTCTTGTTTTAATCGACTAAAATATCTGGACATTTTAGTCATAGTTTTAGTCTCATGAAAAACCTTTAATTTAGTTTTAGTCCAATTTTAGTCGTCAAAAATATCACTTTGACTAAAATTAAGACTAATTATTTTAGTCGACGAAATGAACACTGCTCACATCTCTGTGTCAGTCATACAAGCAGATAGACAAAGTGCAACATTACAAGACAACAGCTTTAGACACAGGTCACTGTTGTTTAGTGTCCTATGGCAGTGGGAAAAACAACTGTTAGATCTGTCTGAGTTGGCTTACACAGACCTGTAGCGCCTCCCAGAGGGCATGAGTGTGAACAGGTGGTGAGCAGGGTGTGTGTGTGTCAGAGGTGATTTTTAACGCTCGCTGTGTGATGAGTCTCTATGGATGGGAGTGTGTGGCCAGTGATTTTCTGAACCGAGCACATTTTCTCCAGTGTGGCTTTACCTAAATCTAAAAGCTTCTTGAAAAAAGAGTCAAAACAGCGACACAAATGAGACGAAAACGAGGATGAAAATGCAACAAAGAGCAACAAAAACGTGACAAAAAGCGATGAAAACGTGACAAAACGCTTGGTTAAGGCAGGGGTTAAGAGGTTCTCCTCTGCTCCTTGACCTCAGCCGGACATCGACGCATCGATTCATGAATCTGACATGAACCTTCTGGTCAGGAAATCATTTGATGACGTGAAAGGAATGAATGAATTGTGGATTAAATGCAGAAAGGTGGCGACATATTTCAGGACAAGTACAACAGCTGAGGAGCGACTCCAGGTCCAGATGGGAAGACGACACCCGTTGCACTCAAAAAAATAACTCTTTGAATGAACGTAAAAAAATCATGGAAAGTATTTCCACATGATTAAATGGCTTTCTTTCAGCATGAAGCAATTGTGTTCGTCCAATGTGATGCACTTGAGTAGGTTCAACGCCATATATTAGGGTTGATTGAACCTATTTACTAGGTTTGGGTCAGACACCGTGAGTGACAGTAACATGACGCTAAATAGTGAGCCCTTTATTTTCACTAAAAAAGGCTAAGGCCTCAATGCTCTTCAGTCACAGACTGAGAAGTGAAGAAGGAAGTCATGGAGCTTCTGCTTTAGTCAGAACTTTCATACTTCTGTGTGACGTAAGAATGAACGATTGAATTTCAAGTATTCCTTTGTGATGTATGTGTGGAAAATTCTGTATATATTTAAATATGACTTTATTATTCTCATTCTTAAAACAAACACCTTGTCACTTGTATCTGCTGTAGAGTAAAGTCTGTCCCAGTTCCTGAGTCGTGGTGCAGCAGGACTGTTACAGAAGAAGCTCATAAGGTTCTTCTCTTCAACAGTTACTATAGTAACTACTTTATTCAAAGTCAAAGTAGATCTACCACAGTCCTGTCCACATCTGTCATGGTCCACCATGACCCACCGTGACTCAGAGGAACCGGGACACACATGACTCCACATCAGATACAAATGACAAGTGTTTTTTTTTTTTTAAAGAATGAGAGTAATTAATAATTAGTTAATAAGTAATATTCTAATCATATAAATTCAGGATATTTTAACCTTTATATGCATGGATCAGGTGTGCGCTTTTTGTAATTGTAGCAATAATTGTCCATATATTTTGTGATTTTACTACATATTTAAGTATGTAATATGTTTGAGTCAAAATATGACTGAACTTCTATATGCAGCAGAAGTTTGAAGTTCTGTCTAAAGCAGAATCTCCATGACTTCCTTCTTCACCTGTCGGTCTGTGACAGACTGAAGTACATGTTCTCTGGCTTTTTGTTGAAAATAAAGGCCACATTGTATTTAGCCTCATATTATTGTCACTCATGGTGTCTGACTTAAAGTCTAACTCTGAAGAAAGTCAAATCACGTTTCCACTGACAAAGTTGGAAGGGCGCCCCCTTGTGTCCAATTGCGCCCAACTGCCCGGACCTAACTGGCACCCGATCAATCCTAATATTTTGCGTTGAACCTACTCAAGTGCATCACGTTGGACTAACACAATTGTTTAATGCTGAAAGAAAGCCATTTATCATGTGGAAATACTTTCCATGATTTTTTTACGTTCATTCAAAGAGTTATTTCTGATTTCATTCCTCCCATCATGATTTAATCATGTTCATCTTGGAAACGTGAAATTATTGCTTCCATAACACATGTTACAATTTAGTTAATGTAACAGCCCCCTAGTTTACTTATTTTGAGTGTGGAACAGCTCTTGTTTGATGCTGGAACGTGTGTATGATGGCCTCACTCAACATGGATGGGGCTCCACTGTCAGCCTCAGACTATGATGTTATAAAGGATGCTGTAACTATTCGAGCTCCATTTTATGCAGCTACCGTTGCAGAAATAAAATGTATCTGCTTCCAAAGTAATACCTTTGATGGCAATGATCGATCATGTAATTGTGAGAGAAACACCCTTGCTCAAAAATTCAGTTGCCAAACATCTCGCTGAAGCGTTGACAAAAAGGTTGAAGGAACATACAGTCTGTGTGGAGTATCAGTAAGTCTGATTCCCCCCCCGCCGAAACATTCCATCATACAACTTATAAAAGTTCAAAGAATACACTGTGTATTGGGCCTATAACAATGTTTGTAGTACGTTAACATCAACACAAGATGGGAACAAAAAAAGCAGCAAACCCAGGCACTCTAAAACAAATATGCACAGCACGAGGAAGTACTTAAAAAGGCCTTTATTAGGATGGCCAAGCCAACATGTTTGGACCACCAGGTCTTCGTCAGGGCTTAATATAAAATGAACAGTTCTGGGAGTGGTGAAGATGGGAACATTTCGAGGCTTCATTTATGAATCTTGAAGCAAAAGGCTGAAGCCCCACTGGTTCACGGGGCTTTATTTGGCCCATCACTAATTAACAATAGTAGCACAAAGAGCTTTAGCGCCTCTCACAACAAGCATCAACACTGAATACACTCACCTGAAGTGAGGAGCAGACACCAACACATCCTCCATGAGTCAAAGAAAAGAATATGCTGTCACAATCAAATATGTTCAGAGGAGACACATTATTCACTAAATAGTAACCAGGCAACTTTTGAAATGTCTTTGTCTTGAATGAAGTGTAATTAGCTGATTTGATCACTTCATTTGATCACTTTTATTATGACATATTAATGGATGAGAACTGGGTCATTGTGTAATGTGATGTGAGAGTCAGGCTCTGCACTTACAGCAACAGAAATCTGGTCAACTAGTGCTGCTGCCCCTTGTGGATATTACAGTAAGGACACTTTATACAAACAGTGAGCAGTAATCATTTTGACACAATGCCTTAAGTATTAAATAGAGAGAAATTGACTTGAGCCTTTCAAATGTCTTTAAGGCGAGACGTTGCAGGTCAACATTTAGAGATGACCATTTGAAACGGCAGATTACTGACATAAATATTCTATTATAACACTGAGCAACATGTTCAACAAACATTCAGAAAGCTTCACATGAGACGCTGCAGGTGAATAAAGGACAGAGACATTTAGAGAATATAACGGACAGAGTCTGGTTTAAATGTGCAGTTTTATTTTATGACATTAGTTGCAAAGATTTGCTCAGAGATGATTTTGGTTCTTGTTTAGCTTTTGAATAAACTAGTTATTAGTGAAAACAATCTGTAAAACTTAGGCAGGAATGAGACACTGAATAATCCCTCAGAGAAAACATTCCAAATGTAGTTAAGGCCGAGCCTGAAAAGTGTGGAGTCTGTAGGAGTGACTAAATGTGTTGTCGGGGGGACTTTAAACATGTCAGTATTTGTGAATGGCAGCAGAAAATAAAGATAATAAAGGGAGAGTCGAACCCTGACATTTCCCTGGTGCCTGTGTGTAAAGTCTACTGAATGTGCTCGGCCAGCGCGTTGTCCCGGACCCCCGCCGACAGCACGGAGAAGACCAGCGGGGGCAGCAGAGAGCGCAGGTACAGGGCGGCTCGGGGCAGGGGTGGGACAGGACCACCTCCCTCTTCCTCCGGTTCACTGTCAGGAGCACCTCCTGGGCCAGTGTGGACGGGCGCACGCCGTGGGTCAGGCTGCTGGAGATATCTGCAAACATGGAGCACTTGTGTCACATGGTACTGGTACTCTACTACTGTAGGAGTGTTGCTTTAAAGTATTCTTACTTTGGTTATTTTACCACTGTGACTTAACTCATAGAAGCTTCATGTGACAGATTCAAACTTTATCTAAACTCATTTTTGGATTACTCTCTGGAAATATCTTCCCATGCAGTACTCACGGGAGAAATACTGTTTTACATCACTGACATCAGAACAATGGGCCTCATTCATGAACATCTTCCTAAAATCCGTTCTTACGAAGGCAGCATCAGGAAACTGCGCCAGATTCACCACATTCTTAAAGAGGGGAAATCCTTCCTGTGTTCTCAGGTTTGGAAGCGCGAGCATGTGAGGACTGATTAGCATATGTCACTGCCTATGATTCCATACGGATGGAAATTAGCCCACGGCTACAATCCAGTGTGGCATGTTCATTAACATGCACTGTCCCGAATAAATAAAGGGGTGGAAAATGCTCGATACTATACTTTCAATTAGCCTGGACATTTTGGAAAAAATTAAAAACTGTCAAAACACTTAATGGTGCATTTTGCAACTTTTTTATTTTATTTTTATTTGTGCATATTTGACCTTGTAGTGACCCAGTGGCTGTATGAGTGGTCAGCATGGCACCTTTACTTCCATCACAGTGGTCTCTAGGATCCTCCAGATCAAATGTTTGGAAGGTTTTCACTGCTGATGGAGCCTCTCACCAGAAAACAATATTGATCCTGGAGCGTTGTAGAGACCACCATGATGGAAAGTAAAGGCGCCATGCTGACCACTCATTTTTTGGGCATAAAAAGTTACATAACGCACCTTTAAATAAACTGTACATTTTTGCATTTTTCATTTGTACACTATTTGTTACCCATTAAATCGGTTTTGCCACACCCCAGACCTGTATAAGAGTGTGAGGACCATATCACCTACAGTTTAATCCTCTTTCTAATGAGCGCTGGGACAAATGGCACACTTTTCTATTATGATTTTGTTTTATCACACACACTGTGATTGGTTAAATTCACCTGTCAATCACTCAGCTCAGGACTAACACTGACCAATACAGTACAAGGAGTGGGCGGGGCCTGTGTCTGAACAGAACAATCTCTAAAGATTCTTAAAACAATATAACATTACTATAATGCACACACTTAGTGAATATACAACAGACAGACACAAACATGGAAGCAGTCTGTTTTGTATCGGCCACAACCTAAAACACCGTCCTCTTCAAAGCCTGGTGCTTAGACATAACTTTTGATCTCTCCTGTGAACTTTCAGTCTATAATTATCAAATCAGATTCTTATGCTTTAATTTATATAAAGAACCTTCAGTTGTGTTCATTCCCTGTTTATTCCCATTAAATCCCATGGAAAATTTCAAGTGGAATAATCATTACTCAGAAGATGGAGAAACTGTGCCCCCCCAATGATGGTGCGGCTGTTTTAAACTAAGTTGGGATTGTACTTTATGTCTTTTTATATTTTCTTTTTACTGGAAAATTAACAGGATGATCATATATTACTTCTCACTTCTTCTTCTGACTAACCTGTTTCCAGTTTTTCTTATCATGTTTATTATTATTTGGAGTTTCCATGGTAAATAATCTAACTGCGGACTGTTTTTATTTTGTAGCGGCCCAAAGTAAAGCGCCACTTGCTCCAAAATCCCTCATTGTAGGTCATGAATGATCTGACAGGGGAATCTGTAACAGGTATTGCCTCTGTGTGATTTGGCAAAGTGGCACGAGAATGGAGAATCGATTTAGCCTTCACAAGTGCCCCTCCATCCTGAGGCTTATTGGGAGTCAACCACAAACCCGGAAGTGCTTTAATGTTCCATTTTAGTTATGGTTCTGTTGATTAAGTTCTGTTGTAGCCTCATTTAGATCGGAATTTGTCATCTTTAGGTTTTGTTTGGCATAATTCGATTTTTTTAAATTGCTTGTGATTTTTGTTTTGTTTTGATTTTAAAGTGTGTAACATTTTTTCAAGTTCAACAGCGTGGGCGATCAAAGAATGGATCTGGATGAGGACCTGTAACTGCCTGATCTGATGGAAGATTGGCTGTGCACATGCTTAGACGTTCACACTATGGCGACACAGACAAGGACAAACTTCATCAAACTTGCTATTGATCTTGTTCTTTACACGTTGACAGTTAAATATCTGCCGAACGTTTGTGAAAACAAGTTTTTAAATTTGGAGCAAACAGCTCGATTTGTGGTCGCAGCAGTTGGGATGTTTTACAAATAAACTTTGTGTAACGTGCTGTGCCAACTTTATCAACCTAAAACGGATAACAAATTAAGGCTACAACCAACAGAGAATATATTAAACCCTTTCTACTGAGTAAAATAGTCCAAATGTAGGTGCTTATTTCCCCCTGAGGCCAGCAGAGGGCGTTCCAAGCAACACATACAGTCAGGTCCATAAATATTGGAATATCGACTCAATTGTCATATTTTTGCCTCTATGAAGCACCACAAAAGATTTGACATGAAACAACAAATATGCGCTTAAACTGCAGACTTTCAGCATTCATTTGAATTTACATCCAAATCAGATGAACGTTGTAGGAATTGCAGTCAATTACAGCCTGAAGTCTAGAAGGCTTCACCAGACGCTGAGTTTCATCTCTGGTGATGCTCTGCCAGGCCTCTACTGTAAATGTCTTCAGTTCCTGCTTGTTCTTGGGACATTTTCCCTTCAGTTTGGTCTTCAGCAAGTGAAATGCATGCTCAAATGGATTTATGTCAGGTGATTGACTTGACCACTGAATAACATTCCACTTTGCCTTAAAAAGCTCTTTGGTGGCTTTGGCAGTAGCTTTGGGTCATTGTCCATCTGCACTGTGAAGCAGCATCCAAGCATTTGGCTGAATATGAGCTCATAATATTGCCCCAAACACTTCATCAGTAAATACAAGGGAACTAGTTCCATTGGCCCATACAAGCCCATGCCATGGTGCTGCACCACCATGTTTCACTGATGAGGTGAGATGTTTTGAATCATGAGCAGTTCCTTTTCTCTTCAAATCACTCTGGTACAAGTTGGTCTTTGTCTCATCTGTCCTAGGATGTTGTTTCAGAACTGTAAAGGCTTTTTTAGATGTTTTTTGGCTCCTGTTTTTGAGGCTCACCAGTGGTTAATCGTCCGTATTCTCTCTGGTGAAGTCTTCTTCTGATGGTTGACTCTGACACACATACACCACCTCCTGGAGAGTGTTTTTGATCTGACCTATTGTATAGATAGATGGACTGATGAACAAATGAGTTCCTCAATCTGACCTTATTAAACTGTGGCACTCCGCCCTGATGGCAACAGCACAGAGTTCAGAACATGGCCAGGGTCTGAGGTAATGTTCTTAGCCGAAGTGTGTTGTTCTGGTACACGGCCTCGCACTGTCCATCCAGGGGCTGTCCTACAATCTTTGAGCAGATTTTTATTAAGTGTCTCAGTGTCCATTTGGCAGTGACAGAGAGACAGCCGTACCACACAGTGTTACAGTACTGCAGGACACTCAGGTACTACAGTACTGCGGGACACTCAGGTACTACAGTACTGCGGGACACTCAGGTACTACAGTACTGCGGGACATTCAGGTACTACAGTACTGCGGGACACTCAGGTACTACAGTACTGCAGGACACTCAGGTACTACAGTACTGCGGGACACTCAGGTACTACAGTACTGCAGGACACTGAGAATCACAGAAGTGAAGAACAGAAGCAGCACCTGACGAGACGCTCTGAAAGACCGCAGGCGACGGAGGAAATATATTCTTTGTTCAGTTTTTTTTACAGATGAAGTCAATGTGGTGTTTCCAAGACAAGGAACAGTCTAACACCACACCCAGATATTTGAAGGACTCCACCTGTTTGATTGGTTCATTGTTGATGAATGGGGGCTGTAGTCAGTGGTTTTAAACTGAATACCACCTCCTCTGTTTTTTTGTGTTTATTTCCAGAGCGTTGTTTTTGCTCCACATCACAACCTCGTCGACACCTTGCTGGTGCAGCCCAGGACTGTCCGTGTTTGACAGGAGAGTCACCAGAACCGTATCATCAGAATATTTGAAAATGTATTGATGATCTGAGGTGGTTCGACAGTCGTAAGTGTATATGGTGAACAGCAGAGCTGAACTGACACAGCCCTGGGGGGCTCTGACAGAGGTTGTGATGGCAGAGGAGAGTATATCATTTACTTTGACCCGCTGAACTCTGTTGATGAGGAAAGATGCATACCAGTGAATCAAGTAGGGTAATCAGGTATTTACTCCCTGATGTAAATCAGAATGTCCGGTTTTATTGTATTGAAGGCAGATGAATAGTCCAGAAAGAGAGCCCTTGTGTAGTTATTGGATTTAAAACAGTTTTTAAAACAGATTCCCTCATCCACACTATCACCAAACACCTGGTGTTTGGTGATAGTGTGGATGAGGGAATCAACAGCATCCTCAGTGCCACAAACTGTTTTATATGCAAACTGAAATGGATCCAGTTCGGCACTGATTGAAGTCTGTACGTGTTTTAGCAAGATTCTCTCCAAGGCCTTCAAAGGGTTTTGTGAGGGGTTTTCTTCACCAGGGAAAGAATTCTTTGGGCATCCACCACATTTGTCATCTGTGTTCTTCCAGGCCTTTTGCCTTTTGCACCAGTGTGTTCTTTCTTTTTATTAATGTTCCAAACTGTTAATTTGGCCATGCCTAATATGTTTGCTTTCTCTCTGATGGGTTTATTTTGATATTTTCAGCCTCATAATGGCTCGCTTCATTGATAGTATTAGCTCTCCAATTCATATTGAGAATTAACCACAACAGTTTGCAAAATGCAAATATCACAGTTGAAATGAATTCTGGACGTCTCATCTGTTCCTTATAAATGAGATAATGAGGGAAGAGCAGACACCCGGCTATGGAACAGCTGAGCAGCCACTTGTCCCATTACTAATGGTCCCTTAAAAAGTGGGAGGCTCACATAAAAACGGTTGTAATTCCTACACTGTTCATCTGATTTGGATGTAAATACTCTCAAATGAAAGCTGAAAGTCTGCAGTTTAAGCACATCCATTGTGGTGGTTTATAGACCCAAAAAGATAAGAACTGAGTCGGTGTCCCAATATGTACTGTAAGATGCTTCAAAGAGCGATCTTTACTCATCAAGTGTCTTTCATGATAAAATGGCAAATATCCCTGAGGAGGAGATGCCAAAAGAAGTGTGTATTACTCAGGACATGTCAGGTCTTCTGATCTTCACTAGTGTAGAATAATACATAGACAGAAGTGGAGAACAAAGTGATAGTATAGTGTGTCACTCACATGCCAGAGGCGGGCGTGTGGGGCGGCCAGCTGGGGCTCAGTCTGAGGGGCTGGCGGGGGCTCGGAGGCGTTGATGAAGGTGTGGCTGATGGTGCTGACGGTGATGCCGTATTCCTCCACCTCGGCCCGCAGGCAGTCGAAAAAGGCCTGTGTCGCGTGCTTGGAGGCAGCGTCTGTGGACGTAAAACCAGGCCCCAAAACAGTTATTGTGGAATCACACCTCAGAGCAACCGTTCTCCTCCCACACACACTGATGGAGCCGGACCTGTTTCCTGCCGTTCAAAGCAGATAGACAAAATAAAAAAACACCGCCAGCTCACTTTTGGGCCAAGCTAATATTTGTTTACAATCCGTCTTTTCATTTGCCAAGAGTTTCTCGAGCTGTCTTTGCTGGACATAGTCATTTTATTGTAGCATGTGTGATTTTAGTGTCATTATTTGGTTTTGTGAGTCCCTGTTTGACTGTGAGAAGTGGCTGTAAAAAGAACACTGCACAAATCAAGGCGGAAACGAGATCTATAATAAAATAAATGTTGGTTGCTTTGGTTGCTGACGAGAGGAGGAGCTTCAGCATCTTGCTAAGCTTACTATTAGCCAATGTACATTTTACTACATTTTAGAAAACTGACTTAGAGGTTCAATAAGAGTCTTTATTCAGACTTTCACAACAGTACCAGACTCCTAGGCTTAGGCATTTTGTGGAGCATAATTTAAAATACGTATGTACGTGTATATGGGTGTAGGGATGTGGTACATGCTATAATACTCACTGTTAGATTATACACATGTACTGTATTTAGTTACACGTAATGCAGAGGGCACACTTGATCACCTTGTGCACCAGTGACCAGGGTAGTAGTGCCAATATTATATAGATTAGATAGACGCTAATCTGTGCAGGATTACAACAGTACGTGCGTCAGATATGTTGTGTGTGTGTAGAGTAAGAGTGTTCCTCACAGGAGCTCCTGAAGGGAACTGCCAGTCTGCCGTGGACGCTGCTGACCAGCACCATCTGCCCGCCTCTCCGGGACATCATGGAGGGCAGCACACCTGGGACACACAGGCACCACCATAGTCACTCGGACAGTTCCTCAGTCAATCTACTGCGGAGAGTACAGTAGAATCACTAAGACAACGAGATATTGTCATGCAAAGTTTTCCAAGTGTGCCCAGATAACGTGAGGCACTGCAGGGGAATAGGGAGAAAAATACATTTGCTGTCGATCACTGAGGCTATGAGGGGAAAATGTATCATGTTTTCATTCATTTAATGGTTTCATATAAATTAGGCCTTTGATACAGAGAAGTGGCCAAAATGTAACAAAATATAAATAATGAACAGAGCCAGGTTTAGTTGACATTAGATAAAAAGATTTGCACAGAGTGTATGTTGGATCTTATTATCTTGTTGTTTTTTGGGGTTCAAAGCTCAATGAATCAGGCTGGAATTATATATTGACAAAACTTCTAAATATTGTTAGTACAAGACTGGAAATAGAATGCTGTTGCCAGAAATAGGAATTTTGATCAAATGTTAAACACATTTTTCGCAAAATCTATGGAGATTTTTGCGAGTTGCAGTTTTTAAACACATTCTTGGGAAATCAGGCAATTATTTGTTGTCAAGTGAACAGTTATTGGAATAAACCTGTTGAAAGTATGTCTGAAATCAGAGCAAAATAAAGCAGAACTACTGTAAGTAACTTGTTTAACTTAATAAATCCTTTCCGTAGTCCCTCTGGGGGTAATACAAGTGGGATGATTGGGGGTCTTTCATCTCCCCCTGGTGTCTCTGGTCAGAAAACCACAATTGCAGCTTTCCCTGCTCCAACCCGGAGGCGCAATACACACTAATGGAATCACAAGAAGAAGCTAACAGGCTAACAGGCAAAGCTAACTGCGGGCTAGCGCCACTTAAACAGTATTTACAGCCAAGTTTGAGTGAAAAAAATGATCTCCATTGTGTAATTGGATGTACAATATCCCTCTGTCCCTTTGTCTTTTCTGTCAGCGTAGTATTTACTCTCACGGACAATTAATGAGTAAAAAAACACAACATGCTACGACACATGCAGTGGCGCTTATGGCCTCTAGGGGCACGAGTTACTTAGTTCTGCCTTAAAGCCACAGTGTGGAATATTCCAGGATACTGTATGTTGCTACAGTATGTCTCACCAGACAAAAAAAAGTGTCACAAAATACAGACACCAAATGTGCTTTTAATCACAGATAATGCTATTTTTGAATAAAATAAAGATAAAAATCTCCAGATGTGGAGCCAGGCTGCTGGTCAGTATCATCTGGCTGGAGGATCCACCTATTGTACATGTTTCTAGTGGTGTGGGAAACCTACGCAGACACAGGGAGAACATACAAACTCCACACAGAAAGGCTCCGTCCAGTTGGGAATCGAACCCGGGACCTTCTAGCTGTGAGGCACAAACGCTAACCGCTGTGCCACCGTGCTGTAATTTTGCTGAATTCAGGGAATTATGTATATCTGTGATTAAGACCAACCAAATTCAAGAAACCGTTTCATATTTATGGATAAATATTAGTCAGATCCGTGGATTTTTTGACATGAATGAAGAAAACGGCTTGGATTATTGCCTTTTTGTCCGAGAGAGGAAGCTATCGATCATTTAAAGCTCAAGCTAAAGGTCAGCAGCTAACGTTAGACACTTTTCACCATAATGATTTATATTCAAGAGGTTTATTCATGAACAATACACAACACTTGAACAGCTACATTCATTCATGTAGTGTTTAGTTCAAAGACCTGTCGCCGTCTGTTCTCTGACGTCTTTTGCAATGCATTGTGGTCTATATTGATGCACTACTTTTCAGAATGCATTGTGGGAAATTCTGAGTGCACTCCTTTTTTCTCTCTGGACATTCGGACGTCAGGGCGTGACCACGATATAGTGCACTAGGCCAGAAACACTACAGGGCCTGTCCACAAAACAAGTACATTGAAATAATATATATTTTAAAAAGAAATGTACTAGTATTTGTCTCTATATACTACTTTATATGCGTTTTTAGCTCACACAGACATTGTAATATTTTGAAGCTGTAAAACACCTTTAGCCAGGGTGCAGGGTCCGAAGTAGTTGATGTCCATGATGTTGCGGTCCACCTCCAGGGAAATGCTCTGCACAGGGCCTTTGACCTTGATGCTGCTGTTGCAGATGAGCACGTCCACATAGCCGTAACAGTCTACCACCTCCGAGACCACCTCCTCCAGGCTGTCCGGTTCACTGAAGTCCACCAGCACCAGCTTAGGGGCGAATGTCTGAGGGGCAGAGTGAGGGGAGACTCAAACGGGCCATTTATGGATTTTATTCAGGCTTTTGAAACCACCTTAGACACAATAGATGTGTTTGTTTGTTGTTGTTTTTGTTAGTATAAGTGTACATGTCTAGAAAATACCTAGGATAAAGTTGTGAATTAATATCCAAAGTGAAATATGTTTTACTTTTAATTTCCGTGAATATTTCTTAAACATGGCATACACAAAGTTTAGGCACCCCAGGTCAAAATGTATATTCATGTGAAGAAGGCCTGAAGACATTCCCACAATATGGATCATGTCATTTAATCTTTTACATTTGAATAATAATAATAATGGCTCACACTTGTATTACCAAGTTTCTCAAAGCACTACACTGTAGCACATTATTCATTCACACCATACTCAGTGGCTCACAAACTACATACATCCTGGCCTATTGTACATGTTTTTAGTGGTAGGGGAAACTGGAGTACTCTGCTGCTGTGTAGTGACTTTATTCTCTTGGTCGTTTCTGTCAAATATGTTAGTCCTCTGGGGGCCCTAAGCAGCTGCCTGCCTTGCCTAATGGCAGGCTACGTCTCTGGGCGGGGACGTTAGAAAGGTGCAAATGGACATTTCCAGAGCAAAGAACACACAAAGGCAGAGCAGGATTCCTCACACATGTGTGAATCGCTCATTAAAGCCACCATCACCAGCTTAAAAGATCACACAAGGACATTTTGCATATGTCCCCTTTAAAGGCCCTGTACCCGATTTCTTCTTCTTTTTTCCCCCACTATATATTAAATACTCAGTGGTTTGTGACAAAAGATGTGTAATTATCAGTGTTTAAAAGAATGGCGTTAGTTAACAGCGTTATTTTTTCAGTAACAGAGTAATCTAATTCATTACCCGTCATTACAACGCCGTTATCGTTACTGGGAAAACAAAGTGGCATGTTACAATTCAGCTGAATGAAGATTTTTCTTCTGTATTTATTGTGGCAGGATCATGGGAGAGCAGGGGAGAGTGTGGGCGGAGTCTCTAATTATGCTGCCTTTGTTGGTGCCCCTCTTGGTGCACCAACAAAGTGTCCTCTGTCTCCAGGACAGGGACAACTGTGCGGCCTGCATCTTTGTACACGCACATCTGACTGTCTGTGCAGAGTGTTGCATCGTGCTCTCTGCTCCAAAAACTACATGTGTCCCGACCCCTCTCTCTCTCCTTTCTTCTTCCTCTCTCTCTGCTCTCCGCTCCAGAGACACTGCAGGCCGCTAACTTTCTGTTAGGGCATTTAACCTCATATTTGCTGATGATTGTTTTCCGTTTTGCCTGATGAATGAACGGAGAGACTTGCACAATGCCTGTGTGTAAAGTCTGCCAACAATGGCTGTGTTGGCACATGTTTCTTTTACTCCTGTTCCTCCTCATTCTCTTTGAATACGGCCGTATTCCTACATTAATAAAACAGTGACGCAAATACTGGTCAATACCATTCAGTCATAGAGGCTTCCCACCACTCTACCCCCATTCAGTTCATTCAGTTACTATGAACATCTTTGACATGATAGTAGGCTACATAAATACAAACACCTGCCTGTTCGACTCATTTACACTGACTTGTGAAAACTGCAGAAAAAAATCCAAATTATTTGATATAACAACTTTTTTTTTAAGAGTAACGCAAATAGTTACTTTCCTTGGTAACAAGTTACTTTATTATAGAGTAATTCAGTTACTAACTCAGTTACTTTTGGAACAAGTAGTGAGTAACTATAACTAATCACTTTTTTTAAAGTAACATTCCCAACACTGGTAATTATGAAGTATTTTTACAGATCCTCTGCGCTTTCAGGCTTGTTACTCAGTCCTGTAGATTTCAGATGTTAGAAATGTGTTACGAATATTGGGAGTAAGTTTGAACACAACCAACAGTTTAACTTTCGCTCCCTTTTTTAATGTTGAAAAGAAAACAAAATAAAAATCAAGTATAATGCTTTTAACTGAAGAGAGCTTTCCACTTTTCACTCACTAGTGAGTAAACCACAAGTTCCTGTCGGATTATTAAGTAGATACTCCAATTGCTTCAACATTTGAAGTGAATATAGTTTGAATAATCAGTAGTTGAGCCATTGTTTGTGCGTGATAAGCTACAAATGTGTCCGTTTGTCAAGAACCACAATAGAGAATTTCCAATGACTCCTCTGTACTGTACTTAAAGCTGCGGTAATCAAATGACTTTCTTGCAGTGAAGTCAACATGATTTTGCGGCATACATGTACATTGTAAACGCAGCATCTGTGAAAGAAAAACAGACCATATGCTCGGTTTTGTGTCAAAATATAGTGCATTTTCCTCCAGCGAGACCCAGCGAGTCAGAGGTTTAAATATACAGCAGCACCATCTACCTCCAACTACTGACCTCTCTGGGGTCGGCGTCCATGGTCAGTGTGTCATACAGAGACTCCAGTTTGTCCCAGCTGGTCCCACACAGGATGAGCCGCGCCCCGCCCCGATGGAACAGAACGGACAACTCTGCACACACACAGGAACATAATATAATAATACATAACATAAATATGATCATATGTAATCACAAATAAGTGAACTCTGAGCTTATGAACAGGACATACTAATAAATAGGCGGTGGTATTGTGATCACTTTTAGCTCCAAAAAAAGGTTTGTGTCCAGGGCAAGATTTTTAACCCTTTTGTCATTCCACGGTCACGGTTTGTCATGGCTGGGACATCATTTCGACCTGAGAATTTTATGATTTAGACCGGCCCATGTGTCTACGGACTTATAGCTCAACTATAATGTGCTGGCTTCTTAACCTCTTACCCCCCCGCCTTAACCGAGCGCATTTCCCCAGTTCAGCTTTACCCAAATCTAAAACCTTCTTGAAAAAAGTGACAAAATAGCCACAAAAACGAGAAGAAAACAGGGATGAAAATGCAACACAAAAATAGCCAAAAAAGCTAAATGCAACAAAAAAGTGACAAAATTAGATGAAAAGAACATGAAAAAAATGACGACAAACAACCCGTGGAAAATGATCTGTTAACATCAGTTTTTCTAAGTCTTAGCTTTCAAATGAGGCCTTACTATAGGCTGTAAGCTTTTAGATTTGGAAAAGCCGAAGTGGAGAAAATGCACTGGGTAAGAGGTTAATGAAACCTCTGCACAGATAAAGCTGAAGGATTTACCAGTGCCCACTCCGGACACCGCGTCAGTGAGGACCACCACTTTGTTGCGGACTTGTGCGTTGGACATGAAGAGCAGGAACTCATTGTAGATGTAGTAGATGCCCGCGGCCACCACGATGAGCACGGGCAGGAGCACCACGAAGGGCAGCATGGTCTGGAGGAGGAGCAGGAGGAGACAGTTAGACCTACTGACCTACATACAGAAGGAAGGCAGATCATGTTCTCTGTGTGATCTACACCCACAGAGCACTGTTAAGTCCCTCCAGGATTTCACCCGCATGTCTGCTGATTGTTGTGGGATAAAATGCCTGATTTCACTATAAACAATATATTTTATCAAAATCTAACTTTTTTGCATTTTACATCAGTTTAAACCAAAGAGACTCTGGGGAATAAAATAGGCATTATTTTAAATAGTTGTATCATCTAAAAAAAAACAACAGTGCGTCCCCCGCTCAGCTGTGGACAGTGGGAGGAGCCAACAGGCCCCTGTCTGTTTCTGTGAGTGCAGGCTCTGGATGAGACTCTGAGGACAGACTAAAAGACATTGAGGTCTGGCTCTACTTCAACAGAACAGTGACTCCTGAAGTTCGCACAGTAAAGAAAACACCAGCCCCTCACACAAACGTCAGCACATCACTGGGAAAAGAAGCGTCTAAATCAGAGGTGTCCAAACATTTTTCATGGGGGCCGCATATTGAAGCATACACCGGGTGAAGGGCTATAGATCGGTGGTTAGTGCTGCGAAACCTTTGACTAGCAGAGGTTTAAATTGCTCCCCACACCTTTATTATGCCTAAAACCTGCATGCCAGCTCTGTCTCACAATAAAATGTTAGTTGTTAGGATAGAATTGTGTAGAATTATTACATTTCAAATAAAAAGGAACATCTCTGATGATGTGTACCGATTCAGCAAGAAGGCCGAGGGCCACCAACAATTGGTCTGAGGGCCACATTTGGCCCCCGGGCCGCACTTTGGACACCCCTGGTTTAAATATTTAGCCTGGTGTATTTTTTAAAAATTAGATTTTATTAAAGAATACTGGAGGAAAAGTGTCACTCATCAGCCACGGTATTAGGAACTGGGCTGTGTAAACTTTTCAACAGGGTTATTTTGGTATTTTATTCACATAACTGTATTTAAATAGGGAAAACGTGGAACAGCTTAGTAGCTGGGGGCTTTGGAGCTATACCTTTGCTGGGAGAGGCTAAATGCTTACAAGACCAGACAGGTACGCATCAACTCGTCTAAGCTCAGGTAAGAACATATCTCAGTATGGAAAAATGGTGGCCAGTTCCTTTAAGGCAGATGATGCAGTTGGACCTGGACTAAATGTCAAAGATGGGTGATGGCCAGAGCCGTGGTGGAAAGAAATGTTAGGGGGTGCTGAGGGAGAAGATTGCCCCCAAAAATGCTTTTCTGTGCTGATTTCTTATGTATTATTATTATTGCGCAAACCATCCACCAGGGAGTGCTGCAGCACCCTCAGCACCCTGGGTTTCCAGACCCAAAATAATTACCCCAAAAATAAATGTAAATTGAGGCTTATTATCTTTTCATCTCTTGCTCTTCAAATATTATTTGCGTCGTTTTGGTGAGTGACAGGAGCTCCATAGTAACGCTCAGGGGCGGGGCTTCAGCTGTTTTGGCTCACAAGAAAAAACCTCCTCGAAGGACAGAAACAGAGTGAAGGAGGGATGCATTAAATGGGTCTACCTGCCTCCTCCTCTTCCTCCCACGAGTGTGTAATTCTCATTTTCTTCCTAATTTTGACAATCCCGAATCACTATAAAATCACAATATTCTTTTTCTCAGAACAAACGCGACTCAAAAATACGGACATCCCCATGAAGCCGTCGCTCTGGTCTCTTTAAGCACATTGTGACACTTGGACTTTATACAGAACTGCTAAATATACTCTGGCTCACAGCACCACTGGCACCTTAAGAATACAGTCACAAGACACCTCAGGGTCGCCACCAAGGAGAGGGAAAAAACAACTTTCTTCTACTAAATGAACTTTACAAAAAGAATTAATGATTGTTATCGCAATAGTCGGTGACACAATATCACAACAAGCCACTTTACAACATTCGAGACAGGCCTCAGATGTTGTTTTGTGCTCATTTTCAAACGCATACTCAAACCAAGCCCTGCGTTTGTTCCTGTGTGAGTGAAAGCGGCGCTATAAGCGGGTGTTATTCCTGGGGACTTACGGGGCAGGACAGGGGCTAATCCTCCCGGGAGTGTTGCCGCCGCTGGTGTATCCCCCGTGGTTAAGTAACAGGGCTAATGTCCACTCACTGTCTGTGTGTCTGTCAGTGTGTCCAGCCTGTTGGACACACTGACTATTCCAGGCGGCTCCTGCGCTCAGAATAGACAGAGGCTGAGTCAGCGGGGCTGTAAGCGTGAAGGGATATGGGCGACTGAGAGGAAAACGACACCGCACCACAGCATCCGGCAGGATCATGACAATGGTAAACAAGTGGAAAAAACACATACGCTCAAATAGGAAAATGTAGAATCCAAAAATATCTTCAACAATAAGCACACTTACCTAAAAAAAAAAAGGAACAGCTGATACTGTGGACTTTGGAATGCTGCTGGTTAGGGCTGTTCTCGGTGTTGAGAGTTCTACTTCTGGCTCTTACGATTTGCAGAATATCTCTACCTGCTCTTCATCCCCTTTCACCAAGAGCTGTCCTGACAAATAAAGAAAGAAGTAAAAGAAATCCTTAAAAACAAAACAACTGATATAGAAGTACAAGAAGAAGAAGAAGAAGAAGAAGAAGAAGAAGAAGAAGAAGAAGAAGAAGAAGAAGAAGAAGAAGAAGAAGAAGAAGAAGAAGAAGAAGAAGAAGAAGAAGAAGAAGAAGAAGAAGAAGAAGAAGAAGAAGAAGAAGAACTTTATTATATAGCGCCTTTCACAGACATAGTCACAAAGCGCTTCACATGAGACAATTAAACATTCACTCCATACTCATGGACATATTATGTCAACCCACAACCCTAACCCTATTGTACATAGGAAAATGCTGTTTTCCTTTTCCTTTTGTTTACTTGGTGGGGACAGTGCATGTTAATAAACACACATGGGACTCATGCATGCACTCATTTAAATTTGTTGTCCCACACTCTCACTCATCCTGGCCTTTTGTACATTATCGCTCAAAAGTTTGGAAACATTTTTCATGTATGGGCTTTTTATTATTTACGCTGTGTGATTCTCATTGAAGACATTCATCTATAAATGAAGACATGGGATTATGCAGGAAACAGAAGGGTGAAATAACTCTGCCGCCCTTTATTGTTGTTATTTTCTGAGTGAGCTTCATAAGGTCCTTGTCCCTGAAATGGTTTAACAATCTGTGAAGTCAAAACCATTTCTGGTGACGACACGGTGAAGCTCAATGAGAAATTGTCAATTATGAAGAATTAATGTAATCTTTTTTGCTTAAATCAATCAATCAATCAATTAATCAATCCAATCCAATCCACTTTATTTATATAGCACATTTAAACAACAAAACGTTTCCAAAGTGCTGAACATGCAACCACAACAACAATAAAACTAAAACAATACAAATGAGCTCTACCACTAAATGAGTATAAAAGAAAAAATTGAAATAAAACAGTTAAAAAAAAAAATAAAAATAAATAAATAAATAAAAACACATTAAAAACTATAAATAAGAATAAAACTAAATAAAATAGATAAAAAGACACGGTGCGGTGCTAAAAGCCAGAGAATAAAAGTGAGTCTTACGACGAGATTTAAAACACCCCGCGGTGGGGCCGTATGGATGTGGAGGGGAAGAGCGTTCCACAGCTTAGGGCCGACAATAGAGAACGCTCTGTCCCCTCTGGTTTTACGGTTCGTATTCGGAACAATCAATGGTTTTCTATAGCCCAATATCACAACAGGAGTTTCCTCATAGGGCTGCACCGAACATTAAGGCAATAAAACAGAGCAGTAAATAAGACAATGTAAAGGTCAGCTGAATCAAGTATCCAGGCAAACATAATGTCAAATAATTCAGTTTGTGTTCATTCATAAATGAGTGAGAATCTACAATGTAAATAGTCTTGAAATAAAAGGAAAACCAAAACATAAAAAAGAGTTTCCAAACTTTTGACCGGTACTGTAGATGTTTTTAGTGGTGGGGGAGACCGGAGTACCCAACACAGTCCGATACAGCAATCGGATCACTGCTGATGCCGTACCGATCGGTCTATGAATCTCCTCAGTTAGTTGCCATATCAGTGGTACGGTAGCCGAGTTCAGGAAGGTGCTTCCAGCTGGAACCTTTGTGTGTGAACTTTACGTGTTCTCCTCGTGTTTGTGAGAACTGTATTACTCACTCAGGTCTCCCCCATCCTCCCAAAACATGTACAATATGCACAGTACAAGCCTAACAAGCCTAGAACCTGGGAGAGGTCTCCTGCTGGGCCTAGAGTCATGACTAAACATGGTGAGGCTGTGTTTCAGTTTTACACAGCTAAAATCTGAACAGTCTTCATGAAGATGTGAGACAACTGAGAAATCCAGGCTGAAAACGATTCTATTACTGTTCGTGAGACGACATTAACCTGTTACCTGCCGTCTCCCCTGATCAGGGGGCTAGGGTGAGGGTTAGGGTTAGTTAACCCTAATAGGATATAATTAGGGTTAAGAACGGCAAATGTAATGTAAGTTATGTTTCACTCACACATATTTTACAAACTAGGTCTTGGCTTTCAGATTACGTATACAGTGGTCCCTCGTTTATCACGGGTTACGTTCTAAAAATAGACTGCTTTATTTTTTATAATTATTATATATGTTTTAAGGCTGTAAAACCCCTCACCACACACTTTATACACTTTTGTGTATATGCCTGGTTTCACTGTGTGATTTTATTTGTCTAATAAGATTTTTAGATTCACATTACAGACGTGGGGATGGAAACATCGTGAGCTGCTCTCGTCTCCGCTGTGTGCTTGTTCAAACTAAGAGACAATCGTAGCTACGACCAGAGTTTTATCGTCACAGTTTCAGGCTTCAGAAGGCGAGTGTTTAGCTCAGGCGAGCGCCACATGCTAGCGGTGTTTATTTTCACGAAAAAAAAAGTTCAGAGAAAATGAACGCGGAGTTGGACCCGCTCATGCCCGGCCTGTGCTGCTGTGACTCTGCGGCGTGTAGTGTGTGCTGATGTGTTGACGGGACACACAAAGATCCTCTATGCAACAAGAGAGGCTCACTCTGCGACTAGCCAACCAGGACGCAGAATACAATGCGCGTATGGCGTTCATACGCGGTAAAAAGCATGCAAAATTGTGCTAAAAACACTGGCATATAGGCTGTAAGCTCTCCAGTCAATAGGCTTTGAGGTTTGGATGTAAATAATTGTTAACCCTAACCCTTAGGTGGCAGTTAAGTGGTTAAACATTTCATCTATTTGCTTTTGATAAATGTTATAATGATTCCTTAATATTATTATTTTTTACTTCTAATGCCTCACACTTGTTCTGACTCACTTTGAATGACTTTGTGTGCTCTACAAATAAACTTGCCTCGCCTTACTTTGCCATGCAAATCCAGCCACATGCTCCTGAAGAAGCTCCAGGCTGAAGATCTGGAGATACTGTCGCCCACTGCTCCTCACAGGTTGCCCCGAGGAACTGGTCCAAGGATGGGCCAAATGCACAGGACTGATTCTCTACATGGGACAAGGAAAAAAAAAAACATAAATCATAAATCACAGTCTATTCCTACATTCACAATGACACAATTATAGGCTTATACCAACTTGACAAACAGGTGTTATTAAGTTCGGAGCTTGTACAAATGCAGATAATGACAGGTCATAAAGCAGCAGTGCCTTTACAAAAAGTCAACTCTGTATTTAATGTCTCTATAGCCGTTACAATGTGACGGAGGACGTTAATGTCCGTATTTAGGCCAATAACAATGTCACATTGTTGCTGGGTTTCAGGTGACAGCACAACATTCTAAAGTTTAAAGCCTATAATATTTAACACATGTGAGGAGCAGATAAATACATGGGCAGCACCATTGCACAGTGGTTACCTGAGACTTTCTCGCTTCACAGCAAGAAGGTCCCGGGTTCGATTCCCAACATCGTGATGTTCTGAAACCTGAAAACAACCAATTACCTACAGTTTGCAATACCCTGTCGCTGGCTGTCCTAAATTAAAGTCTCACTGTAATCTCCAGTCGAAGACCCTTTTAGATTTGGGTAACGCTGAACTGGAGAAAATGTGTTCGGTTAAGGCAGGGGTTAAGAGGTTAATATTAATAATATACTATAAAGGGGTGCACCAGTCTGCAGCACTAGCACTATCCTCTCACCATTTCTCTTCACCATCTACACGTCGGACTTCACATACAACACAGACAGATGTCATCTGCAGAAGTTCTCTGACGACTCCGCCATCGTGGGCTGTGTGTCTGAGGGGAACGACCTGGAGTACCAGTCAGTGATCATGGACTTTGTGGACTGGTGTGAGTGCAAACACCTGTGCTTGAACACCAGTAAGACGAAGGAGATGGTGATCGACTTCAGGAGGAGGACTCTACCACACACACCACTAAACATCTAGGGGGAGGACATTGAGGTGGTGGACAGTTTCAAGTACCTGGGTGTTCACCTCAACAATAAACTGGACTGGACACCCTGTACAAGAAGGACCAAAGTCGCCTCCACCTTCTGAGGAGACTGAGGTCCTTCGGAGTGAGCAGGCCTCTGCTCAGGACTTTTTATGACTCTGTGGCATTCTCTGTGGTAGCCTCTGCTATCCACTACGCTGCCGTGTGCTGGGCCCCGGTCAGCACAGAGCGGGACAAGAACAGACTGAACAAGCTGGTCAGGAGGGCCAGCTTGTTCAGCCCCTGGACTCTGTGGAGGAGGTGAGGGACAGGAGGGTATTAGCCAAGCTCACCTCCATCATGGACAACACCTCTCACCCACTGCACGGGACTGTATAGGAGCTGAGCAGGACCTTCAGTGGAAGACTGAGACACCCTCAGTGCAAGAAGGAGTGCTACTGCAAGGCCTTCATCCCCAGTGTTGTTAGACAGTACAACACTACTGTAAAGTAACATGTGCAATAACCTATTTGCAGAATACATGTAATAATCCCTGTATTTACATAACTTATCTGCCTTCAAAGAAGGTACTTGAGTCATCTTCTGTACTTGGTAGTTGAGGTCTCCAAACGTTTCGCCTCTCATCCAAAAGGCTTCGTCAGTGAACAAGATTACACTCAGCACACATCGTAGATAAAGACCAGTTGGGAGGAGTTGGGGTTGGCCCGGCTCCTCCCCTCTAATCACAGCTACTCTCCCCTGTGGGTAAACACCTTTGAAGTAGAGCGTCTGTAACGACCTGCTCCCCCCAGTATCGGTCAGTCCTGTCCTATTCATAGATGATCACTGCTAATTACCTGCCTATTGTTCTTTTGTTAGCTGAGGTATCGTCTTCTTGGACTGGCAGTGTCCTGTCTGTTTTCCCCGAAGCAAATTGGAGTAAAAAGCAGAAAGATTAAATCTGAGTCCACCATTTCGGTTCATGGAGGGATTTTCTTTTCTGACAAAAATAGCTTCTTTTACTCCTCTTTCAAACCAACGTTCTTCTTTAGCTAAAATTTTGACCTCCCCGTCCTCAAAGGAGTGATTGGAGGCTTTAAGGTGGAGGTGCACAGCCGACTGAGGGCCGCTTGTGCTTTCTCTTCGGTGTTGATAAAGTCTCTTCTGTAAGACTTGTTTGGTTTCTCCAATATAATGTTCTTTGCATTCTTCTTCTTTGCATCGAATAGAATAAACCAAATTGCTTTGTTTGTGGCTAGGAGTTTCGTCTTCTTTGGGATGAACTAATTTTTGTCTCAGTGTGTTCACAGGTTTGTGGTACAATGGAATCCTGTGCTGCCTAAAGATTCTCTGAAGTTTCTCTGATACCCCGGCTACATACGGCACCGCAACTCCCTTTCTTCTGGGTTCTGTAGTCAGTCTGTCCTGCTCTTTGGGTCTTCCTGCCCTTTGTGCTTTAGTGCTGAGTCAGTGTAATCTTGTTCACTGACGAAGCCTTTTGGATGAGAGGCGAAACGTTTGGAGACCTCAACTACCAAGTACAGAAGATGACTCAAGTACCTTCTTTGAAGATGGACAACTCCTGTACGACTGAGAACTTACACAGACATAACTTATCTGCGTTACTTTATCAACCACTTGCACTATGATGTAAACATGCACTGCTAACACTGACATAAAAAAAATATATATATATATGTGTATATATATATATATATATATACTGTATATAGTCTATTTGTTGCATGTTATTACTGTTTATATTTTTTGCCCCCTTAAAGATGTTTTGGTAGTCATTGTATATAAGTGACCTCTATTTAACTTTACCTGTTTGCACATTTCCTTTCTATCTTGCACACCCTGAGTGTCTCTGAGAACTGAATGTAACACATGTTTCCATTGTGAGATCAATAAAGGCTTATCTTATCTTATCTTAAAAGTGTTTACCAGTGCGTACCAGATGAGGGCGCCACGGCTCCGCACTCTCTCCGGGCTCCAGGCTGGGTCCCTGCTCCGCTCTGCTCCTTGCGGAGAGAGAAGAAAATCCCCCCTCCACAGTGCTGCTGCTAACGGGGCTAGTCATGGAAGCCCAGCCCAAACACTGACTTATCTGCGGGGTACCCGACCGCACAGCTTCCCCTGCAAGAAGTGCTCACACCCGGGACTTACAAACGGGAATCTGGGACCATTTGATCTTTTTTTGTTGTTTTTTTTTAGTTGAAGACGCCTGTTCTTTTCCCCTTTAGCTTCCCTTTAGCTACTTACGGGCTAGCTAACTGTGCTAGCCGTAGCCTAGCACTGGGGAGAAGCAGCACTGGGTGGACTTCGCATGGGCTGACCGCTGTGATAAAAAGCGCTGTTATCTTTTTTTTGCTGGTCTGACTGCAAGAAGCTCGCTCTTTTGGGGCTCGGTCCCGCTTTCACATCACATGGGAGTTTACTGTTACTCGATGGAGGCTTTCCCCGTGGAGCTGGAAACCGATAAAGGCATGCAAATGTTGTTTTTAAGTCTTACGACATCACCTTATTGATTTGGGAAGCCCACTGTGTGAAGGAGCTAACACCATTTTAGCCACTTTTCGCTTTGTGGTCGCAGGCCATGGAAGGCTGGTTTAATGGCAGCTAAAGCATCATTGGAAAGTATCGCCCGGGATGCAGCTAAATTGATGTAATAAGCCTACAAAAAAACGGAAGGTTTCCATACGATCTTTTGCTCTAAAATGCAACGAGCGTTCTCAAAGTTGGGGTAGTAGGAGAAGCGCAGGAAAGCAGCCAGCCGCCCCGGGGTCGCCTCTTCTTTTTCGATGAAAGTGCTGCCGATCCAAAGCGCACAAAGAGGTGAAATCATGTCTACCGCCAAGGAGAACCCGTGTCGGAAATTCCAAGCGAACTTCTTCAACAAGAGCAAGTGTCAGAATTGTTTCAAGCCCCGAGAGCTGCATCTCCTCACCGACCAGGATCTCAACCAGGTAACTGCTGATCCATGCTAATAATACAACAAATGAGAGTTGGCTGTGTATCGTGTCATTTTGAAGCAGTTCTAGGGGTATCGTGCTTTTATTTGGGATACATGGTGGGAGAAACGACAAAATGACATAGTGGGCTGGAATCTGGTGTGGGTGCATCTGTTCGTGCTGGTTAATCGTTCGCAGGGCTATATCATGAACCCTGTGGTATAACACAAAGTCTTGCTATACTATATCGCCAAATTATCGTTATCGTAATATTCGTATCACAAGAGGCCGCATTATCGTAAATATCATAAAATCATATTGTAAAATAATATCGTTTTATCACAGAGGTCTTTGGTCTGTACACAAGTTAAAATTGTAAAAACAATGTCGACGTGTTTTTACGATTGGGGACAAAGCTTGGATTGTTTATCATCGGTAGAAGTTGGGCTGTAACGATAATTACACGATGTTGATTTATCGTTCAATAAATTGCAAATATGCAATACATTGTTGGGCTCAGTAATTTTTTTCCATCTCCCCCCATTTTTAATTAATTTTTTTTTTTAACCCAAAGTAAGTTGCATTTTATTGTATTTCATGTGTAATTACAGATATTTTAAGATCTAAGTGCTCTTTTCCAAACTCCAAAACTAAGGTGCCGTTACTGTTAAAAAATTACCTGTAATCGAAAGTTGAAATTGCAATTTTGAAGATCTCATGGAGGAAAGAGTGATGTTTTCGGGTCAGCAACAATCAAAGGGTCATGTTGTAACTCTCCTGCACATTCACATTTTACTCATATATCCAAACAGATGTGACAGATACCTATATTTATGCAGATTATTGGTGTCTCAAATTTTCTTCACCTGTTGCAATGTCGTTTGATGAACACATTTACATTTAGACAAAGAAAACTTCTATGAGGGGAGAATAAATAATTGACCATTTCTTCTTCATGTATGTATTTTTGTTGATCATGTCACATGCTTCTCTGCTTCAGCTGCAGGCAGCAGATCTCATGATTATTACAGGAGTGATGCCAATTTAAGTTTTACCATTTTCTCCCCAAGAAATAGATTTTTCAGTTTTTCTGTTTCTAAAAGTGGGTCTGTGCTGTTTAAACCTTGATAGTTCAGTGTAATATGTGAGCAGAAGTGACACAAAAACAGGCCATGTGTTAAAAATATTACTATTGATAATATTTTTCCAATGTAGTGTCCGTAATAGTGGTGACCAGTCACTAGACCCAGGGACACAAATCGGTTCTGGGGCATTTTGAGATTTTCACAGATTGTTAAAGTGTAGTCTCCAAGCTTTCCAACAATGTGTAACACATGGAAATCTGATAATATTTGGAGACGTTGCGGTGATTTGAAGTTAACAACTCCACATAGCCCAAAGGGCTGAAAAAGCTCTCCAAAGTTTTGGGCAGTTCTCCCCTCTCTCTCCCGTTGAGAATAACAATAGAGCTCATTTACATCTCATTTAGATAAGCCACACCCCCGTAAAGCTCCCCACTGTCATGTCATGTTATTTGTATGTTGTTGCTATGTGTATGTTGGGCCATAGTGATGTAGATAATGGACATCGTGTAATCAACTGTACAGACAATTCTTAAGAAATAGATCATCTAAAAATGAAATGAAATATAAGAGATACAAAAACAAATTGGTAACTATTAAGAGCTAGCAAGAAAGATAATTATACAAATCTGCTTGAAAGCAATAAAAACAAGATTACAGAAATATGGAAAGTATTCAATAGTCTAATTAAAAAAGACTAACCATAAACTGCCCTATAGATTACATTATCTATTATGATGATGAAAAAATAGAAGATGTGAGTGAAGTTGTCGAGCAATTTAATAAGTACTTTGTAAATATAGGACCCAATCTTGCAGAGAAAATCATCTCATCATCTTAGCAATGTGATCGTTTGCATATGGACATTATTGTAGTCATTATCAACTAAGGAATTGTATCAATGAAATGAATTGAATGTCAACAACTATGTTTGTTAATATATGAGGGGGTAGGCATTTATAAGTTATCTTTTGCCTACTCTCTTTGGGAAAATCGTTATTACTAATAACAATCTTGCAGCCCAAATAAACCAAATAATCTACTCTTTTATTTCCAGTCAAAATCCTGCGTGCTTCTCCCATAGCTTCTCCCCAGTCCCTCCCTGTGTGAGCTCCACCTCCGTGAGCTGCTGGAGCCTCACGCTGAGAGAGTTACAGACTCCAGACATAACTGAAGTTATAACTGTAGAAAAGACTCCTGTACTACTGTAGTAATGCACATACATTCTCATATACGAGAGGAAAAGGCCGACATCGCGACGTATCACCGCACGTGATCGCATTGTTTACGTTTCACGCCACAAACCCAGCCTAACTTTATCCAACCATAAAAACCAAAAATATGAAGCAGATCTCTCTCAAATAAGAAGTGGCTGAAAGCTAGGGATGTGCTGACTACATTTATGGAGTAGTTTAAGTTTGTAGAGATCTTGATTTTGTGTAAATAACAGGTTAATTCCTCGTGGACTACATGACTGTCGAAAATAAACAAACTTGTTTTCTATCGTTTCACATTGGGGCAATTAACAAAAATAATAAGGACAGGCAAAGCATGAACACATTTCTTTCATGTTGAAAACGTGTAGCGTTCGTAATGCTCTCATAATACTGTACTATACTTATAATGATACATTTTTGTAAGGCTCCATACTTCATGAAACTTAGATTACTTTTTAAAATAATGAGTAACGCAACACAAAAGGTGGGTCCCTGGGCACTGCAAATGTAAAGGACACATTTCATTGTACAGTTGTTATATAATGACAAATAAAGAACCGTAACCATGATGCACACGTTTGTGCATGCATAGGTAACGTAATACTAGTTACTTTTTCAACAGTCTCTTCTCCCTGTCTCACCATTTGTCTGTTTGTAAAAGTAATCTATAATCTGTGTGTGTTCATCTTCAACTGTGGCCTGCTTCACTCATTTTTAAAGGTGGTACATGTTGATTCTTTTGCTGTCTCGTTTGTCAGTACAAAAACATTTCTTGGGCTCGGATGGGGTTTGTCGTGCTATTTGTGCACTGCTGCTGTTTGTGGTGTAGCTGACGGCTCGGCTTGTGAAATGGAGCCTTGTGCGTCGGAAAACACGATGAGCAAATGAAGCTAAAGATGTTCATTATTGATGGCGCTGCAACGTAACAAGTTACTTTTAAAAGTCACACCAAGATTGAGCATAGTATTGGAGCTTGTGACATTTGGTTCTCCACTGTTGGACCACCGACAAAAGGGACAAGAAGCACATATGTAATAATCAGTGGTTAGAATTGGAATTTGCTGTTTGTAATATGTTTCTGACGGCTGGCACAGTTGTGGCACAGTTCTTGTCATGGTCGCAAAAGCAGTTTTCACTCCTTTATGTTAAGTGTGTCCTGCTCCGTCACATCAGGAGAGGTTAGTCTGTGTTGTGTCCTGTAAGCAGATGAACACGGGGGTCTAAACAGGACGTCAGCCCTCTCTCTTTTTCTTCTTCCTGTTTGCTCTCTCTTGGCGTCATTCAATGGGAGCAGTACACACAAGCACAGTTTGAATGGTTGGGTTTCATTGTTTTTAGAATAAACTGATCTAAACCGCTGTGGGAGTGACGACGAGTCTGTGGGCTATTGACACTTTGTTTTCTGCCCCTCTGGACTAAATCTGAATAATTCATCATGCTGTAATCAGGGCTCGAAATTAACTTTTTTTCTTGGTAGCGCTTGTCCTCTTAATTCTGAAATTTAGGAGCAGAGTCAAAAACTTAGGAGCACAACCAAAAAAAAACAGAAGCTTTTAACAGCGATGAAGGGAATTTAAACATATCACATGCCACTTCCAGCCTTCTGTTGCATTTTAGATGCATTAGGCTAAATTTTAACATTATAAATGGAACACCAGATTTTGTGCCTCCCAATCGCCCCCAACCGCCCCTGCTTCACCGCACTTCATCTCCTCTCTCCTCACTCTGTGCTGTGGGGACAGCTTCATAGATCACGCAACACACAGCAAACTCCTTTGCCAGAATCTTTGAAGACATGTTACACATTGCGTTTGTGACTTTACGTTTTGCGAGAGCGGCGAGGATTCGCTTTCAGCGCTGCACGAGGGGCGAGCGGGTTGGATTGAAGTTTGCTCTGCTTCTCCGCCCGACATCCGAGCGACATTTGAGAGATAGTTCCCAGTCCCAATGAGTTTATGAATGATATATATTCCTCGTTTTCTCATAAACAGACTACAGTTGCGTAAATACATTGGCTCATTCAATGAAAGCGGGCAGAGGAATGAGAGCGTTGCACAGGCACCAGCAGAGAACACGGGCTGGGCTGGTACAGGACGGCCCAGGCCCACGCAGCGCGTGTGACCGGGAGGAATGACAGCGGCGCTGAGACAAAAGAGAGGACAGATCGTAGTGTACTATAAGCTCTTAAACCATTTTGGAACAGAAAGTTTGCTGTTGCTGACAGGCAGCGTTTGTGAAAACAATGACACAAGCTTTTTTAAGGTAGCACGAGAAGGTTTTCTTTTAAGGTGGACCGGAGCATTTGTTTGCAGTCACAAACATGCCAGTGATTCTATTTTTAGATCGCAAAGGCATCATTTTGGGAGCATATGCGACCAAAATAGTCGCAATTTCGAGCCCTGTGTAATGGATTTTACTCGTGTTATATGATTTCTAGGGCTGCACAAAATGTCACAAATAATAGATTAGGTGATGCAATATCTATAGTGCAATAATAGGTGAAGTCAAAATTATTGCAATATTAGGTGATGCAGTATCTAGGGCAGGGTACAGTTAAATTTTTTTGATACCAGTAACAATACTTGGTTTTCAATACGATTCTAAATTATTTGTCATATAAAACAGATTAATAATGTTCATTTATTCTTTTTCCTTCCATTTAATTAATGTTGCATTTGTATCATTTGTTTGAGGTGAAACAATCAAACAACCAACCCCCCAGTAACATGTAGACCTAAGCACTGAGTCATGTTCTCAGGACTATCGCGCTTGTATTTGGATAGTGGCTAAAGCGGTCGGGTTCCTCTCGCTAACAGTAGCGCTGATTAGCTTTAGCGTTCTCATGTTGGACAAACCTGCATTAATGTTGTTATTCTCTCTCTGTGATGCTTCTTTTGGCTGGAATTCCAAGTGTTTTCATACAAGTCCGTCTTGCTCCGCGATAAAGTTCACAATCAGCAAAGCTCCGTAGTATCACGGCACTTTGTTTACACCCCGCCTGGGCTAATACTACTAGCTACTACGTGATGTGAACAAACCTACGCACTACTCCACTAAAGTCTCCCCAAACAATAATCTGATGCATCGCATAGGCAGATAACATGATTATTCTTTACCCTCTGCGTCACTGCAGGATAAGGGTTAGACACAGGTGGAACCTTTACCTGATGCAGTTTGCTAGTCGGTCAATTATTAGACAAACACTCAAGTTTGTTGACCGCTCGATGCGACACTTTTTGTATACTATTAGGATTATTGTTTTATATGAAGTTGAATGCACAGACTACTTTAGTAAGAAATCAAGCAGCAAATTATGATGGCAGGCCTGCCTTTGGACGTTTGTGGGCAGACATCGAACAAACAGTGATTAGCATCAGCGAACATGCGCCGTCTGTGACTAAAGTGATTAAGGTAAAAATATCCATTTGTTTAAAGTGTTATTTTGGGTAATAAGTCATAATAGTATACTTTATCGATCCTTAGCAACATGTAAAGACATAACCAATTACAAATGTACCAAAACAAACCCTGCTTGTTGAATGCAAACCCTGTTTTTACTTTTTAAATAAAACACGCAATTTCATGGTATACCGTGATATCACGTGATCGGTTATCATACCGTGGAAATCTCATACCGTCCCATCCCTAATTGCAAGAATCCACAATATTTTGCAAAAACAAAAAAATGCATGGACCTTATAAATGTTAAGTTTTACGCATGTTACGGTGCTGATCTAGTGTAAAAATATAGCAAAAATATTGTTAGCGTCGAAAAGCTCCGGTAGGGGCGGTATCGAAAAACCTTTTTCTGCAAATGCAGATGTTTTCTTAAAGCGAAGCAAAGCTATAACTTACTAACACTTTAGTCATTATCAGAGATGGAAGAGCCGCGGTCTGAGCCCGGACTAAACCATTAAACTGGTTAAAAAACCAGGACTGAATAAGAAACTAGAGTTCTTAGACAAAGAGAAAAGCAGTGACAACAAGAAACACACTTTACCTTTAGCCAAAGACCCGCAGAGCCTGAAGTTACTGCTGCTGTTTACTAAACTGCAGCTGCACCAAATGGCTGCACCGGAGGAGGAGATCAAAGATTGTTTGTGAAAAAAGTGAGCGCTCACTATGCATTAGCCATTCTTGGAACAGTTTTGGTAAATTATTAGTGACAGAGTAAGTGCTCTCACTGTGAAACAGATCCTTGACGTGTGAATGTGTGAAGTGCTTTCACTTTGTCAAACAGCGCAGTGTGTAAAAGTTTAGCTGAAAGAAAACGTGTCCTGATGTGGGTCTGTACCTGCAGCCCAGGAGGTAATACTGTCCTGTCTCTCTTTTGATCACTGCTGAAGTGGAAATTCTGCTCAAAACATGAAGTTACATGTGACGCTGCTGCGGCCTGTGTTCTTTCTGTTGTGCCTTTTTAGGATTTTCTCCTGAACAATACTTTTTTTATACACATTATTTAATTCAATTAAAATAACATGGGCATCGGAAAAAGTACCGTTAAGGCACCGGTACCGAAAACGGTACCCAGCCCTAATCCCTGTGGCCCCTAAAATGCTCCAAAACCCTAAAAAAATCCTGAAATAAAGTAGATCCTGAAACCTCATAGAGGCCACCAGGATGGAAAGTAAAGGTGCTAAGCTAACCCCCCATACAGCCACTGGGCCACTGAAAGGTCAAATACGCACTAATATCAACTTCTTTTTACATTATAAGTTGCATAGTGAACCTTTAACTTGGCATTCTCAGCGAATATAACGCTGACACTAAACCAGGTGAGCGTTTATTACTGCATTCAGGCTTCTTGTTTTTGTGTGTCTCTCCCTCATCCAACCCAGCACCTCTGTTAGCGAACCAGTCCAAGAACAAACCTCCCTGGCTCTCTCATTCCCACCTCTGAACCCTTCCCTGCCCAGAGCCCTGGGTCAGGGTACGGCTGTGGTCTGTTACATCACTTCCTCTAATCCCTGGGTGACCTGGTACACACACTTGCTGCTGTCGCTGCTGTGACGTCAGGATACACAAGTAGCTTAGGCTAGTAGACAGGCACTAGTCTTTAGTAAACTTAGAAACAGACAGGGCCACAGTTTTAGACATAAGCACTTCACAAACTATAAAAGATATCAACGCCTTTGTTTATTTGACATGGAACAACACTTATTACTCATAGTTTTACATGAGTGAAGTGGTACTTTCATCCTATACACAGGATAGAACTGGGACTCACTGTTATGAACCAAAAGAATCACAGCACAAAAGAGAACTAGATTCAAAAACCTTTACTTAATTCTCAAGGTTTCTTTCTTTCTTTTTTCGTTCTGTTTTTCGTGGTTTCATTAAGAACAGTTTGAGTTGGTATTATTGGAGAAAGCAAAACGAGCCAAATATAAGACATCCAAGGCAAAGTGACAAAGTAAAAGATGGCCCAGATGTGCCAGCCAAACTTTAGCTCTTTAAATGTTTATTTTGATAAACTTCAACTGAAGAATCTATTTCCGTGATGTGGTATTAAGCATCATGTTGTTTTTAGGGCTGCACGATTTTGACAAAAACCTAATTGCGATTTTTCGGGCAGATATTGTGATTGTGATTTGATTTGCGATTTTAATATAGCCTATGCTTTTACTTTTCATGCAATTAAGCATTGAGCTATATATATATAAAACTGCTTAAATATCATGGTACTTAATTACATTTCAGCTTCATCAGTATCAAGATGCAAATCTGCAAGAGACAAAAAGGCATTTTAGTTAATTGTCAGAAAAACATCCTTGCTTTGAATCATGCTGAAATAAATGTGACGCTCTAACACTCTTTCTCACTTCCCAGCTCTATAAAAGCATCTCTGAATCACACGCTGCCTCATATTTACGCCTAAAACCTGCTGTAAAGATCCTACATGACACGCGGCTTAATATAATGATACTCGCGATTGGCTTTTTTGGATCACTCCAACCTGCTCTGCCATGGAATGATAATTCCGTGATGCAACCCGACCCACAGGTCTCCAGACACTGATTGTTTGTTTCTAATGGTGAGAATAATTAACAGTTTGCAGTTGCACACGTGGAAACGGAGTGCATGTGTGTCATCATCACTAACCGCTAAACTAAAGACTGTAGACGAGAGATGCTTTTTTTCTGACCCGACGTAAATCAAACCTGAGGTCGTAAGGTCTTGGTCAAAATCTGCCTCAAAAGCTTTGTTTCCAAAAAAGTACTGCTGAATGTCGTCCAGGAGCAGCCCACATCAAATGTGCTACACATTTTGCACTGCTAGTTTATTTTTAATTTTTTTATTAATACATTTTTTTACTTTAGAGCTTTTGTTTTTTGTTTTGCATTGAGAACTTTGAAATTAGAAAGCATTGTCAATTTTATTCTGAGACTATTAATGAGGAACATTCAGGCTGTTTTATTTAAAAACCAACTCATTATTATTGATTGAACATCTTTTGCTGACTATTCTACATTGATCCTGTCCCCCTGTCCTTCATACGAGTTTTAAATAGCACCCAATTCCTGACCACATGGACATGAGGATATCTGTTTGAGCAGTGCCAGCACAAATGATTGATGAGTTCCCAGAAGAATGTGGAGCCCAGTTCTAGTGTTGTAAATGAATGTCTACACAGGAATGAGACAGTGCATCTCTATTGTTCACATGTGATCTCTACATAGCCGCTGTAATTGGCTGTCAGAGGCTGCTTCCAATCTCTCAATGGAGATATAAATATGGATCATGTGTCCTTAATAAAGATTAAATGAATGAATGAATGAATCTGGGGAAAATGGGCTCTTTCTGACCATCAAATACGGACGGTTTTCCTGTACAAATTTAACGGTATTAGACGGAAAGTGGAAAAGGTGATTAGTATTACGCCACAGATGGATAGATGCATTCCTGTCCCAAAGTATGAAGTTCCTGGGTTTGATTCACAAACTGTATGGAGTTCATCTAAAATATGCAGAGCTGGAGTCAGCGGGAACTGCAGAGTGAAGTTTTGTAAAACTGCTCTGGGTCAGTCTGCGTTCTCAGTAAAAGGGACACAGTTATGGAACTCTTTGCCACTGGAGCTAAAGTCCCAAATGGACCTGAGACTTTTCTCACAAAAGCTGAAGCTGTGGCTAAAGAACAAACAAAAGTGTGAGCACTGAACTGTTTGGCTGGACTTGGGATGGGAAGTGGTCAGATATGTCTTCTCTTCTTTCTTTTTATTGTTGTATTGTTTGATGCTTTTTACTGATTTTTTATCTTTCTGTTCTGTTTTAAACCCCTTTGAAAAGCCTCACCAGGGACAGGGGCTGCAAATGAGCCTTATGTACATAACATCGGCCACTGAGTTGGCAATGTTTTCGTGTACTGTCCCTGTCAAATAAACAAAGAAAGAAAGAAATTTAAAAATGAATAATGCAATGTGAAGCGTCCAGAAAAGCGCTATATAAAACCGATGCATTATTATTATTATTATTATTATTATTATTATAACGTTTTACTCAACCAATGTTTTAGCTTAAATTGTGACTCCAAATCCAGGCTATAACAACATTTTTTGTTCAATTAAGCATTGAACTGCATATAAACCTCTAAAACTGCTGTTAAACATCATGGTACTCATTTTATTTCAGCTTCATAGCAACAAGCGGCACATTTACACATGGAGTTGGCAGAAAAACATCCTTAGTTTGAATCGTTCTCAAATAAATGTGAGGTTGATGCACACTCTCCCTATTCAGCTCCATAAGAGCGTTCTCTGAATCACACGCTGCAAAACACGGCTTGTTTTATGAAAATCCGCCTCATATTTCTGTAAAAAAACGGCTGTAAAGATGTCCGACGTGGCTTAACACAATGGCCGTACGGCGTTGAGCGGAGGCAGTCGGCGTTTTTAACCATCCCAGGTGACACGTGTAACTGAAGCGACATGAGCGACAGAGTGTAACCGTTTAAAGCGGCACACTAGAAGTGCATGATGTGATTTGACACGTTAATTAAAATGTTTTTGATTTTATTTGTTTATGTGGTCAGGACATTACATGGATACATGCATGTAAACACGCCACGCCGGAGTGTCGCCTGAGGCTAATTTCCATCCGTTCTCCCACACTCTCATTAATCCTGGCCTATTGTACATGTTTTATTGTGGTGGGGGAAACCCACGCAGACACGGGGAGAACATGCAAACTCCACACAGAAAGGCCCCGACCCAACCTGGGAGCTTCTCTAACCACTGTGCCTCTGTGCCGTGGTGTGTGTGTGCATGTGTCATTATCGCAGACATTTGTGGGGGAAAAAGAGATCACTGTGCTGCATTTGCAATGTAGTTTTAGTTATCGTAAACACAATTAGCCTTGTAGACACGAATATTGTAAACAGTACTGAGTCACTCTGCTGTTTCTGGGATGTTAGGCAAAAGGTTTGGAAAGTTAGGATTTTGTTTGGACTACGATTTATTAACAAGTTCAACAAGCATAAGCACATAAGACAGAGAATTTAACCTACAACTGCAACAAAGACAAACCGCAACAGTTTTGACATTATTGCTAAATGTCTTTAACCAGGTGTTTCCTCTGAATCATGTACGGCCTATCCCTGTTGTTGACTCCTTCCTAACAACCCCTCTCTGGTCCATCAGTGCTCTGTCAGCTATCCAAACAGTCATCCGGGAGCTCTGTTGTACAAGCAGGCTTTGTAAGTTCTCCAACACGGCCCTAAAGCTGGGTTATGTAACTCATTAGACGCGCTGCTAACTGCAGAGGCACAAGGTGAGCGAGAGCCTTCTCCCAGTGTTCCTGCCTGATCTGGCAACACTTTAAGTAGATAATGCTGTGTGAATGGAAAGCTTTGGTGCACCACTGTAATGCTGTTAAACACTACAGAGATGGGAATTGAATTAGGGTTTGAAATGAAAGGCCAAACTTGAAACTGAGCCATTTTGGAAAATATCAAAGTGCTATTTTTCTGACAAGTATTGCGATGCAGTTCAACGTGCATACTTATTGCATGTTGATACAAACTTCGAAACTAATAATGCGTTTGTACAGCTATAAACTACAGCTTTTGAACTTAAAAGTCCCCATAGAGACAGGATATTTTGTCAGCAAAGGACATTGAACTGCCTTAGTCGTCTTTGCAATTTGCTAACCTTTCAAATTTAGTTTTTGATTTTACACTGAAATGTGCAGGCCTTGCTGATAGCCTGCATGGAAAATAAGCCTGTGAGAGATTGAGGAGGATTGTGTTTATGTCAACAATGTAAAAAAAGATCAAAATATAAACACAGCAAATACTTCCTGGTAAGGTAGATGGATGGATAGACAAATTGATAAATCGATGGATAGATTGATGCAGACGTGGACTCCATGGACACTTTATTTAATCTGGACTGAAAGTCTCTTTGGGTGTTTTGCGTAACTAACACAAGCTCATGTGCATCACTCCATTTGGCTTTTAGCCGACATTGAAATGTTTATTTGAAACACACAATCCAGTTGCTAATTTAAATGGAATTCGACTCACGCGCGTTTGACGTGTGGAGCTTTGCTTTGGAGCAAAACTCTGAGCCTGCTCTTTGCACGCTGTTTTTCTCGCTCCATTATCAATTATCACAAAGAGTAGTGGCAGGTGTGCGCCCACATTAGATAATGGTACAGACCACATGCCATTGTTTTTACCTTCTTGACCTAAGCCATACTCTTCGAGATATCATAAGGCATTGTAGAAGTAGAGCTCATGCTGAATACCCAGTGGGGAAGTGGAGAAATGGAGAGTGGTAGGAGTTAAAAGTCCACCATGTGAAATGAAGATACTTTGTCAATACAGTAGTTAACACTTGCCAAGAAGAAAACTGCTGTGCAACCAAATCAAATCTCCACTGGAGTCTTACGGTGAATCTGATGTTTTGGAGATGTAGTGTTGTGATACGGATGGTTCTCACACAGACTCGGGTTGAGCTGGCTTTCTTTTGTAACAAATTACATGGTGATTTGCATGGCTCGTTTGGCAGTAATAATCTGCCCTGAACTTGTTGCCCCAGGAGGATGGAAGAGGATCAGGATCAAAATATACTTCATTGTCCCCTTGGGGAAATGTGTCTTGGACCTTATACAAAACAGATATTCCAAACACAACGACATCACGGTTACACGGAACACGTGAGGCCAGGATTAAGGTGCGTACAGAGCAAACGCGACCACACCACCAACTTCCATGTTAACCCTATGTAGACGTGCTTCGACACGCTTCCAAATGTAAGCAAAGCCGTCCGCGCGTATGAAGCGTAGCAAATGCGAGCGGATGAGGATAAACACGCGTCAAAGCCAGGGAGAACAGCGCGGTATACGAGCAGGGATGCCCCGCCCACTGCTTCATGCACTCAAGTAATCACAATCTACACGTGAGTTCATTTACGCCTTGTTAACCAATCAGGGACTGGACAGGAGCCCCGTCACTCACATCTTCCACCTGTTCACTCAGCTCCACTCCGCTCTGCAGCAACATCAGCGCACACTGTCTCCTCCACAGCCCGCCCCGGTCATCTCCACCCCCCACGAGGAGCTCAAAGTGAGCATAAGGCAACAGTTTGAGAAATAAAAGTCCTAATGAAATAATAATCACGGTTACAGAGGAGATCGCGTTGAAGCTTGCGTTGTTTTCTCCCCTCTTGTGCGAGGGAGAGAGAGGGAGAGGAGGAAAAGTTACGTGAATGAAGCAACAGAAGCTTTTAATCGGGCCGTGTGATTGTTTTTTTGTGATAACAAACTCCATAGAGGGAAATGTCGTTGTTATTTTGTGTAAAATAGTGACATTTTCATTCAAATAAAGTCAATTCAGAGGGTATTTACTTTATTAAAAAAAAAAAGCATCAAAGAGCCATAAGTCCCATCACCTGCAGCATGGAGGACAAGTTGATCATGGCGGTTTGCGCTCGGCCTGAGTTGTATGACACGCCTCCTAATTATGACGCTTGCAAAACTTCACGCGCCGCAAACAGGCGTTTCTCGCGAGTGTGAAGCGGCAATGTTTGGCGTCCAACTAGAGGCTGACGGAGCGTGGACGCACGTTTGGTCTGAACGCACCTTTACACTGTTGAATGGAATTCTGGAGGCACAGGGAACTCCTCCCTGAGTGCAGGAGTGCCAAGGGTTCAGTCAGTATCTTTTGGGCCTGTCTCAGCTCAGTTTGGTTCTGAATCCCCATGAGCATTACCGTGGAGCTCCAGTCACTCAATGTCTCAAATAATGTTTCAAGAGCAGATGAAGTGACGATCAACCTCATTTTATATACTTTTGGAATGATTATTTTGGGAAATATGGCCCTTTTCATTAGAGATGCACGATTTTGATGGCGTTTTATGGAGTTGTCAGAGAAAACATCCTTCCATCCTCAAATAAATGTGGCGCTTTCATTCACTCTTTCTCCTGCCTGAATCACAAGCTGCAAGACACTTCTTGTTTTATGAAAATCCGCCTCATAATTACGTCTAAAACCTGCTGTAAAGATGGTACACTTGGATGCAGCTGATACGCGCATACGCCAATGAGCACGAGGCTTTTGTTGACTGCCTCAACCCACTGCACGATGAAATTCTCATTCTGTGACACAAACCAAAACCCGCAGGTCTCAAGACACTCGTTTGTTACTGCAGTTCGCTCCCCATGAGACACGTGGAGTTAAATGCACTGCAGCGCATGCAAACAAGATTGTCCTGCAGACACTCCTGATTGGACTGCACAATACAAGTTTAATAGAACAAACTGTTGACATGGTATTGCAATATTCCCTCATTATTTAGCAATTTCCTCACATAGTCTAGCTTCAGACTAACTTCTTTCGTTGTTTTTCCCTTGACAGATGATTTTGATAAACATACGCTAGGATATTAACTGTATGATTTATCTTTTTCCCCCCTTCTTTTTGTTTAACTGTCCGACTTTCCAAGAGTTCAACAAAGTCTGAACTTCCTGACTCTTCCCTTCCTGTTTCGGTCTCGGTCAGGACATGAGGACAGAGCTGAGGCTGTCATCGGTTTGTTCCACAATAAATAAATGTTCAGTGACACCAAAGCAGCACACGACCCAATGATTTCAGTGGTGTAGTATTTTCTGTGGGCCGTTAGGTAACTTTAAACTCCAAGTCTAAGTTTACGCCTGCCGATTTGTGCCAAACACCTTTTAAACGCTGACATCGAGACGTTCACTTCTTGATTTAGTCACACATTTCAAATTCCCATAAAGTAAACGATAGTCAGTAATTAGTCAGTCCAACTTTTATCAATGAGCAGCTGATAATTCCGTTGCTAATGCTCTTTAATGTGTCTAAAATGTGCGCGTGAACTGTATGTTGACTTTTAAACTAATTACAATTGCAGTAATTTCCAATATGTCGGTTGTTGGATATTTTTCCAAAATCCTGCAGCCCGTAGGTAAGGGTAGCGGTGATCATCTCCACAGGTGAATATTTGGGCTGGGGCGTTCCGCTTATGTGATACAGTATTATCAATTCATATATCTGAAAAATTCATGTCTGAAAATGTGAAAAAGAATAGAATTTTGTCCAAATTGTACAAACCAAAGGCCATCTTGCATTTATTAAAGTTATTATTACTAGGCCAGACCCCAGTCACATGGATGCTCTCAGCCTGTGGCACTGCTGAGGTGTTATGGAAGGATGCTTCAATAGCTCCTTAAGCTCCTCTGTATTGTTCGGTCTCATGTCTCTCATCTTTCTTTTGGCAATACTCCATAGATTCTCTATGGGGTTCAGGTCAGGTAAGTTTGCTGGCCAATCAAGCACCATTATCTGATGGTCATTGAGTCAGCGTCTTCATAAAGCTTGTCTGCTGAAGGAAGCATGAAGTCTCTAAAATCTCCTGGTAGACAGTTACGCTGACTCTGGACTTAATAAAGCACAGTGGACCAACACCAGCAGAAGACATGGCTCCCCAAATTAGGGCTGGGCGATATATCGATATTTAAGATATATCGATGTATTTTTTTTATGAGATCTGGAATTAGAACATATCGCATATATCGGGATATTTCAAATTCAGATAAGCTGTTAAGTTAACAAAAAGAAACAGGTAATTTTAAAGTTTAAAGTTTAGCTTAAACTTAGCACTTTATTATTTTTGAGAGAGGATGAGGCTCACCTTTCGCATTCTCGCTGTTTCGTTGCATTTTTTTAGTGTAGGCCTATATTTTAGTAGGCTACTGCATACGTCATTTCGAATGAACAAATCTTAAGCACAGCGCACTGTGTTATGTATCCATTCCTGATTGACTTTATAATCAGTTAAATCTGTTTTGCACATACACCTTCACTGGCTGCTTTTGCTCCGCATGGACCAACCGAACCCGCTGTTACCTCCTGGTGCAGGTGAATTCAACACTTCCCTAAACTTCACTCAGTCCGTGCGCTGCGCTTTGGATAAGCCATTAAAGCAAACGCACACCGAGACGCTTTGAAACGCAGTTTCACCACATTTCTATAGAGAGGTGATGCACACCATGGAGGAAAACACGGGCTCTTTACCCTTCTGCAGTGACACAGATGATTCTATGGCCTGTGGCAGACGGGGAGACTGCTGTAGACTTTGTTGGGAGGGATGAGAAAAGCTTGGTTCTGCGTAAAAACAGTGGTTGTGCGTAAAAACAGTGGTGGGCTAATGCCCCCAGCCTCGTATCAAGTTAAACAGGCCCATTTTCATTTGTTGTCTTATTTAATTTCAGTTGTCTTATTGCGCTGATGTGTCCGAGTCCGACCCTTGGTCGGGTTTCCACAATCTACTCAGGACGGAGCTCAATCTCCTTTTCTCATTAAATCCACTGGAAATGCGTCCCGCTACTTTGTGTCGCCTACTTTCAATTTCCATTTCACAGAACAAGTTCAGGAAGACTCGTACCTGCAGCACTGAGCTGTGTTTGTGCCGACAGTGATCACATGACACTGTTGACCAACTAGGACACACGCGTGTTTCCCACGCTCACAAACAGAGGCCTGTCTTTGCTGATCTGGGGTCCGTTTCCCCCCACAGGAGAGAGACAGAGGCGTGTCATCAGCTGTAACAGGTGTAGTGAGTCCGCTCTCATGATTCTCAGTCGTTATGTGTGAACCTCCAGTCGTTCTATAATCACGCTAAATCCAGTGTGATGGGGACGAACCTTTCTTCACAGAATCTTTATGACTAGGGATGCACAATAATATCGGCATTGTTGGCCCCATTACCGATAGATGCTAAATAATTATTCGGCCGAAGAGAATACGAAGAGTATTCCAGCAAAACACTGCTGTTCAGGCGCTCTCCGTGAAGGAAGAGTTTTTTTTACTTTTTACATCGAAGTCACTTGAACATTTTCACCACAACAAAATGTGAAAAAGACGAGGAATTACGAACCACGGACCCATGCTCAAGTAAGTTTAACACTCGAACAGAGCGGGTCATAAACCGATGTATTACCTTCGTATTTCTGAGAAAATAAAGACGATAGCACCGCGATCTAAGCGCTAGCGAGAGAAGTTTTACATGAAATGAGCCTCATGTTTTCTGCCACACGACACATAAATGCACAAATTAGCCCAATGCAGGAGAGAGTGTCTTGCTTTGGTGCTGACGTATCGTATTAGTCAAACTTTAATCTGTCACAGGCACAGATTTGGCATCACTACTCTCTCATGTGGGAACTCACTCCCACAGCCCATTAGAAACTCTGACTCACTACCTACCTTCAAATCAGTACTCAAACCCACCTGTTCAAACTAGCTTTTCCGTAAAACCCTTTTTTCTTTTGTTTTATTTATTCCCCATGTAAAGCGTCTTTGAGTGTCCAAAAAGCGCTATACAAGTTTGATGTATTATTATTATTATTATTATCATGTCAGCGTCACGTTACAGCAGCACAGGACACGACAGAGGGAGGAAAAAAGACACACCTCAGTGAAATATTCTGTCTATATTCCACCAGTTTTGCTTCTAAGAATATATTAGTATGATGTCAACAAAAAGAAAATACTAAGAAGGAAGTGATATTAATTCTTTTTTTCTTTTTCTAAATAAGGTGTGACACAAATGAACAGAGGAAGAGACGAAACTGCCCAGACTATGTGACATTAGAACCCTGAGCTTTTAGAAAAAAGTGGAGACCCAAAGTAAAATCTCATTATTTGATATATAATTTGTATTTCTTGGTAGAGTTTATACATTTTGGACAGAAGTGTGAACATTGATTTCTTGTTAAAAAAAAAGAAAAAGCAAATATATATACAGAATTATCGGTGGCATTATCGGTTATCGGTATCTGTGGTCTGGAAATGATCGGTTTATCGGTATTGGTTCCATTTCCATTATCATGCATAACTATTTAAGACTGAAAACAATCATGGAGTCTGTGCTCAGCCTTTGCAGCTCATAGACAACACTCAACAACTTGACCCCCATCTCCATCGTGAACTCCTTCACCATCACCCAGGACCTCAGATGGGAGCCAACCATCTGCTCCCTCATCAAGAAGGCCCAGCAGAGGATGTTCTTCCTGCGGCAGCTGAAGAAACTTAAGCTGCCGACCAAGATGCTGGTGCAGTTCTGCACGGCCATCATCGAGTCCATCCTCACCTCCTCCATCACCGTGTGGTACCCCGGCACTACAGAACGGGACAGGAACCGACTGCAGCACATTGTACTGAGAAGGTGATTGGCTGTGAGCTCCCATCTTTCCAGGACCTGTTCACCTCCAGGACCCAGAGGCGTGTGGGTCGGATCACAGCTGACCCTTCTCACCCTGGACATAGACTATTCACCCTCTCCCTCAGGCAGGAGGCTACGGTCTATCCAGACCCATACCTCCTGCCACATGAACAGTTTTTTCCCCTCCGCGATCAGACTCATGAACAATAACAAGACCCAATAGCTTAGTTATAGACTCATGGATGTAATCTGCTCTATTGCACTGTGTTGTGTGTCCACACTTAGAACTGCTGCTATCACTTTATATAACTTTATCACTTACTTTATACTCATACACATCTGTAAATATAATCCCGCAGCTGTTCTATGTCAATTGTTGTTGTCTTACCAAGCAGCTTCATTTGAATACAGACAAGACCATGCTCACTGTCTTTCCTAGATCCCTCATTGAATCAGACGTGTCGTTCTCGTTGGTGGCTTGCTTTGGAAGCTTGTTACTGAAAGACAGGAACAAAATGAAACAAATCATTAAAAGGGCCAGTCCTAAAACCCAGAGTGTAGCCACTAACATCCTCTGTCTGAGGAGTTTAGGCTGCTCCCATCGGGTTGAAAGTTTCAGGTGCCCAGCTGCAAAACAGACTGCTATAGGAACAGCAAAATAAAGTACTTGTACTTGTAAAGTAAAGCTGAACAAAAACCTTGCACATTGAAACGGGATCAATACTTGAAAGTATCAATACTTGGTTTTGCAACACAAAGGTCTGGCAAAAACATGGTAATGTCCCAGCCCTAGTAAACATGTCATCTACATTGCCCAATGCCTTTGGGGTGAAGTCATACAGCGACCTTTCTCCCTAGATCTACTTGGACTAGCTCCGTGGTCAGGAGTACCGAGCCCCTAATGAATGACCTGTGTATTGTATACACGTGTACAGTAAAGCAAAGATAAGACTGTGAAGATGGTTTTATCTGCTTCTGTAAAGCTGTCATTATTAACCGCAGTGTAATGTAGATCTGCTGACACTGCACTTGTGCTCAGGGACTTTCCCCTGTCGCCTCTGAGTCCCCGCAGGCTCATCAACACTGTCTAATCCAGTTCTGCTCCTGCTGCTTGACGTGTTTACACTCTACACACACAGCTTTGCTTATTACAATCAACAGGAGAATCGTGGTTCACTGGCTTTGGCTTTTGAACGCACATTGTAATCAGTTAAGATGGTCTCCATAGTCCTCAGATGGAAATTTGTTGTTGCTTGTTAGCAGTGACAATCAGATTATCGGTTAAGTTAGATAAGCTTTTTCACAGGGATGCAGTAGGAAACACTACCTCTACGTACTGGTAAATGTCAGAACAGAAGGGCTGAGATAGAACGGTGCGAAAGAATAATGTTTTTAAACAATTTAAACACCTTTGAAATTCTTTATTTTTCAAACTGTTTCTAATCAAGATTCAAAATAAAACAAGACAAGAGCAAGGCTCTGACTAACAGGTAGTGGTGTAACGGTACACTAAAATGACATTTCCGTTCGGTTCAACGACTCGGAGGGCACGGTTCAGTATTTCTTCGGTACAAAAAAACAACACAGAAAATAAACATTCAAAATGAAATAAATAGAAACCTACGGGGTATTGAAAACCCTTTAAACCCATTTATTTCTCTTAAAAAATGTAAATTACAACGTCTTAAAAAGAGATTCATCCATGTTCTATGAATCTATTCATCTTTCAAACTGCAGATCATTAGATAGAGAAGTGGTCAGTAGATAGTGATAACAAAAGCACGTGGGGTGAGCCGTGGTTATCAGACACAGCTGAAGTTTACCTGAGGCTCCGGGACGACGACAGACCTGGTCCATGCATCGCTGGACTGGATTATAGACGAGTGCTTTTCCACAGACAATTACACAGCGGTGTGACAAAGGGCTAAAGCTTTACTGAAATCAGTTGTTTGTGAGTGGATATTTGCTATCCCGCGCAGCTCAGTTAAGTCCAAACCTCCACCTATGCGCTCGCGTGTTTGAATACTTTGGGATAGTTATAAAGTCCTGCCACGACTCAATACTGTGTAGTACGGGTAAATAACACACTAAGGTACCAAACTTTTTAGGCCGTGACGCCCTAAATCACTCAACCAACAAGTCGGGACCTCCTTCTCTAGCACTATAATTTATTAGCATTTATAATAATTGAAGGTGCAAAACATTTAAAGTCTGTTTAATGGTGTTAGTTTGGATACTGTATTTTGATATCTAGCTTTACTTCACCAAAATCTTATGTTTTCAATCAAAAATACATCAAACGGTTCACAAGTAGTGGACCAAACGACACCCCTAACAACAGGTGAATGGGGTGTAACTAAACACTCAGCCCTGAACAAGGCGCTTTGAGGTGATGTGCAGCCCTGGAGTACACAATAACAATAGGTTTAGCTCCTGATAATCACTACGATCAATCACTACAAGTTCAAAAATAGTGTCTTAATCCTTTGCCATCCTTTTCCACTGTTTCTTTTGACTCTGTCATATCTCGCAGCGCCAACAGCTTTAGTGCCGGATGTATCTGTGTCAAAGGTGCCGCCTGAGAAGCCTAATGTGTTTCTCTGCGCGTCTATAGGCACCCCGAGCAGGTCCAAACATGGCTGTATAGATTTATGAGAGGCGTGCAGCGACTTGGAGCGGCGCAGGGGCCAGTATTAGAGCAAGCACAGGCATTTACCTTCTGCAGAGGGCTAATGGTTTACACGAGCTGGAGCTACTGCAGAAAGGAGAGGGCTTTACAGAGCCAGCAGCACAGCAGGAGAGCCCCATGTTTATATGTCCACACTGTTTCAGCCTTTCCGCTCTCTGTCACCACCGATCACTGTAAAAGAGAGATCTGAGGGACTTTATCAGAGCTGCATAGTCATTTACAATCAAACAGTCGCAGTTACCAAATCATAAAGCTGCAGTTATTTGGGTAATACGAGGACATCTAAAGGATTTGTCTGTAGTTGCAGGGTTGGTCTCAAATACTGAAATTCAATTTTTACCGGAGTCTTTACTGAAGTGCCAGTCACGTGATCTGTGTCGTGTGTCTGAATCGCAGCTGTGGTTCTCAAACTGTGGTGCGTGTCCCACTGACGGTACTTGGGATTGTTCACGTGGTTATGATCTACAAGTTTTGACATAAATGAGTCGGTAGAGGTGCACCAATCTCATCGGCCGATCATGGCCTAATTTTTGTGATCGGTGAAATGCGATCAGACGGGCCGATCAAACGTAGATTTCACAGACTTTCTTTCAGTAGATATTCTGGTGAAAACTCTGCAGTATAGCGCCGCTCTGAGTTTTAAATGTAATTCGTGGCTACACAACAGCTCTGGATGTTCTGCTCTAAGGGCCGGCTGTATCCCTCTGCGCCTGGCGGCTCTCCTCGTTTACAGACTGCAGTGTAACTAAACAAAACAACCACAGAGCTAGAGCTAACCCGCTACTGCTACGCTTTAAAACAAAAGCATAATGAAGGTTCATGACCATAAAATATCAATGTATGGGACTTCTAACAGGAGGTGGAGGAGACCATGTGCCATTACTACCGCATGACTTCATGTGCATGCTCCGTAGGTGATACAAACGGGATATTTAACACAAACTGTGCTGAAACACATGTGTAACTACAATCCTGTCTTACTTCACTGAGAAAATGTGCTCTTTAGTGCTGAAGTGTCACTAAATGGCTGCTAGTCAAAAGAGAAAGTAAAACGCGTATGTGTTTGGCTCCTCATGTCACCTTCTTGTGGAACTTTTCTTCTCTTTCTTCAAATATTGTCCAAAGTTACAGTTCAAAACCAAAATGATGCTCCTAATTCCACTGGCCTCCACTACCATCCATAACACACATCTGATCTGAAGCAACTACGAGTCGCAAAGTAAGACAGGATTTGATTGGCTGAAATAACATGCACTATAACAAATACTTTACTATAAACTATTAAAAAAAGATGACCATGAGGGAAATTCTGTAAAAGTTATAAAATAATATGCGATAAACCAATAGCCTACAGCATATAATAATATCAGAAATAATAAATAATAATAATAAAGTTGGAGGTTAAACAGGACAATGTAGATTTGGATATAGTATACAATATTCAAATATAAATATTGAAAATAAATTCACCCAATAAAACACTTCAAATTTAGAAAAGCCCAGTATTCGTCACTGTTAAATTATGAATCATAATACTACATAGCAAACATGTGATCGGCTCGGCAATGATCGGTATCGGCCGATCCAAATTTTAGTGATCTGTTCCAAAAATCCTGATCGGTGCACCTCTAGATTTAGGTCTGTTTTAGGCCGTCTTAAGCAGGGCTGTGACGATACACTTCTGTTGTGATACAATACCCGATACGTATTGTGATACATTTCATTATAAAACTGTAATACTTTACACTAAATGAATTGAATAAGAAAGCAGGAAGGTTATATGAAATATAAATCAGTCAGACAAAGCAGATTGAAAACTTTAGTTTAAACCAATCGGCACCAAACAGGTCTTAACCATATCGACTTGAAGTCAAAAACATTTGTATCAGTAACAAAAGTATTGTGATACATGGCTCCTGATACGATATACGATTGTATCACAACAAAAACACATGGGGCCCGATCTTGTGTCTCAAAACACAGACTAAAGCGTAACATTTTGCGATTAGTAGGAGTGCACTTTGCCACTCCAGACTTAGCGCATTTAAGTGGGAGACGCACTGGTTGTCTGGCTGGTAAGGGGGAGGGAGAGGGGTTGTGGGGGAGTGGGGGGTGAATTTGTTTTGTTTTGCATTCAAGCCAAGTGGGCCGATCCGCGCCACAGTGGACGGCCGTAGCTCTTTCTCTCTCGATACATGAACAGTGTTTAGCTCACAATGGGTTCATACATTTTTAGTTTGAGCTGTGAGAGCCTATCATGTTTAAGGAAGAACACAAGGCAGCGCCATGTAAACGAGGAAATGAATGTCAGCGGTGCTCCATCAGAGCAGTCACCTCCTCTCGTGACGCCCTCTCAGAAGTGGCGAAGACACAAAGCACATAGCTCCACCACTCGGAAAATAATTCGCCAAGAGCCTGCGCACCCCCCAGTGTGCCAGCACAAGATCTGGGCCATGGTCATATAATGCAGAACAATATTCGTAGGTCTGGGACAAAATATCGGATCGGATCGCAATACTTAATAAAGTATCGGAATACTTTCCATACTTGTGTTTGGAGGTATTTTTATCACACACTCCTTTGTCTCCCAGTAACAGTAACAGCACTCTGTTACATTTTGTGTTAATGCACTTTTCAATCTTAACATCAATAAATGTCAGATGGCATTTAGTTTAAAAGCTTTGGACACATGAACGTTTTCTTTTTCACACATTTTAAAGTAAACATATCATAATTACTCCAGCCTAAACCCTTTCGGTCGTGCTGTACACGGAATAATGGAAATGTTTGTTTAATGTTTAAAAGAATGAAATGACCGAATAAACTCCTACTACTATTACTTACTGTGCCGCAATACGTATCGGATTGGCCTCTGAGTGTTGTGATACGGCTCGTGAGAAAAGCGTATCATCCCAGCCCTAATCTTTCGTCCCAGCCCTAGTTTAAGGTGTGTTTTAGGTCTGGTGAAACTTGGGAGTTCACATTCTGGTTCTTGGTGTGAAAGACCAAACCACTGGTCTACACATGGAGGGGTCAGAATGCACTTTCGCACACCGCCTTGGAGACCGATTTTTATTTTCAAAGAACATCCTGATACCTAAATAATTCCAGTCTTTAGTGATTTGGTACTTGTAACTGTTCCTAATCAACAGTGGCAGATTTGGGCAGTCCCAGTAATCCATGAGAGAGCTGCTGTTGTGAGTGCGGCGCTGGGCCTGTCTGTGGCGGGGAGACACTCGGTGGATGTCATCACAGCAGTCGTTTAGCGCTAACACACAGGCAAACCCAGTGGAACATCTGGAGTGGCCCTTCCCCACACCCCTGACACCCCTCACACTCCCTCATCGTAATCAGCGTCTAACCCACCTCTCCTCTTCCTCCACAGGCCAAGCCCATCTATGGAGGATGGCTGTGCCTGGCCCCGGAGGGAACGGACTTCGACAACCCCATGCAGAGATCTCGGGTAAGGACACGGTCTTTCACTTCAAAACATTCCCATGGCTTCTCAGCACTGATATTTCACCTTTTGTCACGTATAATGTCTGTGGAGAAGTAAAAATAAAAGAACTGAAGTGAGGACTTTGTTGGCCAAAGTTTGAACTGACCTGGAGCACCCTCAGCAGAAAGCAGTAGAAATAGGACACATACAAGCTTTCATTTTTAATAGCATGCTAGTAAATCTGTGGCTGTGCCGTTGAAAGCACAAATGTAGCTAATGGACCTCATGAACATGCAGAGAAAATGCAAATGATATAGTTTAGCGAGTGTTGTATTATTGACTACGGGAAGTGAAATATTAACACTTTTGGAAGCAGGTACAAAGTCTTGTGCAGGACAGAATAATGAGCACCAACGGGGGGCATGAAAATGTTGTCAAATGTTTGTATTTGGCTCATTTATAAAATTCAAAGGTAGTAAAAGATGCTAATTGTAGACAGTTATATAATGACACTTGGGCCGTGGCTTCCGTCTGGACTTCCTGTCATCAAGGGGGGCCTCCAATGTGTGAGCCGTGTGCATATGTCCCGTTATCTAGAGGTCGACCGATGTATTGGCCTACCAATATATCAGGCCGATATTTGGGTACAATTAGAGGGCGAGCGATAAGGGTTTTTCTAAAGCTGATGCCGATTTCTGGGTATTTCTATTGGCCGATGCTGATAGGTAAAGGTGCACCGATCATGATTTTTTGAAACTGATCACTAAAATTTAGATCGGCTGATACCGATCATTGCCGATCCAATCACATGGTTGTAATTGATTATTATGATTCATAATTTAACAGTGGCAAATACTGGGCTTTTCTAAATGTGTGTGTTTTATTGAATGAATTTATTTTCAATATTTATTTTTGAATATTGTATAGCCTACTAGCTAGAAATCTACATTGTCCTGTTTAACCTCCAACTTTATTATTATTATTTATTATTTCTGATATTATTATATGCTGTAGGCTATTGGTTTATCGCCTATTATTTTATAACTTTTACAGAATTTCCCTCATGGTCATCTTTTTTATAATTTACAGTAAACTATGTTTTTATAGTGCATGTTATTTCAGCCAATCAAATCCTGTCTTACTTTGCGACTCGTAGTTGCTTCAGATCAGATGTGCGTTATGGATGGTAGTGGAGGCCAGTGGAATTAGGAGCATCATTTTGGTTTTGAACTGTAACTTTGGACAATATTTGAAGAAAGAGAAGAAAAGTTCCACAAGGAGGTGACATGAGGAGCCAAACACATACGCGTTTTTCTTTCTCTTTTGACTAGCAGCCATTTAGTGACACTTCAGCACTAAAGAGCACATTTTCTCAGTGAAGTAAGACAGGATTGTAGTTACACATGTGTTTCAGCACAGTTTGTGTTAAATATCCCGTTTGTATCACCTACAGAGCGCGCACGTGAAGTCATGTGGTAGTTGCAAATGTAAATAATGCCACATGGTCTCCTTGGCCTCCTGTTAGAAGTCCCATACACTGATATTTTATGGTCATGAACCGTCATTATGCTTTTGTTTTAAAGCGTAGCAGTAGCGGGTTAGCTCTAGCTCTGTGGTTGTTTTGTTTAGTTACACTGCAGTCTGGAAACGAGGAGAGCCGCCAGGCGCAGAGGGATACAGCCGGCCCTTAGAGCAGAACATCCAGAGCTGTTGTGTAGCCACGAATTACATTTAGAACTCAGAGTGGAGCTATACTGCAGAGTTTTCACCAGAATATCTACTGAAAGAAAGTCTGTGAAATCTATGTTTTGATCGCCGCATTATACCGATCACAAAATTAGGCCGTGATCGGCCGATCAGATCGGTGCATCTCTACTGATAGGCACAGCTGATAATTTTGACGGATATTTTTGGCCGATTTTTCCAAATGTCTGGTCTATAATCCTGTGTATGAAGCTTCTAACTGTAAACTGTGTCAATGTTGAACTGTGACAGTGGGGTCTGAGTATCTTTCGTTTAACCAAGTGGCTCTCTCTGAATGAAAAAGTGAATGGTCCTCTTTTCTCAGTCAGTACAGTCTTCATTTTTGCAAATGAGATATTACCATCTATCAATTATATCAATGAATACACTAATATAAAAACATTAAACAAGGATCACTGCACTTTTCTGCACTAAATATCCTCAGCTAGATGACAGGCTTAGATCAGTTATTTCATTATTTCTAAAATACAAATACTTGTTCCCTCCTGCAGTGGCCGATTTTATTTTATTTCTTTATGTGATCCAATCATCGGCACGTTATATTAGCCGGCCCAATAAATCAGTCCACCTCCTATAGTAATATCGGCTATAAGCTAATCTAATGCCCATAAAAGGCAGATATCTCCGGAACCGAAAGATTGAGACTTGGAAAGCGCTCAGAGCTTTATAATGAGCCTCCCACAACTGCCTAGGCCTCAGGAGAGCTGAGATACATCGCTGTGAAAAAGTTTGTTGTACATGTCATATTTTATATATTTTATGTTGCAGACTTTTGCTTAGAACTTCGTAACCATAAGAGATATACTCCCTCTGAAGTACCTACTAAACATGAATCTCTTGAATAAATCAACCCTCATACAGCGCCCCCTGCTGTCACAGTTCAACACTGACACATTTTACTGTTTAGAATTCAAGTTTTCCAGCACATCCCTATGGCCTATTTCTCTGAAGTTAAATATCGAGATAAGAAGATTGATTTGACATGTATTATTCTGTTCTTAATAAAGTAACAAGAACAGTGGGCATCTGTCATTTATCCATCATGACCTTTATATATGGTTTGTCAAAAGTGCTCAGGCCTTTCTCACGCAGTAAACTCATACATATCAGGTTTGTGGCACTAATGTCCCCCACACTTTCTAATGGTATATCAGGTGCAACACACCCACAAAATAACACTTGCTCATTTTTCGTACGACTTGCAATTTAGTGCCTGGCTTCGTAAATGAGCCACTTTGGGCACGGACCACAGGATCCGGTGAGGGATTATGGACTTCAAAAATGTTCTAGGTTCTGTCTATTGCGTCAGAAAATGTAGGAAGTCCATAGAGGCAGAAGGTGCACCGTCACATCAACAACTTTCATCCACATTGCCACATTCATCCCCAGTTCTCCTTTGTCCATATCAGGCCAGGCTCTTGGCAGAGTGAAGGCACCAAACCTTTCCCACATTTGTTCCTGAACTGTGCAAGTGTCCAGTGCCTGCTGTTTAAAGCAGTACATGTTGTATAGAGCTCCTCGTCAGTAAAGTAAGCAGCCTGAGGCATTGGGCGGGCGGACTTCCTGTTTCCAACTCGCGCATAAACTTACAAGTCAAAGTTATACAGCACTATAGAGCATGCACATGACTAAGAATGGTACGGAAACCCAATATCATAACAGGCTTTAGTAACTGAAAACTAGATGTCCTTCCTCTACGTGTTGTAAAGACTCTCTTCTACATTCACATTACCCCAGTACTATTTTAGATTTGTATTTTACGTTCCTTATAAGAATTGTATATGCAAAACTTATCTTTTTAAAAAATGTCCAAATGTAGAGGAATGGAAATATATTTTCACTTTTGAAGAGCCAAGCTAATACTTGATTGATCTTGATTGCCAAGAGTTTCATGAGCTGTCATTGCTGGACATCACAAAAAGGCTGTTTCTGCCGCTTGAATATTTCTAAGTTGGACAGTAAGAGTGACACAGGGGAGGTGTTATGTTCCACTGCCCCAGTGAAATAAAACTGAAACTGACTTGCTGGTTAGACTAATAGTGTGGCTACACTAGCCCTGATTATTTCACTAGTCACGTGTGGCTTTTATCGGCCTATGAGCCTGAATGTGCATCTTCAAAACTACATTGTAAAACATGCAGGAGTGGGACTGATTCTGGCGGGAATTGGACAGGACAATATTTTCGCACATCACACCAGGATTGGTATAGGGACGGGACAGGAGTGAGAAATCACTCCCATGTCATCCTTTTACTAACACACGTGTCCCCCCCTTACTACATGCAAAACTCCACTTCTCCTCAGAGCTAGCTACCATTTGCGAAAGTTCAATTCTGTACTCAGTTTTTATTACGCCATTGATTTGTTTAGCACAGATTATTCCCACTGCTGCCTGCAGAGGGTGCTCCTCCAGACGAGAAACTAACCAGCACAATCCTCAGAGATAACGTGTCCTTTCCAAACACGGAACATGTTTGTCGTTTTACAGGTAAAATATCAATGCTGAGGTGTCCATTTAAACAGATTCATAATGTTGCTAACTCTAACACTGACCAGGTAATGACTCATATTTATCAATGAACAAGATTTTTTCTCTAATGCTCTTGTTTGGACTCCATGTGGTTGCAGAAATGGCAGAGGAGGTTCTTCGTGCTGTACGAACATGGCTGCCTGCGTTTTGCACTGGATGAGTCGGTAAGTCCGGTTTGCAGGTTTGACAATAAGAAGAAGAGCTTCAGTAGTGCAGTGGGCTAATAGTCCTCCAGGTGGGTTGGCTTGGGGAGTTCATGGTGCAAATCCTATGCGTCTCCCTTCTGTGCTTGATGAGTGAGGCCAGATGTGACAGTGGAAATAAAATATTGTTTCCAAAGTTCATCTGTCGTCAACAACAGCTGTAATATAGATTAGCCCATACACCAGCGGCAGTGGCTCAGATGGCACAGTGGGTCTTCTCATGACCAGAAGGTTGGAGTTCTGAATCCCAGCTCCCGGTAGTTCAGACAGTCGTCATGTTCTAGTGCAAGATACTTCACCTGCCTTGCCCATGTAGATTGGGAACAGATTGGGAGCCTCGCCTCCTAGGGCAACTCTGTAGCTGGAGTAAATAATAACTAAACTGTAGTGATTTGAGAAGCTTGTCAAGCTCCAATACACATTGAAAACAGAAACTGCAACTGAAGAATCTTCAGAACGCTATAACAACATGACATGATCATATGAATCTAACCTATTCACCTTATTGTGGAGGTTCCCGTTGGCGCCGCCATGAATTGTGCCCGCTCCTTCACTTGTATTAGTTTTTCATAGGACTGCAGACATCAGAGAAAATCAGTTACTACACGAACACAAAACCGTGTTCAGGCCGTCCACAGAAACAGTGCTGTGTTGACTTGTTGGTGCATATCAACATCATTGGACATTTCACACAAATCAATCTACTGTGAATTATATTTTAGCGGCGGCCATTTTCCCTCATTGTCCATAATTTTGACTTTGAGCTTTACTGGAAGTGTCGTTACAATGGAAGTGCCGATCCGTAGCAAAAGCGGGCGGGGCAGAATAAGGTGAATAGAAACGGATTACCTTTATTTAGTAAAGTTTAGAGACATGACAGATATCAAACCTGACGTGTTCAGCCTCATTGGAGGTTCTAACATGACAGAAAGAGCACATAAATGTGATTCAAAATTCTCCTCATAGCAGATTCTTTTACATTTTTACTATTGCGTATTTGAGAGTGTCCTAACCAGTTGTATTGTTGTGTGATTTGATCTCACTGTGAAAGAAAAGAAGACTTTGAACAAAGTGCTTCGCTCATCTAGCAGGACCATTGGCTGCACTTTGCCGCTCCTGGAGGCTACATAGGGCTGGGCGATATGACGATATCAGACCGTCTTACGATCGCCAGAGCTGACGATCTGTTATTTTTGTGGGATCGTTTTATCACGGTTATAAGCACTTCTGCACAGTTGACTCTTTTCACAGTCTGTGAAGTAAACCCAAGCACTTACTGCTACGCAAAGTCAGACGCTAATGCGAGCATTTGGCAGCGAGCCTCTACAGAGCATATATACGACCAGGCTCCTCAATCTGGAGCTTTTAAACCCAGCGTCTCTATTTCAGAGGTATTTATGTCAGTGTCTTTCCCCCGTAACACCGCTGCTCTGCTCAGCGTGTGTTTATTTATTTACCTGGCGACATGTGTGAAGAAGCGAGTGTGTCCTTCGCATCCTTATTTGTTTAATTTAAATCCTGGACCGTGTTCACAAATGCGCTGTTTATCCATGTCTTTGAAAATATAAAAGTTCCCCAAAAACACCGTCAGTCTGAGTTCATTATTGTCAAATTGCCTAACCGTGACAACAGTTCAGTAAGACTCTTATTGTGAAAGGGTGCGACAGCGACAGAGCGTTACATTTACAGCAGCTCGATGTCATGAGAGAGACCTCTCAGAAAAGATGCCGAACAGCAACAAGCATTTACCAAACTTACTCTTTTATTTACTTCAACCTCATTTTATTATCTGTGTTTTTCATTCATAAAGTGAGTTTGCTTTAGGTCTATGATTGCTGTGTGGATTATCACAAAGTTGAATTAATTAGTATAATATTTTTCTTCTTCAGTGTGTAATTTAATTATAAAAAATTATAAAAAATCGTGATAAAATCGAAATCGTAAGTTTATAATTCAAAAATCGTGATATTCTATTTTTGCCATATCGCCCACCCCTAAGGCTACATGTATAAAGCTCGACTCTTGAATCGAGCTTTCTGAATTGTTAATGTCGCCTCAGGCCGCGCTGCAACGATGCTCCCTTCAGGGAAACGGTACCGCTCTGTCAAAAGTTCTTGTGTGCCATTTGTTTGTTTTTATGTCGTGCAATGTCCTTCTCTACGTTAACAGTCCACTTTGAGCTTATTGCATTCTTTTTTCCAATGTGGTTTTGTACCGCAAATGGCTAATGAACTGAACTGAACTGTAGTACCTGATGATGATGCCCATTAGTGCTGGGCGATATGGAAAAAACTTATATCACGATATGGATTATTTTATATCACGATAACGATATATATCACGATATACCACAATAAAGTCAGTTTTCAGTTATTCTTTGAAAAGTTTGACAAAAATATCATTGCTTACTTTTTTTCAACTTTATTTTGAAGCAGTGGGTTTGCTATGGATAATTTATATAGCCTATATTGTTGTCAGGAAAAATGTGAGACTGCAGGATAAATGGGCTAAACATGATCTGACCAGAGTCAACACGAATTTAACAACAGAAATGTGTAAACTCGTGCGTAGAGAACGACTTACTCAGAGCATCATCTGCTCCTCAATATCAACGCTCATATTACACTAAAACAAATGTAAATTGGAGCTTATTATCGCCATTTTCTCAACTTTAATGTAATGTTTAAGAAACAGTGGGCGAGCAGTTTGTATTGTACGTCTTTAGCTGCTCTACGCGCTGCCCGATCCGTCTCTTACCTCCTGCACCACGCCTCTCCTCTCTTCTCTCTCGTGTGTTTAATCCAGATCCACGCGCTAAAAAGATCCATCACTAAAAAGCAGTTTAGTTGCCGTGCGTAAAGCAGAGTGAAACCACGCGGTGTTTAACAGGGAGAGAGAGCCCCGCGTGTACGTCCATTAGATGTCGCCGTTGCTACAGCAGGTGTGGCGGCGGACAGAGATATCGTAAAGCAGGGTGGTGTCGCAAAACCACAAGGCAGAGTTTCTTTGCGAAAAGGTTCTTTTTATTCTCGTTTATAATCACTTAATATAAACTTAGACGATGCATAGTGACAAGACAACACTAATACATTCTTGTGGCCTATTTAATGAAATATTTGCTTTAATAATTGATTAAATTAGGTTAGAAACGATAGAAACGATAGAAGAGAAATGGCACGATAGGCACTTTTCTATCGTCCCCACGATATGTATCGTCATATCGCCCAGCACTAATGCCCATTGGTCATGAGTGTATGAATGAACATGTGCCTGCCCTTTATCTGGGATCACTAATGTTTAGCGTATGTGATGCTGACATTAGCTTTGTTATTCCTTGTATATCTGCTTCAGTATAAACCTGTCAGGCCCTGTTACTGTGTTAGCAAACACTGGTTGGACTTAAACAGACACAGCATTCGTGCCTGTTCCTGCTGTTTGAAGTGAATCTGTCCCGGAGCACAATAGTAGGAAGCCTTCTGCTGTTGCTGGTGTGTGTGTGTTTGTGTGCACGTTTCCATCACGTGCGGCGTTTCCAGTGACACCCAGCTGCAGCCTTTCCTCTCATTGTGCCGTGTGCGCTCCAAACGGGCCGCCTCATTGTACGGGGGGTCTTTCATGTGCAGCTGAGAGCAGGAGAAGTGGGTCAGGGAAGGAGCCTCAGGAGAGGACCTGCATCAGCACAGCACAGGCCCAGACTGTTTACACACATCACAGCAGGGCCACGCGGGGATATGACGCTGTACAGCACACCAAACACAGCCATTTGTCTTCATGCTGGGGTTAACAACTCTGGGATCCAAGTCACAACAACAACCTGACAGTGGCACACTTAGTTTCTTTGCCATTGTACTTCCAAATATACACAGTACTTTGTCTTGACCTTACAATGAATCATGTTGCAAAACAATCAGTTTTGTTTTGCGAATATGTGAAAACTGTGTAAAATGCCGGTTGCGTCTGCTAAATGTTCACTCTAGGGTTCGTCACAATTCTATGTCACAATTATTCTGTGGAAAAATAGTGCGATTTTACGATTATTCGATTATTATCAATATACTACTGTACTGTCTAAATGTGCACAAAAGAGGAACAATATATTTAAGGGTCGTTTTAATGGAAAACTGATTGAACGTTTATCTTAACGCTTTTACCCTTATGTGAAAAAATAAAATAAATAATGATTTTTGAATTAATGAAGGCAATCGAATATTATTATGGGCCATTACTGTTTTGTTCTTTTAGTAAGACAGAAGGTTTGTTTTACCTGCTTTACTAGTTTCGATCACTTCCTGGGAGCTTCCTCAGAAGCGTCAGCTGGTGGTGGAGGTGACGTGTCGTTGGCAGCTTATATGAATTTTCCAGTCAGTAGGGAGTTATTATGGGCCATCTAAAGGAAGCAAATTGGTGTGAATGTTTTGTCTCACATCCTCATGAAGACAGATTTTAGCTTTAACCTCAGCGTGTTTAGACCTGATTCTGGGAACCACCAGGAGAACTCTCCCTGAAGTTCTCAGGGCCTGAGATGGTTCATACGGCTCTAACATGTCAAAGATGTACTTTGGTGCTAAACCATGAAAAGACTTGTAACAAGCAGAGCTGTTTTAAATTCTATTCTCTGAGTGACAGGAAGCCAGTGCAGAGACCAGAACACTGGACTAATGTGGTCGTATTTCCTGGTTCTTGTCAGGACTCGAGCAGCAGTGTTCTGGATGGACTGCAGCTGTCTAACAGTCAGCTCCGTTACAGTAGTCATCTATGATCTTATGATTGAGCTTACAGCGTGAGGTTACATGTTTTGAGTAGACTGGGGAGTATCCAGAGAACACCCACTCAGAGACTGGGAGAATATGCAAACACACAGAAAGACCCCCACACCCCGGGAATGGAACCCAGGACCTGCATGTTTCACTGCTGTCCAATTTGACAGGAACATCTCTAGAAAGCAGAAGGACCTTGCGCACCGTAGCTATGCCAAAAAGGAGAATCGTGTTGCCCTAATATAGGCAGAAAGATGGTTGATTTGGAGCGTTTGGAGTAGATTTCCCTGCGCCCGTTTGAGTGGTGCATATCAGCTGAAGGAGCCACTTTCCAGACTGACGTCACTCTTTCCCTGGGAGACAGCGGGGTGCTCTCGGCTGAAGAACCTCCTCAGCAGCAGGAGCGAAGAGGGAGAGCTAATGCCCTTATTTGGTGAAGAGCAAGCACGATCGTCCTGGGACCACATGGGCTCCCAGAACCAAAGCTCAATCCCAAACCCCCACCACCCAGACCAGACATTCCTCAGACGACCAGAGCGGGCTGATGCTGGCGGCTAATGCGCCGCACTATCGCAGCAATAAAGTGTGGGACCATGTCAGAAAGGAAACGTCATCATAGATATCCGCTATTTAACTCTATATGTGCTGACCGACAAGACATTGAACTTTTATTAACCATAAACCAGGTCAAAGCATCCACATTTTGACAGTTACAGAAATATTCTACAGCAGAATTTTAACTTGTCCTCACGGATAAATGAAGGACTCTTTTGAAGGATGCATCACCCTAGAAAAAATTAAAACCCCTATCATTTCAGGGATGCAGTCTAAATGATGAGTAGAGCCTTCAGTTTTTCAGGCTAAATACGATTTTTGGATATTTTATTTAGTCATTACTGTACTATAGTGGCCTTTTTTAAGCAGAGATGGTGTCGCCAGGATTTGAGAAAACCGGACAACATCCTTTAGTTCCCAAATAAATCCATTGATTGATATATTTGGGAACTTGTAAATGCCCTGGTTTCTCTGTGGAGCTGTAAGGGGATGTGGAACAGGTGGAGTAAAGGCCAATGCACTCTGAGACGCTTTGACGTGCTTTATCTTCTATGAGAGAGCGCACACAAAGGTTGCAGTGATGCGCGGCGACGCTCGATCCTACGCTTCGATTCGGATCTGCTAAATCCAAACGCGGCGCGAGAAAAACACATGCTTTTAACCATTCTGCAGAGGCACAGACGGGTCTCTGAGTCTGGCATGTGACAAACATGGAGACTGCTGTAAAGTGTCTGTCGCCAACTCGCTTTTAACCAGCAAAAAAGAGCCTAGTTTGCTCTCTCTCTTGCAACACAGACATACTGTATGTGCCTTGTTTTGTTTTTGATAAAGTGATAAATCACGTGTTTAAACTAAAGCCCCTCACGGTTTGAGAAAGTCCTTTCAAGTGCCATGATGGTGTGCGCTGGCCTTAAAGGGGCTCTGTGGACTTTAGCAGTTTTGTACTCGCAATTGCCCCCTCAGGCCAAACGCGTAACTGCAGCCTCCATGATAAGCTCGTGCATGAGGCGCTCAGGCTTTACGAGCAGCAGAAATAACAGTCCCGTCCTGGTCAATTTACAGATTTGCATGCGTGACTTTAACTGAGGTAAGAAACGTTACTGTTTTGTAAGATATTTAGACCAAATCAGTTAAAGTGAGTGTTTTCCAAGATAAAATACTTGAGCAAATGCAGCAAAGTGAATCGAGTGAAGAAGTAATACATATAAACGAATAATTGACGTTTGAAGGAGGAAAAAAAAATACTCGTATACTTTGTATGCATAAACTTAGGCCTAATTGAAATAATAAAATATTTCCACTGGTAGAAATGCTACTAGGAAAAGCCTAAATCGTCTCTTCAATTCCCTGGGCCCAAAGTTAGCGTAGCTAACTCGTAAACTATATTGTAAACGGCACATGTCCACTTTTTGTAGTCGTTTCACTGCTTATAAATCCGTGAACAGTCATGCTTATTTTGCGGCCAAGAAAAGCTAACATTAGCAACATTATTTTTGCCATTGTAAATACAGCACCATTACCACTGTTACTACTCAAATGTTTTGTAGGTACAGAACAATTACTGTTATTACTGACACTACTAGTCTGCTACTAATACTACACAACTTCTCTGTAGGTATAAAACCATTAGATCAACTATTTTGGTAACTTCCAAATATGATTATTTTATGGCTTGTTTCAGTGAAGTTTGTACAACATGCACGGACAGTCGGACACCGTTGTTTTGAAGCATCAACTACACTTTTCCTCCATGTATTTAGTAATAATTTCTTACCTTTCAAGCAAAAATAAGCTGCGGGTCTTTTGAGAGATTCTCTCAACATTTTCCGATGTTTAATCTGGTTCTTTGCCTACGCCGATCAGACTCGACTTTCGCCTTTTTTGTCACACTCGAATAAACTCTTCGTTTCTTTTTGTTATTTGGAGTCTGGGCTGGAGTTTCGATGGTGCTTGAAGCCGGTCTCCTCTTATTCTCCGCTAAATCCATCCTTCTGAAGTTACCACTCGCTCGGCAGTATAGAGGAGATACTGTACAGCTAACGCTACAGCTAACGCTACAGCTAACGCTACAGCTAATGCTACAGCTGAGCGTGAACGCGCAGGACGTTATTACGCATTACGCTGTTTGCTTGTTCGACCCGAGCATAAACTATTTAAGTGACTTTACAGGCCTGTAGAGGCAATCGTGGTGAAATAACCAGGGCTCATTCTAATCACCAGGGCATTGCTGGAGCATGTATGAGGAAGACATTTTAAATTTGTATACATTTACTTATGGTTAAACTTATTTATAGTCCCTTTAAGAGCTATCAAAACCAATCTATACACTCTACACACAATCTCATGAAGATTCAGGGCTTGCCAAACTTCAGAGATCAGACTGTGGTGACCTGGAATGAGATGCAGTTGCACAATGACACACAGTTGGCCAATTTTATGATCAAGTAAAAAAAAAGAAAAAGTTTTTACTTGTTTTCTGAAAATCCTTCATGTCCACCTCCACAACATTATCACCGTTCAAATGAAACTTGAAGAGGAATTTGAATGCTTAAGTTTATCCAAAATAAAAGGATTAAACGGGACATATTCAGGGTTGTGAAATTCTGGTTGTCTGAGGATAAAAAGTGGTCAGATGACGTCGGGCTGACGATTTTGCGAGCCCTCTAAATACATGCCTTGCACTTATCAGAAGCAAGCAGTGCGTGAAGACTCCTCCGGTTCTCACTCCATTCCTCACACCAGCAGAGTTTGCCCTTAAGAATTGGATTCTCTCCTTGGATTAGTCTAAAAGTCATCTTCTTATTTTATACGAGAATTGAATCTACTCCAGAACAGGGCATGTGCTTCAGGCGTGTGAGAAGTGATCCGGCTTAGTAGTACCTCTGAACCATTGAAAACTGAATTGATTTTGGAGAATCAAGACTAAAACTGAACTTTTGCACATTTTTAAGTTACTGCACACTTTTGCAAAAAATGTGTTGGTCTCTGTCCGATGAAAGATGCGCAGATGTTTTCCGGTGTCTTTTCCAAACTTGAAAGTATCGTCTTGCCTGCTGTGTCTTCACAAAGGGCAGAGCTATTAAGAAGAGGCCGTGAGGAAGCAACAGAGCAGCGCCTTGGAGAGTTAGACCACCGTGGAAGTAGGCGAAGGGGCTGTGACCATGAGAACGCATTGACTGCATAACCACAACTGTCCCACATCATCACTGAAGAGACTATTTATAACTCTGCTGATTGTGGAAAACATGTGTCATCAACCATTCATCACCTTTATACTGATTTCATTAATTCAATAGCAGAAAAGGAAGCTAAACTTTGACAAATGATCTTGGGTTTGCAATATTTCAAATCATATTTAACAAAAAGTTAGAATTTGCATAGTGACATTTTAAGTTGGGTCAATTTTCAAAAGGTCAGGGACTGCTGCACCTTTCTACAGTGGCCCAAACGTGATCACCACTTCTTCATAAAACAGGGTATCCGCGGGGTCTTAAAAAGTCTAAAAAATTCAAGAATTGAAATTTATGGCCTTAAAAAGTCTAAAAAGTCTAAAATTCTGTCTATTTGGTCTTAAATCCATGGTAAATTGGTCTTAAAAATGAACATGTGTTTGACTCAATTATTTGGTCATAATTTCGTTTTAAAAATAGCCACTAATGCACAGACGCGTAGCTGTGAGTAGCGTATAGCGCTCATTTACATGGTCCGAGAACGCAAAGCGACACCTCCTTTTTGTCACGCTAACGTACTGGACGATGCATGCCACAGCGCGTAAACTCACCGATAGTTGAGCGAGGCAGAAGGACGCTCTCCAGAGTGTAGAGATCAGGGGAAATGTGTATAAAAGTAATCTTGACCCATTGTTTAAAGTTCAGAAAAAGGCAATAAGAATAATCCATTTAGCTGGAGACCGTGATCACACTAATCCCTTATTTCTTAAATCAAAAATAATGAAATGTGAGGACCTTACTGAATTTGAGATGGCTCAAATCATGTTCAAAGCCTCACAAAAGTCACTTCCTGAAACCATACAAAATATGTTCTGCAAACGAGAAGTCAAATACAACTTAAGAGATAAGAAGAGCTTTGATAAACAATACTCCAGAACAACCATGAAAAGCCTGTGCCCCACGAGACGTGGTGTTGAAATATGGAATAATCTAGATCAAAACATCAAACTTTGCAATAACCTGGTACATTTCAAAAAAGTTTACAAAGAGTTTATATTTCTTAGATATGAGTTGTAGCACATTCTTTTGTTGTTGTTTCTTCACTTTGCTGTTGTTGTTTATTTCTTTATTTATTGTTCTTTATTATTTGTTGTTACTTTGCCCTATGTTTTTTTGTCTATGATTTGCTACCCTGCAAATGTTAAATGTCAAGTGTAATGTTATTGTTTTTATTTTGGGGTGGGCGCTTATAAGCCTTTGGCTTCGGCCCACTCCCTTTGAGCAGGTCAACTGCTCAAACAAATAAATAAACTAAACTAACTAAGCTTCATCCACTCAAAAAACGATTGTCAGCAGAGTGGGACCTCTTTAGGAATCCAAAAGATGACCAAGTTGTTATTGTCGCTAATGGACGTCCGTCGTGCTAATCCTGTCGTGGGGAAGTTGCAGCAAAAGGCGCTGATACGTTCAACATGAGACAACATCTTGGAGATAATCCTTTGCTGTAAATGTCCAAGTCAAGGTAACAAACTGTAATTCCCAATAAAGTTTGTCCAAATGTTGGAAAATAGCCACAACTGGCTCCACTCTGCTCAGACTGAATGTTTACTAGTTCAAGTATTAAAAGGCATTTTCTAAATGGATCGAAACATTTGCAGTGGGGGTGGTTTGACTCTGATTACAGCGTACTTACAAAACAATATTTACATTTGATATCATTTATGTCTGAACGTGTGTAATTTTTCTTTTGGCCTATCATTTCATGGGTGCTTGAAATAAAAATGGGTAAGCCTCGCCCATGACAATAACTAGAAATATAAGTCATTTCCTTTCGGTCGATAATTGTGAATAATCGTGATAAAAAATATTATATTTCTCTCACAATAATGGTGACTCAAACATGTAAATAGTGACACTGAAAACGTCAGTTCTTAAGTTTTTACATCCTACTGTGATATCAGTTATCACAGTAGGATAACTGATATCCTACAGTTTGACACTTTCTGTTTGACTTTTTGTGACTTTCTTTACATTTTATTTACATTGCGCTTTTAAAACAGGTCTTATTTTTGAGATTTTGTGGTCTTAAAAAGTCTTACATTTGACTTGTCCACCCCTGCAGGTACCTTGATAAAATGGTATGGTATGGTATGATTTTATTTAGACAGGGACAGAGCACAATTTAACATTTGACCAAAAGGAAAGATGCATTGACAAGACTTAGACAAGTCTTTGTTATCTTGGGACTTGGAGCATTGATTCTCAAAATTTGATGGGGGTCCCACTGGTGGTACATGGACCTCTTACGGTAGTAGAGTCGTCCACTTTTTCACACTTATTCATTTTAATTCGAGATCATTTAATTCATGCTTTAGTAATGTGTTTGAATATGGTGTTTCCTGGTTTAGAGATGGTTTACTTTATTGATCCTTTATTGAACTTGAACCTGAATCGAATTGACTGCATGATATACTTTTTCTTAACTTCTTAAGTAACTTTCTTTAGCACCGCCAGACCAACAGCATCAATACTAGTTTTGTTAGGGACCAGTTGGTAATGGTAGTGGGATCAAATAAAAATATTAAACTTAATCCAGAATTACAAATATTTATAGATGGAGTGCAAATTAAACAAGTATATGAGACAAAGCTGTTGGGAGTTATTGTTGACTGTAAACTAACGTGGGCTAAACATGTAGAAATGATGTGTACCAAAATGGCTCGAGCAATTTCAATGATAAAAAGGCACAAATACGCTTTGACATTGAAAGCAATTAAACAAATTACACAAGCTCTGGTCCTTTCATATGTGGACTACTGCCCTACAGTTTGGTCTAACGCTACGAAAGAAGTTTTAAAGAGGCTGCAAATCCTACAGAATCGAGCAGCTCGTATGGTTTTAGGCTGCGAGTATGAAACCAGCTCTAGAGTCATGCTTGATAAACTAAACTGGTTATCAGTGCAGGACAGAATACTCTATTCACTATTATCCCTCCTGAAAAACATTATAACTAATAAACGCCCTCAAATACTATTGAATAATCTGTCTTTCAGTTCTGATACACATAATTTTAACACCAGACATGCCACTGCGAACAAATTTATTACTCCAAAAGTGCAATCAAACAGCATGAAAAGAACATTCTCTTATAGAGCGATGTGCGCTTGGAATAAATTACCAGAAACAATAACCTTGGAAGGTAAAACAAATGCATTTAAACTAAGAATAAAACATTTTTTATTAAATGGCCAGCACTAAATTTAAAATCATGAAAATAGTAAAAGTTAGTTTGAAAAAGCTAAATAGATTTATGACTGTGGTGGACTGTGGTCTTTGCTGCACTGTAACTGTGTGTGCAAACTGCATGAAAAGGCAAAACAGTTAATGGATTAGGATAAGATTAATGTTGTGTAGATCTTGAAATGAAAACTGAGTGTGGAAATTCTGTGTTGTGATGTGAATGTGTTGTAAAAATGTTTGTACTATGTTTTTATACGTTTAACAGTATGTGTATATTGTCGTTTTAACTAAATGTTGGACCCCAGGAAGAATAGCGACAGTTTGGCTGCGCTAATGGGGATCCTTTCAATAAACATAAACATAAACATAAACATACCATTATCAACCGAGCCCTACTTGAGAGGTCAAATATTTCATGAGTTGATATAGAATATGTCAACTTATTTGAATTAAACAATAACGTAATGACCAGGTGCTTGGGTGTCCCCTAAAATGTTTGGAAAGTGTGACCTCCCATACAAGCTGATTTATTCTCCTACCATGCTGGGCTTTTCAGGACTTTGATTTCATTAGTGTGAATAGTAGTTCTAAATTCTAGCATTTACTTTTTCTTTTACACACCCAAACTGGAGCCAATCTCTCCTATTCGTCGGTATGTGGAGTTTTAAATTTCTAGCTTTCTATTTGAGTTTGGTTTCTTGAAGGTTTCCTCCAGATTCAGTCCTATATATGTAGCTTGTTAAACAGTACTGTGTTATGCCAAACTGTAACGGACTGTGCCTCGCACCAGGCTGCTTTATTTGGTCTCTTTACTTTATAAAATGGTCATAAACGTGAAGGAGGCGATTACCATGTCGACACTTCCCTCTGTTGAGTTTACGGGGCTCTGGTGTCATGTCAGGCCCAGACGGTGCAATCTGAAGCAGTGTGAGAAAGCAGTTAGTTTTAATAATATCCCAGGGCCCTTCTATAAATAGCCAGGCTCTGGAAAGCACACAATTGGAGGATATTGAACTGGAGCAGTGTCGGGGAGATTCAGCTTATGACAATACGCCAAGCCTTCAGCGTCGGCCTTGGTCAAAGTCACGCCATTGTTTTGGCGCTAATCATAGTGAAGCAACAAGTAACCTTTTTGATTACAGCCTAAAATGACAGGCTAATGTTCTTGTAACACTTGGGAGGCAGGGCTGTAGAAGGCCGCTGCCTATGGGATAAGTCAACACAATGTTTTTAGATTTTACATTGATTAGCTGCTTAGAATCAGAAAGTGTTGCCTTATTTATATTTTCATAAGTTTTTGCTACCTAAACACAAAACCAAAAAGACTTCACCATAGAACTATTATTTGACAAAAACTTCCTGAGCGATTTGATATTATACTTTTTGGAGAGTTCTACATTTTTCTCTTACATTTTTGCTGTTTTAGTCATTAAAAGGGTGAATGTTGTGTTCTTAAAGTCATGGGAGCCAATACAGAAGTATAATATCAATAATGACTTTCACTTGTATTGCGCTTTACAAGTCTGTATTACCAAGTTTCTCAAAGCGCTACACTGTCATCATTATTCATTCACTCCATACTCGTGGTGGTAAGCTACTGTTGTAGCCACAGCTGCCCCCACCAACCACTCACTCACACACTACATTCATTGTACATGTTTTTAGTGGAAGGGGAAACCTGGTGGAAACTTGCGCTGACACGGGGAGAACATGCGAACAGGGCAGTCCCTCCAGGATTTCACGATGTTGCGGTCCCAACTGTTACACAAAATCAACTCTGCGACATCAGTGCATCATTGCAGCTGATCCAAAACCCGCAACAATCCCATAACTCCGGAACTTCCCGCAAGCAAAGTAACAGTTCCTGATCACTTCCATCAGTTACAGTGCCTGTCTGCTCCGCCCACTGTCCACAGCTGAGCAGAGGATTGTACGATCCAATTATTCAAAACCAATGCTCATTTTAAGTTTTTTCTTATTCCCTATTGCCTATTTGGTTGTACAGTGCATTGAAAAGTGTAATCGGGCATTTTAACCTGCAACAGTCACAAAAGATTCCCACGAAATCCTGAAGGAACTGAATACAGGTATCGATTCAGTATCAGACAATCGAATAATAAAATTCTTACAAATGTTATCCTATTCTATCCTTCATGTATTATCTTAAATGATGAATTACGAGCTGTTATTGTAATTTTCTACTTCTTCAAACCCTCGTCTGATTATCCAAACTGTGTGGATTCCTTCATTTCCATGGTGGTTTGGTGAATTCCTCGCGCACTCTGTAAAGTCCTTTTAGGGCAGCTCTGGTACCAGTGGGTCTGTGGCCTTAAAAGGATGTGTGGGGGAGCACCTGGGTGACGTGCACTCTCCTCTCTCTATGAGGAAAGACATGGAGATGAGAGGCCAACACAGAGAGCTTTTTATATGAGATATTCTGTCAATTTAGATCGATTGTGAGTGATCCATGAATGCACTGTGTAAAATACTTAGAGCCCATACTAACGTTGTATTTGTTGTGTGTGTGTGTGTGTAGCCGAGCACGCTGCCTCAGGGCACCGTCAACATGAACCAGTGCACAGACGTGATCGACGCCGAGCCCAAGACGGGCCAGAAGAACTCCCTCTGTATCATCACGCCCGAGCAGGAGTATTTCATCAGAGGGGAGAACAAGGAGATCATCAACGGGTACTTTTACTACACATTAGAACTTCAGTGGCTCCTCTTCCTGCTCAGCCAAAAGTCATTACATGAATTGAACCAAAATCAAGACCTTAAATGTCATTAAAAAAGCATTTGAATTGGATTCAATTTGGCATTAAATCTAAATTTATTGGAAAATGATGATGTCGCTCAACATTTTTACTGTATAAGTTCATTGAAATGACCAAAATGATCGTCTAAAATAAGGGTTCCCAAACTTTTCAGGCTGCGACCCCCCCCCCCAAATCCCTCAACTAAAATAAAATCTGGTTTAATGATGTTAGTTTTGATACTGTATTTTGATATTTGGTTTCATTTCACTAAAATATCCTGTTTTCAATCAAAAATACATCCAATTCAAATGTAAACAATATTGTCTCAAAATCATCCTGCGAAGCCCACTTTGGGAACGGCTGGTCTCAAGTTTGGGCTGAAATTGACCACATTTTTTGCTAAAAAGCTTTTGCCCAGTCCAGTAGTCCAATGGAAAATCAAGCTAAAATGATTTTATTGCATTTGTGTTCATTTGGTAAATTGATTATGTGAATAAGTTTGTTTAAAAGAGCTTATTTGAAGCTCTGCATTGTGGCTTTATGCAGTGAGTGTGCACCGCACTAGAGCTGAGAAACACAAAAGACCAAAGATGTTGTTAGCATTTAGCCTCTCCTCCTCTCCTCTATGGGGCCAAACGGGGGTGAAGTTAGAAGCGACCAAGCTCTTCCACGTTTTCCCTATTTAAATATCGTTACGTGAGCATTTACATGATCCAAGTATAGTCACACAAAATTAAACATGTGGATTTTCTAAGCAGATAAAAAGGGGAACTATATTGTAAGGCGTAATAACACGTTGGGAGCACTTCGTCCGCGCAGTAATATCTTCACTTTACTGCGCGGACGTCGAAGTGCTCCTAAGGTGTTATTAAGCCTTACAATATAGTTCCCCTTTTTACCCGCTTCATCCACACGTTTAATTTTAATTAAACATAATTTTATTTGATGTAATTTTTCTTAAAACTCTCAAATAGCCCATAGTTAAACATGTATTAATATAGTAAAGGTTTCCTCATATATATTGGTTGGGCCCTAGTAAAAGGTTTGGCAAACTGGAATACATTTTTGTTTTTAACTTTTACATGGGAGTCCTGAGGAAGTTTTTCTTGATTGAACAGACATGAGTTAAATTATCTTGGTGGCCTCACACCTGTGGACCCCGCGTGTTACCGGTATGTGGCCGGGGCTATTAGGGCTCGGTACTGTTGAGTTTTTTCCCGATAAATATACCAAATGACATGCCGATCAGGCAACATTTTTACAGCACCCCTGACTATTTCTCACAGCACCCTGGTTGGGAAACACTGCTGTAGTCAATAATATTTTTTAGTGGTCACATTATCTTACAAGGACAATTCTGGACTCTCAATCATCTTCACAAGATTTAACTGCTCTTCCTCTTGTGGGATTGTTTCAGGTGGAGCGAGCAGCTGTCTGTGTATCCACGCACCAACAAGCAGAACCAGAAGAAGAAACGCAAAGTGGAGCCCGCGACCTCACAGGTAGGAAGATGTCCGACAGTATTCAGCCTCTTCTAATTCTTATATAATCATTAGAGCACTCTGATAGGGCTAGTGTCCACTAACCCTGACCCTGTCCTCAGGAGCCAGGCCCAGCCAAGGTGGCTGTGACGGGCTCGGGGATCCCGGAGGTGGAGAAGGGCCCAGACTCCAGCTCCATCATCTGGCAGGAGGAGCTCCACCAGAGAGAGGCTGAGGGAGCGGCTCTGTGGGCCTCTGCGGACCTGCCGCCTGGCTCCCCTCTAACCACTGCAGGTATGACATGATATCACTAGATGGAGCGTGTTCTTCCCCTCACGTTACAGCCACGGGCCACTGTACAAACGCAATATATCCATTTACTGTCTGCAAATATTTTCATATTATAATGACTGTGGACCTGTATAATAATCAAGTATTTGAAGCTGTACGTTACCAAACTAGTTTTAGCCAGCAGCAGTAGTTTCTGGTTCCAGGCTCGTCTCGGCTCAGGGATTTAGTGATTTATGCAGTCACTTTCATGCTTACATCACGGACACACCTTGATGTGGAAATCTGAGGGCTTACAGTGCCTCTCGAAAGTACTAATACACCTTGAACTTTTGCACGTTTTGTCATGTTTACAACCATAAACATAAAGATTTTATTTTGAATTTTTTACTGAAAGTTCACACACAAGTAACAGACAACTGTGAAGTGAAAGCAAAATGATACATGATTCTGTTATTTTACAAAAAATAGATAACTGAAAAGTGGGACGTGCATAAGTATTCATACAGCATTTTCTGAGTGCATTAAATTGCCTTTATAACATTCCTAATGACTGCAGAATGTTCACACCTTGCCCTAACCATTAAATAGAGGCCACCTGTGTGTAATCTACTCTCAGTATAATTCCAGCTGTTCTGTGAGGGCCTCAGAGCTATGGTCAGAGTGTATTGGTCACTAAACAACATCATGAAGGCCAAGGAGCACACCAGAGAGGTCAGGGATAAAGCTGTGGAGAAGTTAAAGCAGCGTTAAGTTAAACAAAGATTTCCCAAGATTTGAACATCTCACGGAGCACTGTTCAATCCATCATTCGAAATGGAAAGAGTATAGCACCACTGCGAACTTACCAAGACACGGCCGTCCACCTAAACTAACAGACCGAACAAGGAGAGCACTGGTCAGAAATGTAACCAAGTGCCCTAAGATAACTCTGGAGGAGCTGCGACGTACTGCCGCTGAGCTGGGGGAATCTGTACATGGGACAACTAGAAGTCGTACTCTACACAAATCTGGCCTTCATGGACGAGTGGCAAGAAGAAAGCCATTATTGAAAGGAGGCCATAAGAAATCCTGTTTGAAGTTTGCTAGAAGTCATATGGAGGACACAGCTACCATGTGGAAGAAGGTGCTTTGGTCAGATGAGACAAAAATGGAACTTTTTGGCCCAAATGCAAAACGTTATGTATGGAGCAAACCTAACACTGCTCATCGTCCTGAGTGCACCATCCCCAGTGTCAAATATGGTGGGGGAGCATCATGCTATGGGGCTGCTTTTCCTCAGTGGGGACTGGGAAGATTGTAAGAATAGTTGGGAAGATGGATGGAGCCAAATACAGAGACATTTTGGAGGAAAACCTGCTGGAGTCAGCAAGAGAATTGAGGCTGGGGCGGAGATTCACCTTCCAGCAGGACAATGACCCTAAACACAAAGCTAAATCTACAATGGAATGGTTTAAAAACAAACATATTAATGTGTTAGAATGGCCCAGTCAAAGTCCTGACCTAAATCCTATTGAAAATCTGTGGAAAGACCTGAAAACTGCTGTTCACAAACGCTCTCCTTCTAATTTGACAGAGCTTGAGTTGTTTTGTAAAGAGGAATGGGCTAAAATGTCAGTCTCTACATGTGCAAACCTTGTAGTCATACCCCAGAAGACTTGCTGCTGTTATTGCAGCAAAAGGGGGTTCCACAGAGTATTAAGTCATGCTGTATGAATACTTATGCACGCCCCACTTTTCACTTTTCTATTTTCAGAATCATGTATCATTTTGCTTTCACTTCACAGTTGTCTGTTACTTGTGTGTGAACTTTCAATTAAAAAAACAAAATAAAATCTTTATGTTTAGGGTTGTAAACATGACAAAATGTGCAAAAGTTCAAGGTGTATTAGTACTTTCGAGAAGCACTGTATCTGGCCACTTCCTGCTCTTGACCCTTTCCACTGTAAATAAACACAGCACTAGCATGTTGGAAATCAGCCACAAAGATATTGTTATATTGTTGTTCTCCCTGTAGCTGTTAAAGTCTTGCATGCCTCTGTTACTGCAGGTCAGTCATCGCCCAGTGGTTACACATTCTTTTAAACATGAAGAGAAATTAATAAAAATAATACAACCCAGGGCTTGAAATTAACTTTTTTTTCTTGGTAGCGCTTGTGCTAGTCAAAAATTTAGGAGCGCAACCAAAAAAACAGGGAAGCTTTTAACAGGGGTGAAGAGAATTAAAACATGCCACTTCCAGCATTCTACTGCATGTTAGATGTATTATAAATGGGACACTAGATTTTGTGCCTCCCAACCCCCGACTTACTCCGCCCCTGCTTCACCGCACTTATCATCTCCTCACTCTGTGCTGCTGGGACAGCTCCATAGATCGCGCTACACGTGGTAAAATCCTTTGCCAGAACGTGTTAAACACTGCGTTTGTGACTTTACGTTTTGTATATTACGAGAACGCTGATGATTCGCTTTCAGCGCTGCACGAGGGGCGAGTGGGTTGGATTGAAGTTTGTGCCGCTTCTCCTCCTGACATCGAGAGTCATTTGAGAGATTCCCCCAGTCCCAATGAGTTTATGAATGATATATATTCCTCGTTTTCTCATAAAGAGACTACAGTTGCGTAAATACATTGGCTCATTCAATGAAAGAGGGCAGATGAATGAGAGCGTTGCACAGGCACATATACGCAGAGAACACGGGCTGGGCTGGTGCAGGTCGGCCCAGCCCGTGTGACCTGGAGGACTGACAGCGGCGCTGAGCCAAAAGAGAGGACAGATCGTAGTTTACTACAGTATATGCTCTTGAACCATTTTGGAACAGAAAGTTTGCTGTTGCTGACAGGCAGCGTTTGTGAAAACAATGACACAAGCTTTTTCAAGGTAGCACGAGAAGGTTTTCTTTTAACGTGGACTGGAGCATTTGTTTGCAGTCACAAACATGCGAGTGATTCTATTTTTAGATCACAAAGGCATCATTTTGGGAGCATATGAGACTATAATGGTCGCAATTTCGAGCCCTGCAACCACTTGTCTCTTCTAAACCGGTCTAGTCAGGATAGTAAAGTGGAGCTGAGAGTAGCTAGCTTCAGGTTTACTTGCGGTCAGTCTTTGTAGTGCCCACTGCCCATATAGAGCATTACAAATAAATGACAATGACCACTATGTACAGCTTGCATCATATTAAGATTATTCCATAATAATACTTTATTCTTCTGAGGTTTGTTAACTCCTCCCTCAGATAACTATGGTGGTGTGTCGCCTCGCATCTTCGACACACGTCACTGTTTCTTGTCTGGCCATGATTTGACGATCACTGCAGGGCAGTTCTCTCTCCTTTACCTGGCTCTGCCCCGTCTCTGCTATTGCTCAGCACTGTTTATAACCTAGCCTAGGACGTCAGGCTCGGGGGCCAAATCTAGGGATGGGCACCGTTAAACGGTGCCTACTTGGTACCGACCGAAAAAGCTCCGGTCAGGGGTGGTATCGAAAAACTAAAATTCTTTCGGTGCCAACTTTCGGTTCTTTTTCTCTCTAGACGTCAGTATATGACCCGCAGCGAGTCTAAAAAAAGCAACATGAACGTGTGTGCAGATAATGAGCCGCTTCAGCGCAAATGTAGCGAAGCAAAGCTATAACTTAAAGAGAAGCAAAGCTTTAACGCACTAAACGTTTGTAATAGAGATGGCCCAGCCTCGGTCTGCAGCAGGACTGAGCCAGGACTAAACCAAGACATACACCGGTTGTAAAACCCAGAGCCAAACTAAACCAGTTCTTATAAACCAGGACTGAATAAGAAACTTGAGTATTTAGGCAAATTGAAAAGCAAAACAGAGCAGTGACAACAAGAAAGACGTCTTTACCTTTAGCGACAGACCCAAGGAGGCTGAGTTTACAACTTTACAAGCAGCTGCAGCGAGGGGAATATCAAAGATTGTTTGTGGAAAAGTGAGCGCTCACTCTGTATTTTTGGTACAACATCAAACATTAAAACATTAAAACTGGCGTTCTCATTCTACTGAGTGCATTATATAAAACAGCGCTATATTTAACAGCAGCGACACCTGGTGGTAAACACTGATCATAACAGTTTATGTAGATTATTCACTCTCACTTTGTAAAGATCTTTGACAGGAAAGTGCTTTCACTTTGTCAAAGCGCAGTGTGTTTAGAGAAGTTTATCCGAAAGAAAACCGTGTCATGATGTGGATCTGTGGATCTCTGCAGCTCAGGAGGTAATAATAACGTCCTTTCTTTCTTTTTATCGCTGCTTATGTGAAAATTGTGCTCAAAACACGAAGCTACAGGTGACGCTGCTGCCGCCTGTGTAGCTTCTGTTGTACTGTTTTAGGACTTTTTCCTGAACGACACTTTTTTATACACGTTATTTTAATTGAATTAAAATTACATAGGTACCGAAAAAAGTACCGTTAAGGCACCGGCACCGAAAAGCAGGTATCGTTAAAGTACTGGTATCGAAAAAAACTAACGGTACCCATCCCTAGCCAAATCTGATCCTCAAGCATGCCTTCTGAGCCCCAAGGTGATTTAGAGAAATGTAAATGGTCAGTTCCATTGTATATTGCCCTTAGAGGACCCCCGAGACCAGGGGTTCTGGTGTGTCGTAGGACAATTTTCAGTGGGTTTTGCCACACCTTATTATAGATCAGTGTTTCTCACTTTTTGGAAGTGTCTTCCTGCTTTGCGTAGGCTTCTCTTCTTCTCTTGACAGTGCATGCAGTTTACCGTCACCGCTAGCAGAAATGTGTACTGTGCTGCAAGGGAAAGCCTTCTTAGCACTCGTTTTGGCAAATTACAATGGATTAAGTAAGGATTAAACAACGAGGAGCTGTGTATTAGACGGTTATAATGCATGACGCAGAGTCAAGTCTGCGAAGTGCATTATAACCGTCTAATGCACGGCTCCTCGTTGTCTAATCCGCTTATACCACAGTCCCACAAACTTAACATTTTCTAACAAATGTTTTTTACTAGATATACCAAACTACCGGGACTATTTTATGTCTGAAGGCTCGTCTCAACAAAATAACATAAGCACATGCTGCATCGCCAGAATCACAACACAACAGGACTAACCCAGCACCTTTCTGTGGAAGTAAACACTGCTAGTATGCAGCACTCCTGGGCAGGAGTTAATTCAACCTGACGCTAGCTAGCTAGCTACCTGAAGCTCAATTGTTTATGGAAACAGCTGCAGTGGAGTTCGCGTATACCTTGGCCCCACGAACTGAAACTTTTATGTTTGACTTTACTAAGCTAAATATGCTTAATTTTGGCTTAGTAAAGTCCATTTTTGTGATCTGTGAAATGCCATCAGACGGGCCGATCAAACATGACTTCACGTGTGTATTCACCTATTCACCTATTCACGACGCGGAGTCAAGTGATGTTCCTCCGCAAAGTGCATTATAACCGTCTAATGCACGGCTCCTCGTTGTTTAATCCGCTTATACCATGGTCCCACAAACGTAACATTTTATAACAAATGTTGTTTTCATTTACTAAACTCGCTAAATATGCCAAACTACAGGGACTATTTTATGTGGGCTTTTAAGCGGCCACTGTCTGAACGCTCGTCTCAGAGCGAGCCATTCTCTCGCTGCTGTGAGAATCTCTGTCAGGCTCAACAAAACAACATAAGCACACGCTGCATCGCCAGACTCACAACACAACAGGACTAACCTTGCTCTTTTCCGTGGAAGTAAACACCGATATGCGGCACTCCTGGGCAGGAGTTATTTCACTTTTACGCTGTTTAACCTAAAGCTATCTAGCTAGCAACCTGTAGCTCAACGAGCTCGACTGAAACAGCTGCAGTGGAGTCGCTTACACCTCGGCCCACGAACTGAAGCTGTTATGTGACTTTACTAATCCAGCCAAATATGCTTCAGTGCAGGGATCATTCTATGTACGTCTGAAAATAATGAATAGTGCCTTAACCGTTTACAGTAGAAATTGAAAGCTCATATTTTATTAACAGTAGGCTAACCTAGCTGCTTGCTCTCCTCTACTTCCCATTCATCAAAAGTTTTGTTTTGGCCAAAAACGTTGAACTTATCCACAAAATCCATCTCATTGGTTCATGTCAGTCACTAATTAAGCGTTTATCTGATACAACTGTGTTATGCGTTGCTATGGCGATGCCCGTAGCGGAGTGATATCCCAGTGATTTAACTACCGGACTACGTGTGCGGTTATACCAAAATAATGCACGCCTGTTAGCACTCACCAGCCAATCAGAATGAGTATTCACCCAGACCATGGTATAAAGCCGTTTAAAAAGAGCCAGATCAAGTATTGATACCAGCCTTCATAATGATACGTGTATTGTTAAGAATCTCGCAACGATATATTGCTGTATTGATTTTTTTTTTAGTACACCCCCACCCTGCACCTTGCTTTTAGGTTGATATAATGTACCATAGTGTTAGTAAATGAGAAGGCTTGGCCCTCCATTGTTTGACTGGGAAATATCGTCCCCAAATTGTTTTTATTCCGAGCGTCTTGTGCACCTTTTTGCTGTGATAAGGCACTATACAAATTATATTTGATTGATTGGTCCTTTGACCCAGCAAACTTGCCTACCTCGGACCTTTAACTCTGCTTCTCAGTGTGTGAAACCATATCTGCGTTAGTTTCCGACGGCTAAGCCAGGGTGATTTTCTTGGACTTAGTGGCATGTCTAATTCCTGTCTTGTAGGCGATGCCACGGTGGGCTCGGACGTTGGCTCTCTGAATGGTGATGAAGTGGACCGCAGCACGGGCCACGTCCTCCACGGCTCTGCGCCCCAGCCTCCACCTGGCGACCTGCTCTCCCCCACGGGCTCCTGCTCCAGCCTAGGAGGGGTGCCACGCTGCCTCTCCCCCGCCCCCAGCGACCCCTTCCCCTCGGGGAGCTCCTTACTGTCCAACGGCTCGCACATCAGCGGCTCGCTCAGCTCCCTGGACTCAGATGCCAGTGGCAGCACAGTGACCAGCGGGGAGAGCCACAACCACAGGACGGGTCTCCACGACTCTGCCAGAGGACACCACGACACAGCCCGGGCCCGTAGGCTGGAGGCGGAGGCCCGCAAGGCTGAGAAGAGGAGCCGCTACAGGAGCCCCGACAGGCAGGAGAGGGAGGCAGTCATCAGCCCCGACAGGAGGTCAGTTATTATGACCCATACTCACCCTTTAGGACAGTCCCGACAGGAGGAGAGGGAGGCAGCCATCAGCCCCGACAGGAGGTCAGTTACTATGACCCATACTCACCCTTTAGGACAGTCCCGACAGGAGGAGAGGGAGGCAGTCATCAGCCCCGACAGGAGGTCAGTTATTATGACCCATACTCACCCTTTAGGACAGTCCCGACAGGAGGAGAGGGAGGCAGTCATCAGCCCCGACAGGAGGTCAGTTATTATGACCCATACTCACCCTTTAGGACAGTCCCGACAGGAGGAGAGGAGGCAGTCATCAGTCCCGACAGGAGGTCAGTTATTATGACCCATACTCACCCTTTAGGACAGTCCCGACAGGGGAGGGAGGCAGCATCAGGACAGGAGGTCAGTATTATGACCACTCACCCTGCAGTCCGAAGGAGGGGGGGGCAGTCATCAGTCCCGACAGGAGGTCAGTTATTATGACCCATACTCACCCTTTAGGACAGTCCCGACAGGAGGAGAGGGAGGCAGCCATCAGCCCCGACAGGAGGTCAGTTATTATGACCCATCCACCTTAGGACATCGACAGGAGGAGAGGGCAGTATCAGCCCGACAGGAGGTCATTATATGACCATACCACCTTTAGACAGTCATAGACATACTATGAGGTATTATGATTATTGTTATCCTTATAGTCAAACTTCTCGTGATAAATGTTTTAGCCCTAATCAGAAGCATAGGTGGATAAACTGTTGATCATCTGAATTAGCTCGATAAAGAAAGTTGGACCTCTGCTTTATGAGGAATGTGGACCGCTCTCTCAGATATACTTAAGTCTAGAAAACCTCTCGCTGCTTCTCCTTTTAAAGGCATGGTCCGCTATCAGGGCACTATCGTGTGACGCACACTCTCCTCGAGCCTACAAACCGTTTGAACTGCTAACTACAGTAATATTCAGCACTGCCTTTTTATCAGCTCCCACACTGGCTGTTTAGCAGAGGCTGTATAAACACAAACTGCTGGAGTTTCCATTGAGTAATCTGACTTTACTGTGTCAGGGCATAGGTCTCCCTCACAAAAAGCCTCTGAAAAAGTCTACATTATTGTATTAGGTGGCTGGGCGAGGCTGGGAGAGAGGGGTCATCTCTTTCCCCTCGCAGGAAGCCCCCTGTCCACAGCGGGACGGCCCATAAACATGTTATTGCCCCACTGTGGGCGCTTTATGGACCAACTATGGAGCGCATACAAGGGCAGTGGAACGTGAGCATGTGCTGGGCTGGGACACTGGTGCTGCACATGCTTTTAGTCTGTTATGATAATGTTAGCACTTCCAAAACCTACCTGGATTAGTATTTACATTGATTCAGGGATCTCGCACTAGATATGGGAAACTTGATGCAGAAGGATAATTACATGCTACATCGAAAGCATGTTAACTGTTTTAAAATGTGAAAAGCCAAGTCAAAACAGTTGAAAAGTAGTTGAATTTTGTCAGCATTCTGTGTTTGACTCATAGCCAAAAATGTTTGTGTTTTTGAATATCAATCAATCAAACTTTATTTATAAAGCGCTTTTCATACCAAAAGGTATCACAAAGTGAATATGTTCTTGTGCATTGAGCAAGTAAACAATACTGTAATTTGAATCAATAATTATGTTAATACTGTGACTTTCTTTACCATCTTCTTTTACATTTATTTGGACCAAACTAGATATTATCATGGAAGTTAAGTTTGGCCCTTTACGTACATTATGCTACTAGAACTGAACATTTTCATCTAAAGGCAACATTGGGGTTTTGAAACAAACCGCTACCGGGTCGGTAGCGGTTTGTTGTGTACAATTCTCCAATAATAGAGCAACACAATAGTAGCAGTTATGGCTCATGTTTCTTTATGACTAAATATATTAGTCATATTATTATTATTATTAATATATTAATGCAAAACCATGCATATGTTTTTTGTGGTTTGGTGAAGCCGAATTGAAGAGCTAGGCGGTAGTTTGCCCTCTTACTGCTGAAGCGCTCCGATCTGTATTTCCTTGTTTTGTGTCATAGATGGAACACCAAATTATCCTCCACATTTATTGAGCCCTTAATCTGCTCTGTGCAGTTGTGCGCTCAAAGTGTGTTCATCACATCATGGAATTGCACGCATGCCATTGGCTGAAGGTAAAAGTTTAAATTCATTGTGTAATTCGCACTGCTGCTTGCAAAGAGTGCTCCAGGCCAATTCGGAATCCAGCGCCGTCTTATCTCACTCCTGCATATATGTTTAGTAATGAACGCTTCACCTGAAATGCAGTCGAAGGCCTTTTCTGATTTGTGTCAGACCCTCTTATTGTGCTCTTCAGTCCCATCCTGTCTCTGCCGTCTCCGTCCTCCCTGCTTGTCCTTTTAAGGAGTGCGTCTCTGGCTGGGCGCTCCCCAAATAAGGCCAGGGTCTGGGCCAGAGTAGTGTAATATTTCCCCGAGCCCGTGAGCTTGCTCCTCTGTCGCTGAACAAAAGGGCTGTGTGGGCCGGTGTTCGGTGTCACTGCAGGGGGAACAGAGCGTGTACTTCCACTCATCTGCAGAGGAACTAGGGCCTTGACTGTGAAGTGTGTCCAGCAGCTTCATCACAGTGCTTTAAATGTCCAGTCCAACGAAGGAACCACTTTGCACTTCTACCTTCTGAAATCCGCCCTTACTTTCTCCCAGTATCTGTATCAGGGCATTAAAAAGCATCATAAGTCATGACATTCACTGACTTTCTGCCACCTGGTTCTGTTTGATGCCCCTAATCTAATTGGAATCACAATTTTGTCATAAAAACTGTGCAGTCCAAGAGAGAAACCTATACGAACCTGGTGACACCAGCTCTGCGGCGTTGTGTGTTTTTTTCTGTTTTTGTGTGGCCATTATCCTGGCCAAGCAAGTCATAGTTTTTATTCAATATTAGGAGTTGGTCTGGATTTTCGTCTCCGCCAATGAGCAGGATCAGAGCAAATAATTATGATAACATATGTAGTTAAGAGGAAATGTTTGAAACGGAATGAAGAAAAATCTCCAGAAGGACGGAGAAACCGCACAGGCTTCAGGCAAGTCAACAGGCGAAGCAGCACTGTCATTCAGAGTTGAGAGCTCTGTAAGGGCTTCATCTTTCACATTTGAAAGATGCTGCAGATGAACACGTCAAAAATGAATTAAGCAGAATGACATAATCCTTGTTTCAAAAAGCCTTTGAAACTTTAACAAAAAAATGTGTTCTATCTCTCTCACTAAAAGTTTGGTGTAGACCTAAAAAAGAAATGAATCTAACGATCTAAGGAAAAGCTCAGCCCCGTGTGCCGATTTCTTACAAAGCATTTTACACAGACTGTTGTCATGTGACATTCTTCAAGATTTAAGTTTATAGATAAAGATCATTTTATTGAGAAATTGAATTACTCTCAAACCCTTGGTGCAGGGTGCAAGGTCAAACTCTTGCAAGGGTCATGGTAATGCTTGCTTAGGTAGGCCAGCAGGTTAATGTACCTGCACTGTCTGAAGCACTGCTCACTAAAGTTAAACAAGTCTTTATTTTTACATATTCCCATCAAAAAGAACTAAACTGGATATATGACATTGAAGCTCCGAAATTCCTTTAAATTCATAAGCTAGTGTTGGTTTTTGTTAGCCGTCGAATCCTGGACCCGATTTCAATTGAGCATTCTATCCCCATACACATGAATAGGGAAAGAGGCGCGATACTAAAGTATAAGGATGAAGTTTAGTGGCTGGATGTGTATCTGAGCCCCAAAAAGCAAAAACTTGACTGAAGTTGAGTTAGCATTTAGCTCAAAGGCCACTTTTAGATGCTAATTTGTATTTTAAGTGAAATCTCCAAAGGTCTGTACATTAATTAATGATTTCTAAAAAGGGTTTGATCTAAATGTGGTCGATGGTTGACAACAACTGAAAACATCTGGATCTTTCTACATTTGCCATGTTTGATGGTTATTGCTGTTCGCTGTAGGAAAAAAACGTTTGTTTTTTTAATGACATTTTCATCTACGATCTATTTTCATATGACACTGAAATCATCTAAACTTCCGATGACAGTTTGAAAGAGCCTCATGTCATTTACATTCACTGCCAAAGGAACAGATCTGCGGAGAAGAAACATGAAGCATTAAATAGGATTATAATAAATATAAGTGCAAAGTTGACTCCATTCATCTTCAATTGACTCTGTGCATAATTTCAAATCATAACAACATTTCAGACAGAGTCAATTTAGCCGACTAAATTTACACGCTATTGTAGTCGACCAAAACTAGATTTAAAATTGAAGAGAATTATTTGACTATGTTGCCGAAATGATCACTGATTTGGTAGTTAGTAGTTTCGCTCTTCCCGTTTCCGTTTTCCCCCATACTGCAGGTTCGAAGAGTCGGCGTTCCCAAATATGCCGTCTGTAGCATGTCACCATGGTTACTGCCTTCCCAACTGATCAAACATCGATCTATTGTATTGATTTGACTGAAAAGCGCTTTGGTCACCTTTGGGTATTGTTAAAGGCTCAAGTAAATGTTGAATGATTGATTGCTATTCTGTGAAGTTTCATTGAAGCATAAAGATATTGAGTGTGATGGTTGTGTGTGGGGTTGCAGTCGCTCCGGTGTGATCGAGAAGCTGGAGGCCCTGGAGCTGGAGAACCAGGAGAAGATGGAAGTGGAGGAGCCTGCGAGCGGGAGGAGAGAGGAGAGACAGGGCCGCAGCGAGCACAGACGCTTCCATCGAGAGGTACAGCCCCCCTCTGCGGTCTCCCTCCGTCTGTCCTTTACCCCCGCCCTGTTCCCCCATCCCTCCATCCTGCTTTTGTTTTGGGGCCAGGTCAGGGGTCGGCTGTAAGGGCTGTGTTCATTTCCAGTTTCCTTTCAGTGCTGGGATTCCCCTGGAGCCGTACGCTTCCCTTTCCCACCCCCTTTTGAAAGGCTCAACCATTTTGGAAGATATTTGTCTCTTTCCTCCTTTGACAGTTACAGAAACGACACGCACATCTGGGAACACAGAACTATTCATTAAAATATATATTTTATATTGGTTGCTGCCGATATTCAGGGAAAGAAACTGAACAAGAGTTGATGAAAAAGGTGTGCCAATGTGCAACCCTCAAACCAACACGTGGCACTAAGCATATTGTAGCGGTCCTAGTGAAAGACAAAAGTGCAAAGCCAAAAGGCAAGGTGAGGGAGTGCAAATGTCCTGACAAAAGAGTCTGCAGCCTGTAGTGATCTATGGAGCCTGTGCCCACCGTGCAGAGTGAGCCAGTTGAAAGCACAGACTAAGAGAGGAGGGCATGCAGTGTGTGAGTGCTGTGGCGCAAGGGCAGAGCAGAGAAATCCAAGGGCAGGGGGGGCACTAAACCTGGTGCCACATGTGCACTGTCAGAATCAAGGGAGTTTTGAAGATTACGGAATAAACACATTCTGCTGGAAGTGACTTTCAAGTCCAAAGATTTGTCAATATTGTACCGTAATTTCCGGACTATAACTATACTCATCAAAAGCCTCGAGCGATTCACCACTTACCCAGCTCACGGGAAACTCCTGGGTCTGTGTGCACAGACATCCCGAGGAGGGTGGCCAAAACACGGCCACAGCGTTTTAGTTTAACACACTAAAGAATAATATAATGGAATTTATAACGTTTAAGTTTTAAACGCACTTTAATAAAGGTAAATGTACCTGTAGGCTTTTAATCGAAATTTACAGTATACATTTGTAATCTGTTGTTTTTATGTGTGACTAATGTGTGCAGTACATTTCCTTTGGGGTTAATCAAGTAAATTTCAAAGTAGCTTTTCTAAACATATAAAAAATGATATGTTGTTTGAGGGTCAAATTACAGTAGCGGCTCTTTGTGACTTTCACTTTACTTGTACTGGTCCAAAACAACTCTTAAACGTTGAAGGTAGCTAAACTAAGATTCACATACATGTCAACACTTGCTAATAGAAACAGCATACTGTATACTTCACAATTGCAAGAAAACTGAAGTCTGCGAACATTTACTTGTTGTTGACTTGGAGTGTCGTCCTGTCCTTTCCAGGAGCAAGGGCTGGACCCTGACTTCCCCTCCACCTTGCCCCCCCTGCGGAGAGCCAAGTCCCTGGACAGAAGAACCACTGAGTCCGTCATGACTGTAAGACACCGCTCTTCATTCAGCCAATAATGGACAGTAGTCAAACTAGACACTAAGGCTGCATCCGAAACCATTAAATGATCGCCTCTTAGTACTAATACTAGTAACTAATCCTTAACCTTTCATGGGGTCAACTGTTAGATCTCTATGCAGTTAGTGAACTAGAGCTTCAGCAGCATTTGCCCAATTCCACCGTCCTTACCCAGGGGAAGTGACATCACCAACAGCTGTTCTTCTTCTTTAAAGTTCAGTGCAGGCCAAACAAAAGTGCATACCGCCCCCTACTGTATATTGTCCAACAACAACATAGTGTCCAAATAAAGACATTTAAGGGAAAAAAAGAGAAACATCCAAATGATCCTTCACATTTCCCTTTATTTTATCTCAACAGCTGTTTCATAAAGCTACAGTATGCAAATTAGCCATGTGGCTTAAGTTTCTACTAAATGAAGCAAAAGCACAAACTGCTTCATTTAAGCCATTTACTGAGGAGGCTCTTTAAAACCATGTGACTGTGCTGTGGTGACTCTAACATGTATTTCATCACTTTTATAAAGTTTGGCTTGTGCAGAATCTTATTTTTTTCCAATTATTTTTATTATCAAATGTGCACCTGCCAATCAACAGTGGTTGTGCAAGAATCACTCGAGGGTGGGGACGAGGGGGGTGGGGAGATTGGCGCAGTGGCTTATGGGATGGCACATAGCTCCTAATCGCCACTAAGTTAGCATCAGAGGTCCCTATGCTAAAGTGGCTATGATAGTTAGCATACAGGCCACTTTCCCTAAATCCTTCCTAACTGACCAATTCGGACGCTTCTTATCATGGCGGACGCTGACGCACATCCGGTTTGGCGTAAGACCTCTTACCAATTTACTGGTTTCGGATGGAGCATCCGTGGTGCATGTTCCTGAATCATTTTCCCCTTAGATTTTTTCCATAAATAAATAAATCATAATAATAATAATAAAGAGTTAAGATATTGTTGAAGGCTAATCAACAGTTAATTGGAAACTCCTTAGAGCAAAAAGTTAGTATTTTACTGTATTTTCTCTATTTTTTCTTCCCCTGAATTCTGACCATTATCACACAATAACAAACGTTCAAAACACTGCTCAAATGTGAACGATTGAATCTCTGGTCTTTGTTTTTACCTTTAGCTTCCATTCTGCTCTTACGCGGCTCATATTGTATCATTGGAAGCAGGACGGAGCCTTGACAGTTTCTTGACTCTGGTGTGAATGTTGTAGACCAGTCCTCCGTGCTGCAGGGGGCAGTGCTTGTGCCCCTCTCCCTCTGCCGTGCAGGTTAAGCTCCAGTTGTGGTGCTTCTGTTGTGCTTGCGTTAGGGGTGGGCGATATGACAAAAATAGAATATTACGATTTTGAATCATAAACTCATGATTTTGATTTTATCACGATTTTTTGTATAAAGATAAAAATAACTTAAATTACACACTGAAGAAGAAAAAGATTGAATGAATATACAAATTTATTGAACTTTGTGATTATCAACACAGCAATAATATACATAGACCTAAAGCAAACTCTGTCAATTAAAAACTCCAGACAATAAAAGTAAAAGAGTAACACTAAGTTTGATAAATGCTTGCTCGTGTCTTTGCACATGGTCCAGGTAAAAAAAAAACGGTGTGATCCACGCAGAGCAGCCACGTTAGGGGGGACAGACACTGACATAAATACCAGTGAAATAGAGGGGAGCGGCTCACTGCCAAATGCTGGCATTAGCGTCTGACATTGTGTAGCAGAAGGTTTGCAGCTTGAGTTTGCTTCACTGACGGTGTAAACAGTGCAGATGTGCTTTGAATCGTGATAAAATGATCCCACAAAAATGACAGATCGTAACATGATCTAATATCGTCATATCATCCACCCCTGGCTGTGTGTCTTCAGTGCAGCACTTCTGTTTTGTTTATTGTCGCTTCTCTAAATGTGAGTCACTTTTTAGTCACCTGTAAATGGTGTTAATGCAGGTCTGTACAAGTGGAGTGTGGGTGCTTTGGAAAGTGTCGAGGGATTTTTGCGAATTGAGTTCAAGTGTGTGATTGTCTTTGAGTGTTGCGTGGGTGCAGTCTGAGTGCTGTGCGAGTGTTTGCACGGATGGAGCGTCTCACTGAGTGGGCCGAGTCTAAGGGCACCTGCACGGGCACCGGGCTTGTCCTGACCTGGTCGCCCCATTCACCTCTCCAGCACACAGGTCAGGTCAACCTCCGTCCTGAGTGGGCATGTTGGTTGGCTTTTGCACTCACACGTTAAGTGGTTTGGATCCTGCGCCCAAGCTAATGTGACGAGCAATACAACGATAAACCACGATCTATGCAGCATGGCAATAAGGTTTACTATAAACGACGATTGTTCTCTCATTTGTGACGCCTGTCATGTGTCATTGCAGCCCGACCTACTGAACTTCAAGAAAGGCTGGATGGTTAAGCTGGACGAGCAAGGCCAGGTGAGGTTTCAGTTTAGTGGCACTCGATTTTTCTACATGTGGTTCATGGTTCTCAGAGTCATTTATCTGTGCAGTCATTTAAAGCATGAACTAACTACTACTCCACTCTTGCGCATTTTTTTAAATTGAAATCATAACAAGAGTTTCAGCAGAGCATTAAAAAGTATTATTATACGGCCCTTCACAATGCAAGTAGAACGCTCCATTGATTTGAATGTGATTTCCCAACGTTCTACCGGTCATTATTTTTTGATAGAAGAAAAAAATAAAATAATGACCGCTGCCAATGGCAACGGAGTTTGTGCAGGTCTTTCATATCACTCCGCCAGTAGTAGTAGCGGACAGGCGGACACTATCTCTGTCCCCGTCCCTGCAAGAGAAGTTGAGGGAATCACTCGTGAAGTTAACGGGAGTCCGACTTTCAACTTACCCAGAGATTCACCACCATTCCTCCTCTCCAACTGCACCTTCAACTAAGTAGCTAGGCTAGCAATAAGTAGCTAGCCGTGCTGTTACTAGCCTCGCCACACTGCCTGGAATCAACAAACGTTGCCAAGCAACGCGCAAACTTTTGGGAACTATTTGCCGCGGAAATCATTAAATAAACCTTTCTGTCTTCATAAAAGTGTATGAAGTTTATTTGTGTGTGTACAGTTGGCAAACAGCCGTATAATAAGCGGGATAATGTATAGAACGCCGGTCATTATCGGGGCGAAGTGGAGTTCGCCCTGTCGGTACTTATTTTCCGGATAATGACCGGCGTTCTATACATTATCCCTTACTTAAAAGTTATTCAATTTGTGCTAAAAGGCCACGTCATGATGGCACGGTGGCACAGCGGTTAGCGCTCAAAGGTCCCAGGTTCGATTCCCACCTGGACGGTGATGGGGAATTAGAGTTACTGCTAAATCAGTACATTTGGCCTTCTACATGACTAATGGCCTAATATTCCCCATCAGACGGGGCCTTTCTGTGTGGAGTTTGCATGTTCTCCCCGTGTCTGTGTAGGTTTCCTCCGGGTACTCCGGTTTCCCCTACCACTAAAAACATGTACAATAGGCCAGGATGTTTGAGAGTGCGCATGCGTGTTTACATGCATGAGACCCATGTATGTTCATTAACAAGCACTGTCCCAACCAAATAAACCTGTAAGTAAATAAATAAATGGCATATTAGACACAATTTTTGCTAAAACATAGTTAACACAATTATATTTAAGATTTTGTGAAAGATTTTACCCAGCTGGCCATTTTTATGATGTTTATAGTTCCGCTTCCTTATTGGACACTGATGGGAAGTGACATAGATGGAGGCAACCAATTTTAAGCTGTTGTCATGCTAACCATGCTATGTCAATGGGAAATGTGTCAAACTGCTTTGGAACTTTACCTTTATCTATATCACTTCATATCAGCAGCTTAATAATAAAAATAAAAATAACTTTTCTGCCCAATATTTCTTTATTAAATTGCTGCTTCACTGAAACAAAATGGTAATTATTACTTCCAACAGATATCCGTCTGAGTCATAAGTCATAATAACAAGTCATATTTTCAAAAGCATTTAAACCTGTCATAGGCACTTTAAATTGGATTAAAACTGGCATTAAATCTACATTTCTTTCTTTTCTCCAAAAGGTGAAGGTCTAAAACCCTTTTTAATATGATCTTTCGTTCATTTGATTAAATGTTTTTTTCTTTGTTTGTGGCATTAAAATATAATTGTATAGTTTGCATCAAATTTAACTAGTTTCTGCCTGTATAAACCCTGAATAAATGCCTGATGTCAGATTCTGCATTGTGTACTGCACAGTGGTAATTGGGTATACAGTACATGTTTTACTATCAGACATTTACTGCTGCCGTCAGACTAAAAAGAAGCATTTAACCACATATTACAAATCCCCACAGTACTTACTTTGCAGACAAGTCTCATTCAGACTACAGACACAACAAGTCAAACGTTTTCACTCTAAACTGTGCCCAAACAGCTTACATAACGACATTTAAACTGCAGACTTTGGTCTAACAACACATTTACCCCAAGCACAATGATATGAGAGCATCAACGAGTCATTATTGTCCTGCTAAAAGTTAACAACGGCACTGAACCCAGACAGATGTGAACCACAGTGTAAGCAGTAAACCAATAGTTGGACTCACGACAGTAGCATCGAGTCTCGCGTCCTTGTGTCTGTTTAGCCTCTTTGAAACTCCACAAACTCCTCGGCTGCTCCCACACTTCATCTTCTGTTGCCACCAATAAGAGTCGTAGAAAAAAAACAAAGAATATCCGATTATCCGTATAATCCACTGGAATTGACAAGTTTCTCCAGTGTTTTTAAAAGCCGCGTGCGAGTGAATGTGACCAATGAAGAGCCTCTGTGCAGCCAACTGTCCCTGGTTTAGGTAGCCTACTTGCAAATAAACCTAACTTTAGATTAGGGCTGAAACAACTAATTGATTGTTGAAATAGTTGACTATTTTAGTTATTGATTAATATTTTTCTGGTTTACACAGACTCAAATAGAGCAAAAATGATGTCGAATTTCATAAATATCTGTCTGTCTCATCCAATCAGAAAGCAGAATTAGCACTAAGAGCTCAAGCGCTTTAGGTTTATGTGGGAAAAATACAATTTTCATACACTTTTCACAGCCAAGCATTTAATCTTAAAATAATCTGTAGATGAATTGATTACCAAAATAAGCGTTAGTCACAGCTCTACTTTAGATGTGGAGATGGGTCACTGGGTGCTACACTGGTCGCCCGTTGTTGTAAATGTGAGAAATCGACCAAACTTGCACCTTTTACGATGTTTATTTTCTTATTTTCTTACTTCCTTAAACAACACTACGCTATACTCAGCTTGCTCTACCCTGTTCTCTGCAGTGGAAAAAGTACTGGTTTGTGTTGACGGACCACAGTCTGAGATACTACAAGGACTCCATCGCTGAGGAGGTGAGTGGACTTTCACCGTCCGCCTTTGTTCATATTCAATGTCTCACACGTGTTGTCTTTAGGCGTCTGACCTCGACGGGGAGATCGACTTGTCCACCTGCTACAACGTAACGGAGTATCAGGCACAACGCAACTACGGCTTTCAAATACATGTGAGAGCGCAACAGGGTCTTTGCATTCATGATTCTGTCAGTTCAAATGATGATTCCTCCCATTGTCCTCTGCTTCAGACGCAGGAAGGGGTGCACACGCTGTCAGCCATGACGGCAGGGATCCGCAGGAACTGGATCCAGGCTGTCATGAAGAACGTTCGACCCTCCACTGCCCCAGATGTAGCAAGGTTGGTCCTGGTTTTCTCCTTGTTTTCTCATAGTTTCTTAGTTATCTTAGTTATTGTAAATGTTAACAATAGAACAAACCTGCAACTTTTGCTATGTTTATTTTATGATACTTGTCCCAGACTCACAAAACCAAAACAAAACAAACATGCTACATACCATGGTGAAGCTCTCGACTTCCTTAAACACATTGTCATCCAAATGTCATCATTTCCCACAGCAGGACCTTGAGCTGACATGGCACACATACAAAACTGAAGTCAGGTTTTTATTACAGTCTTGTAACATCTCCATTTTATTAGCGCTCGCCTACCTCAAACATGCACTAACGCTCTCATACACATGTATCTGAAAAACGAACACTGCGTATTTGTTTTTGTTCATTGATTTTGAGCTCTTACCCAAAGTGAAGTGGCATGGTGGCTTAGCAGTTAGCACT